>OZ007497.1:121156134-121756134 GCA_963931805.1 Microdon myrmicae
CACCTTCACCGGAAACGAACGACGAATACCAGGCCCCCACCTCATCAAATAGGCAACCTATGCTAAGAAATAATCGATTCTACAATTGGGAGGATGAACAAGATCCCCCGGAACAAACAAATAGGGTGTGGGGGTTTCTCTATTCTATATGAGCAACAACCCACAATTCCAACCACAATTCCTATCTAATTTCGACCGCTTTCAGCGCGTCATACCTACCCAGCCGACGCGGCGTCCTATTGACTTTTCCCAGATCACCCATTCGCTTGGGATCAATGATCTCTTTTTGCAGGTGAATAACATCAGCTAGGTTTTCCTCTCTCTCGTATTTCTGTCTTTCTATACTGTGATGACCTAAGAGATCATCACTAGGTCAGTAGACCAGTCGCATACGCGGCACTTATGCACACACACTAAGCCATATCAAGCCTGGGTTATTGTGCTTTCCCTTTTGATTTCTCCATCCTGGCTACGCCCATCGACGTCAAACGAATACACAAGTACGTTTCTACCTCGATGAGTGTGGTGAGTTGAGGAACGCACAAGAGAGCATGATTACCATTGGCGGATCGATGTGTAAAAGCAGAAATCACAATTTCCACCCTAATTCAAGTTAGTCACATCTCAATCGTTTAAGTGGAAGGTCGCGTCGCAAAGTTCACCAATAAAAAGCTAACGAAATAAAACGAAAAGTTATTAATTTAAAGCTTTCCTTAGAGTGTAAAATAGTATATTGTGTGCGTTTCAAATTCATCTATTTAAATAAGGATACCTGTAAACAGACTTGAGCTGCAAGAAAAAAATACTAAAAAAAAAAAAAAGCTTTAAATAAATAAAAAGTGTTTTCCATTTCCTTCGGTGGAACAATTTTTTTGACGACGTAAGTACGTGGGGAAGAAAGTGAATCCTGTGCCATACGCTGGCAACAACACATCTTCAACCCCCACAAGGGTTTTAGATAGGACCTACGGGGATACTCCACCAAACCCCCAGGAATCGAGACAAAGGCAGAATAGGCCTAGACACGATGCGTCTCGGGTAGTAGAGACACAGAATAGGAACTCTAACACTAGATTCCCAGAACGATCTCACCCCGTTACACGCCCACAACCTAGGGGAAACCCGTTTAGGTCGGATACACCACCACACACTCTAGTAGCAGACCAACAGGGTCTAAGCCAAAGAAGCCCGAGGTACCACGACACCGTCAAAGAGGCGGAGGTGACTATTTCAGTGACTCCTCTAGTTAAGGTAGCTTTCGTTCCTTTTTCTGTTTCAGTATTTGCTTGTTGTTATTCGCTTGTTGTTTAAAACAACTCTCCCACAATTATTAATATTTATTAATCACCGCCAATTCAATTGATTATAATCTGTTCGGCTTCAAAGTTAACGTCGAATGTCATATTTTTGTTTTTTGCCGTTGACGTTTTATTTTATTATTCGACGCCAACGCCGATTTTTATTATTTTCTCTGGCAAGTTGAATTTGCATAAAGTAGTTTATGCAAATTAACTACTTAGCGAGTTGTTCTCCGTTTAGAGGTAAAGAGGGAAAACTAACGAAAGGGGATTAGTGGATGTTGGGGGGACCTGGACTCAAGGTCGGTCCGTAACAGGCTGTCTGAAAGGTGAAGCAGCTGAGATTATCGCGGCCATCGAATCGTCAGATGCAAATTATCAGGTCGCTTGGGAGCTTTTGAAGGAAAGATACGATAATCGTAAAAACATACGCGATTGTCACATTAAGGCTATTATCGACATCCATTTAATATACAAGGATGTCTCCTTTCGGTCATTTGTGGACATTTTACAGAAACATCTGCGCGCACTCCAAGCTTTAAAAGAACCTGTAGAGTCTTGGGATGCCATATTGATTGTCATACTTCGCGAGGAACTCAATTCCTCCTCCCGTGAGCGATGGGAAGATTGCAGTAGTAGTATACCTCACCCCACCATGAAAAACTTTATCGGCTTTATAAAAAGACGGGCTCAAGTAGAAAGTGCCCGAACGCAACCCATTTCTAATACACCATCCGAAAGGTCCTCTATACGGCGCAACCATAGACCACAGCAGACATTTGTGGCACCCACTCAGACTTGTATTTTTTGCAATGACACAAGTCATCAAGTATACACATATGGCAAGTTCATATTTGTGACTCCTCAAGCGCGATTCGAGGGAACCAAGATTGGCCGTGGGTGCACAAAATGTTTAAGAAAAGCACATCGAGTTTCAGGCTGTAAGGCACAGCCATGCAATAAGTGTAAACAACGCCATCATACCTTGTTGCATTTTGACAAGGTAAATAATCTAGACCAGGTTACAGTGCATTTCGCAAGCAACACTACGAGCATGCAAGCTCAAACCACAACACATGGAGTGTTAGCCACTGCCTTGGTTGATATTGTTAACAATCAAGGAAGGAGCAAGCTGTGCCGCATATTCTCGGATGCGGGTTCGCAAGTCCCTTTTATGACTCAGGAAACAGCTGAGCTTTCGAACCTTGTGAAAAGGCCTGCCAACATTTATGTTTCAGGAATCGATAATACATCGAGAACGGTTAAACATTCCACTCGGGGAACACTGCGTTCTCGGGTCACCAAGTACGACAAATCAGTTGAGTTCCTAATCATACGGCAGATTGGGCATCCAATGCCTTCGACTTCTATCGATCCGAATGTTCTTGAATTGCCAAGAAACATTCCATTAGCTGACCCGGAATTTTTTAAATCTTCAAAGATTGATACGTTAATTGGCGTTAAGTTGTTTTACAAGTTGCTCTGCATTGGCCAAATATCGTTAACGAAACAGCCAAATGTATTATTGCAAAAGACGCAATTAGGATGGATTGTTGCGGGCGATCTCGATCCAAATTATCGGGCAACAAACGTGTCTTGCCATATGTCCATACAATCCAACCCTCCAGATGTGAATTTAACTCGGTTCTGAGAATCTGAGGAGATCTCAATTGAAAAAGTTCGTTCGCCTCAAGAAACAGCTTGTGAGGAGCACCACGCTTTTCATACCATTAGAGTTCTCGAAGGGAGTTATGAAGTAAAATTGCCTTTCAACCATAAGAAGACCGCATTAGGCGACTCTTATACGATGGCATTAAGACGTTTTTATGCTTTGGAGCGCAAACTCCAAGCCAGGCCTGAGGTGCAGCGTGGGTACACTGCACTTCTAGATGAATACCTGTCATTAGAGCATATGTCACTCGCAATGAGTCAAGAGACCAAGGGTTTTTTCCTTCCTCGCCACGCGGTGTTGAAGGAGAGTAGCCTGACAACCAAGGTTCGGGTTGTTTTCGATGGTTCCGCAAAAACAACAACGGGTATCTCATTGAATGACACGCTTATGGCAGGCCCCAAATTACAGGACGACTTATTTGAACTTCTCCTACGATTTCGCTTTCATATTTTCGTTCTCACGACTCACATCGAAAAGATGTATCGCCAAGTTCGTGTCCACTCCTCCGTCTCAGAATATCAAGAAATCCTCTATCGCCGCAATATGCATGATCCCATTCAGGAGTATAAACTCAATACTGCAACTTATGGAACACCTTGCGCATCATATTTGGCCATAGAAACATTATTCAGACTGGCTGATGACGAAATGGACAATTTTCCCAAGGCTGCTCGAATATTGCGCAAAGATTTTTACGTAGACGATCTACTTACAGGAGCTGCGACTTTAACCGAGGCCATACTACTCCGTGATGAACTCCTCGCCCTACTCAAGAGAGGAGGATTCTGCTTGAGAAAATGGGCTTCGAGTCACCCAGCACTACTCGTCAAAGATCAAGAGCATTCTGATAGTTCACATATGTCGCTAGATCCTGATTCGGACATAAAACCTTGGGCATCCGCTGGAATTCTCGCAAGGATTATTTCTTTTACGTTGTTAATATCGATAGACAAAATGGCGGTAGCAAAAGGAGTATATTATCTCAAATTTCGAAATTATTTGATCCTATGGGACTCCTTGGCTCCATCGTGGTATACGCCAAAATACTTATTTAACTGCTATGGAAAGCTGGCGTTAATTGGGACGAGTCGGTCCCAATGGAGATCCACTCATCATGGGCTGCTTACCAGGAGCAAGCGCATTTGATAGAAAATCTCAAATTTCCTCGGGGAGTAACTATACCAAATGCAGTTAATGTACAACTGCATGGATTTTGTGATGCTAGCGAAAAGGCTTACGGGGCTTGTTTTTATTTGAGGTCAATGGATCCGCAAGGCCAAGTGCATAGCCGCTTAATCGCATCTAAATCGCGAGTTTCTCCTCTCAAACCGTCAACGGTGCCCAGGCTGGAACTCTGCGCAGCGGTTTGGCGGATCGTTGGTCTATAATCGATGATGCAGTGTTCCGCCGAACACTGTTCGCAGGAAAACAAAACGAACCCGGAGCAAATGATAGCGACGATTAAAACACGTGTATTCCTTGTTCTTATTCAGTGGTTTTTATTTTACTGTTGGAATTCGTCCTTTTGTTGCACAATTATATTTTGTTATGACCTAAATGACGCGTAATTCATCGAAACAGACTGTTCTAATCGAATCTACGAAAACAAGAAACTTCCGACACACTCGAAACGTTTCTTTACTGCCTTCTTCAAGCTCGCGTATCTTTCTCTCTGCCCTTACCGCTGCTCTTTTACGAAAACTCGTCTCGGTGACGATCAAAATCAGACTGCCTGTCAGCCCACACAGATATCCAGATTCCAAACCGGTATCCGTATCTGTACGGAAAAATTTTTCTATTCGATCTGCTAACAGAATTCCGGAAATCTCTGTTAGCAGCATGCTATTTCATCCCAGGGGTAATTTCCTATTTTCCTGAAAGGAGAAAGTCATTCCTTGCATACATCATTATCATTGGTGATAGAATTTCATTTCCACGGCCTTCTGTTTGCACAGACATCTGGCGCCCAGACCAGAGATATTCGGCGATTGTTTTGACGTGCAGTCCGTGGGTCTTATTTGAACTTGGTACCCGGAATCGAAATCCATTAGATCTTTATAATGGTGCGAAATTCTAGCGTAGCCGTGGGAACGGAGTATTGCCTTTGTTGGCTTAACTCCTCATAAATTATCGGATATCTCGCTGAGATATATACGATTGCGATAGGTCGTGGCTGCCTTCTGTTGTTCAACGGATTTGGGTGGTCCTTGCGTTAGATTACCCGCACGTGCATCCGTTGATCGGCTCATTCTTTGATGATAGCCATTCTTTTGTATCGAATTTCGGAATTGCCGGTTTGATGAGATGTTCCTGGGCGCAGGCAGCATGTATGGCATTTTGGGAATTGTTTTTTCTTTTTTTTTGGAATAAAACGCATGGATGCTTATACCTTTGTTTCAGGCATGATGAGTTATAATTGTTGAGCTTGACCTGAAAAGGTTTGGGGACGTTCAGTTCCTTGCTTTTTGGTGTCAGTCTCAACGTTGGCTGCGAGTTTCAGGCCCTATGGTGGGACTTTGGGACGCGCGTCTGTGGGCGCGTGCAACGTTCTCAGGTAAGTAAGCTCTTTGAAGGTAGGAACCTTACCTGCGCGGAATTGTGCGTTCGCAGAACGCTACAGCGGTATTGCTCTCTCGACTGTACAACATCATAAGAGCATGCATCACAACGGAAATTAATGAAGTCTACCCCTGGTCGGATTCCACTATTGTTTTGCACTGGATAAGCACCCCTGCACACAAGCTAAAAACCTTCGTAGCAAATCGTGTGTGCGAGATACAAACAAATGTATCCGCGTGCCATTGGAATCACATTTCCTCTCAGGATAATCCCGCAGATCTTGTTTCTCGTGGTCAGCTTCCCTCTGACTTTGTGGAAAGCAGCCTTTGATTCGATGGTCCTGCAGGTGTTAATTACTATGGCATTGACAGGAATGCATGATCTATAAAAACCACCCACGTAGTTCATGGAAGAAGGCACTTGTAGACCGGAACAAAATTAGGCTGATGAACCCTGGCTTCAGCACTTGGTTCCTGCGGCCGGTACACTTCAAAATCGACACTCCAAATAACACAAAGAAAACACGATGACTTGATAGTTGAATGTTTATTTATTGTTTCTGGGCTATTGACATATTATTATTTTAACGCGGATTTACATATGATAGGTATAAGCTTTATAGTATTTCGGATAACACGAAACGCGCTTTTGATTAGACAGAACAAACGGAGAGAACTAACAAATAACACATTTAACGTGCCACAGCACAGTTCTTCATTTAGGCGCTTCTAGTGTTTAGTAAGCTTAGTCCGCAGGATCGCTGGAACACCAAAATTCGATCACACAAGTATAGTTAATCCCGGACAACACAATTAGAACCTTGCACGTTTCAAATGTCACTAATAACTGGCGAGGACGACACTCTTCAAAGTTGAACTTATCTATAAACTATTACACGGGCAGAGATTAAGTAAAAGAGAAATCAAATCGCGATCAAAAATCTCCAACGGCACGGAACTCCTACTCCAAATGTTCGCGACCACTTTGGCGTATCAAATCTGATTGACCATTGGATGTCTCTTTACAGACATCCAACAAAAACGAACCTAAAGGATTCGCCGCCAATGGTGAAGGTCATAAAACAATGAAAAAAGGAAAAAAAGGAAACTCATGTTGCAGGTCAAATCTGCTGCGACATGTACGGGCAAGATAGACTGCCGCCATCCGCAAGGGATAGATTCTTTGATTGACGTGAGTCAATAAAACCCTTGCCGAAGGCAGAAATCTATTTTGGGATAATGAATCCAGCATTGGGTATGGCCGTTGCTAGATCGTTTAAAATAAACATATTTCGGTCATGTATGCTTCGATGCATGTTGTTTTAGGGATATGTTAAACCCGTTGTGGGTACTGTCAGGCGAAAGTATCCGCTTGGGTGTTTACTTTGTGTAAACTAAAACAGCTTCGATAGCCAGCGTGAGAATCGTGGGTACTCGTTGCTTATGTAAATATTGGTGGTCATGACCGATGCTGGTGATCGTTCCAAGAAACGGCAACGGATCATAAAATCGGCCATGCTGATATCCAAGCAAATATGCGCGCCTGAAAGGCCAATGTTTAATTTGATCTTCTCTACTTTAGGAAAGATAGATCATAAAACATGCCGTTGAAAGTCTGGCTTGCAGATGTGCAAGCAACCCGAAATGACTTCTAGGACAATGGATGGGTACAAAGATAACATATGGAAAGATTAACGTGTGTTGGTGGATATGTGCCATCCATTGTTCGGTCGCGGAAGCTCGGTTGATGCTGAATTGATGTCATGGCAAAATGATAAACTTGCCTTGAATTATGCTTTCAGGAATGACCGTGGAGAAGAGGCTTGGAACAGCCCCCAAAAAAGGTAAGCTGCCTAATATGTATTTATGTCGGTTATCCGTAGGGATAACCGAATTGATTCCAGCTAATTGGGTGGCGGTTAATGCCCTAGCAAGATTGTACAATCTTGCCGAAATTTCAACTTTAAGGTAAGTTGTATTGCTGGTAATGGTGGGGATCAAGCGATGCGTGGCTCTTCGGGCCCTGAAAAGCCCCACAGTCCTTCATGGTTAAGGGATGGTGAAACGTCGTGGCCAAGCCGAGCTCTCGCTAAAATAGAAATTCCTGAGCTCAAGCCCATGATACCCACGGTTACTTGTATGTCACTCGAAATTCGAAAATGGGATATACTTGAACGCTACAGTTCATTCAGCAAATTACAACGAGTTGTTGGATATGTGCTCAGATTCGTTTACGATGCTAAAAACAAGCCTTAACGCAATGAGGGCCCATTGCGGGTTGACGAGCTGTCGCGCTCACATAACGCCATTATTCGGCTTGTTCAAATGCATTCGTTCAAACGCGAGATTGAGGCGCTCTCAGCTGGCTATCCACTCCCAGCGTCGAGAAAATTGATCCCGTTGAATACAATAATGGATCCGGCTAGCATATTACGTGTCGGAGGCAGGCTTGCGCATTCTTCCATTTCAGAAGATCAACGTCATCCTATCCTATTGCCAGCTAAGCATCACATAACGAAGTTAATTATACAAGCTGAGCATGTTAGACACGCTGGTATCCAAACCACGTTATATTCGGTGCACCAGCAGTATTGGCCGATAAGCGGTCGCTGCATAACTCGCCGTGTACTTTACAAGTGCATGCCCTGTTTTAGAGCTAAGTCGCTCCTCGCCGACTATTCTATGGGTACTCTACCGAGACCACGAGTGACATCTGCTCGCCCTTTTCTACGCGTCGGAATAGATTATTGTGGACCCTTTTATATAAAAGAAAGGCGTCATCGCAACAAATGTCGGTTAAAGGTTTACGTAGCGGTGTACGTCTGCCTGTGGACAAAGGCGGTACATCTAGAATTAGTTGGTGGATTATCCACCGAGGATTTTATCGCGAGTGTAAAGCGTTTCTTTTCAGGGCGGGGAAAATCAGTCGAAATACATTCGGATAATGGAACCAACTTCGTCGGGGCTAAAAACAAGCTCCATCAACTTAACAATCTTTTTAATTCGAAGGAACATCAAAAGGGCGTATTTGATTTTTAGAGTGGTCAAAGGATCGATTGGCACTTCATACCGCCAAAAGCTGCTCATTTCGGAGGAATCTGGGAAGCTGCCGTTAAATCATTTAAGTATCATTTAATTCGGACAGTATGTGATGCACTGCTTACATATGAGCAATTAGAAACTTACGTTATCGAAGTGGAAGCAATATTGAACTTTCGTCCCGTATCTCCCATGTCATCAGATCCAAATGATTTTGAACCCTTAACTCCTGCCCATTTCCTAGTGGGTAACCCTTTACTTCTTTTCCACAAGTCGACTTCACAGATACACCAGCTAATCGCCTATCCGCCTGGCATCATGCTCAGCAACTGAAGCAACATTTTTGGAAACGTTGGCATAACGTTGGCTGGTTGTTACATTCTAACAGAACCGACGAGGTTGGGAGGCTGGCGGAGATGTTTGCTGTAAGCCACAACTTGACTCAACTCGTGGGGGAGCCAACGCGAGTGCCGGATGCCCGAGGCGATTATGCGAACACCCTGGATCTGTTTTTGACATCCGAACCGAGTATTTATACTGTAGAGGTTTCTGCGCCATTGGGAAACTCAGATCACTGCTTGGTATCTGTCGCGCAAGCACTTGCATATCAAGCGAATAACCGACCTAGGCAGCTTCGCCATGTACGGAAGTATGGGGCTGCTAACTGGGACGATTTGCGAGATTTCTTCGCATCCTTTCCATGGTCCGAGGTGTGCTTCGGAAACTCCGATGATAACGCTTGCGCGGAGTCGGTATCAGAGATTATTGTTCTGGGGATGGAGATGTATATTCCACATTCCATCGAAGGAAGTTCTTCTGATAAACCTTGGTTTGACAAAAAATGCGAGCTGATTACAGCGGCAAAGAATAGAGCTTTTAAGCAATGGCGCTCCAATCCCACCGATGTTAACAGAACGAATTTTGTTAGAATCAGAAACGCGTGCAACCAGGCGATTGATACCGCGAAGAAAGCTCACAACGACAGGGTGATCAATAAGCCCATTCGGTGCCCAACTGGTTCGCGCTCCTTCTGGTCAATGGCAAAACCTGTCAGCGGTAACTTCGCATCCTCCTCTTTCCCTCCGTTGGTGATAGACAGCGGGACGGTAGTCACGAATTCAAAGTATAAAGCTAATATGTTCGCGAATTTATTTTCCGCGAATCCAAACCTCGATCCCGGCCTTTTGGAGCCACCTGTGATCTCGTCGGTACGTTCTACGTGAACTGGATTGTAGGAAGGCAACCGGCCCGGACGGAATACCAGCAATAGTCCTTAAGAACTGTGCTCCAGAACTATCGCCGGTTCTTGGCAGACTCATCCGCTTATCTTATGCACGGAGGACCTTTCCTGCCTGCTGGAAAATCGCTCGAGTTCAGCCAATCCCAAAGACGGGAAAAAAGTGTCTCCCACAAAATTACCGTCCGACAGAATTACTGTCTATTTTATCTAAGGTGATTGGAAAAGTCATTAATACGCGGGTTGCCTCTTATGTTTCGGGATTTGGCAACCCTAGCGTTGCAATCCGGCAATTGACAGCTCTGTCGTAAAGTTGGACATTTTTGAGGTTATACGCACTCAGAACGTTTTGACATACGAGCGCTATTTGTGTTGTTTACAGTAACTTAAAAGATTCATCTCGGCCCAAAAATGGAATTAAATCGTCAACATTTTCGTGCGATTATTTTTTACAACTTTCGGCGTGGATTAACTCAGCAACAGTGCATGGATGAACTTAATTCAATTTTTGGCGATGAAGCTCCATCAAGGACCAGTGTTTATCGATGGTATGGTGAATTCAATCGTGGTCGTAGTTCACTCCAAGATGAATTTCGTGAAGGTCGTCCAAAATCAGTTGTTGTTCCGAAAACCATTGATGCTGTGCGCGAACTGATATTGGAAGATCGTCATGTGACCTATCGTGAGATTGAGACAACCTTAGGCGTTAGTGGGACCAATCGCCCAAAAAAAGGCTCGTGTCAATTGGTCGAAAGAAATGCTCAAAAAATATGGTCGCGGTGCTTCGAAACACGTCTATGACATCGTGACAGGTGATGAATCGTGGATTTACGCGTATGAGCCCGAAAGTAAACAGCAGTCGACTGTCTGGGTGTTTCAAGATGAGCCAAATCCAACAAAAGTTGTTCAGAATGCATGTGTTGGAGATACCTCAACCAGAGTGGCAAAAGTGCTTCGACAATTGGTTCAAACGCATGCAAAAGTGTATAGATCTTCATGGGGAATATTTTGAAAAACGATAGAGTGATTTTCGATGATCAATATTTGTTTTTGTTCTCTAATCCCGAAATATAAAAGGTAACCCTCGTACTGAGTTAGTTAATACTATAAAGATACTATAAAGATCGTCAATGCGGATTCCGTGGCAGGCGGTCTACGGGAGACCTTTTGCGATTAAGCGGCATGGTGAGTCAAGAGCGGTCGCATTGGATATCTCCAAAGCTTTTGACCGCGTCTGGCACGGGGCACTGCTGGGCAAACTTCGTTCATATGGACTTTCCCAACAGCTTTGCGACTAGACGAGGAGCTTCCTTGAGAATCGATCGATCCGGGTTGTTGTGAACAGCGAGTGTTCGGATCTGTATCCAATTAATTCCGGAGTGCCTCAAGGTTCTATTTTGGCTCCAACCTTGTTTTTGTTTCACATAAATGATTTGTTGGAGACAACGGATAACAAAGTGTTCAGTTTTGCGGATGATAGTATGCTTGTTTCCTCCTTTTCGAGTGTTCGTCCGATTGGTGCATCTACGTCGCATCAGCTGAGATGTAGACAGATTGACTCTCTGAATCAGGATCTAGATAAGGTCCTGCAGTGGGGAAGGGCCAATCTCGTCAACTTCAATGCAGCGAAGACACTATATACAACATTCACAAAGAAAAGTGGATCATCGGTTCCACAGCCGATGATGAATGGCCGGGCCCTGCAGGCTGGAGAAAGCTTGAAATTGCTCGGCGTCACGGTCTGTGGGAATGTATTATGGCATAAACGCATGTCGAGCATCGCCAGGTCAGCCCCAGGAAAGCTGAGCTATCTTTTTAGAGTCAAGAAATATTTTACTCCGGCCCAACTTCTTCTCCTATATAAATCCCAAATTAAACCCACGCTCGAATATTGCTCTCATGTTTAGAGCTCGGCTCCTAAACATACCCCCGACCTACTTGAAAGCATACAGAGACGAGCGATCCGCCTGACCGGGGACTTGGCACTGACGCCGGGACTACAGTCGCTATCACATCGAAGACGCGTAGCCGACCTCTGTCTGTTTTACAGATATTATCACGGGTACTGTTCTTTGGA
The DNA here is from genome assembly GCA_963931805.1 of Microdon myrmicae. Lineage (NCBI taxonomy): Eukaryota > Metazoa > Arthropoda > Insecta > Diptera > Syrphidae > Microdon > Microdon myrmicae. Next base: position 121,168,016 of record OZ007497.1, read on the forward strand.
GATTCCACAAGACAATCCGACGAATCGCACCAGTTTGTGGTGCATCAACCGACGGCCCGCACATCCCTGCATCAGAACTCGTTCCATTACCGAACGGGGAAGCTGTGGAACTCCCTTCCCACGCGAGTGTTACCGGAGCGTTATAACTTGCAACTGTTCAAGAAGAACTGCAACAGTTATTTGGTGGCATCTCGGGGCGCCCACTCGACGCTATAGGTTAGCCTCTCCCGAGAGTAGTCTAATAAAAAAAAAAAAAGAGGGTTCTTCGAGCGTAACATCGTTTCTGGCCCAGACTGGGTAGCATTTTCTCCAGAACCCAACATAATTAAGAATGTATGGGGACACCTTTCCAGAACTGTATACCAAGGCGGACGAGAATTCAATAACGTAAGATACCCTAAAGAGGCCATTGAAACTGAATGGGACGAAATCCCACGAAATTTGACTAAAAAATATTTTAAATCTCTTATATCAAGAATGTTAGAGGTTGTAAGTAAAGAGGGAGCATTTGTGGTGTTGGTGTAACTAATACGCCTTCACGGGCGTGGGTCCAGTAACACACTCACAACACGTCGCGAAAAAAAAACCAAGTTCACCAAAGAAAGCAGAAAATATATGAAACGCACTGTTCTGTTCGTAGATGATTTTTCTTTTTTTTAAATTAACATAAGATGTCACAAACTTGTTCGTTAATTGCCAAACGAAAATTAAACAGACTGAGTTTGTCTATTGTCCACAATTTTCTTAATTAAAATTAACATAAGGTGTCACGAACTTGTTCCTTGTACATTAAATAATTCAAAAGATCTACCATCACTTATCACTCAGCGCACAACTAGGACAATCCAAAATGCCGCGAGTTCGACTAGTCTCCTGGGCCGGTTAAATCTGACTCCTTTATGGCTGTTGCACTCGACATACCACTAGATGCAACGGTGCTGGATTTCCACCGATATGGGAGTAGCAAATCCGATCTTTTCTTTAGTGACGACCAATGAACGATCGATTTGAGTTTTGTTGGAAGAATTTCCATGTGATCGTGTAGATCTGATTGGGGTGTCCATACGCTGGAAGTGCGGACAACGATGATGCATCGGCGGTTACATGTAAGGGATAGCGATCAATCCTGCAGCTGTTCAAATAAATGGACAAGCAGCAGAGGCTGCAGGCATCGCCGTCGTAAACGATAGTGGCGATCACCGGATGCAGAAATAGATCTCTGTGTATTATGTAAACAGGAACGCTATTTCGGTGGTCAAGCGCTAAGATGCGCGTTTGTTTGCCTTAGCCAATGCAATATCGGAACATCGGTTGTTTACATGATCGGTTAATATCATGCCGTTGCAGGCAATCGATTTTTCTGTGACGTTAAGTAAACAGAAGATTTGTTCATCATGGCAATGGCTCGGGTGGAGATTGTTTGGGTTAGGACAACGGTACGTGGAACATGATCATTGGTATGATTGTTTGAATAACAATCATGGTCGTGTCTAATTCGATGATCGGTTGTCGCTTGGGCGACCGATCATCGGAAGTTGGGCTTGCAGATGTACAAGCAAGCAAGTTGCCCGACGTGTCTTTTTTGGACCAACGGATTGTTGGAACAAGAAGACACAGAAAGATTGGCGTGTGTTTGATGGGCATGTGGCCGCCCATAGAAACCGACATGGTTTAGTTAATACAATTTGTTTGATGCCATGGCAAGATGGTAATCTTGCCGTGGGCGTTTGTTTCAGGTATGAACAGATCGAAGGAGAGCTTTGAAATGCTGCTATCCAGGTAAGAGGCTGTAGCGTCTCTAACAGATACACACACAATACGCAAGCAAATAGTGAAGAACACCGAACGAAAATCGAATAAGAAAATGCATCAGAGCCGTATACCATAGCGATAACATAACAATTCACATCAGTGGAATATACTTGAGTTTAAAAATCGAATTCTAAGCACAGCCAGTAGCCAGATGTGTTATGCATTGGTTCAATTTTTGGTGATTCTAACTGTCATAGCGTCAGTTCGAATTACACGTTCTTCAATATCATTCCAAACGCAATAAGGCTTGATGGGTACAGTATAGTACGGTTGGGAAAGGGGAGTTGGGTTAGGACGATGGGTGGTTCTTCGGGCGACCCTTAAAGAAACCCAGATACTCATTACTAAAACGAATTAAACCATTGTAATAAAACTCCAAATTTTGTTTTTACTTCAAAATACCCAATCCTTTCTCAACCACTCTTGGCGGGTAATTAGGGACAAATCGTAAATTCCAAGAAAATTAAGGAAAAAAAGTATTTATGATTATTGGAATCTTCTTAGAAATTGGCAATGATTGCCTAACAGCAATATTTGCAGCACACACGGAACAAAATTATCGAGAAGTCCCGAATTCAGGGAGGTGTCGCAACCATTTTAAGGGGGTGCATGTGTCCCAACTGTCTCGAAAAGGTTCACATATTTTGTCTAGGGATTAAGTAAAAATAAATAAAGTAAATATGGCTTTTAAAACAGTTTTTCAATAGAATTTTTAATCTATTTCTTGAGCTTACCCTGACTACTGATGTTCAAATGCCTTCAAATTTATTCAGCTCCTTCGTTCACCCCAAATATCAAGAATTGAATCCTTCTTTTAATCAGAATTTAATAACGCCAGCTGCTGAGAGCCGAATTGTCGATTGGACAACTCAGTGGAATATGACAGATAATTTTCAAGGACTCAGTTATATGAAGTACCACGTAACGATGATGTGATGCTATCAATTAATAAAATGTATATACATATATACATATAATATATAATACGACTAAATTTGGAAGGATATTTTCTGATGACGAAGGGATCTCGTGTTTGTAAACACGGCATTAAATAGATTATTGTTTAGGCATAAGTTTTTATGATATAAAAGGTATTATAGAAAAAGAATATGGCAATTCTTCGTCCACCGCCATGTAATGATATCTGAGTTCTTCTTTATCTTTTAGTTGCCGTTGAAAAGCATACATGTATGCACTGGGAATTGAGATTTATATTGTCGATCATTCCATGAATTAGCTTTCCTTTCCTCTATTCCAAGACGATTTTTTCAAACATAATAAATACAAACAATACAAAACATCTTCCAAAATACAACTCACTCAATTTAATTTTTTGAAATAAATATGTTTTACAATTTTTCAGCGACGCACAATCTATACTAAATCCTAAAAGCTATCGTAAAACTAGTCGGTCTTTGGATTCAGAAAGTATGTTTAAAAACTAAATTATTTATATCCTTACACAATTATGACTCGTTATCAAGTTATCTTATATACATTCCTTTCAACTGTGTCCTTACTGCATACGACTTTGTAATAAATAGAAATAAAATTAGGAAATAAATTACACAATACAATAGCTTGGGAATATCCAGTTTTACGCCCACACCACACTGAAGTAGAATATGAAAAAAGTGGTTAGCAAAAAACTTCCTGGCGGTGACCACGCAGTCACTGAATCCGCAGAGGAACTCATCGATGCACTCTCCATTAGAATGTGGTACGGACATAAGCTCGGCTGCTTCACAAAAGTCGTAAAGTTTGGATAACGAATTATTTCCGATGGCTGAAAAGCAGATTTTGTATTTTCATGTGAATGCATTTAAGGTCACTAGCAGACTAAGCTACTTACGATGGAAATCGATTCGTTGGACATCCGGCAGAAGGTCATGTGTTTTCCGGTAATCAAACTTTGTTCGACACGTTTGGTGAACAATGGCTCTGACCATGGCAATTGATTCAAATGGGACAAAAAGGTCCTGTCGTGAAACTCCACAGGATCGGAAATAATAAGTTTATCTAAAATACAGAATACCAAGATTACCAAGTTGTTGTGATATGTAGAATTGTTTTAGAAAAGTCATACTCAGGAGGGATTCCTTGTGTAGTAGGTCCTCTTCGTCAGCGTATGTGGAGGATCCTTTGGTACGGTTGCTCTTGGGAGTTTGCGGGAAAATCGTATGTGACAGGAAATCCAGGATATTCCTATAGAACGAAAGGAAGAGAGAAATACAATTTTATTAAATGATACAACGAATCTAGTTTGTCCTTCGGTTAAGGGAGATCAAATAAACCAATGGGGGAATATTATGCAGAAGAATGACACGGATTTGCATTTAGCGAATGTTTCGTTGTGTTCTTATAGTTTCGTGGCCTTATTCGCAAAATTGGAAAGGGATTCAGGGGATAATGGTAGTGGCTTTAGAAAGGGTCTATTTTCAAGGGTGAGACAAAAGTCGTACTGAAGTATATGTTAAGAGGTTTACTGTAGATTTATTTTATATTAAGTAGTCGAGATTGGTGCAGACCTGAATAGCTAAATATTTGTGTTCACCGGCGAATATATAAATAAAGGTGGATCTTTTTTTTTTTTTGTCATTAAAAGCTGTTACTTATTCTAATACTTTTCTTGTTTTTTTTGTTGTTGTGATATTAACGATATTTATAACTACACTTAACAAAAACGTCGATTTAATATTCTTCACTAAAACAAGGTATACTAATGTACAGTTACTTCAAAAATAAAAGAATTTTACCTTTGCGATACCCAAAAAAATAATTTTCTTATTTCATATTTTACATCTTTTACTTATAGTTATAAAAAAAAAAAGGTTGTCTGGGCGCAAGGCGCTCGGACATTATATTCGTGACAACGTATCCTAAATATGTAACATTGAATATACAAGTTATTAAATCAAAATTAAAGTGTGTTTTTCCGAATGCCTCCAAGTGTAGGCATTAATTTTGGTTTGTTTAACGAAATTTTACAAGTATTGCAAACTACTGTGTATTCGCCAGGACACAGTTGTAGATTTTCTTTTGTGTGCCAGTCCGAAATTACGTTCATCTGTTGCACTGTGATCGGTTTTAAATCGCGTTCAAACCAAAGTCTATCGCAAACAGAGCAAGCATACCCAAAGTCATTGTCAAGAAACATCAATTTAAATCTTGATATCGATTTGTTCCATTTCATGTCCCATACCTCTTGCGCCGATATAACTGGTTGTATTGTAAAATGCTGAAGGCTGTTGTAGGTTTACAACCTGTAGTTCTTGAACGTTGTTTGAACTTGCCGCTGCGAAACCACTATGAACAGACAATTTTCTCTTAGCTATATCCGATTTATTTAATGCTGCAAGGCGCTGCCTGTATTCGCGTTGTCTCTGTGTATTTTTTGTCTTTACACTTTTAACCTGTACAGTTGTTCTCGACAGTGCAAGGCGCTGTCTGTATTCCCGTTGTCTCTCTGCATTTGACTTAGGAGCAATTAAGAGAGTCGCGCTCTCGCTCACTGCGGCTCGTGCGTTATCGGTTATCGTTATCGTAACGCTACAAACTTTTTTCCGAATGCCTCCCAAGGTATACCGATTTATAAGACGTTGTCACGTCAAAAACAAAATTGTCGTAGTCCTATATTTCAAAATAAAAATAAAAAAACAAAAGTAATACCTAATTTCATCACACAAAATTAAGTGTACATTACAAGAAAAATAATAAAAAAGTTCAATATTTAGTAAAACTTGTACTTTTTATACTTTGTATGGCCGCCTTTAGCATCGATCACAGCGTTCAAGCGACGTGGAATGGATAAGATAAGATACCCAATTGCACCATCGGTTCGGGCGCGAAGTCTTACTATGGGAACCTAAACAAACAAACGGATCTTCACATACGCGTCCGAATGCAGTGTAAAGTTTTCTGTGCGAGCCTATGCAAACAAACGGATCTCCGCACACGCGTCTTAGTGCTGTGAAAACTCCGAGAATATACACACGAGTGATGTGCAATGCGGGAAAACCCTCCACCCTTTCCATCCCTTGTGTCTGTTTTCCTTTTTTTCGAACCTCTGTTTGCGTCCCTCAGGCATCGATACTCTCGATTGATTAATAATCTTTGGAGGGTTTTTTGTGTCTGAGTGGCATAATGTTCATCATGGAAGGGATGTGACCTGGATTTCGGCACGGATCTAGTGGGGCACCTACTACAAGGGCATAACACCTGTAGTGGTTGCTTTCGCTTATCTATTGCTGATCCTGACTTGCATCTTTCCCCGAGGCGGTATTGGCTTTCTGTGTAGGGCTATTTCAATGGAGCGGGAATTTCGCGTTGATTTGTGTAACATTCGCGGCTTGAGATGCAATTTCTCTTCTGTGTCTGCCCATGTTTCTAATCAGAAAACAACTATCCTTGCACTTAGCGAAACCCAGGGAATTACTAATACAGATATTTCCGATTTTAATCTACCTGGATATAACTTAGTGCCACTGTTCTTTCCACATCGTGGTATAGCCACATACATACGAAATGATATTGCTTATCAGCTTCTGCCACAATGCGGGCTCTGTTCCAACTCAGAATTTAATTTTTCTTGGGTAAAACTACTAGTTCGTAAGCATATCACACATGACTGTTTTCTTTACAGAAGCCCAAACTTGGATAGAAACGTATCCTTTAACGAATTTGATGCTCTGTCTGATTCTATCGATAGGATGTTGACCATATATCCGCACACTGAAATTGTTATTGCGGGCGATTTTAATGTGCATAACTCTCATTGGCTTCGTCGCTCCGGTCAATATGTCCAGCTCTTTGCTGATTCAAATAGTTTAACTCAACTTGTCAATGAGCCAACACGGGTACCAGACATATATGGTAATAACGCCAACACACTGGGTCTGTTTCTAATCTCCCACCCAAACAAATACAAGTTTCTTCGGCCTTGGGCACTTCAGAACACTGTGTCGTGTCAGGTAAATTTCCTCTAACCAACAGTAACGTTAATGAGAAAGCTCCCAAAAGAACAGTATAATTCTACGAGAAAGCCAACTGGGAAGGTCTGAACGACTTTTATGGGAGGTTAAATTGGTCGTTATTTTTCCTCAATAACGATGTTGACTCTATACCGGACACATTGACAGACACGATTCTACTTGGCATCCGGACCTTTATTCCACACAGAGTAACGAGTATCAAACCCAAGAGAAATATGTGGTTCGATTCCGGGTGCAGAGAAGCCAGTAAGGCTAAAGAGTTGGGCTTCGGTTGTATAAATCAAACAATACTGAGGAAAACCGGAAAAGGCTTAAGAGAGTTTGGAATGACTGCAATGCGTATATTCAACGCGCCAAGTTCTTGCATGACGAGAGAGTGAGGCAAAAAATACTACACTCTCCCACAGGTAGTAGAAACTTCTGGGCATTCGTGAAAAACATTCAAAACTCAGTCTCTTCATCCATTCCATCGATTATAGTCGATGACAAACCAGTCACCACTGCAATAGAGAAGGCGAATCTACTTGCTGCACATTTTGCAGTCAACTCAACGCTGCCTGACACCACATCAGTTCCACCTCAACTTGAGCATAAGCAGCACACCATGAGCCAGATTTGCTTCCGACCGCGTACTGTTGCCCGCCCACTCAAAGAGATAAAAGCACACAAATCCGCTGGTCCGGACGGCATTCCCCAATCTTTTTGAAGAGATGTTCATCTTCACTCGCCAAACCACTGCGGAAACTCTTCCATTTGTTTTATTCTACTGACCGTTTCCCAAATAGATGGAAGTCAGCGAACATTCAGCCAATTCCCAAAAAGGGGAACAGATCATCCCTTTCTTCTTATCGACCCATAGCACTAACTTCTATTCTCCAAGGTAATGGAATCTCTTATCAACCGTCAACTTTCAAAATATCTGGAATCAAATGACCTCCTCAATGACCGCCAATATGGCTTTCGTAGCAACAGACCCCCAGGAGATCTGATGGCGTACCTTACCGAAAAGTGGAGCCCTTCCATCCACTACCTCGGTGAAAGCAAGGTTATCGCATTGGATATTTCAAAAGCCTTCGACAGAGTTTGGCATCCAGCCCTTTTGTCAAAATTGCATTCATATGGAGTGGACAATTCACTGATCCAATGGATAAGAGACTATCTTTCTTGCCGTTCAATCCAAGTGGTTCTTGATGGTGTCAAATCTGTCTCCCATCAAATTAATGCAGGTGTTCCCCAGGGTTCGGTACTCTCACCCACTCTCTTCCTCATCTTTATAAATGATCTCTTGTCAATTACTGACGACCCAATTCACTCGTTTGCTGATGGTATCACGTTGAGTTTCTCATAATCATACGAACACTCCCGTCCAAACTCTTCGAACGTCACTACCAACCAGCAACTTATGCTTGATACATTGAGTGCAGACCTCAACTAGATATATCAGTGAGTATTATCTAACCGAGTAGAATTCAATGGCTTAAAAACTCAGTGCTGCCTCTTTTCGTCAAAGGTGAGTCCCAAAGTAAATATATTGTCTATGAACGGCATTTGCATCGACGAAGCCAAGGAACTATCAATCGTCGGCACTCGAATTAATTCGACTCTTAACTGGAATGAGCACATATTTGAAGCTGCGAAAAGTGCAGCCAAATCTATGGGGTTCTTTAAGAGATGCAAAATATACTTCAATCCATCCAACCTGGCCACTATTTACAAAACATATATTCGTCCCAAAATGGAGTTAAACTCCCATATTTGGTCAGGCGCATTCAAAACTGCACTACACGTGCTCGACAGAATGCAAAAACGAGCAGTGAAACTTATTGGGGAGCCAGCCGTAAGTAAATCCATCCAGCTTCATCTTGTAGTTCATTGGATCCCTCTGGAACAGGCGCAACCGGAACTTCGCGCAATTGCACTCGCTCAGGAATATCCATTTTACGGATTTCATTGTCTAAATCCGTAAAGTGACCTCTTTTCAATTCACTAGGTTCATATACTTCAAAAAAAGTCTTTCGGGTAGATTTGTTTTTGGTTGATTTCTTGGGTCGTTTTTCACGTTTCCCAATATCGTCTTCCTCTTCGTAGTCATCACCATCCGATACGGGTTCATTTCCATCCTCGTCATATTTAGTGAAATCCTCATAGTCGAAATCTACATCGAAACTGTCTTGACCTTCTTGCAATGACGCGTCAGTGACTAGATGCCGTCTTTTCTTCTTCTTCTCACCAATTGGCCTTCCTTCGTCGTTTACAATAAAATCCTCAGCACCAGACCCCGATTCCTCACCATCATTGAAATGTTTTGCCGCCTCAGTTTCCCTGTGACTACGTTCAGAGCGGCGTTCAACATCGTCTTCGTCGTCGAATAGCTGTTCGGATGTAGCCTCACGTGCTGAACCTTCATCGACGTGCTGTTCCCCTCCACCACTTTCTTCGTCCCGTGTACGACGCAGACGCTTGGAACGCTTTCTGCGTTCGACTTTCAAACTAAGATTCTCTTCAATAAGGTCACAGTCGTCGTCTTCCAGTCGCTCGTACAACTCGTCATCATCATTGTATATCCGTTTCAGGGAACGGCCTGAAGCATCAGTGTCTTCACCATCACTGCCGTCCTCTTCAATCGGATTATCATCGATGAGATCCTTCAGTTCTTCACATAACACATCATCGTCATCTTCCTCCTCTTCCTCACCGCTGTCGGCCATAGCTTTGCTCTTCCTGACTTTCTTCCTTTCATGTGGCTCCAATTCCTCCTCATCCTCAGATTCTTCCGCTTCCAAGTCCCAGAACTCTTTCATACACTGCCTTTGGGCATCTAATTTTGCCTTAAACTCTGCAGCTCGCGCGTCCAATTTTGCATTAACGTCTGTGGCTCGCGCATCCAATATTGCAGGTCGCGCATCCAATTTTGCAGCTCGCGCATCTAATTTTGAGTTAATATCGATAGCTTGCGCGTCCAATTTTGCCATCATAATCCTGAACATCTCCGAAATGTCCAACGGTTGCGAACTCTTCTCCGATACATTGGTACCATCTTGACTCGCCGTTTCTTCTCCAACCGGACAGTCTGGCCTACTCGTAAAAGCATCTGTGCCGACATCAATATCCTCATCTTCTATTAGTGCTTGCAGACGCTGTCGAAGAATTGGTTTCTATCCTCTGCTATCCTGGTTCCGGTCCTCCAAATGTCGATCTGACATCGTCACAGTACACTTCCACAGACTTATTTATTTCACTAATAATTAATCCCACTTCTGACACCAATTGTAGCGAGCTTAGGGTTCGCTGGATTAATTATTTTTAATAAATAAGAGCCGTTAAATCGATTCTGAATTAATGTGACACTTTATTAGTCCGTTAATAACAACCGTTACTTTTTACCGTACACATAACGATTTCTTCGCTTATCGCTTCCGTAATTATCGCGTATTTTACTGCTTACTTCTTACTCATTACTTATTAGTTCCGCACTTATGGCAAAAGGACGCATAGCTAAACTCGTTATCCTATGCAGATAATGCATAATTGAGTTTAGATATCTTTTCGCCATACGGCAACTTAATTTCACTAACCCATGAGATTTCCACCGGAAATCGCATCATGTCGGTTAGCAACGGCATAGTTTGATCAAACGACGCGGTTGCATAATCATGCAACCGTTTGGGAAATTATCAAAGTATTTAATTTAGTTCCCATGATCAAATTTCCCTAGCCAAGTCGGCGTCCTATACACTTTCCCCAGATTCTCCATTCGCTGGGGATCAATGATCTCTTTTCGCAGGCGAATAGCTACAAAACATTTTCCTCTTCTTTCCGTTTCTATCTTCCCCGGGTTCAATGCACTCTGGGATCACCACAGTCGTCGCATTTGTTCAGTGAAGCGTTGGGGTATTAAGTGAACCGCGTGCCCCTGTTCGGTAAAAAAACTTCTCTCTTACCCCCACAAGGAGACCAAACCTGACTGTCATATTCAAGAAGGGGACGGACAAGGGCTATATAGAGCGATCTGGAGATGTAGGGATTAGAGAATTCTTTCGACCAGCGTTTCACAAAACCGAGGACTGAGTTGGCCTCGAGAATAATGTTATCAATATTTGGGGTGAAGTTAAGCTCCCTATCACATAAGATGCCAAGGTCACGAATCGTTTGTGTAGGTGTTATCTGTTCGTTGAGTATGATATAGGAACCTAGCGGGGGGGGGGGGGGGGGGGGGTCGTTTACGGGAGAAGGTGCTTGAGTAACATTTGACAATATTTAGTTCGAGGCAGTTATTTTGGCACCAAGTTGAAAAGCTGTCGAGACCCATTTGGAGAAATAAGGAGTCGACAGAAGAGCGGATCGTCTTGACGAGTTTAGTGTCGTCCGCGTATAGAGAGATGGAGGAGTGCTTGATACTGGAGTCTATCAATAATAGTAAGAATGGAGGGGTCCAAGATGACTGCCCAAGAATCAGAGTTATGTATGTCGGGATATATTTAAAAAGAATGGCTATCGAGAGAGGGCTAAAATTATTCGAGATCCGAACGGCTGTCTGGTCACAGAAACAAACAATAGCGTGACAAGATGGAAGCAGTACTTTGAAAACCTGCTCAACCACAAATAAACGCACCACACGTACATACAGCCGAGCCTCAGATCCCAGAGCCATCTTTCAACGAAATTGTAGACGCAGTAAATCGATTGAAAAACAACAAGGCTCCCGGAGTCGACTGCATACCGACAGAGCTTATGAAGCATGGAGGAGAGGCAACCGCTCAAAAGATCCAATAGCTGGTTAAAACAATATGGGATAAGGAAGTCACTCCGGATAAATGGAAAACCTCAATAGTCGTCCCCATCTTCAAAACAGGCGACGGATCTGGCTGACTCTATAATTGCTACCAGCCACATGCAAAATACTAACAAATGACATACTAGCGAGAATCACACCGTACGCAGAAGAAATACTGGGAGACTACCAGTGCGGATTACGTAGGAACTGGCCAACGAGCGACCAAACGTTCACAGTAAGGCAATTGCTGGAAAAGAAGTGGGAATACGGAGAGACGGTTCACCAACTTTTTGTTGACTTCAAAAAAGCATACGACTCAGTCGCAAGGCAAAGACTTTACCATATTGTAGTTGGGCTGGGAGTCCCAAAAAATTATGCCGCACTTATTAAAATCTGCATGAACGAAAATAAAGGGGGAATTCGAATAGAAAACCACCTCTTAAAACAATTTGAAATCCGTGATGGACTAAAACAGGGGCGCGGCCTCTCACCATGTCTTTTTAACCTTGTGCTCGAGTACGTCATCAAAAAGGTACACGACACGACAACATGGCCGGATCATCCCTGAACGGGGTCACACAAGTGCTCGCATATGGGGACGCCATCGCCGTTTTTGGCGATAATTTAAAAACTGTAAGTAAAAACAGTGAAATCATCATGCAAGCAGCAGAAGAGGTGGGCCTAGAAATAAATGAAGGTAAAGCAACATATATCATTACGGTGAGGGTAGGTGGATTTCAGGGTCCTCGCATAAGCGTCAGAGGCAAGTTATTTGAAAAAGTTCAAGAATTTAAATATCTAGGAACAATACTGATGCCCAATAACGAAATCTCAAAGGAAATTAACAAAAGACTGCATTCTGGCTACGCTAGTTGGCACGCAGTCACTAAACTGCTGAAATCCAAACTGCTATCACATAATATAAAGCTCCGTGTTTATAGAACCATAATCATGCCGATTGTTCTATGAGAATGCGAAACATGGGCTCTCACGAAACGGGAAGAAAACAAATTCCGCGTATTCGAGAATAAAGTTCTAAGGGGTATCTTTGGCGGCAAATATGACGAGGAGGGAGGACAATGGAGGAAACTCCACAACCACGAATTGGAAGAGCTATACCGCAAATCTACTATAGCTAGAGTAACCAGGTCGCGAAGATTAGGATGGGCCGGACATGTACTAAGAATGTACCACGATAGGGCCGTGCGTAGAATTCTTGACGGTAGACCAACGGAAAAGGGACCGGCATGACGGCCGCGACGGCAGTGGGAGGGCAATGTTAAGTTTGACCTTGAGGAAATTGGATCGGTTGGTCAAGGGTGGAGGGAGAGGGCACACGACAGGGAACGATGGCGAAGCCGACTCGGTGAGGTCATGAACTTTCGGGTTACAATAGGACAATAAATAGTAATAGGATTGTGCTAGCCGTACTAAATGGAGGTGTAAAAAAAATAGTAAAATAATAATAGTAATATAATTAACTTACCCGTTTGACAAAAGCAAGTTCTCCACATCGGTCATATTCAGCGAATAGAATTGATAAACACCGAATGTCTCGAAGAATTCCCTAACCGGGGTCATACTATAACATCCAGCAAGGTCTATTTTGGGATAATACGTTATGAATGACAAACACATCTCTTGCTTCGTCGAGTATCCTCCGAATGTTGGCCACTTTCTGCCTGTTGTCTGGATTTACATATATCAAATGAAAAATGTTTGAGTTTCAAGATTCTTTAATCGGAAGAGGGATAGCTACCTCATATGCACAGTCAGTTATAATATAATCTCCCGGCAGGACAACGGTTTCATTCTCAAGCTGCCTAACCTGTTGGTAGTTGTAGTCGTAGTTGTCGTCTTCAATAATACGCTCCAACTCCTTTCCACTTCTCACATGGCGAAGAGACATTTTCCGTCCGGCCCTATGTGAATGCAGTGTTCCGGAAACAATTTTAATACCGTCCTCGGGAAACATCTGAAATTTAATATATCAATTTCAACCGGCTGTGGTAATAGGATTTCCTGTGAATGATTAACAGCCTTTTTGTAAATCGGTTTAAAATGTCGCCGTAACCTCATGACTAAACACCAATTTACGGTTAATGGCTAATCTTATTAAATCTGACACGTCCTTAGATGACATTTGTGCTGCGAATTTAGTGGAGGCATTTGTTAGCTCCTTATCAAATGAAACATGGCTCCGTAAGGTACAATAGGGGAATAAATATAGTTCTATTAGAGAAACCCTGAAACGAATGATGACACTTGAGCTCCAGATAAGCATAATGAGTGTTTTATATATGGTATACGTCGGTTGGTCTTTTTACTCTTGTGAACAGGCATTTTAAAATCAAATGATAAAATTAGTTTAATCGGGGTTATTTATATCAAAAGCATTTGAAGTTGAAGATACATGGGACAAGTACACTTAGCAGAAATTCTGGTTAAATGGAACTTAAGGACGGGTTTATGTAAGCGATTGCGCTTCATTTACGAGAAGGAAATTGTGTGGATATATTATCAAGATCTATTCAGGGATAGTGAATGTCCTAACTATTCTAGACTGAACAGAAAGGGTTTTGTATCCGTTGTTGCATAACTACAAATTTACATTTACAATTTACCTTTTTAAGGGTGCTCGAATGAAGGGCATAGGCAAATCTCTTACTGAAAGTAGGAGCAAAACAAAAGGGCAAATCGGTGAAAGGCACTTTTACATGCACTTACATTGTTTGAAAGATACTTTTATGAAAGGATATGAAGACATTAGTAAAAGAGCTTAGGTTGCGTTTTTTAGTAGCTCTTTAACGAGATTACATTCAACAGTTTGCTAATTAAAATACACAAAACAGTTTACAGCAGTAAAACCCTATTAACATAATACGAGTATATGTTGATAGTAAGCGGTTTTGGAGGGATGCTCTTTTGTTTTGAATATTGAGTTGGTAAGAAACTGGTTTTCTGGCGCAAGACTAATGACCTTGCCCGGAAAAACAAATTATCATGGAAAATTTAACAAGCCTCAGGACTTGCTAAATAAGGCCAAGACCGGTTCCTGGTTGTAGTGCCGATGATGATGATGATGAAGAAACTGGTTTTGGTTGTCACTCAATAAGAACAATGTACTTGAAGAATTTTTTCTTAACAATTGATAACACTCTCCATTTTTATTTGGAGCTTTGGTTTGGAGTCGATTTGAATACATAGTCTAAAAGCGACATTTTTGGCATCTTTTAGTTTTTTCTTTTTGTAAGGAAAGGGAAGCACAATAGTTTGATTTATTCGGCTTAATTCAAGCTACTTACAAAACTATAATCCTTATAAACTAACTTAAGACTAAAAAACTAAAGTAGTAAATAATAATAAAAAAAAAAAAAAAAACAACCACAAAAAAAATAAAGAAGGAGAAGACGACTTCGGGGTGGGGAGGTAGAAGGCTGGGGAAGAGCGAGTGTATGAGCGGGTGACAAATGTGGCATAAGTGAGACAGCGAACAGTGTACGGCAAATGTGTTGGAATGTGTACGGGCTGTGAGGGGATAGACGGTGGGCGGGGCAAGGTCAGGTGGGGAAAGAGAGGAGATGGCGTTTGAGTGCAGTAGATGTAAGGTGGAAGTCGAAGGAGGTAGGGACTTGCCCGAATTCTCCCTTGGTCCTTTCTCTCCTCAACTTATTCACCGTCACGTAGTTGAGGAGAAACTAAACTTACTCAAAGACGAGTTCAGCCCCGGACCTGATGGACCTTCGTCTGTATTCTTAAAGAACTGTTCCACTTCTCTTTCTCTCCCGATATCAAAGATTTTCAACCTATCTCTATCTCAAGGGACCTTCCCTAGTATATGGAAATCCTCCTATGTCACCCCCATACATAAAAAGGGACCTAAAAATGATATCAGCAACTACCGACCCATCGCCAAACTATCTCATATCCCCAAACTGTTCGAAGGGCTTCTGTACAATGCGTTATCTTTTAGTTGTAAATCCATCATCTCACCCAACCAGCACGGTTTCCTTTCGGGTAGGTCGACCACAACCAATCTGATTGAGTTCTCATCCCATACTCTCCGTGCCTTAGAGAATGGCAACGAAGTTCATGTTATCACCACCGATTTCAGCAAGGCATTTGACAAAATCTCCCATAATCTCATCCTTTTCAAGCTGTCCTCTCTAGGCTTCGAACCCCTATTGATCAAATGGTTATCTTCTTATCTGAAAGACCGATCCTACCGTGTCAAATTCAGACCCTCCCTTTCCGATCCTTTTTTTCCCACCTCTGGGGTTCCGCAAGGAAGACATCTAGGCCCCCTCCTTTTTATCCTAACCATCAATGATATCGACTCTGTTATTAAACACTCATCCATATCCCTCTATGCGGACGACGCCAAACTCTAAAAAACAATCATCTCTCCCCTCGACTCCTCACTCCCCCAACAGGACCTCGACAGCTTCTCAACCTGGTGCCGTAATAACTGCCTTGATCTCAATGTTGCCAAATGTCACTCCATTACCTTCTCCCACAAACGTCCACCCCCACCTCCTCGCCCTTACTTCCTGCTTAACCAGCAGATCTCATACGTATCCTCAATACGTGACCTCGGAATCTTATTTGACAGGGAGCTCAGCTTCATCCCACATATCGACGATATCATTCTTAAGGCCAACTCCGCCCTAGGGTTTGTGAAACGCTGGTCTAAGGAATTCTCTAATCCTTACGTTTCCCGTTCCCTCTACATTCAGCAGGAAGTAGGAACGTGGGAGGGCGCGGGCACGTCTGCGGGAGAAGGTGATGGAGTGACATTTGACAACGTTAAGTTCAAGGCAGTTATTTCGACACTAGGTTGAGAAGCTGTCGAGATCCGTTTGGAGAAGTAAGGAGTCGAGAGGAGAGATTTTCGTTTTGTAGAGTTTGGCATCATCCGCATAGAGGGTGATGGATGAGTATTTAATAATGGAGTCAACGTCATTGATGGTAAGGATAAATAGGGGACCTAGATGACTGCCTTGCGGAACCCCTGACGTGGGAAGAGAGGGATTGAAAAGGGGGGATCTGAATTTGACATGGTAGGATCGGTCTTTCAGATAAGAAGATAACCACTTAATCAATAGGGGATTAGAAACCTAGGGAGGACAGCTTAAAAAGGATGAGATTATGGGAGATTTTGTCAAAGGCCTTGCTGAAATCTGTGGTGATTACATCGACTTCGTTGCCATTCTCTAAGGCACGGAGAGTATGGAATGAGAACTCAACTAGATTGGTGGCGGTCGACTTACCCGAAATGACACCATGCTCGTTGGGTGAGATGATGGATTTACAACGGAAGGATAACGCGTTGTAAAGAATCCCTTCGAACAGTTTAGGGATTTGAGCAGTTTGGCGATGCGACGGTAGTTGGTTATATCGTCTTTAGGTCCCTTTTTATGTATGGGGGTAACATAGGAGGATTTCCAGATACTAGGGGAGATACCTTGTGAAAGGGATATATTGAATATCTTTGATATGGGGAGAGAAAGAGCAGAGGAACATTTCTTTAAAAATACAGCTGGGAGTTCATCAGGTCCAGGGCTGAACTCGTCTTTGAGTAAGTTTAATTCCTCCTCAACTACGTGATGCTGAATAATTTGAGGGGTGAAGGGGCCAAGAGAGAATTCGGACAAGCCTTTGAAGTAAGACGGATTGGGCCGAAGGATATGTCTGTGAAGGATTTATTGAAAAACGAAGCAAATAGATTGGCAATAGTTAGGGGGTCGGTTGAAGTAGTCGCGCCATAAGAAAGGGAGTTAGGATAGGCGTCGGCTTTACGTCTGTAATTTATAAAGTTGAAAAAAGATTTGGGGTCATTGATCAAATTGGATTGTGTTTTTGTAAGGTAGTTGGAGTAGAGGGAGTTGTAGAGCTCGGGAAATTTATAAAAGGAACCGAGATAGTTGGAGTTGTTTTGGACGGAACGCGTTTTGAGAAAAATATTCCACAAGTTATTTCTCTTGTTCCGAAGAGTGCGGAGTGTGCGGTTGTACCATGGCGGAGATGAAATCGATGACCTGTGACGAGAATTTGGGACATATAGAGCAATGGCATAGTAGATCTCCTTGTAGAGAGTGGCAGTCGCTTCTTCTACCTCCAGATGATCAAAGTGAAACGCTGTTTTGCTAAGATGCTCATTTAAAAGGCGGAAGTTAGCTTTGTGGAAGTTGTAGGAAAATCTGTCATGAGGTAGAGAAGGCTGGGTTTCATGATCGAGCTACAGGGATAAGAGCAGGTGGGGGGGGGGGGGGGGGGTGGTGGTGGTGGTAATTATCAATGGTAGAGAGGGCATGTGGACTAGGGGCAACTGAGGACTTGTCTGGGTCGGTTGTGAACACGAGGTCCAGTTGCCTTATAGCGTTTGAAATAATAGTGAAGAAGATCGTGTGATTCGAACTGACGCTATGAAAGCTCGAATCACGAACAAAATTTTACCTAAGGGTTACACATCAGGCTACTGACCGTGTTTTGAATTTGATTTCCAAACTCGACTATATTCCACTGATGTGAATTATTTTTATTTATCGCTTGGTATACGGTTCTGATGTATTTTTCTTATTCGATTTTTCGTTCGGTGTTCTTCACTATTTTTGCTTGTGAATTGTCTGTATCTGTTAGAGTTGCCACAGTCTCCCCATATGATTTGGGACATAGCTTATTTGATGAGTCGGTGAGACCATTTATAAAAATACGTTCCTTGGAACTAGTAGGGTTTGAGACGTAAAAGGCTTGTTCGTCAGCCAATGTCCATTGGAGATGGGAGAGGTTAAAATCACCAAGAACGACGATATCGTCTAGGGAGGTTATCTACCGCTTCTATTGCGAGTTCGTAAGACACGATGGGACGTGAAGGAGGTATATAGAATCAGATAATGAAAAGAGACTTAGGGCTCTTGTCGATTTTTATTGCGACGTAGTCGAGATCCGGAGAAGAAGAGATGGCAATTAGAGACGAAGCGAGTCTGTTATGAGTGGCAAGCAGCACTCCACGGCATGGGGAATTGGGACCTTCTCGATGAGCGTTGTCATCGCGAAAAACAATGAAGGAGGGAGGAAATAGTTCAAGACTATTAATACTGGGGATAAGATTGGTCTCAGTCAGAGCGTATATGTGGAAGGGGAGGGAATGTGCCTTTTCCAGTGTCGATTGTGTTTTGGAGCGAAGACCTCTAACATTCTGATAGTAGATGGTTAGGGGGAGCGTATTGAGGGTATTGAGATGATAAGGGAGACAAGGGGGCGACTGATTAGGGTCAAAAGTGCTTTTTATTATTGGGATAGGTCATCCTGTTATCGATAAATTGGCGAAATGCCGAGAGTTCTTTAAGAACTTTATTAGGGAGCATATCGAGATTTTTATGGAACTTAACGAATAGGCTGCGAAGGCTAGGAAAGTCGGTGGGTAGACCTTCCTGTTGAATGGCAATCGAGCCCTATCAAAAGGCAAAGGAAGTTTAGTGTCGGTTGCATAACGGAATGCACTAGTCGAATTGGGATTGATTAAAAATTAATTTAAAACTTGGCGGGCGGGAAACTTACGGATGTGGAGAGACGGTGGCATAAGTAGCAAGACAGAATAGGGCGACGCTAGGCCGGGAGCTTGGATGTGGGAATGAGGATTGGCTGTGTGTATGGCGAGTTGATTTCTGATTTTATTTATTAATTTAGCTTAGTTCAAGCGTTTCAATAAATTGGTACCTAACTTGATACCTAAGTTTAAAAAAATAGAGAAAAAGAAAACTGGGCTACCGGGTGATTTGGGTAAGATAGATAGACGGTAGTGTAAGTGGTAGGACAGGGAAGGAGAGGGTGGGATGATAGGATTGTAAGGTGTTTGAATGTGTGCGGGTTGTAAGAATGTAGTAGGTGAGCGGGGCGCGGCCAGGAGGGATAAGAGAGGAAACGGAATGTGAGAGCGGGAGAGATGAGATTGAAATCAAAGAAGGTGGGGTAAAAGATTTGTGGGGAGGAAGTATTGTGCCAGACACGGGCACTCCGTTCATCTTCTTCCTCCATCATGATGGAATGTTCAGCCGCGTATTGTCCACAACGAAAAGAATAAATACACCGACAAAAGAACGAAACGCCGCCACGTTTGTTGTCCACATTAAACGATCGCCACCACCAGAAGTAAGTAATCGGAACGCACTTTTTATTTATTATAAAAGGTTCTTATATTTCACTTTCGTTATTATCTTTAAAATTGTGAAGGATAATTCTCTTTGTTCTCAGCCATTATTAAATATGTTAGTGTTTTATACTTCACTTAGAACTTGGTATTAATATCAAATTGATTTTTATAAATTTTATACTAGATGAAACACTTCTTTCTCGACACGACCTACGCTTCTCGCCGCCCGACGGAGAGCGGGAGCGGCACGACCGTGGTGGTCGGCGGATGTAATAACACTTAGCGATAAACGGCTCGTGCAGAGCCGACTCGCTAATTGGGTTGAGTTTGTGGTGTGGTGGTAGATATCCTCTCCACTAAGGATCTGTTTTTACTTACCACCAGAGAAACGTAAAGTCTCTCTTGGTGGAATAGGAAACCAGATCTCGTAATGAAGATCATGGTGGTATGTGTGTGATCGTTTAGATCTGTGTTGTTTACCCATGCGCGAAGGCAATGGCAAAACAAAGCAGGCAGGCGGCAAGGACAAAGGGATCGAGAAGATCGTTGCCCGCCCGACGGAGAGCGGGAGCTTGAACGACCGTGGTGGTCGGCGGATGTAATTTGACTCAGCGATACAACGTTCGTTTGGGGTGAGTGTGTGGTGTGGTGGTAGATATCCTCTCCACTAAGGATGTGTATTTACTTACCACCAGAGAAACGTAGTCTCTCTTGGTGGAATAGAAAACCAGATCTCGTAATGGAGGTCATGGTGGTATGTGTGTGATAGTTCAGATCTGTGTTGTTTACCCATGCGCGAAGGCAATGACAAAACAAAGCAGGCAGACGGCAAGGACAAGGGGATCGGGAAGATCGTTGTCTATGAAGTGCATCGCGTCTAAATAATTAGATGACGATGCTTCGAAGAAATGTGGTAAGAGAAAATATGAGACGAGGGCGTCATAAAAGTCTTAGATGAGTGATGCCCTTGTGTAAATATACGAATAGACATTGGGAAAGGTGCTAATGGGTTGGTGGACGAAACGAATCCCTTGCTTGCATTTGTATATGCAGGGGAATTCGTTTGTGGGAAACGGATTCTATATTTGCATTGTTTATGCTTTGAATCCAATCCGGCGACTATGCGCGAAGTCGATGATTGTTTCGAGATTCAAACAAAGGAGGATTTCTGGGTAAAGTGCTTGCAGCTTTATCGATAGTTGCAAATCATTGCGAAGCAATTCAGATGATTACACAATGACGGTTTCTATATACCATCTGTGTCAATTGTACATGGCATCTATGGCGACGCCAGGATCGAACTCTAGTGTGAATATCTACACTAATTGGAAATTCGGTTCTGGGTCGCCAATACAGAGATGCATTAATATATGTATGAATGCCCTTGTAGGAAAAATTCTTTGCAGGCATTTCCAGGTAATGCATTGAAAGCATTAATTATCCTTGGGAAGGAAATGTTTTTGCTGCGGGGAGATTGCGGTGCAGGTGTGGGAAGATTGGAATTTGCCTGGCAACCGAAGGTACCGAATAGGTTTTGTTTTATGCTCCCGTATAATGGAAAGAATTCTTGTAGGGAATTTGTATGCGAAGAAATGCATGAATTCAGCAGGCTTGGGCAGTTGATTGAGCCTGGGTGAAGACGGAGGATGAAAAGGATGTCGGCGTGAATTCCTCACCTTTCAAGTGTGTTAAGGTTGATTAGATGGCGATGGCTTGTGTATGGGGGAAGAGTCCGAGGATTTTCCCAGTTCACTTCTCGGAGAGCAAAACGCAAAAAACGACTTTGCTCGCTTCGGTCCTGCGAATATGGGGTGAGTAATAAGGAGACCAGACCTGACAGTGGACGAACAAAATACTATGTAGACCGATCGAAAAAAATACAGATTAGAGAATTCTTTCGACCAGCGTTTCACAAAACCAAGGGCAGAGTTGACCTTGAGAATAATGTTATCAATATGTGGGGTGAAGTTAAGCTCCCTACCACATAAGATGCCAAGGTCACGAATTGATTGCACAGGTGATATCTGTTTGTTGAGTAAAACATAGGGACGTAGCGAGGAGGAGGATCGTTTATGGGAGAAGGTGATTGAGTGACATTTGACAATATTTAGTTCGAGGCAGTTGTTTTGGCACCAAGTTGAAAAGCTGTCGAAATCCATTTGGAGAAGTGAGGAGTCAAGAGAAGAGTCGATCGCCTTGAAGAGTTCAGTGTCCTCCGCGTATAGAGAGATGGAGGAGTGCTTGATACTGGAGTCTATATCGTTTAGAGTAAGAACGAATAGGAGGGTCCAAGATGACTGTGCTGGGTAACCCCCGACGTGCGAAGAAAAGGATTGGAGAAGGTGGATCTAAATCAGACACAGTAGGTTCGATCCATCATCATCATCGGCGCTACAACCGGGAGCCGGTCTTGGTAGGTTCGATTGTTAAGATAGAAAGAAATCCCCTTAATCAATATTTATTATTATTATTTATTGGCCTATAGGAACCCGGAAGTTGATACTGGAGTCTATATCGTTTATAGTAAGAGTGAATAAGAGGGGTCCAAGAAGGCTGCCTTGGGTAACCCCTGACGTGCGAAGAAAAGGATTAGAGAGCGTGAATCTAAATCTGACACAGTAGGTTCGATCGTTAAGATAGAAAGAAATCAACTTAATCAATATTTATTATTATTATTTATTGGCCTGTAGGAACCCGGAAGTTCATGACCTAACCGACTCGGCTGCGTCATCGTTCCCTGTCCTGTGCACTCCAAGCTCCCTATCCCATAAGATACCAAGGTCACGTATCGATGGTCGAGTTGTTATGGCACCAAATTGAGAAGCTGTCGAGATGCATTTGGAGATGTGAGGAGTCGAGAGGATAGCGGATCGTTTTGTAGAGTTTAGTGTCGTCCGCGTAGAGAGAGATGGAGGAATGCTTGATACTGGAGTCTATGTCGTTAAGAATAAATAGGAGGGGTCCTAGATGACTGCACTAGCGAACCCCTGACGCTGGAAGGAGAGGATTGGAGAGGATGGATCTAAATCTGACACGGTAGGTAAGATCGTTAAGATAGAAAGAAATAATCTTAATCTGTAGGGGTTCGAAACCAAGGGAGGATAGCTTAAAGAGGATGAGATTGTGGGAGATTTTGTCGAAGGCCTTGCTGAAATCGGTTGTGATTACATCGACTTAGCTGCCATTCTCTAAGACACGGAGAGTATGGGATGAGAACTCAACTAGATTGGTGGCGGTCGACCTACCCGAAATGACACCATGCTGGTTGGGTGAGATGATGGATTTACATCAAAAAGATAACGCGTTGTATAGAATGCCTTCGAACAGTTTTGAGATATGAGTCAGTTTGGCGATGGGACGGTAGTTACTAATATCGCTTTTAGGTCCCATTTTATAGATGGGGGTGACAAAAGAGGATTTCCAAATACTAGGAAAAATACCTTGTGTGAAGGGCAGATTGAAAATCTTTGAGAGCGGGAGAGAAGGAGAAGAACATTCTTTTAAAAGTATACGAGGGTTGCCTCTTATGTTTCGGGATTTGGCAACCCTAGTGTTGCAATCCGGCAATTGACAGCTCTGTTGTAAAGTTGGCCATTTTTGAGGTTATACACACTCAGAACGTTTTGACATACGGGCGCTATTTGTGTTGTTTACAGTAACTTAAAAGATTCATCTCGGCCCAAAAATGGAATTAGATCGTCAACATTTTCGGGCGATTATTTTTTACAACTTTCGGCGTGGATTAACTCAGCAACAGTGCATGGATGAACTTAATTCAATTTTTGGCGATGAAGCTCCATCAAGAACCAGTGTTTATCGATGGTATGGTGAATTCAATCGTGGTCGTAGTTCACTCCAAGAATTTCGTGAAGGTCGTCCAAAATCAGTTGTTGTTCCGAAAACCATTGATGCTGTGCGCGAACTGATATTGGAAGATCGTCATGTGACCTATCGTGAGATTAAGACAACCTTAGGCGTTAGTGGGACCAGCATACATTCAATATTGCATAAACATTTGACCGTCAAAACAATGTGTTCGCGTTGGATCCCACACAATTTGTCAATCGCCCAAAAAAAGGCTCGTGTCAATTGGTCGAAAGAAATGCTCAAAAAATACGGTCGCGGTGCTTCGAAACACGTCTATGACATCGTGACAGGTGATGAATCGTGGATTTACGCGTATGAGCCCGAAAGTAAACAGCAGTCGACTGTCAGGGTGTTTCAAGATGAGCCAAATCCAACAAAAGTTGTTCGCGCACGAAGCACTTCCAAGCAAATGGTCGCCTGTTTTTTCGGAAAAACTGGACATGTCGCAACCGTACCACTAGAACAACGCAGAACAGTCAATTCTGAGTGGTACACAACCATTTGTTTGCCAGTTGTCTTCCAAGAAATCAGGAAAACCAACCGCCGAAGACGGATCACTCTTCACCACCACAATGCGAGCTCTCACACATCGGCTGCGACAACTGCATTTTTGAGCACCCAAAACATCGATTTGATGGGTCATCCGCCGTATAGTCCTGACTTGGCACCGAATGACTTCTTTTTTTCCCGTACGTAAAAAACAAACTGAGAGGTCAACGTTTTTCGACACCTGAAGAAGCGGTTGCTGCATTCAGAATGCATGTGTTGGAGATACCTCAATCAGAGTGGCAAAAGTGCTTCCACAATTGGTTCAAACGCATGCAAAAGTGTATAGATCTTCATGGGGAATATTTTGAAAAACAATAAAGTGATTTTCGATGATCAATATTTGTTTTTGTTCTCTAATCCCGAAATATAAAAGGCAACCCTCGTAGTAGAGAGTCCATCGCGGCCAGGACTGAACGGTCTTTAAGTACGTTTAATTTTTATTCAATTAGGTGATGCTAAATAAGTTGAGAAATGAAAGGGCCAAACGAGAATTTGGCCAGGTCTTTGAAGTAAAACAGGCTAGGCTCGTAAGAGACGTCTGCGAAGGATTTTTTGAAGAAAGAAGCGAATAGATTGGCAATAGTTAGTAGGTCAGTTGAAGTAATCGTGTCATAGGAAAGGCAGTTGGGATATGCGTCCGATTTCCGTCTGTAATTAATAAAGTCGAAAAAATATTTGGGGTCATTGACAGGCTGTTTTGTGTTTTTGAGAGGTAATTGAAGTAGAGCGAGTTGTAAAGCTCGGTGAATTTATAAAAGAAACCGAGATATTTGGAGTAGACTAGAGAGGGACGTGTTCTTAGGAAAATGCTACACATATTATTCCTCTTGTTCCGAAGAGTGCGGAATTGGCGGTTAAGAATACGTGATATATATATAGGGAAGTGGCATAGTAGATTTCCTTGTAGAGAGT
This sequence comes from Microdon myrmicae, assembly GCA_963931805.1. NCBI lineage: Eukaryota > Metazoa > Arthropoda > Insecta > Diptera > Syrphidae > Microdon > Microdon myrmicae. The sequence goes on from OZ007497.1 coordinate 121,193,073, forward strand.
GGCAGTAGCTTTTTATACCTCTAGATGCGATCTTCTACCTCTAGATCAAAGCGAAATGCGATTTTGCTAAGATGGTAATTTAAAGGGGGAAAGTTATTTTTGTGGAAGTTGTAGAAAAAATTGTCGTGAGGTGGTGAGGGTTGGGCTACGTGACCCTGATATAGGGATTCGAGTAGCAGGGGGTGGTAATTGTCGATGGTTGAGTGGGCGTGGGCACTAAGGGCACCTGAGAAATTATATGGGTCCGTTGTAAACATAAGGTCAAGTTGTCTTCCCATATAATTTGGGACATTACTTAGTTGACGGAGGCTAGAGTCGGTGAGACCGTCTTTAAAGAGACGTTCCTTAGTAGTTGTGGGGTTTGAGAAGCAAAAGGATTGACCGTCTGACAATGTCCATCGAAGAAGGGGGAGGTTAAAATCGCCAAGAAGGACGACATCGTCTAGGGAGATACTTAACTCGGTTGGGTGATCAACCGCTTCTATTGCGAGTTCGTATCACACGATACGTCGTGAAGGAGGTATATAGAAACAAAAAACGTATAAGCACTTTGGGTGATGGTTGATTTTTATTGCGTCATAGTCGAGATTGGGAGAAGAGATGGCAATAAGAGATGTGTCAAGTCTGTTTTGAATGGCAAGCAGCACACAACGGCAAGGGGAATCAGGACATAGTCGGTGAACATTGTCCTCACGAAAAACCTTAAAGAAGGAAGGGAAGGGTTCTAGACTATTGATACTGGGGATATGGTTGGTCTCGTTCGGATCATATATATCGAAATGGAGGGTATGTGCATTTTGCAGAGTTGATAGCGTTTTGGAGCGGACCCTCTAACATTCTGATAGTAAATGGTTAGGGGGAGAGTATTGAGAGTCTTGAGCGGGTGAGGGAGGGTGACTGATTGGGGTCAAAAAGACTTGTCATTAGCGGGAGAAGTCACTCTTTGTGAATATATTGGCGAAAAGTCAAGACATCTTTTCACACTTTATTTGGGAGCTTATTGACATTTTTGTGGAATTTAATAAATAGGTTGCGGAGGCTAGTAAGTCGGTAGGTAGTCTTTCCTGCTGAATGAAAATCCATGATACTTTTTTTTTACCTTCATAACAGACAGAATCAGATTTGTCAAGGAGGTTTAGCCACAAGAAATTAAATTCTGGATTGGAGCAGAGCCCATATTGTGGCAGAATCTGATAAGCAATATCATTTCGTATGCATGTGGCTAGACCACGATGGAGAAAGAACAGAAGCACTAAGTTATATTCATCATCATCATTATCGGCACTACAACCGGGAACCGGTCTTGGCCTTATTTAGCAAGTCCTGAGGCTTGTTAAATTTTCCACAATGATTTGTTTTTTCCGGGCATGGTCATTAGTCTTGCGCCAGAGGCTCCCCGACGGGGAGTCGAACCCCGGTCTCCCGCGTGACAGGCGGGTATACCAACCACTATACTATCGAGGAGCCACTAAGTTATATTCGGGTAGATTAAAATCGAAAATATCTGTATTAGTTGTTACCTGGGTTTCGCTAAGTGGTAGGATAGGTGGCTTCTGGTTAGAAACGTGACCAGACACAGAAGAGAAATTGCATCTCAGGCCGTGAATGTTACAAAAATCAACGCGAAATTCCAGTTCCATTGAAATCACCCTACACAGAAAACCAATACCGCCTCGGAAAAGGATGCAAGTCGGGACCAGCGATAGATAAGCGAAAGCAACCACTACAGGTGCCATGCCCTTGTGGTAGGCGCCCCACTAGATCCGTGCCGATATCTAGATTACATCCCTTCCATGACGAATATTATGCCACTCACACCCCAAAAAATCTCTAAGGATTATAAATCATTCGAGAGTATTGATGTCTGAGGGACGCAAACACAGGTGCGAAAAAGAGGAAAACAAACACAAGGAAAAGAGGAAAACAGACACAAGAAATGAGTAGAGGGTTTTCCCCCACTGCACATCACTCGCGTGTCTATCCTCGCACTTTTCACAGCACTAAGACGCGTTTATGGAGATCCGTTTATTTGCCTAGGATCGCACAGATAACTTTGCACTGCACTCGGACGCGTGTGTGGAGATGCGTTTGTTTGCTTAGGATCCCACAATAAGACTTGTCGGATCCTAGTGCGATTGGGTATCTTGTGTATATTTAAGATTCCCAAAACAGATTGTACGACTGATCCGATGGTACGGATCACGAGGCAAAAGCAGACGTGCTGTCTCGTCGGCTGTCAGAAGTCGACTCCTGGATGGCGCCAATATATTGTAAAAAAATTGAATCTTAATTGGAACGATCACATATTTGATGCTGTAATGTGCGATTGGGTATCTTGTGTATATTTAAGATTCCCAAAACAGATTGTACGACTGATCCGATGGTACGGATCACGAGGCAAAAGCAGACGTGCTGTCTCGTCGGCTGTCAGAAGTCGACTCCTGGATGGCGCCAATATATTGTAAAAAAATTGAATCTTAATTGGAACGATCACATATTTGAAGCTGTAAAAAGTGCGGTCAAATGTAAGTGATTTATTAATTAATAATTCACCCAATCTGGCTATAATCTCAAGACATATATTCACTTTAAAATGGAATTAAATTCGCATAATTTGTCAGATCTATCTACAACAGCTCTGTATGTGCCCAATAGGAGCTGTGAAATTCCTTAGGGAAACTCATGATAAAAATCAGTACTTAAAATTACTGATACTAACTTGGCAGACTCGATAGGGATCAGATAAGGATGAAAGACTGGCACTTCTAGAATCAGGATCTTCTGGAATGAACCAGAGTGTAATACCAATGAATGGTATCAACATAAATTATTTAAAGTTATTTTTTGGCACCGGCAGTATCCTAACGACTGCGCCAAATGTAATACCAATAAAGGTATCAACATAAGTTATTATTTAAGTTATCTGATTACCCAAAAGGTATCAACATAGATTATTTATTCGGCACCGGTTGTCTGTATGCCGGGTGGACGAAATAGTAAGGTTATCTTATTTGATATTACCTGATTTGATGTAGCTAATAACCTTGCCCGGAAAAACAAATTATTATGGAGAATTTAACAAGTCTCGGATAAGCACCGGATATCGGTGGAGAGACTTGCTAAATAAGGCCAAGACCGGATCCCGGTTGTAGTGCCTATGATGAGGATGATGATTTGATGTGGGGACCGCCCTTGTTGTTCCGGGTCCCAGTGGAGAGTCCAAATAATTAAGAGTGTGTTAAGATTTGTTGTTTTTATTTTATTTTAAGGGGAACTTATTTATTTATACTATTATAATATTCAGAGTAACAGGCTCGCTGTACCAATGCAGGGCTACAACCAGTTACACTGTTTTTTTTACTGTTCCTAATCCATTTGCAACCACTCTTTTTATACCCAAATTATGGGCGTAGAAATGCAAACGATGCAATTCGATGCTTAAACCTTGATCCAGAGCGTATGGCCGAATTGCCTGGCACGAGTCATCCGTATTTCTTAATTATCATTGCCACTTAATTGCCCCAGTTAAGATGTAGCGGCGTTGGCCCGTGCAATGGCTTAATTAATTTTTTCATTTGATCGAACCAACTAAAGTATAATGGCCCACAATGAAGCCATTCGTGTCGTTCGATCGATTTGCGTTTCGTTGCTATGTCTGGCTTTTCGCAGATCTCAGCACTTCGATCGAAGCTCGGCTAAGTGGTCGCTAATTGCTTTTGCCGGTAGTGTCATATGACTTGTGTGACACCTGTTCTCAGATATGAAGCAAAAAATGAATTCGTAATATGAGACCGTGCGAAAATGACCCATGCCAGGTGCAGAGCTTGTTTTTTGAATACGAAGCAAAATAATGTATTTACCGTATGGCTTTGGGAAGCGAGAATGCGTCATGCGACATTATACGTTAATTGTTATGATTGAATTGCTTCATGTGCAATACGAATATGAATTGACGATACGCGATAAGCGTGTAGCTTTGGGAAGCGAGCCTGCGTCATAGGTGGGTAATTAATGAGAGTATTTGAAAAAATGTTCTGAGTATCGCAACGTGTGCGATATGAGCATTAATTAACTGTGAGCTGAGGATGATTGCATCGTGTGCGTAAATGAGTTATGGGGTTATGTAGCGGGTTGCAACAAGAGGTTTCGAAATCAACGAGTTAAGAAAAAAAATTCTGAAATTAATTCTATGTTTTGAAATCAACAAGTTTAACAAAAGACAATAAGTTAATTTTCTATTTCCCATTCGCAAATGTGTTTCTAATAAAAAAATACTGTTTTAACAAAATACGTTTTCTCCACTACTTACCACGTTGGAACAGGATGGTCCACATATGCCGATATTACGAAATAGCTTCTGTCCGGGTGGGATTAGTTGCGTGTCTGATATGGAAACACCGGAGATCATTATCCCACCATCATTTTTCCTTAAGTGTCGAGTATAATGAATCCTGAATCCAGAGTGGTCGATAACTGCAAACAGTGTTCACTTAGTGCCTATAGCGGGTAGAACAACGATAGAATAACTTACTTTGTTCTGCGTTTGGATTATCGTAATGAATTTCGAGCATATAGTATTTCGGACCAGATTTGCCTCCAATAGGAATGCCTACGTGATTTGGTAAAAATTGACCTATAAAGTACAAAGGAAACATTTAAAAAAACTTGCAAAAATTAAATATGAATTTATTACCAGTTGAGCCGATTGACCAGACTGCCACTGGTGTAATACACGAATCCCAATCTCGTGGAGTGAGTAAATTACTATTGCATACTGCTCCAGTGCTTTTAACCCACACATCCCATGACGCGGGATCCGATCCCGGCAATGATTTGGTAGAGCATTCAAAAAGTGTCATGTGATGCACCATCGGTTTGTTTGTTGTACTAAAGGAAAACACTTGGATTTTAGTGGATTACTTTACCATTATCTAAACTGAATTGATAAATAAAAATAAAAGAAAATATTGGTACTAGTCGTTCTATGATGGATATCTCAGCAGGATTATTTTATATCCCAATATCTAACAATTAGAACTCGTTCAAGAAGCTAAGGACAGTAGGAGTTGAATAACATTAGAGAGCTGAATTTGACACAATTCAGGGAGTCGTTTGTCAAAATCTTACAGAAGTGTGACCCTATATATTAATCACACAACTCAAATGGATTCGTCAACTGATTCGACTTATTACTGTTGCCTTGGATATGATTTACATATGCCATTCCGATCGAAGAGCCGCGCCAGCTTTTTCACACATCCAGTTCTGGAATGCAAAAGGGTACGATTTCAATCTGCCTAAATATAACAACTACGGCAGTTACTCTCCTTCATCCAATGCTGACTACAGTTCAACTAAGCACTTGTGTTGGATACCTGCTGGTAGCAGCTGTACACATGAAAGTTTCGCATCAAGCAAAGCAACGTCTTCGACATAACATGAAATTGCTTTGCTGAATTTTTGCCCATACACCCATATAGTTTTAAATGACGATAAAGCCATTGAATCGGGTTGAAATTTAATTTTCCTACGCAGAATTTAGCGTCATGGCATATACACCATCGGTATCAATATATTGCCAATTTAAACCTGCCTTGGGTATAACTTAAAATAATTCTGTTCTTACCACATACCCACATGCTAAATAACATTGTTTACCAACTTTTATTTCTCCTTCCAATATAATTTTCTCGGTTAAAACCTCTTATGCGCCGGCGTATCATTAACTATATTTTCCTTTCTAGACATTCGGAATATAAATGGACTGTTAAATCAATTTTGTGCTGCATCCGAATTGATTATTATGATCTTAATCCGTCACACCGAAGCCGGTATTGAGGGCAGTAGCAACACGGAAAAAAATTATTAACTTCATTGTTCTGGGCAGACAAAACTTGAAAGAAGACATGTTCAGCTCTTCCCTAAGGTTAAAAGCTTCCCAGAACAGAACGAAACAGACAAAAAGGAAGCATTGGGTATCAGTGAAAAGGTCGAAGCGCCTTTTGCCACAAGGAGGATTATCCATACCATTTTGGGGCGAAGTCGTCGTGCCAACTAACTACTTACGAAATCGATGCCCAACTCAGAGCCTGAAGAGAAAGACCCTGTACCATATAAAAAATTAGGATGGTGTGGCGATTCTAACAGATACACACAATTCACAAGCAAAATAGTGAAGAACACGAACGAAAAATCGAATAAGAAAAATACATCAGAACCATATACCAAGCGATAACAAAAATAATTCACATCAGTGGAGTATAGTCGAGTTTGGAAATCAAATTCTAAACACAGTCAGTAGCCTGATGTGTAACGCTTAGGTAATTTTTTTTCGTGATTCGAGCTGTAATAGCGTCAGTTCGAATCACACGATCTTCTTCACTTTTATTTCAAACGCTATAAGGGCATGGATCCAATAATGGGAGCGGAGAGCCAGGATCTACAACGGGAATGTTTATCAGCTACTCCCAATCAAAGGAAGATCGTCAAGTCGTGAGCCGTGAAATTTCTGAGGACAGACGCCGAAGCTTTTTTAGATAAAGAACATATATCAGATATATCCGGCGAAGAACTAGACAACAGTTCTATAGTCGGATCACATGAAATGGATATCGAGATGAAGCCTCTTCAAATCATTAACAAATTCACACAAGAAGACGTAACCCGACAGACACTCTAAAGCAACGTATGAGGGCAGGTCAATATGTCTTTAGAAAATGAGGACGATTTTATTTTATTTTCTCATATAGCTGACATAATAATGACGCATAATACTATCCAGTTGTCGTCTGTCCCTTTTCCAAATAGTCAATGAAGATAATACCACGTGCATCCCAAAACACAGTTGCCATAACCTTTCCAGCTGATTTCACCGTTTTTGCCTTCTTTGGAGCCCGATCGCCTTTAACGATCCACTGTTTTGACTGCTTTTTCGTCTCGGGAGTGTAGTGGTGTATCCAATGTTTCATCCACCATTGCTAATCTGGGTTGCGACGCATGCGCTCCAAAATTTCTCAGCTGAGAGGAAATGTGGCAGATATTTTTTTCGTACCCAATTTATCATGCAAAATTGAAACATGAAACAAATTGAAAATTGAGAGATACCTAGTGAGGAATGATGTTTACTAAAAACAGATCATTAGCGATGCTACGAGCGGAGTTGTAGGCATTTCTAAAGACTTATTGACCCACCCTCGTATCATCGGAAAATGATCAGGGCATTGTAAAGACAAAAGGCCCACACATACTACGGCAGAGGTATAGCATGCCTTTACGAAGGAAACCCCAATATATCAAAACCCTAGAATGTTCCAAAAGTGGACGAATGGCTTTTCACAATGGTCGACGAAGTGATCATAATCATTAAATACAACGTTAAATCCGAGGCGGGACGTAATCGGAAGCAGGTTCTTATTAAAGAACAAGAACGACACAAATAGAGCCATTGAAAGACGAAAAGCGCACGTTCTTTATCCGCAATGGCCGCAAAGCATCGTGTGAACATGCGCCAGATCGATGTGACGACGGCCTTATTGATTGGCAATGCTCATTGAAAAGTTTTCATGGAACCACCGGAATTTAGGGAAGAGACCATTATAATCCAGTAGAATAATCCGGTAGAATAATCCAATAGAATGCGACATCGAAGATCATCAAGGTTAAGGCCAAGGAGATGCTAAATGATATGAGAACACGCAACAAGGCATGCCTCAAGAAATCCGCAAACGGCTTACGACAAGCAGCGCGGTGTTGGAACAAGAAGATCAGTGAAGCTATTAAGGAATGCGGAGGCTTCTCCACTGTAGTCGACCACAGTTGGAATATACTATTGTATACGTCGACGAAATCATTTTCGCCAACGGAATCAAGAAGTTCGAGAATTTTAAAGAATTCCTTCGGAATTTCGATATTAATGATCAACCAGAGCGTCAGCCAGCACAACGAAGCTCGACATTGCGAATGCAGTAACTTTCTTAGGCCTGCACAATCATAGGCGAGAACACTGGATCGTATCAAAACGAGTCCTGCATTCCGTTAAAGGGACTCTAGACATTGGGGTCAACTACGGATCGAGCGCATGCTCAGCCATCAGCTTCACTGATTTAGTTTAGGGAAATCGCATTGCTGACACACACTCTTATACCAGTTGTGTGTTCTTCTACAATAAAGGAATTGCCTTCTGGGAGTTAAAGAAACAAGGGACAGGGGACTTATCCTCGACAGAGGCCGAATACATGGCACTGGCTCAAGCTTCAAAGTAGGCCATTTATCTGAAGGGGCTGATGAAATGTATCAACCCTGGTGACCTACCAGTTTAACGATGATGAAGAGGGGCTGACATTAGCCGAGAACGCGCTATTTCACGATATGACAAAGCATATAGACATTAGGCACCACTTCATTTGAGGTGTATTAAACAGCGAATTCTCCCAGAGAATTGCGCCACAGCGAAATGAGTCACAGAGAAAATGGTCGCAGACGGACTGACGAGGAGCTCTAAGGGGGGAAGGTATTGTTACGGACTCCGCCTCCATGTCCTCGCCCAACACCCAGTAATATCAGCAAATTTCCGCTCTCTAGCTGTAAAGGAAAGAAAAATCGTCAAGTAGCTAATTTGCATAAACTACTTTATGCAAATTCTACTTGGCAATATAAAAAAAAAAAAAAAAAAAAAAAAAAAGTTGGCGCTGAATAAAAAACAGAAACGCCAACGGCAAAATATTAAAATAGAATCAACCGAATATATTGAACGAGAAGAGAGGGACTTACATTCAAGATTAATAGTTATCAATACTGATATAAGACTTACGTTCAAGATTAATAGTTATCAATAATGATATAATATAAAGTGATAAAACAAGTGCTTAACAAAACATAATTAAAACCCAAAATACAAATAACCATCATCAACAAACAGCAAGCTAAACAGGGGGAGTCAAGAACTCAACGCCCCCTGCAACCTGCACACCAAGGACCAGCAACATCGACCGCTCCACGGTCAGTACAAGCAAGTCCCATTCCATTAGTTTCTTTTAAGTGCTTTTTTCATACAACATAATTAAATTGTTAAATATATTATACAACAACACAACAAATGCCGGAATCCGTTGGTCTCGAATGAACCACACAATAACTTCGACAGATCAATATGGAACAACATCTTCTCTTTCGTTATCATCTTCTTGCTTTTCAGCCAACACTGTGGTTTGTCATTTTGACTCATAGCCTTTTATCGTGAATTGGTTTGTGGGCTACTTAATCGATAAACTTGGATTGGTGGTATAGCGTTTGCGATGAAAGTGAAGAACGTGTTTTTTTTTTTTTATTAGACTTCTCTCAGGAGAGGCGAACCTATAGCGTCGAGTGGGTGCCCCGAGATGCCATCAAATAACTGTTGCAGTTCTTTTTGAACAGTTGCAGGTTGTAACGCTCCGGGAACACTCGCGTGGGAAGGGAGTTCCACAGCTTCCCCGCTCTGTAACGGAACGAGTTCTGATATAGGGATGTTCGCGCTGTCGGGAGATGAACCACAAACGGGTGCGGTCCGTCGGATTGTCTTGTGGAGCGCATATAGACCGAATTGCGCGGAACAATGCCAAGAATCTCCGAAGAACAGCACCCGTGATAATATCTGTAAAATAGACAGAGGTCGGCCACGCGCCTTCGATGTGATAGCGACTGTAGTCCCGACGTCAGCGCCGAGTCCCCGATCAGGCGGATCGCTCGTCTTTGTACGCTTTCAAGTTGGTCGAGGGTATGTTTAGGAGCCGAGCTCTAAACATGAGAGCAATATTCGAGCGCGGGTCTAATTTGAGATTTATATAGGAGAAGAAGTTGGGCCGGAGTAAAGTATTTCTTAGCTCTAAAAAGATAACTCAGTTTTCCTGAGGCTGATCTGGCGATACCCGATACGTGTTTATGCCATGATACATTCCCACAGACCGTGACGCCGAGCAATTTCAAACTTTCCCCAGCCTCGAGGGCCCGGCCACTCATCATCAGCTGTGGAACCGATGATCCAGTTTTCTTTGTGAATGTTGTATATTGGGTCTTCGTTGCGTTGAAGTCGACAAGATTGGCCTTTCCCCACTGCAGGACTTTATCTAGATCCTGGTTCAGAGAATCAATCTGTCTACATCTCAGCTGGTGCGACGTTGATGCACCCATCGGCCGATCACTCGAAAAGGAGGAAACAAGCGTACTATCATCCGCAAAACTGAACACTTTGTTATCCGTTGTCTCCAACAAATCATTTATGTGAAGCAAGAACAAGGTTGGAGCTAAAATAGAACCCCGGGGCACCCCCGAATTAACAGGATACAGATCCGAACACTCGCCGTCCACAACAACCCGGATCGATCGATTCTCGAGGAAGCTCCTCGTCCAGTTGCAAAGCTGTTGGGAAAGTCCATATGAACGAAGTTTGCTCAGCAATGCCCCGTGCCAGACGCGGTCAAAAGCCTTGGAGATATCTAATGCGACAGCCCTTGACTCACCATGCCGTTCAATCGCAGATGTCCATATATCGGTTATAAGTGTCAAAAGGTCTCCTGTGGACCGCCTGCCACGGAATCCGTATTGACGATCATTCAGAAGACCGTTGCACTCCAAATACTTAACTAACTCTGTATTGATGGCTGTGTGTGATTCGAACCGACGCTATGAGGGTAAGAATCACCACAAATCGATTCAATGCTCAACATACCAGGTCACAGCCGCATGTACGAATTCGATTTTTAAACTCAGGTACATTCAACTGATGTGGAATTGTTATGTTATCACTATGGTATACGGCTCTGATGCTTTGCTTATTCGAATTTCTTTCGGTGTTCTTCACTATTTGCCTGTTGTTGTGTGTGTATCTGTTAGAAACGCTACACTACTCCATCCTCAGTAACTTTGTTACGATAAAATTCGTGTGAACGACGGAGCGAGCGAGACAACGTCGGAGCAGGCAGGTGTGCTGGTGCTCTATGCGGAAGTCATGATCGTAGTAGTAAAGTCGTGTTTACCTATGGAAGATTGTGTGTTGTGTATACAGTTCACGTCGGGGTCACCAATTATAGCGTTAAGCAAGGATAGTGAACATGGTGAATTGAACACAGGGAGAAACGGATCAGAAGAAGAAGAAACTCAAATACACTCAACTGATGTGGAACTGCTATGTTATTGCTTGGTATATGGCTGTGCTGTTTCTTATTCGATTTTCATTCGGTGTTCTTCACTATTGTTTGTGTATTATGTGTGTATCTGTTAGAAACGCCACAGTGCCTCTAATTTTCCCGCGGTTGTTCACTTCCTCTCTCCCATTCTAACCGTTAACAGACAATATTCTACCTGATTTCTTCTAATATTGTACATATTATAGAATATATATTTCTGTTTTAGTTTATAGACACTCTATTGTCTTCCGCTCTTGGAACTTGTGTTCATCTGTGTTTTCCTCGACATCTTCTTCGTGTGAAAAATATTTAAGATCACAACCTTCTGAACTTAGGTCACAATTTCAAAAACCTACTATGTTCAAGAATATAATGAATCCATCGGCTATACTCCGATCGCTTACTAAAAGAAGTTCTTGATTATTCCACGAACATTACAATTTGCACTGCATATTTTAGGAAAAGGATCCAAGGAATACAAAATGTTAGTCCCAAGGGTTTCATCGACTTTAAGGTCGAATAAAATAGCATTTTTAAAACCAAGGTTCATAAGCACGTGTCGATTTTTATATCTCTGCCACACACACTCATTTGATGGCGGGTGTTGAGACAACTTCAATCTTCCTTTCTATTTGGAATTTTGCGAATCTAAGGATATCTAAGAAGAAATAAACGTCAACTAACGGGCCATTTCACGGAGTTGACCCGGACTGTACCTCTGGTTAAGCAAACGAAGTTACGGCAGCAGATTTAAAGAAGAGCCATGTTTCCATATCCCTACCCAAGTCATTCGATCGGGGCAGATTTCATTTGATAACCTCCTTTGCCAGTACCTAAATACAATTTTCTCGTCTTCAATGCTACAAATTGAAAATATTGCCTCTATGGCACCATGACTGGGGGCACACAGATTTCGCCTTTTCCAAATTCCAAATCGCAACCAATTCTTCACAAAACATTTTTCGTTTCATACCGGGGGTAAACGTGTATCTGTCTTTTGATTTAATTGAAAATTGCTGACAGCACTTCCATTTGATGTTCTTGCTGTGGTTAAAGTAACTAGAATTTTTTCAAACCGCGTTTCATGTCGATAGAGAACAACGAAGGGAAGGAAAACGCTCGTTCCTGTGATTTCGGGTTCATAAGAACCAATAAACGAATATCTTAAGCTTCTTTTTTTTATTACGCTAAAGCACATCCTTGATTTATACCTTTTCTCTATCCGAACAGGAATGTGGGTTAGTAGCGAAAGTACATTTAATTTGATTAGAAGAGCGAAACCTCACCTTTCTTTGGTTAAAAGTGCTTCGTAGCCGATTATGTGGTGCTTCTTCTCCAGTTCTGGCACTGCTATAATCTTACACCAGTATAACGTGTCCATGTTGGCATCGATTGATATCTACAAAGAAAAGTTTATTCAAAATTTAAAGATTCGCTACGAAAAGGAGCACTTTAAAATCACACGATTACTGAGGGGCGTAGTACACATTGATTGCCCAGTATTTCGTTGACATTGGGAAACGTGTAGAATTGATGACCTCAAGTCATATTGCAAAAGAACGAATTACATTTTTTACCTGGACGTGGACAAATAATTTCGAAGTAAACTGATAAACATTCGTGTAATTTTGCTTATCAACAGTAATCGTGTATTATGGGAATTTCAGGCTCGTTTTTGAACCTGGCATATCGAACCGTAGGAAATTGAACGATGTTTTTAACTTTTTACTGAACACCAAACTAAAAGAAGAATTTCGAGACATCCTTAAATATCAAAACACAGCATGAGTGGTATAATAGAGGGATAGTGAGAGTGAGAGAGAGAGCGGCATATAGTAAGAGAGAAAGAGATAGATGACGTGAGAGAGAAAAAGATAAGGAGAGTGAGAGGGAAGGAGATAGAAAGAATGAAAGAGTGAGCAAGACAGATAAAGGACAGTGGATGAAGGTTTCGAATCTCGGAAGATTATAATGACGAGGAACTACTTGATCAAGCAGATTGACTCCTGATCCTCGGATATTTCGTTTGAAGGAGGATTCTCTAGTTTATCAATATGTATGAAGCTAATTGCTTGGACCGATGCGAACTTTCCGATTGTCGGCAATAATGTAAAGAGTTAAGCCGCCTTAATCAAGATCGGTCGGTCACTTGCAATAGTTCCGCCACACGATCAGTCCAAAAACAGTGAGTTGAATAATTTCATTCAGTTGTATTGTGAGTAAAAAAAGGCAAAGAAACAGGATGAAGTCCATTACTGGAATTTTGAGAATTTAAATTCAATTCATTCTTTTTTCTCATCATCATCATCGGCACTACAACCGGGGTCCGGTCTTGGCCTTATTTAGCAAGTAAAATTTGTTAAATTTTCCATAATAAATTGTTTTCCCGAGCAAGATTATTAGCCTTGCGCCAACAATCTTTTTTTTTATTTAAATAAATTTAATTTTCTTTTCTCTTCATTTATATTTCCTTTATTTTAATTATATTGTAATTACATGTTAATTTCCTTTGTTTTTGTCTTTCAGAATTGGGTTGATTTTCACTTTTTTTTTGTATCTTGTCTTCCGTCTTCTTGCTTCTTCTGGTATTGTCTTCAATTTTGCCCTCCTCTTTCTTCCCTGCTCGTGTATGTTGTTTTCTTAGTGCCTCCTCCGTTTTCTCTGACCATTAACTCGTTACTAAAAAATAGATTTCCCGTCTTATCAAAGCACGAACCATCAACCTAACCAGGGTATGATGGTTCTCTTAGAGAAACTAAGGTGCGAACTCACCACCACGCTAGCGAGAGTTGCTGTTCTCGAAAAGGAGAATGCACTATTGAGAGTGTGGGGCTTCTAGCAGATACATAGACGATACACAAGGAAACCGTGAAGAACACCAAAAGCAAATCGAATAAGAAAAAGCATCAGCGGTATACCAAGCAATCATCATCATCATCATCATCGGCATTACAACCGTGATCCATTCTGGGCCTTATTTAGCAAGTCTCCCCTCTGGTATCCGGTCCATATCCGAGAGTTGTTAAATTGTCCATAATAATTGGTTTTTCCGGGCAAGGTTATTAGCCTTGCGCCAACTTTTCTCAGGATGTCGTTGCATGCATTGGTTCACTATTTGGCGGGTGCCAAAGTAGCTATCCAGGGGTGTCACGTGGCGACTGCATGTCAACTTGGATTGAACAGGGACAATTCCATATGAGTAGAGTGTACTTGAGTTTAGAAATCGAATTCGTACACGCGGCAATGGCCTGATGTGTTGGACATTGGTTCAATTTTTAGTGATTCTAGCCATAATAGCGTCGGTTCGAAAAACACGGTCTTTACTATCGTCGCAAACGCTATAATTGGCGACCCCGACGTGATGTTACAAATAGCACACACTATCCCATAATAAAACTGGACTTTAATACTACGGCCCTGACTTCTGCACAGAGCACCGGCTCACTCGCTTTCTCCGACGTTCTCTCGCTCGCTCCCCCCTCGCTCGACCGTCCGCACACCAAGTCGGCCGTAACAGGGGTGCTAAGGAGGGAGTGGTGTGGCATTTCTAGCAGATACACACACAATACACAAGCAAATAGTGAAGAACACCGAAAGCAAATCGAATAAGAAAAAATATCAATTCCATATCAGTTGAGTGTACTTGAGTTTAGAAATCAAATTCGTACACGCAGCAGTGGCCTGATGTGTTGAGCCTTGGTTCAATTTCTAGTGTTTCTAACCGTAATAGCGTCCGTTCGAATCACACGGTCTTCAGTATCGTCACAAACGCTATAAGAGCTCCACATCTTTGCGGTTTGGAATTAAGGACCGTACCTAAATTAGAGTCGAACAGCGATTTTGCAGTGTTCACGGTGACACATGTACTCCTAACACATTTCAGTCTACCCCTAACTCTGTTTGCGCTACAAAGCGTAGAACAAAGCGGCTAGCACTAAACTGTGACGAAAGCCCCTAAAGAAAACGTGTAGGTGCCGGCTGTAAGTCGACATTGCGCCCAGCTCTGGTCAATGAAATTATGCCTATGTCTCTGATACCTCCGGATAAAAGGAAAGTCACTCGTTCCACAAATTCTTGCCCAATGAAGGTAACTCCAACAAATATCCCAAATTCAAAACCGCCTCTACTACTACTGCCGCACAATCGGCGGTCGCAGCTAGCGTACCTGTTTAACAAAAAACCAACAACCCGGGGTCTTTGTACAAGACATCAATTTGAACGACTCTGTTGGTGACGTGAACAGACTAGGGATTTGCAACTTTAAAGCGGAAACCGTATGCCCATCCTTAAACAAAATCATAACTTAACTAATAGGGAAACCTATATAACAAGGATAGTGAAGATGGTAATTTGAAACGGGTGTGTTAAAAAATGTGAAAACTATTTACGAGCCGTTCCGTTGACCTCGAAAGGAGGAAGCTCTTACCAAGGATCCATTCCGTTGATTTAGAGTCCCTGTGAAACGTTGGTAACGTGCAGGTCTCTAAGAACACATTGCTCGAGGAAGATTGCTTCCACTTCCAGTCAGGTTAATCCTAGAGAATTGCAACACAAACCAAACTGAACTTTTGCATAAACCACAACTGTCTCAAGTACGCAACACATATTTCGTAAATAACGAACATAACACAGAAGTATTTATCGTTCCAAATACGGTGGATGAATACTGACGATCGCAATCATTTTGGGATTTAGCCATTGTTTCTTCTTGCATAACAAAATGTCTCAGGTACGTGCCACTAATGCGCTTAAACAATTTAGCTATGTAACGAGACAACGAAGATAAAGCGAATATAACACTGTCGCACTACGACGGACCGATTTTCTTCCCTAAATCCCTTCTCCCCAAATATCGGCGTGTCTGACCGCTGTGACAACTATCGAGAATCGCATACTCATATCAGATACCTGATTATGAGCGCACAAATTGGGACAACTTCAATATCACATTGAACGAAAAACTCTCCCAATCTCATCTTCCTACTGATAGGAATCTAACGGCGGGAGTACCAAATTGACTACCATCCGGTAAAGACGTGTCCACAACCGGCAAACAATAACAAATCTCTCAACGGAAGGGTCTTAAACGTGAAGTCAGGTAGACCAAATACCTGAACAAGACAATAGATTCGATTATGCAAGCCGTGTTTTGCTCTGTGGAAAGTGACAATAGCAGTGAACACAAAAAGTGAACATAAAAAACCAAATTGTGTTGTGCGAACATTCGATGGAGTGTCGAAGAAAAAAAAATTGCCCACACCAAGTGAAATAGGAACGGTAGTGTTTGCGCTTGTTGTGTTAACATGTGTGTACTGACGGCTCCGCCATGAGCATTGAAGAGGGAATAAAAACGAAGAATATGATATTAAAAGGCAACATAAGCAGATTAAAACGCCCTTCGTGCGCCAAACCGAAAGGCGGCAAAAAAAAACAAAGAGAGCGGAATAAGCAACATAATAATGACGCACAAAGCTGCAGAACTCATTTTAGAGCAACAACAAATGGAGGCGGAGAATGCATAACCCTCTACCACTAACCGCGGCGGGAATTGTTCTAGCAACACATTCGTTTGTCTGGCTTCTGAATCTGAGGACGAAGAAGAAGAAATAAATGAGCTAAAAGCGAAACTAGCTATAGAAAAAGCGCGACAAGAGGAAAGAAGAAAGAAAAAAATTGAAGCGCTGAAACAACAAAAAATAAACAAGAAAAGCCGAAGACAAAAGCAGGCCAACATCAGCAACAAAAACCAAACTCAGAACAAAGTCCAGAGCCAAAAGGACAACAGCGGCAAACCAACAAAAAACTAAAATGCCACCAATCAACATGGTAGACATCTATTGTAAACAATTGGTAAGAGTGTGTAAGTTAGCTGTATGAAGTAATAATTTTGTGATTAAAAGACTGGGAGACAATACTCATGCCATTCATACATATAACGTTGGTGACCATAAAATTAAAAATGTTTTGAAAAAAGCCACCGCGGAATTCTTTTCTTATACGCCGAATCAACTTAAAAATATTACAGTTCTATTAAAGGGCGTCGACCCTGAAACTGAACCGGAGACGCGTTTGAAAATGCTGCGAGAGCTAAAGTACGATGAGCTTGAATTTAGTATGGTCAAACCCTTCACCACAGCCAGGTCTAAAAGGGAAAACCGGACGCTACCCCTCTTCCTGGTACAGTTAACCCCAAATAGTAAAATCGGTAGTCTACGGAAAATAACAGTCCTGGACCACCAAAGACTACGGTTTAATAATATATGGAAAATGCAGCAAAACAACTATGGCGGTTCTACGAACCACATAACCCACTATCGGTTCAGATGTCCTGTCCGTCAAGGAACATACTCACCTTTGTCCATCACACGTGCCCACAGATACGTGTCCCAAAAGTCCTTACTCCCACCTGAAACGGAAAGTAAGATTTCACACACCAACATTGAATTCAATAGCAAAAATCAATTGAACTAAACGTTCAAAAGTCTCTAATATTGAATTCAACGCATCCAATTCGACGCGTCAATTCAATGCATCCAAGCCAACACACCCATTCAAGGCAGCAATGCGTTGCACCCATTAAACTCAATTTTCGGTAAACAAACCGAACAACGAATATCTCCTCTGGTAGCTAATAGCATTTAGCACCTAAATTCCCAGCATGACCCAAAATCCAAAAGGCACACTTGTGCAAACAAAGGATAGTGATTCGCCGCCGACCAACAGACATGCAATCATAAACATCTTTACGTAGATCGCTCGCTCGATGTTTATGATTTGGAAATGCTAACAAAAAAACTATACCAATCCCACGGTTCCTTTATTACCCATCTGAAGCGCACAAGAACATTGTTAGCTTAAGCCAGACGGGTAACCCAAACAACTCCCACGAAAAGATCGGAAAATAAGTGGCGGTACGATCGATCGTCAAACAAAGGAACAGGATTCCGATAAGGAAGACGGAAAGGAGAATGATTGATGATGGGAAAATTTTCTTTGCAGACTGGATGGGAAATTTTCTGTTTCAGATGGGGGATGAAAAAAAAAATTGAAATGGGGAAGAGACTTTTCAGTATACTTCGAGCATCGGTGTAATAGGGTACGTCACAGAGAAACTCTGCAAGGAAGTCGGTCGCGCTGCAAAATTTGAATAAAAAAAACGAAAGTAACTTGTGTCGAAAAAAAAGGAAATTAACGTGCGTCGGAAATTAATGGTGTTCCGAAATTACGTGTGCTACGATCGTTCGTATTTTGTTATCACATACGATGTGTTTGTAGGTATAATAAAAATCAATAAATTGCTTGTCACTTAATTCATAAGAAAACTTATAACATTCCAAAACAATAATAAACAGCAACAATAAAAATAACAATCCAAAAACAATTCACTCGGTGTTTTATTTATAATTGAATTTGCTCCGTGTTTCATTGTGCTGTTGCGCTCCGTAATGTTCTTTGCGTTAGCAGTGTGCAGCAGAATACCGCAGCCAACAACCGTCGACCTAAAGGACGAAAACATCCGCCAAACAACCATACAGATAGTAACCTGATATTAACAAAATTAAACTACGCTTTGCTAATAAAGGGCCGATTTTGAATATGAACCACACCTAAACGTCAAGCTTTTTTCTGCATTTCATTTGACATTTCTCAATTTCAGACTAACACAATTTGAACCATGGAAAGATACACAATCGAGCAACGTGTTAAAGTTGTTCAGGCTTATGAAAATGGGCGTTCAAATCAAAATGCATATCGTGCACTTCGTGATTTTTTCGGTCAATTTAATCGTCCAAATGTGCGTACAATCTGAAAAATCGTGCAAAAATTTGAGCAAACCGGGTCTGTAGGAGATGTGAAAACACCAGTGCATGCTCGTACAGTTCGTACTGCAGAAAATATTGCTGCTGTTCGCGATAGTGTGGCTGAAGAGCCGTCCACCCCAACTCGTCGTCGGGCCCAACAATTGCACCTCTCACGCCCGTCGTTGATGAACATTATGCATAAAGACTTGCATTTACACGCTTACCAGGTGCAATTGACTCAAGAACTAAAGCCTCTTGACCATTTCAAGCGTCGTCAATGGTCAGACTGGTGGCAAGAAATGGCAACAGCGGATGATCAATTTTCGAAGAAAATCATCTTCAGTGATGAGGCGCATTTTCACCTCAGTGGATTCGTCAATAAGCAGAATTGCCGCATTTGGGCGAATGATAATCCAAGAGTGATTGTCGAAAAAGTAATGCACCCAAAAAGAGTGACTGTTTGGTGCGGTTTATGGGCTGGCGGCATCATCGGGCCGTATTTTTTCCAAAATGAGGCCGGTCAGGCAGTTACTGTGAATGGTGTTCACTATCGTGAGATGATAACGAACTTTTTATGGCCCGAATTGGAAGATATGGATGCGGACGATATGTGGTTTCAACAGGACGGTGCCACTTGCCACACAGTTAACGAAACAATGGCCGTGTTATCTCACGTGGTGGCGATGTCAATTGGCCGCCAAGATCATGTGATTTGACAACGTTGGAATTCTTTCTTTGAGGTTATTTGAAAGAAAGCGGGTACGTCGATAAGCCAGCAACAATTCAAGAGCTAAAGGATGAGATAATTCGGCACATTAACGGCATAGAACCTCAATTATGCCTCAGCGTCATCGAAAATTTGGACTATCGGATGGAGGTGTGCCGCCGAGGTCGCGGCAGCCATTTGGGCGATATTTTGTTCGATACATAATTGAACCATACCAATATTATCACAATAAAAAGAAATGACAATAATTTCCTAAATAATTTGTGTTTTATTCAAAATCAACATCGGCCCTTTAAATTTAACCACCCTTCGTGGGAAAATGCAGCAAACCACCTTTATATGGAAAATGCAGCAAAACAACCCTACACACAATAAAATTTGCCTACAATGCAGCAGATGGGATAAGTACGGGGGCATTTAGAAACACCCCCATTGCAAGCTTCCTAGCAGAAAATGAATTTCCATCTATTGACCATAGAATAAGATACCTCTAATCCAAAACAGTTTCTAAACTTATCACCGCATATGCAACACCCATATTGGAGGATATGAAACACATCATTAGTGGGGAACGGCCTTAAAACTACCCGTTGGCATCAGAAGATCAAGATAATACTTTGCAAACAACACCAAAGACCGATTAAACCACAAAAAGAATGGACAAATCACACTCCTTGCTTATTATCAGCAAACACTTTCGTCATCGGCTTAACTCAACACTTTATCCACCAAACACATCCTATTTAAATGCGCAGGCGTAAAAACTCTCGTACGACAATATCCTAATGCCGGCATCATCAGCATCAGCCAATATCGATAAGCTCATCAACATTCTAACCTTAGTTGAGTTGCAAAATTTGATGTAAAAAAAAGTATTTATTGTAGGCCTTAGTTGCTAGTGCTATTACATTTAGATTTAATTAATATTAGATTATAGTAGCTAGTTCTATTAGATTTAAGTTGCCATGTAATTTTTTGCAATGTAATATTGTTCCCTGTCTTGTGCGCCCTCCTTCCACGTTCGACCATCCGATCCGATCTTCTCGAGGTCCAACCTAACATTGGCCTCCCATATCTGTCGCGGCCGTCCTGTCGGTCTCTTTCCCATTGGCTTACCGTCAAGAATTCTATGGACGGTCCTATCGTTGCCCATACGTACGACAACATTATAATGCCGACATCATCAACATCCCTCAATATCAATAAGCTCTGCGACTACTAAAACCTTAATTAAGTTCCAAATGTTGATGTAAAAAAAAGAATTTAATGTCGATAAGCTCAGCAACATACTAACCTTAGTTAAGTTGCAAATTTTGATATAAAAAAAAAATTTAATGTAGGCCTTGGTGGCTAGTGCTATTAGTAGCTAGTGCTATTAGATTTAGATTTAATTAATATTAGATTATAGTAGCTAGTGCTATTCGATTTAAGTTGCCATGTAATTTTTTTGGAATGTAATAATAAATAAATAAATAAATAAATAAAATCATAGTACTCGAGGTGCACAGGAAAAGTGGATTTAAGTCTCACAAGAAAATAGTACTTGAAAATATTATACTTGTTTTAAAAAGTATTTAATATATCGAAAACCGCTCTAAGCTTAGAAAGTCAATTTTCATTCTCTAGATTTAGTTTCGTATTTTTATTGCTCTAAGTCAGACATAAAATATTTCTTAGTCTTTTTCCCACGAACATTTATCTAAGCAAACAATTTGTATTACATCAAATCTGTTCAGCTCAGTATTCGAAGACAAGTCCTTTGAAAAAGTAATCGATAAAATATTTTTCTAATTTAATTACTTACAATTTACAATAATCCATTTCTTGTGGCAGAAACGGGAAATTTTTGAAAAAATATCCACGAGAAATGTCTGAGCCGGTAGGTGCTTTCCACCATTTCGCAAATTCGCTTCTATTTGCAATTGATCTAGTGTTACTTTTCATTTTACCGGTGTTGTGGCGTTTGCGATCGGTTGAACTGGTTCCAATGTTGTACAAGACAATTGACAGATGTCAAGTATATAGCATGGAAGTTCCAGTTTCCTGGATTTTCTTAGTAAATTTCGTGGCAATAATATTGTGTTACCAATATCGATGTCTTAGGATTGATGATTACAATGCTCGTCTTACAGAACTCACCAGAGAATATACTCTTGAGTCATGCTCCGAGTTTGACGAAATCAACAAAAGCATGTTAACAAGAATTGATGGCGTTATTGACAAATCCGACGGTATCAAGAGACAAGCTCCGCAAAATGGAAAGGTTGAGGAAGCTGGTCCCCAGGTGTGCGCAGCAGTGGAATCGCAGAAAATTGAGTCAGATAACATAATTCCTGCGAAGCCAGTTAACATAATTCCTCCGAAACGAGTTAAGACAGCACCCGAAATCACCTCGTCAAAGTTGCCAAAAATTAAGAAATCTAAAAGGTTTAAGAAAAATGTCGCATCAATTAAATCAGAAGGAATATGTAGTTCCACTACAAGGACTTCTTTTTGGTCTCATTCGCCATCACATAAATCGTCTGTGAACTCTAATATTGTCAAAGCCAGTGCAGATACAACTAGCTCTTCTCCGCAGACCAGTCAGTGCAAGTAAGACATCACTTAAAAGTCATTAAATATAGATAATCGTAAAAGCCGAATTTTGAACGAGTGGCGATGAACGCAATTTTCAAGAAATTACAATGCCTATAAGATAGTTTGAGAGCTGTACATTACCGCAGCAATAAATATATTTATTTCGATTGACATGTTTAATTTTTTTACCATAATAGAGTTACAAAAGTCGGGATGTACTTTTTCCCTCACCCCTGTATCGGAGCTTAGGGGCTGATGCCTTAGACTACTGTGGGCTATGATCAAATGAGAAGCGGACATGATTTGCTATCTCATTCAGATTTTTAACATACATACTTTCGAGCATCAAATATATCTGTTGAGTTGATTTTCTTCATTTCCGGAAACAGATTTACTTGAATAATAAGAGTGACATAAAAAAATTGTCGAACACGTTTATAAGATTACAATTAGTATTTTTTACAGCTCAAATAATTTGGAGTGTGCAGTGTTACATAATTAACAATGCTAATATCCACCCCCCTTTTTCAACTAATTAATCGGGCAAATTTGCGTCCTTATACCTTAATTACAAACATCTATCATACATAAAAACAACATTTCCCAGGCCTCATAATCACATTTTTCAATTTTCTATTCAAATCCCATCCAAAATATGTATCTTAACATAATACAATTTTAATATAAAAAGCCAATTGAAGACCAAACTCTTTATTGGACATAAGAGCTACATTGCTATAAAATTCATTCAATTTTGAATGATCACGATTTAAAATGAAAATGTGTATACAAACATTTTCCACCCTTTTATCCTCTATTTCATAATTGTAATTCTTGCCCCAAAAGGAATTACAAAAAATTCTTTTAATGAGGACCTTGGATATTTTCACTCACATTTTTAGGTACATTGACCCTTCCTAGCAATTTTGCCAGTACATTACCATTATATACTTATGCACCTGACGATTCATTGCAAGGAGGTGAATATATCAACGGTAAGATGGGGACAAATTTGTGTCCGCATATAAGGAACCGAATGGGCGATTTTCCTTCTGTTGTGATTTAAAATTCGTGAGCTCTCGTGTGATTTTAAATTCATCATCTCTGGTTGATAATTGGAAATGTTCGTTCGTTGTGCGCTGTGTTTAAAATTATTGTAATAAAAAGACCAGACTAAAAGTGCTGCAATAAAAAGACTAGAATAAAAGTGTTGTAATAAAAAGATTAGAATAAAAGTGTTGCAATAAAGAGACTAGACTAAACGTGTTGCAATAAAAGGACGACTAAAAGAGTTGTGATAAAAAAACTAGACTAAAAATGTTGAGTAAAAAGACTGGACTAAAAGTGTTCCAATAAAAAGACTAGATCAAAAGTGTTGTAATAAAAAGACGACCAAAAGCGTTGTAATAAAATGTACCATGGAGGTGATGAAACCAATATCCTATGTCGAGAATAAGGGACATGTAGGGAAATGGCATTGTACATTTCCTTATAGAGACTGTCAGTAGCTTCTTCTATCTCTAGGTGATCAAAGCGAAATGCGGTTCTTGTAAAATGCTCATTTAATAGGCAAAAGTTAGCTTTGCTGAACTTGTAGGAGAAGTTGACGTGGGTTGGTGAGGTTTGGGATAAGCTGTCACGATAACGGGATATGAGAAGCGGGGGGTGGTAATTGTCGATGGTGGAGAGATCGTGAGGACTAAGGGCAACTAAGGAATTATAGGGGTCCGTTCTAAACACAAGGTCAAGTTGCTTCTTCATATGATTTGGCACATTACTTATTTGACGGAGGTTTGAGTCGGTGAGACCGTCTATAAAAAGACATTCCTTGGTACTAGTGGAGTTTGAGGTGTAAAAGAATTGATCGTTTGACAGCGTCCATCGGAGATGGGGGAGGTTGAAATCGCCAATAACAACGATATCGTCAAGGGAAGTACATAACTCGGTTAGGTGATCAACCGCTGCTGTTGCGAAGGAGGTATACAGAAACATATAATGTATAACGACTTTGGGCGTTGGTCAATTTTTATTGCGACATAGTTAAAATTGGGAGAAGAAGAGATGGCAATAAGAGATGAGGCGAGCTTATTTTGGATGGCAAGCAGCACAACACGGCAAGGTGAATCCACACATATATCATCGTTATCACGAAAAACGTTAAAGGTGGGGGGGTATAGTTCTTGACTGTGAAAACTGGGGATAAGGTTGGTTTCGGTTAGTACGTACATATCGAAAAGGAGGGTATGAGCATTTCGCAGAATCGATTGCGCTTTAGACCGGAGACCTCTAACATTTTGATAGTAGATGGTTAAGGGGAGAGTATTGAGAGTCTTAGGGGGGTGTGGAGAAGGCAGTTGGTACGAGGGTTGCCTTTTATATTTCGGGACTAGAGAACAAAAACAAATATTGATCATCGAAAATCACTTTGTTTTTCAAAATATTCCCCATGAAGATCTATACACTTTTGCATGCGTTTGAACCAATTGTCGAAGCACTTTTGCCACTCTGATTGAGGTATCTCCAACACATGCATTCTGAATGCAGCAACCGCTTCTTCAGGTGTCGAAAAACGTTGACCTCTGTTTGTTTTTTACGTACGGGAATAAAAAGAAGTCATTCGGTGCCAAGCCAGGACTATACGGCGGATGACCCATCAAATCGATGTTTTGGGTGGTCAAAAATGCAGTTGTCGCAGCCGATGTGTGAGAGCTCGCATTGTCGTGGTGAAGAGTGATCCGTCTTCGGCGGTTGGTTTTCCTGATTTCTTGGAAGACAACTGGCAAACAAATGGTTGTGTACCACTCAGAATTGACTGTTCTGCGTTGTTCTAGTGGTACGGTTGCGACATGTCCAGTTTTTCCGAAAAAACAGGCGACCATTTGCTTGGAAGTGCTTCGTGCGCGAACAACTTTTTTGTTGGATTTGGCTCATCTTGAAACACCCAGGCAGTCGACTGCTGTTTACTTTCGGGCTCATACGCGTAAATCCACGATTCATCACCTGTCACGATGTCATAGACGTGTTTCGAACCACCGCGACCGTATTTTTTGAGCATTTCTTTCGACCAATTGACACGAGCCTTTTTTTGGGCGATTGACAAATTGTGTGGGATCCAACGTGAACAAATTTTTTTGACAGTCAAATGTTTATGCAATATTGAATGTATGCTGGTCCCACTCACGCCTAAGGTTGTCTCAATCTCACGATAGGTCACATGACGATCTTCCAATATCAGTTCGCGCACAGCATCAATGGTTTTCGGAACAACAACTGATTTTGGACGACCTTCACGAAATTCATCTTGGAGTGAACTACGACCACGATTGAATTCACCATACCATCGATAAACACTGGTCCTTGATGGAGCTTCATCGCCAAAAATTGAATTAAGTTCATCCATGCACTGTTGCTGAGTTAATCCACGCCGAAAGTTGTAAAAAATAATCGCACGAAAATGTTTACGATTTAATTCCATTTTTGGGCCGAGATGAATCTTTTAAGTTACTGTAAACAACACAAATAGCGCTCGTATGTCAAAACGTTCTGAGTGCGTATAACCTCAAAAATGTCCAACTTTACGACAGAGCTGTCAATTGCCGGATTGCAACACTAGGGTTGCCAAATCCCGAAACATAAGAGGCAACCCTCGTAAGGGTAAAAAAGACGCCCTTTTTGGAAGAGGTAATTTTCTTGTGAGTATATAGACGAAAGGCCGAGAGATCTTTCGACACTATTTGTTGGAACATATTGAAATTTGTATGGAAGTTCATAAACAGGTTGTGGGGGCTAGGAAAGTCGGTAGGTGGGTCTTACTGCCGAATGGAAACTGCGACCCTGGTTTTCGTCTTACCCTCATAGCAGACTGAATCAAATTTGTCATGGAGGTACGAAAGATAGAGTGGGACATTTTTGTAGGTCAATTTATTTATAAGTTTAGATAAGACGTAGCGACTATCAGATGAATTAATGGATTGTTGTGTTATTTTAACAGTTGGAGGTATGAGGGGATCAATAATTGCTCGGGTGGAAGGGGGTGTCGGGCAAGGGCGAACTGTGGATGTGGAAAGGGGTGTTGCTTCTGTCGCCGAAAGGCAAATTATATATATATATATACAATTGTTAAGTAATGTTTTGCTTAAAGCGTCTGCGAAGGACCAGTAAGTTATAATATAATTAAGCTAGAATTTAAGCATTTTTTCTCTAGCATATAATTTAGAAACTACGAATATAAAAAGAAAATAAAAAATGTTTTAAAAATGAAAATGAAGGGGTGTTGCGAAATTCGGTCCTGAGTTGGATTCGGTAGACGAGCGGAAAGTTTCTTGATGGGAGGAGTTATTGGGATTTAGGGTGCGTGATCTGTGGAAGTTGGTATACTACGCACCAGTTTTGAGGTCGAAAAGGGGGAAGGGATAACAGATAGGGGCAGATTGTGGTGTAGGGCGAGCATATATGTCGTGATTAAGAGGGAATTTATTATGGGCAGGTGAGAAGGAGAGTATAGGGTGATGGGTAGTGAAGCGGTTAAAATTAAGGGAAGAGTTGGACTAGAGTTTGGCTTGGAATAGGATTTTGTGGCTTTAGTTGTCATTTTTTTGGGAAGTAGGGTGCAGATTTGACCTTATTTGGAAAAGGGAGGATGGGTGTGCGTTTGCCGGGTTGTGACTTTGTGGGGCGAGTTATGATCAGATCGAGGGGTGCTGCGGGGGGAAGAGGGAATGAAGTGGTTTGGTAGACTGTTTTAGGAGGGGGAGTGCGGCTATTTTCACGTCCTACGGATTTAGGCAGGTGTTTAGTTGATTTGTGAGGGTTGTGCTTGGATATAGCCATCATGCTAGTTAGGTAACCGTTTTTGTTCGGATGGAAAATCCAATCGTGTCTACAGGGGAGAACTATGCGGAAACAAGGCCTGTATTTGGAGACAGGAAGCAAGTGACATTCAGTTACCGGAATCCTATAGTTTTAAGAGAGAATTCCGGAATCCAATCGCAGTTCCCGGAGAAGGGTGGGGTTAGGATTAAAAGAGACTCTATTAGGACGAAGTTTGATATAAAATACAACTCTGGACCAAAGTAATAAAAGGCTGTATTTTTAAAAACTCCAAGCAATATGAAGGGGCCTACTGTTGACACACTATGTACACTGTACAAGACAGCACTGATACACACATACGCAGACCAAAGCGCAGATTAGATGCACTCAAGACCCACCGGTTTTATATGATTCCATTCCGTCCATTCATCTATCCAAGTAGTTAGAGGCCACCTGTAGATAACCTCTATCTTTTTTGATCACATACTTCAGCAACTTCAAATTTTAAGTACATAGAACGGTTAACTGGTATGTTAATTTTTAGGGAACGTCAGTCAGAATGATGTCATCAGCTGACGGCACAATTGTATTATGACCTTCGTTATAGGATCCATAGCTGAGAATAATTATAGGAGATTCTGAAAATTGTCACAAGTATACAGCAATAAATAAAAATCCCATTGTCCACTTAGACATCAATTTAACATCTGCCCAACCGAAAACAACGGGCTATTTTTAAAAATCAAGCTATTTTATCAAATACGGCATTAAAAGGTTAGTTTTGTTATCAAAAAAATGAAACCCTTCGCGGATGGAGAGAATGTCTGACTGCTGTTGCAGAAATTGCATTTCCTGATAAAATAAATATTCAATTCAATTCAATTTTTATTTAGTAGATAATTACATTTATGGTATATTTTACAACTAGTACTTAAGAGATTTAGGATAGCAATTCCTTTACAACTATAATCTTAAATCTATATAACGACAATAGCACAATTTTAATGAATAACAAATAATAAATTAAGGGAAAACTACAATAAAAAACCCTTATTTGATAAAATAAATATTATTTCAAACATTAGTTTATCAAGATTCACCATTGCAAGGAGAATTGAAGACTTGTCCGAGAGCATGGCAACAACGCTTCGTGAACTAATTGCAAAATTCTTCTGTTCTTGGCACTTGATGAGAGTTGTGATATTAGCGATACAGCACAACTGGCTATATTTTTACGTGGTATTAATACTAAATTTAATATCACCGAAGAATTGTGTTCACTAATTCCAATGCAAGGGACTACAATCGGCAAAGACCTGTACGACGAACTAAAGTCTGTGTTGGAAAATTTTTCACTTTTATTAGAAAAGATTATTGTTATATCGACAGATGGAGCACGAGCAATGTCGAGCATGGAGGTAGGAGCATCGGGAAGGCTATTTCAAGGCATTAAGAAGGTAACAGGAAGGGAAATATTCGTTAACCATCGCATAAATCACCAGGAAAATTTGTGTGCGAAAAGATTGAGTTTGCCAAATGTCAGTACCAATAATTAAACTAATCAATTTATAAACTCGAGCGCGTTAAATCACCGTGAATTTAAAGAATTTCTGAAATATTTAGAAACTGAATATGGAGATGTGGTTTTTAATACCGAAGTACGTTGGCTTAGTAGAGGTGCAATGCTGAAAAGAGTATACTCGTACAACTTAAAAAGCGAAATACAATTATATATATATACCTGGATATAAAGGGATATGCCTTTCCTCATTTTGGTAATAAAGAATGGATGTGATTTTGGGTTTCTTATCGACATGGCTCAGCATCTCAATGATCTTAATGTGGAACTTCAAGGCAAACGACAGTTTATTAAAAATTTGTATGATAAAATTCAGGGCTTTGAGCACAAATTAAAATTGTGAAAACATCTTTTGCAGAATAATGTGTCTCACTTTCCATATTTAGAAAAAGAAAACGTTACTACTTCTCAAAAATACACACAAATATACACATTTTAATCAACGAATTTCAATTACGATTCCAAATCTTCAAAGCTGAGAAGACAGCGGTTTCCATGAAATTGTTTTCCTCGCCATTTAATATCGATGTGGATACAGTTCCCGAAGACTTTCAAATGGAAGTGATTGGCATGCAGCGTAATACCGAATTAAAAAGTAAACATCGAAAATTTTTATAAATCGTATGAGCCCTGAGAAATTTCTGCTTTTGACAAAAAATGAAACGCAAATGATGTCTCTGTTCGGAAGTACATATGTTTGCTTCAACCATGAAATAAATCAAGAATGATCACCAATCAAGACTGGCTGATGCACGATTAGAAAGCTGCGTGCGTGTAGCTACCTCATCGATTCCGGCTGATATTGATCAGTTTGTATCGAAAAAACAGTGCCAAATTTCTCATTAAAAATTTCAAGTAAATTCGTTTTTCTGTTCTTTTCTTGTTTGTTTATATTTTGCATTAAAATTAGTATATGAAATGTTTACTACTTTGTAAATTTTATATTTTTTTAATCTAATGTTTATTGTAAATTAAGTTTTGTAAATTATTAATACTTGTTATTTTATGTGCGGCCCGCCAAAAAAATTTACAATTTAAATTGGCTCGTTGATTAAAAAGGTTGATCACCCTTGTTCTAAACGAACCCCAAAATAGCATAATACACATAAAACCAACAACAACTCCCCCATCCAGAAACGTGGATGTACCGTTGCAAACGAGTCCCTTGCACAGCGTGGCATTTTTGCGAGTTCCCACCCCTAATGCAGGGAATCGGTCGATGGTGGAGATGGAGCAAATGGAATCAATAAATAGGCCCACGAGTTGGCGAGAAAGTCAGTTGTTGAGTTCGAGTTAAAAATTGACCAAGCGTGTGTGGCTTAAAATAAAGGAACAATTTTTGAAATAGAAATAGAACAGAAGAGTGTTAAATATTAATTACATTAAAATAAAGACCATCAGGAAATAAATTACTACATCAACCTGTGTGATTTAAGTTCAGTAAATTTTATAATAGTACATTAAAATAGAGACCATTTGTTAAAGAGCAGAAAAGAAAAGTGTTGAATACATTTTTTTTATTAGCCTTCTCTCGGGACAGGCGAACCTATAGCGCCGAGTGGGCGCCCTGAGATGCCACCAAATAACTGTTGCAGTTCTTTTTGAACAGTTGCAGGTTGTAACGCTCCGGAAACACTCGCGTGGGAAGGGAGTTCCACAGTTTCCCCGCTCGGTAACGGAACGAGTTCTGATGCAGGGATGTTCGCGCCGTCGGGAGATGAACCGCAAACTGGTGCGATTCGTCGGATTGTCTTGTGGATCGCACATAAACCGAATCGCGTGGAACAATACCACGAATCTCCGAAGAACAGTACCCATGATAATATATGTAAAACAGACAGAGGTCGGCTACACGCCTTCGATATGATAGCGGTTGTAGTCCCGACGTCAGCGCCGAGTCCCCGATCAGGCAAATCGCTCTTCTCCGATTCTCTCAAGTAGGTCGAGGGTATGTTTAGGAGCCGAGCTCCAAACATGAGAGCAATATTCCAGCGCGGGTCTAATTTGGGATTTACATAGGAGAAGAAGTTGGGCGGGAGTAAAAAATTTCTTGGCTCTAAAGAGATAACTCAGCTTTACTGAGGCTAACCTGACGATGCTCGACACGTGTTTATGCCACGATATATTCCCACAGACTGTGACGCCGAGCAATTTCAAACTTTCCCCAGCTTCGAGGGGCCGGCCATTCATCATCAGCTGTGGAACCGATGATCCACTTTTCATTGTGAATGTTGTATATTGTGTCTTCGTTGCACTGAAGTCGACGAGATTGGCCCTTCCCCGCTGCAGGACCTTATCTAGATCCTGATTCAGAGAGTCAATATGTCTCCATCTCAGCCGATGCGATGCAGATGGACCAATCGGCCGAACACTCGAAAAGGGAGAAACAAGCGTACTATCATCTGCAAAACTGAACACTTTGTTATCCGTTGTCTCCAACAAATCATTTATGTGAAGAAAAAACAAGGTTGGAGCCAAAATAGAACCCTGGTGCACCCACGAATTAACAGGATACAGATCCGAACACTCGCCGTCCACAAAAACCCGGATCGATCGATTTTCAAGGAAGTTCTTCGTCCAGTCGCAAAGCTGTTGGGAAATGTTTGCTCAGCGATGCCCCGTGTCAGACACGGTCAAAAGCCTTGGATATATCCAATGCGACCGCCCTTGACTCACCATGCCGCTCAATCACAGATATCCATATATCGGTTATAAGTGCCAAAAGGTCTCCCGTGGACCGCCTGCCATTATTAAATGAATACAGTAAAGGACACTCGGAGCATTTAATTTATTCTGTTTGTATGCGACGCCAATTCTCCGACTTACTGGAAACCTGATGACCAAGGCCTGTGGAGAGGAAGTATGTACCAGCATGGGCACTCGTTTCACTTCCATCCCCATCATCTGATTACCGTAGTACTGCAACTATCCACCAAGAACAGGAAAATAAGACACTTGTTTTGATTTATATAAAAGGTTCGTTTTTTTTTTTTAAGGTGGTGTAATGAAAGTTGTGGTGACTGTTAAAACGTTCACTTTATGTTAACTTATTTCCATTTGGTTCAAACCCGGTACAAACATTCGCGGAATACATAATTGGTTGAATAAAAGGGATACGCCCCGCAGGGGTGCAGACTCCGATGCACACCCTACGGGAGATGATAAAAAAGAAAAACTCGATGTGCGCGCACTGAAGGATGGAAGAAGACTAAGCGATCGTCATCTCATGCAGAGATGATTTCGCTAAGGAAAAAAAAGGAAGAAAGAGAAAAACTTTTCTCTTAAGGGTGTAACTAGTGGCGCAGTGGTATATGTGCGCGATCGAACAGATTCAATGTTGTTGCATGTGTTCGAAAACAGGCAGGCGGCAAGGACAATAGGGGAAAATGACCACATGCGCCGCTGGTAATGCGGGTCATTGTTTACACGATGCCTCGTCGCTATTTTCGACGTTAGGAGAAAAAGGTGCTAAAAGCAAGTTGGATGTTTATGGCATCTCTGGCTGCAATAGAAACCGGGTTCATATTTGCATTAGGAAATGCTGGAGAATTTGGTTTCAGCGTCTATTGCGCTAATTATATGCAGCTGCTTGGGTTGTTTGTTGGTAAGACAAACAAAAAAGGTTGCCAGGCAATGTGTATGAAAAGGTATATGACGTGGTTGGGAAAATAGACGGCGCGATATTTATGGTCCCTGTCATGACGGTTACATTGAATGCAATCCGAATTATTTTGTTTACAGGAATTTGTCTGGTACCGAATTGGTTCAGAATACCAAATAAGCAAACAAAGAAATCTTACGGAAAATTGTATGCGAAGGGATGCATGAAGGTAAGTTTTCTTTATAGGGATTTTATGATTACAGATGGTGATCTATATAATGCGTGCAGCATTTACAGGTACTAATACCGTTGCATTAGCAAACTTAAGGGAGTTGGGTAGTAGTTATGGGGGTTTTTCAGGTAAGTAGACCGTAGGGTTTGGCGGAAACGCTACAGTACTTCCCCCTCAGTGACGTAGTCACGAAAAATAGGTAGGTCGTAGGGGTGCTCGAATGCATGGTGCTATGATGGGCGGAGGGCTGAACACTTGACGAACAAGGTGGCCCTGCGCACTTCGGTAGGCGCTGTAATTAAATTGGGGGAGCTGTCATGGTGACTAGTTCCAGGTATAGTATGGGCCTTTGTCGATAATAAGTTGGACACAGATGTTACCGATTGATGCCATCAAGGGCAAGGGTGTGCGGCGTGGTCCATAGGCCTGTTATGGGTCTCGTGGACCAACAGGCTTATCGTCCGAATAGGTCGGAACCCATCGGAAATCCGCTCACATCCGCAGTGACGAAATGGCGTGTGCGAGATGGAGGGGAACTTATCCCAGGGTAATTCCCATCCGCAGTGACGGGTTGCCGTGTGCGGGGTGGAAAGGGACCAAGTCCAGAGCCGGTGTCTTTTGTCCATACGTTGGTATGGCGAATTGTTTGCCGCTGGGACTGGTAAAGGAGGGCGGGCCCTCAATTGCACGTTTTACCTATCGAGGGAGGACCGGTACATTGGTGTCAATGTAGCGGTAGCTGCGACCTCGACCGAATGGAAACTTACTGTGAGGTGCCAGCCGTCGCGCTTGTTAAAAAAAAAATAGGGGATTTTGGTTAGGGGCTCCTGGTGGGTGGTTGATTGTGTCCAACCCCAGGACGCCCTAGGGTTATTAGATGTGCGCTCCGAAGTATTATGCACCTAGGTATTTGAGGCGGCGTAGAGGGGCGTGTATAGCCTTTAGTTGGCGCTAAAGGGGAACCATGGTGGCTAAAGGATTGGGGAACCAGGTATAATGTCTCAGTCCGGTGGTATCGGTTTGATTTGTGGACCGGTGTTGCTGAGACATTTGGGAGACGTTAGGAGATCTAAGGACGAATGTCCTGAAGTTTAAATAAAGGAGCTAAGCCAAAAGGTTGAGATGTTTCACGCGAGGCAAAATCGGGTGTCCTATAGATTATATGCTACACGTAGTAGCTGTTGTTACGTAGGGGGCCGGTTTGCAGAAAATGGGTGTTGAGCAATGGCGAGCGTGTGCGCCAATATGTTGAGAAGGCTTCGGGGTTGAATAAACCCGAGCGAAGTCGAAAAGGGTGAAAAGAAGTCGGGTGTGAGGTGGGTCGCGTAATGTCGAGTCGAAAGGTTTGAATGTGTCACGGGGAGTCAAGTGGAGTTGAGTGTGGGCGACGTGAAGTCGAAAAAGGAAGTAACTGTAGTCGGAAGAGGTTGAAAAGGAGTCGGGTATTGTCGCGAGTAGTCGAGAGAAGTAGGAAGCGGAGTCGTGTGTAGTCGAATAGGGTTGAAGGAAATACAAGGCGGGGCCAAAATTGAGTGCGAGTGTGCCGAGTCGTGTGGAGTCGTGCGGAAATTATGAAATAAGGTTGTGCGTTGCTTAATACCCTGAAGGGGTTTACAATTGTTTTTAAATTTATTTCTATAAACTATAAAATTTGGCAGCAACCTTTTTTATATAATTGAATATGATTCTGTGTTCTCTGCGATTTTGCGTTTTTATTGATTAACTAATACATGCAATGCAAGCAAACTAAGACATGGTTAATTATATTCTTATTTTCTCGCTTTTATCTTGTAAGATTGTGTGGTTAGTTTTATACATGCGAGTGATATTAATTTGTTGCTTTTCCCTTTTTTATAAGTTTATTACTTGTTGTGTTTTATTTACTAAGTTCAATTCCTATTGTTAACAAAATTTATAAACAGTGGTAAAGTTTTGTATATGTGGCCGGTAGTGGAATCTGAGTAGGAATTTTGCATTTTCAATTGTACTGTTTGCTTGAAGAGCTGATTTTGACTTGTATATTTACAATATAATATTTTTTATTTAATTAAAAAAAAAAAAAATACATTATGAGATAGATACTGTATAGTTGTTTTTAAATGCGTGTTTGTTTTTATTTTATTTTTTATAGTGTTAATTACGTTTTGCAAAAAATATAAGCGGAAGTTGGTGCTTATCATACTGCTTACAATGTTTTTTGTATGGTTTATATAAAATTTACTTGTTGTCCCTTAAACGATTGAGTAATTTGTTTATTTTCGTCTAAACTATTGTGGGTTTTACATTTCGGTTTGATTTATTTTGAATTTGATTGCTCTGTATTTGCGAATGTATTAAGGTGTTTATAATTTGGTTTATTTGTTTTTTGCTTTATATCAACGGTTAATGTTTGTTAAATGCACAATATATTAAATTAACAAAAGCAAAACAGGAACTTAGTGGAACAAGAAAAAAAGAAGATGTAAAATGTATGTATTCTTAATGTGCAATTTTCCAAATGCTAGAAAATTTATATAAAATATATAACCCATATTTCTAACACTAAAATCTGATTTTGTTTCTATTGGTAGCAAATCCCAGTTCACATTGCACTCAAATTATCATTAAATATATATTTCTGGTAACATTTTGTATTGTAATTCGAGTTTTTTATGAATTGTTCTTGAATGTAAATATTACATAACGCAGGTATATATGGTAAACAAATTTTAAAAGTATAATATATTCTTGTGGTTTTTTAATTTATTATTGTATTACAAAAGGAAAAAGAAGAAACGCACCCATACAAATGCATATATTTCCGGACATATATGCATCTATATAAATATCAATATCTTCTATAATTACATTAAAAATTTTAATTATTTTAACAGTCAAGCCTATTATACGGTTTTCTTAGACTGGCAGGACAACTGTTTCGAACCAGTTGTCTACCTTTACCATGAAAATCGTTTTATAACTGAGAACTGTGTGTGGAAATTTGCACTTCAAATCAGTAATTAATTTTGCATAAAACACAAGCTTACTAATTACTTCTATGATTCCTTGTATTGGATATAACCCACTAATCAATTTGGAAAAATATGATTGAAAATTTGAAATTTGAAAGTATTTTGCTTTTTTTTTTTTTTGACATAGTTTCACAATAAAATGAGTTTAACTCAGATACAGCTGTATGACTAAGAAATCATTTGTATTGCACCGAATAGTATAAAAGAAAATAAAGGAGTTTAATATAGATATTGATACATGAAATTGTGAAGGATTTTGAGTTTTAAAGACGTAGATTAATTATTGGTAATAGATAAACGACTGAAACGAAGGGTGGTTTTACGCTACACCGATTGACTGAATTATCTGGAAAATAACCGACGCACAACAACGAAGATAAACCATGCCAAGAGCCACGGACCAACAGGAAACTAGTTCTCCTATGTTTTCGATGAATTTGGAACATTTCCTCGCAGTGTCACATTTTTGATTGCTTTCTCGTGGGGTAGCCATTGTGTGAAAGCTGGATAGAATTCCGGATATAACTTGGTGGTGTTGTCTGAATCGCTTCGGTATAGTTTTTTCTTGGTTTTTTGTGATTTAGCGGCGAGGTATTGAGGCTTGAATCGTTCCATAAATTAAAATACAAAGAATTAAGTTTCTGTAGACGGCCGCTGGAACAACTCGATCCTATCGGTTGGTGAGCGTTGTTTTGTTTGTTAGACCGCTTGTTACTTAGTGATACCTTAGCTGAAATGCAATTAACCAGGCCATGATTATTAATTATTACTTGCCTTTCTTGTGCAGGAATTGTTGGGAGTGTTATGTATTGAAACTCCTATCCGTTGCTGTTGCTGTTCCGGTGATGGAAATTGGCGCATGTTGGGCTGCTGCTCCCAGTCGTTGATGGTGTTTACGGCTGCTCCCGGCGATGTTGTGTTTTTTTTTAATTTCTGCACTTTAGCACTATTTAATAAAAAAAAACTATTTCCACACTGGAGTCTGTCTGTTAGTCAGGAGGCGCGATTGCTCCGACTCGGAGTCACCAATGTGGAGAGGAAGTATGTACCAGCATGGGTACTCGTTTCACTTCCATCCCCATCATCTGATTACCGTAGTACTGCAACTATCCACCAAGAACAGGAGAATAAGACACTTGTTTTGATTTATATAAAAGGTTCGTTTTTTATTTTTAAGGTGGTGTAATGAAAGTTGTGGTGACTGTTAAAACGTTCACTTTATGTTAACTTATTTCCATTTGGTTCAAACCCGGTACAAACATTCGCGGAATACATAATTAGTTGAATAAAAGGGATACGCCCCGCAGGGGTGCAGACTCCGATGCACACCCTACGGGAGATGATAAAAAAGAAAAACTCGATGTGCGCGCACTGAAGGATGGAAGAAGACTAAGCGATCGTCATCTCATGCAGAGATGATTTCGCTAAGGAAAAAAAAGGAAGAGAGAGAAAAACTTTTCTCTTAAGGGTGTAACTAGTTGCGCAGTGGTATATGTGCGCGATCGAACAGATTCAATGTTGTTGCATGTGTTCGAAAACAGGCAGGCGGCAAGGACAATAGGGGAAAATGACCACATGCGCCGCTGGTAATGCGGGTCATTGTTTACACGATGCCTCGTCGCTATTTTCGACGTTAGGAGAAAAAGGTGCTAAAAGCAAGTTGGATGTTTATGGCATCTCTGGCTGCAATAGAAACCGGGTTCATATTTGCATTAGGAAATGCTGGAGAATTTGGTTTCAGCGTCTATTGCGCTAATTATATGCAGCTGCTTGGGTTGTTTGTTGGTAAGACAAACAAAAAAGGTTGCCAGGCAATGTGTATGAAAAGGTATATGACGTGGTTGGGAAAATAGACGGCGCGATATTTATGGTCCCTGTCATGACGGTTACATTGAATGCAATCCGAATTATTTTGTTTACAGGAATTTGTCTGGTACCGAATTGGTTCAGAATACCAAATAAGCAAACAAAGAAATCTTACGGAAAATTGTATGCGAAGGGATGCATGAAGGTAAGTTTTCTTTATAGGGATTTTATGATTACAGATGGTGATCTATATAATGCGTGCAGCATTTACAGGTACTAATACCGTTGCATTAGCAAACTTAAGGGAGTTGGGTAGTAGTTATGGGGGTTTTTCAGGTAAGTAGACCGTAGGGTTTGGCGGAAACGCTACAGGCCCACTTCAAGGAGCAGAGACAGGAGACAAACTGTAAGTAGGGTCATAAAAATAACGTAATTTATATTTTAATTGGTAAGCAAAACCAAATTTGCAACAGGACCAAAGTAATAGAAGGCTGTATTTTTAAAAACTACAGGCAATATGAATATGAATACGTTATTTATTTAACAAGTACACCGTCTTATCCAAGAGGTAACTCCTTCCTGGATTTACTTATGACAGATGATCGAATTCAGTTACCAGATACCGAGGTAACTACTCGAAATTGTCTTCGCACAATTGAGTACGATAGCGATCATTACGGACTCGGAGCCGTAATACACGTGCCAAACGAGTACCATCTACTTGAGCAGTACGACCAGGTACACTCTTTCGATTTCCGAAAAGCACATTGGTCGCGTTTCGATCGCATAGTAAAAAGAGAAATACGCAACATTGGCATAGACCCACCGACTAATAGAAACCTCCGTAATGATGAAATCGATCATTACCTCCTAACTATGAACGATATTGTTACTAACACAATGAATCGTTCCATCCCCAAAGTACCTCATATGGATGGCTATACCCACCGATACAGAAATGCAACTATCGATGCTTTGTATAGGCAAAAGAGCACCCTGCTCTCAAAGCTGAAATTGTGCTATAGGTAGTTCAGTGACCCAAATAGCAATGAAATCAAAACAATCAAGTCCTTGATTAAAAATCTTCAAAAACTGATCCGGGATAATTACCGAGCAGTAATAAATGAGGAGTGGAGCAACAGAATTCGAGCTGTCCAAGCAAACGGACCGAACATGTTTTCACAAATCAAGAAAATATGCCGAAGAAAAGATCACAATGACATTCCCTGTCTCCGAATTCCACGGACTCCCGAGAATTGCCAGATAATGCTGAACGCAGGACTCACCTTAGAGCACATCAACTCCAATGATGAAGTAATAGTAGTCGAAGATCCGCAAAAGAAAGCGAATTCAATTGGAGCCTGTTTCGAAGCTGTGTACAGAGTTAACGAATCAGTTCATGCTAACACTGAAATTGAAAGCAATGCCCGTCAAAGACATTGCTCGCTGCGCAATCAACTTCACAACTGGCGATCCGAAAACCGTAGTTTCATCACATTCGGCGAAAATAATAGAGCGGATTCTCCCGTCAGAAATGAAAATACAAATATGTTTGTGCGCAAGGATGAACTTAGAAACATACTTAGCTCAATTAAAAATAAGAAATCATCTGGAATAGATAGCATTCCAAATGTGGTTCTAAGGCACTTGCCTCGCGAAGTAGTGAACATATACACTACTTTGTTTAACAACGCTCTAAACAATGCACACTATCCAACCCATTGGAAGACTGCAGTAGTCCACCCTATCCCCAAAAAGGGTAAGGATAAGAGCAATCCAGCTAATCTGCGCTCGATCAGCCTGCTTCCCAACATCAGCAAGGTATTCGAAAAAATTATAAACAAAGCACTGATAGGTTGGTGTGATGAAAACGATATCATCCCCAACAACCAGTTTGGCTTTCGAGTGCGACATGATACAGTTCATGCAGCGACGAAACTTGTTTCCGATATACAGTGGAACAAGGCAAAGCGACAATGTACAGGCGCCTGCTTGGTTGACTTTGAAAAGGCTTTCGACACCGTATGGTTAGAAGGACTTGTCTATAAGTTAACAAATCTGGGTAGGCCGCAATATTTGTTATACATCATTTATGATATGATAATGGACAAACATTTTGTGGTGAAATGCGGGGACATACTTTCCAACAAGACCTTCCAAATTAAAAATGGCTTACAGCAGGGAGCTGTGAATTCTCCCATTCTATTCAATATTTACACTAGTGATCTAGGGAGTTCTTTCGAAAACGCCATTGCGTACGTTGATGACATAGTGGTGTACAGAACAGGAGGAAAAATAGACGACATCAATAGGCACCTCCAAGATGACTTCAATAAAATAAAACTATTTTGCGACGACTGGAAATTAAAGATTAATTTCCAGAAGACCGAGACTATCCTTTTCAGAACGCCCCTATCCAGGGCCTCGAGGGATACAAAATACAACTGCAAACACTTTTCTATTGTAGGTAACAATAACCTTCCACTGCAAGTGAAAACTGTAGTTAGATACCTTGGTATCTGGCTAGACCAGTATGTATATTTTGACAAGCACGTAGCAGCGTCCCTCTCCGCAGCTAAAAGCGCATATTCTATGACAAGAAGTCTATTCCGGAGTAGTCTTCTTGACCCCAGAGTCAAAATAATTTCATACTCGGCATTCATCCGACCAGTTTTGATTTATGGCTGTCCAGTATGGTATAATATATCTCCACTTTATATGGAGAAGTTTCGTGTGTTCGAACGGCAGTGTTTGCGTTCCTGCCTCGGACTTTATAGAACACCAGAGTCGCAATACAAAAAATTCTATCCCAACAAAATCCTGTATAACAAATCAGGGTTAAATAGGATAGACAATTTCATAATTAAAATTATTCGTGATC
Organism: Microdon myrmicae; assembly: GCA_963931805.1. Lineage (NCBI taxonomy): Eukaryota > Metazoa > Arthropoda > Insecta > Diptera > Syrphidae > Microdon > Microdon myrmicae. The sequence continues at coordinate 121,233,263 of OZ007497.1, forward strand.
ACACAGTAAGGGCAATGTGCAGTGACAATAATCTTATCTCGGGAGCATTCTATCCCAATGATATGTATCTAGAGAATACCCTCTAGAATGGGTTTATTCCTCCAGAAGCGTTTCCTTTCTTGGATCAAAAAGGCCTTGTCCAAGACATGCATCGAGTCCCGATTATTTACCACGCTCTCCGTGGTGCCAGGGACAAACGAATTCTCCATGATAGTGATATCTCCAATGCCCCAGACCGCATGCGTTTTAGCACGGCGATCAGTGAAAGAGATAAATCAGCCACAGATCGAACATCTCCCAAATGGTGGTGGCTTCTCAACGAGGAGAGGACTTCACTTCCTTAGATATAGTATGCCTCTCAAGAGCAACGCTCTCCTTCCTCTTGTCCCCCCTCCGCCTGTCCGCCTTTCCCAAATACTTTTGTGTAGCTATTTTATTTTATTTTTTATTTCTTATTTTATGTTTTATTCATTTTGTTTTGAAGTTTTTGTTTGTTATAATAATTAAAAAAAAAAAAAAAAAAAAAAACAAATTGTAATAATAATATATACATATAAACGAGGAGTCCCTCTAATATATGACTTATTTCATATATATATATATAAGAAACAAAAAAAAGAAAAAGATGTACGCCGAAAGGCATATATAAAAATCAAGTTGTAATGCGTAATTTAGAGAGCTCGCGTAGAGCCAGTAAGTTAATTTAAGGATTGTGATTGTAGAAAAGGGTTTAACATTTACCCCTAATATTATACATGTAAAAAGAATTAGGAAAATAAATGTGGTTTAAAAACTAAAAAAAAAAAAAAAAAAAAAAAAAAAAAACGTTATTTATTTAGTATTATAGATTGGTACGGCTACTATGAACAGCTGACAAAAATTGCATGGCATTTGTCGTGTCAGGGTAGACATTTTTTAAGTAAATAAATTTGTAGGACAAAGAATTTACGTTCAAAAAATTAAACTTTTCGTTCTGGCGGAATGAAAATGTTACAAAAACGTTACGAAAATGAACATTATGCATCCAGACATGCGTTCGCCATTCACATCACTTCTAAAAGTATTCTACATATATTCCTGAAAAATCAAGTAGGATACGTAAATCAACAAAAGACAAGCCAAGGAATTAACATTAAAATTCTTAGTTTTGATTTGGAGGCAGCAATTGGTAAACAGGAGGAATTTTTAATAGTATTGAAGAGGATTAGCTTCACCCGCGGATCCCTTCAACCATAGTACAATGTTCCTCCTTCAGAAAATATATTTTTTGAAATAAATTCTTCCACTTACGTTTTGAACTAGTACATCCCACTTTTTAATATCATTTCTGATGCCGGGCCTTTTGAACATCGGTCCAAGCAGATGTAATGGTTTTACTCCGCGGTTTGCTCCATGGCCCTTTAAGTTTCCGTGAATGGGATCCTTATCTCCATACGACCATAGAACCTGTATAGTATCCGTCTGAAACGAAATATTAAAGAAAACATTAAATGCAAATTAATCACTGCAGCTATAGTGAGTATGGCTGTACAAAAAATGCATTTGTAGCTTCTTCGGCTAAGAGCCGGATGTATAGTAACTTTTGCGAGTTCCCACTTGAAATCTGAATTACAAAGCATCTGTGCATCCATTCCGGGTTCTTAATCGTAAAATACAAATTTAGTCCTTGTTTTTAATAAAGTTCATGTACTTTTCTTTGAAGCTATGCATTGTGGGTGAGACGGCAAGGTGTAAATGTAAGTTTAGGTGCAAATGTAAGTTTAGGTGTAAATGTAAGTTCGAACATGATTTGAAATTAGATGCCAGATGTTAAACAAAGAGTAAAATTTAACACAAACAAATGTCAAGGACGGAAAAAGTGAGAAGAACACTAGTCATCTTTTACAAAACGACATAAATGCTAAATGTTAGTTAACTTTATTCCTTACATTGTGCGATGATAACAAAGATTCCTTTAACCATGATAGATATAATTGAGATTTGTCTGTATATTCCTTTAGAAGAGGATAAGGTCCTTGATGTAAATTGGTTTTAATTTATTCTAATTAATTCAACAGCATTAAATCCGCAACCGTATACAAGATTTCTTTGCAACTTTGGTTTTTCCTTTTACTTTATCGGTTGTTTGAGGTTAAACAGTTGTTGAGTGTTTAAATTCGTATGTTTCTCAACTTATAGAAAAAAAAAAAAAAAAAAAAAAAAAATGGAATGGCGAGACAAGGATATATGTGTCCTTTATCCAGTCTCTGGCTTCTGGTCATCTTGCGATAACCAGAATCACCCACATCCGTAAGTACGTTGGGCTCGCTCTCAAGATATCTGAAAAAGAAAGGGGGGAAGTATCTAAGGATAGTGTGGACAGGGTTAGTTCAAATGTTCTCTAACTTTTTGGATGGGGGGATGGTGGGAAAGAAATCATACAAGACCGGTAGGTCTTAAGTGCGGTAGTAAACGTAGTTCACGTCTTCGGTGTCTGATAGTTTCTCAACTCCCCAACTCCCGCTGTTTGTATTCTCTTTTGTGTCTCTGTGTCCCCTATCGCATGTTAATCAAAGGAACAAGGATAATAATCGGTAAAAGCAGCCGATCCTCAGTCCGCCCGCCACCAGTTGTGTTCCGCTACTGTCCGTTCAACTGCTTCAGCAACCGGAAGTAGGACCAATTTCATTACTGGTCGCTTAAATGTGCCCCCCGAACCTTTACAGTTACCGCTCGGACCTTGCCATCTCTGCCAGGATGATGTTCGTCAACCTTTCCCATCTGCCCATACGTTGGAGATAGTTGCTCGTCCTTCAGAAGTACCATGACCGGGTCTTTTAGGTTTGGTTCCGGATGATATCATTTGTTGCGAACCTGCAACGTATGAAGGGACTAAAATTCTCGATGTAATGCCTGCAAGTACCTCCACCTGGTGATCACCGTAGCTTCCAAATCGCTTTCCGGAATGCCTATAGCTGGTCCTCCAATTAAAAAATGATTGGGGGTTAACACTTCTGGATCACCAGACTCCGTTGGCAGGACAACTACCCGTCGGGAATTTACACAAGCCTCGATCTATACCAATAGGGTAGTCAACTCCTCGAAGTTCAACAAAGCATTTCCAATAACTCACTTAAGATAATTTTTTTTTCAAATGCTTCACGGTTGGTGGTCAACTCCGTCAACTCCGTCACGATCGGGCCCCGGGTAGTTCTCTGGTTTATATACTCATAAACTTCTTGCTTCTCTTTTCGATATGGTCTAACGAAATTGGTAGAATTATCACTCCATAGGGTGCGACAAAAACCTCTACGTGCGAAGAATCTCCTTAATGCTACCAGGAAAGCCTCGCTGGACAAGTCGCTAACCGCTTCGAGATGTATTGTCTTGGTTGCCAAGCATACGAAGAGACGTTCAAAGTGCTCTTCGCCACAGAACCACTTGGATTGGACGGCCAGAAAGATAGTCTGTTATCCATCGGATCAGGAAATAGTCCACCCCATATGATGCCAAACCCTTTTTTTTTTAATTAGACTTCTCTTGGGAGAGGCGTACCTATAGCGCCGAGTGGGCGCCCCGAGATGCCACTACATAACTGTTGCAGTTCTTTTTTAACAGGTGCAGTTTGTAATGCTCCGGAAACACTCGCGTGGGAAGGGAGTTCCACAGCTTCCCCGCTCTGTAACGGAACGAGTTCAGATGCAGGGATGTTCGCGCCGTCGGGAGATGAACCGTAAACTGGCGCGATTCGTCGGATTGTCTTGTGGATCGCACATAAGCCAAATTGCGTGGAACAATACCACGAATCTCCGAAGAACAGTACCCGTGATAATATCTGTAAAACAGACAGAGGTCGGCTACGCGCCTTCGATGTGATAGCGACTGTAGTCCCGACGTCAGCGCCGAGTACCCGATCAGGCGGATCGCTCGTCTCTGTATGCTCTCAAGTAGGTCGAGGCTATGTTTAGGAGCCGAGCTCCAAACATGAGAGCAACATTCCACCGCGGGTCTAATTTGGGATTTATATAGGAGAAGAAGTTGGGCCGGAGTAAAATATTTCTTGGCTCTAAAGAGATAACTCAGCTTTCCTGACGCTGACCTGGCGATGCTCGACACGTGTCTATGCCACGACACATTCCCACAGACTGTGACACTGAGCAATTTCAAACTTACCCCAGCCTCGAGGGCCTGGCCATTCATCACCAGCTGTGGAACCGATGATCCACTTTTCTTTGTGAATGTTGTATACTGTGTCTTCGTTGCATTGAAGTCGATGAGATTAACCCTTCCCCACTGCAGGACCTTATCTAGATCCTGATTCAGACAATCTGTCTACATCTCAGCTGATCCAACGTAGATGCACCAATCGGCCGAACACTCGAAAAGGAGGAAACAAGCGTGTTATCATCCGCAAAACTGGACACTTTGTTATCCGTTGTCTCCAACAAATCATTTATGTGAAGCAAAAACAAGGTTGGAGCCAAAATAGAACCTTGAGGCACACTCGAATTAACAGGATACAGATCCGAACACTCGCCGTCCACAATAACCCGAGTCGATCGATTTTCAAGGAAGCTCTTCGTTCAGTCGCAAAGCTGTTGGGAAATGTTTGCTCAGCAATGCCCCGTGTCAGACCCGGTCAAAAGCTTGGAGATATCCAGTGCGGCCACCCTTGACTCACCATGCCGCTCAATCACAGATGTCCATATATCGGTTATAAGTGTCAAAAGGTCTCCCGTGGACCGCCTGCCACGGAATCCGTATTGACGATCATTCAGAAGTCCGTTGCACTCCAAATACTTAACAAACTCTGTATTGATGACTTTTTCCATTACCTTAGATAAAATAGACAGTAACGCTGTCGGACAGTAATTTTGTGGGAGACACTTTTTCCCGTCTTTGGGATTGGCTGAAGTCGAGCGATTTTCCAGCAGGCAGGAAAGGTCCTAAGATAAGCGGAAGAGTTTGTCAAGAACCGGCGATAGTTCTGGAGCACAGTTCTTAGGGACTATTGCTGGTATTCCGTCCGGGCCGGTTGCCTTCCTACAATCCAGTTCACGTAGAACGTACCGACGAGATCACAGGTGGCTCCAAAAGGCCGGGATCGAGGTTTGAATTCGCGGAAAATAAATTCGCGAACATATTAGCTTTATACTTTGAATTCGTGACTACCGTCCCGCTGTCTATCACCAACGGAGGGAAAGAGGAGGATGCGAAGTTACCGCTGACAGCTTTTGCCATTGACCAGAAGGAGCGCGAACCAGTTGGGCTCCGAATGAGCTTATTGATCACCCTGTCGTTGTGAGCTTTCTTCGCGGTATCAATCGCCTGGTTGCACGCGTTTCTGATTCTAACAAAATTCGTTCTGCTAACATCGGTGGGATTGGAGCGCCATTGCTTAAAAGCTCTATTTTTTGCCGCTGTAATCAGCTCGCATTTTTTATCAAACCAAGGTTTATCAGAAGAACTTCCTTTGATGGAATGTGGAATATACATCTCCATCCCCAGAAGAATAATCTCTGATACCGACTCCGCGCATGCGGTAACATCGGAGTTTCCGAAGCACACCTCGGACCATGGAAAGGATGCGAAGAAATCTCGCAAATCGTCGCAGTTAGCAGCCCCATACTTCCGTACATGGCGAAGCTGCCTAGGTCGGTTATTCGCTTGATATGCAAGTGCTTGCGCGACAGATACCAAGCAGTGATCTGAGTTTCCCAATGGCGCAGAAACCTCTACAGTATAAATACTCGGTTCGGATGTCAAAAACAGATCCAGGGTGTTCGCATAATCGCCTCGGGCATCCGGCACTCGCGTTGGCTCCCCCACGAGTTGAGTCAAGTTGTGGCTTACAGCAAACATATCCGCCAGCCTCCCAATCTCGTCGGTTCTGTTAGAATGTAACAACCAGCCAACGTTATGCCAACGTTTCCAAAAATGTTGCTTCAGTTGCTGAGCATGATGCCAGGCGGATAGGCGATTAGCTGGTGTATCTGTGAAGTCGACTTGTGGAAAAGAAGTTAAAGGGCTACCCACTAGGAAATGGGCAGGAGTTAAGGGTTCAAAATCATTTGGATCTGATGACATGGGAGATACGGGACGAAAGTTCAATATTGCTTCCACTTCGATAACGTAAGTTTCTAATTGCTCATATGTAAGCAGTGCATCACATACTGTCCGAATCAAATGATACTTAAATGATTTAACCGCAGCTTCCCAGATTCCTCCGAAATGAGCAGCTTTTGGCGGTATGAAGTGCCAATCGATCCTTTGACCACTCTAAAAATCAAATACGCCCTTTTGATGTTCCTTCGAGTTAAAAAGATTGTTAAGTTGATGGAGCTTGTTTTTAGCTCCGACGAAGTTGGTTCCATTATCCTAATGTATTTCGACTGATTTTCCCCGCCCTGAAAAGAAACGCTTTACACTCGCGATAAAATCCTCGGTGGATAATCCACCAACTAATTCTATATGTACCGCCTTTGTGCACAGGCAGACGTACACCGCTACGTAAACCTTTAACCGACATTTGTTGCCATGACGCCTTTCTTTTATGTAAAAGGGTCCACAATAATCTATTCCGACGCGTAGAAAAGGGCGAGCAGATGTCACTCGTGGTCTCGGTAGAGTACCCATAGAATAGTCGGCGAGGAGCGGCTTAGCTCTAAAACAGGGCATGCACTTGTGAAGTACACGGCGAGTTATGCTGCGACCGTTTATCGGCCAATACTGCTGGCGCACCGAATATAACGTGGTTTGGATACCAGCGTGTCTAACATGCTCAGCTTGTATAATTAACTTCGTTATGTGAAGTTGCCTTCCTACAATCTAGTTCACGTAGAATGCGTTGAATAGTGCGCGGACGAAATCTCACATCCCGCATGGAAGTCCGTACCGGTGCGATCACAGGTGGCTTCAAAACGCCGGGTTCGAGGTTTGAATTCGCCGAAAAGAAATTCGCGAACACATTAGCTTTATCCTTTGAATTCGTTACTAACGTCCCACTGTCTCTCACCAACTGAGGGAAAGAGGAGGATGCGAAGTTACCGCTGACAGCTTTTGCCATTGACCAGAAGGAGCGCGAACCAGTTGGGCACCGAAGGAGTTTATTGATCACCCTGTCATTGTGAGCCTTCTTCGCGGTATCAATCGCCTGGTTGCACGCGTTTCTGATTCTAACAAAATTCGTTCTGTTAACATCGGTGGGATTGGAGGGTCATTGCCTAAAAGCTCTCTTTGTTGCCACTGTAATTTGCTCGCATTTTTTGTCAAACCAGGGTTTACCAGATGAACTTCGTTTGATGGAATCTGCAATATACTGTCGAAGGAACAACAAGCTTGCTTACTCCGAAGTAGTGCATGGAATGACTCCACTTTTCGGCAAGGTACGCCATCAGATCTCCTGTGGACCTGTGGGGAACGAAGTGTTGTGCCAGACATGGGCACTCGGTTCCCTTCTTCCTCCATCATTCACTAACGAAGTTTGGCCGAATATCGCAGCAGGTACAAACACCAACTCAGTTCTTCACTGGAAGCTAATTACCATTGCACCAAAAGAAAACGTTCACCAAGAAAAGGAAAGTACAATAAAAACATTAAATGAGAGGTTGTTGATGATTTTTAATCTCTGTCCAATTGGTTTTTATTTTAATACATGTTATCTAAATTTATTTTGGAGTACACAGTTTTTTTTTTAACAATCTTTTAACTAGTATTAAGGTTTATTATACGCGACTTCCACGCTTTACAAATTGATGAAGGGAAAAGGTTTCCTTTCACACGACAGATGTATCAGATTAAACTAGCACTTGTTTCCGAAATTGGTATGCGGTATAAATGTTACTTATTGGGAAAAGGTTTCCTTTCACACGACGCACTGGAAAATGTTCGAGTTAAAAATTGGAACACACTGTTAATTTCGGTGGGAGGTTAATTCGCGATGTAGCTTTACGGAGAGCTGGAGACAGGCCGACCAGCGCGGTCGGCTGATGTAATTGGACTCCAGGGTGCGCACTCCGAGCACACCCTACACGGGATAATGAACGGCTCGACCGCTCCGTCCAGTGGTTGGGATAAGACTAGGTGAAGATAGAACTCTGACTTGAATTCTATCTTCAATTAAGGGTGAGATATGGAGGGGAAAGAGAAAATGTTCTCTTAAGGGTGTGGCCACTAAGAAAAAGCGATCTTTTTGGTGCAGTGGTATATGTGCGCGATCGGACAGATTCAATGTCGTTGCACGTGTTCGAAAGCAGTGGAACAACGAGAAAGGCAGTCGGCGAGAACAAAAGAAAAGGCGACCAAATGGTTCGCTCTTTAATGAGGGTCATGTTTATGCAACGTCGCTATGACGGACGTTGGAAAAAAGGTGTTAATGGGACACGATACTTTATACCATGGAAATTGTATATCGTATCTTGGGTTAATTGCCGATACGCATCCCTTGCTTGCATTTAAGAATGCCAAGCAATTAGTGGTGGCGACGAAAGAAATGCATCATTGTTTGTCTATTGAATCGCTAGTGTTGCAGCTGTAAAAACAAGCTGACGACATAGTATTTTAACTCAGACAAAGGGTATCGAATGTTTGCTATTTATGGTGCATATGCACATTAAGGATCAATTTTAGGAATTTCAGATAATGCTTGAAAGCATTACATGTCCTTGGAAAAGGAAATGTTTTCTGGGGCAAATGCAAATGCATTGGCGGGAAACAATGGGAGTTATGGAATTCCTAAAAAGGTCAAGAAGAATTCTTACAGAAAATTGTATGCAAAGGAATGCAATGAAAAGGTAAGTTTTCTTTATAGGGATTTTAGGGTTATAATAATTGGGTCTGTTTGATGCGTGAAGCATTTAAGATGCTAATGCGAATTGCATTAGCGAAAGCTGGTGCAGACCCGGGTTGTGGTTATGGGGGTTTTTTCAGGAAGGCGAGCCGTGGGATCTGGCGGAACCGCCACAGACCTGTTGCTCCGAAAGCCATATTGGGGGTCATTGAAGAGGTCATTTGATTCCAGATATCGGCAACACGAATGTTCATCATCATCATCGGCACTACAACCTGGAACCGGTCTTGGCCTTATTTAGCAAGTCCTGAGGCTTGTTAAATTTTCCATAATGATTTGTTTTTTCCGGGCAAGGTCATTAGTCTTGCGCCAGAGCCTCCCCGACGGGAAATCGAACCCCGGTCTTCCGCGTGACAGGCGGGTATACTAACCAGTATACTATTGAGGAGCTGACACAATGTTCTCCTATTTTTAATTTCAACCTATTCAATGTAATGTTAGCTACCCTTTTCGTTCTTCTCATCGTCCACATATTTAGGAAATTTAATTCAAACCCTAATTTTTTTAGGTTCAATCGATCAAACTCATGTCTTAAAATGTAATCGCTAAGGTTCTTTTCGTCGATATAATTTTAGTTTAGGTTAAGTTAGGTTAAGTTAATCCCTAAGTTGGGTATTGGATATATTTTTTAAGGATGTAGCAAGTTAATACATGCACACATACATAATCTGTTCATAGGTCTTTGTTTTTGTTAGCACCAAGGTTCAAACCGAGATTATCAACGTAAATATATTAAGGTTCCATTTAAAATATCAGATAATAGATATCATCTATATGGTTCAATTTTTATTGTCTGTTTACGAATTAAACTTTCTTACAACAAATATTATACAGTCCAATTATACATTCCCAAATAAACTTTTTTGTTTTTGATTTTTAAATAAATTGTCACGTAAATTAAAATTAAATGTAGAAAGACATCCCATTTCCCATTCTTCTTCTGTTTCGTTTCTGTATTTATAAATTGTCATAAAAAATAAAACTAGTTCCAGCGCCGGAGAACTGCTATGTCATCGATTTTTCAAGAAGGGATTTATCCCACTTTTCATTAGCATTATTTGGTGCGGAGTAATACCTGAAAGTTTAGTTTTCTCAACATTAATGCTGTCCATTATAAAAATCCTGTACCCACCGTGAGCAGTGCGCGATTCATGTCCTCTTGGTTGAAGTTTTTGAAATAATGTGATCAAGTTGACATGACCTTTCAAAGACGCTACGCACATAGCGGGTATCAACGACGACAATTCAAAGTCCATATAGTCACGTCTTTTTAGAAGTTCGACGACAGTATCATAAGAACCAGAATAAGTCGCCAGAGTAAGAGCGTTTTGGCCTGTATGGTAGTAGAATATATTTTTGAAACACCGCAGAAAATGCCAATCGTTACCGAAATAGTTGACTGCTCGAATGTTGGCGTTGTACGAGAGAAGTAAACGCACCGCGCCAACTTTACCTTGGTAAGCGGCCTTCAGGAGTGCTGTATTCCCATAACTGTCAACAGCTTCTAATTCATTGGGCGTGCTCCGAATGCACGCCTTCATCAGCTCTACTGGATTTTCAGAATTTACACAACATATAGCTAAATAGGAGATCGATGAGGATTAGAAATATACACAGGGAGAAAAGGTACTTACGAAGAGTGTTCATTTTTAAAACCTGAGAGACAAAAGCACTATTCACTTCACCGTCACTTAAGTTGGAGTTTGACTGAAGGTTACGGTCTTGGAAAGCGAGTGCCAAAGGTCTAGTGATACCAAAGTAAATTGTATGACTTCAAATATATCGAGTGTAAAAAGGTTTTAAGACGTGAATGCGGTTTGCAAAATTGTTATGTATTTCTTAACGCCTTTCATATTAAATTGTACAACCAGACTCTTATCGTTTAGCATGCATATTTATTTACGTGACAGCGAAGAAACTGGAGTCCGTACATTCGACAGAGAATACTTGGTTATTTTTGAATTTTGGGGAAAGAAAACCCACTCTCAGCAGGGTACAATGACAATAAAACAAATTAATTAATAAGAGTGTATTTCCTTCATTAACTACTGTTGGATAAATAACAAGTTTTCAGGTAGACATTAGGAAGAAAAACGTTTCCTTATGTAACGAAGCTTTTCTCAACAAGTTGAGTTTTATGAGACGGTACTTAAAATTAAATATCAAACGGATATTCTTTTCTTTAATAATTTTTTAATAGGATAAATTTTACTATTTATATAATACATTGATTCTGTAACATAATAAGGCATATTTACACATTCGACTTGTTAGATACAATTCCACACCCACCCGCCACGGGGAGATGTGTGGCTACTACAGGAGGCCGCCCGCCAGCAGGATCGCTGAAGGCTTTGGTTCTGCTTCTTGCCTTTCGCAGCGATGGTGGTCCGCTCCGACGATGTTGTGGGGTTCCCGGTGGCCTGGGATCGCCCCTTGGCCTTATGGCTACTTGCCGCAGTAGGGATAGGTCCGGTAGTTGCGTCGCGCAGGTGATCGCTGGTGGTGTGTCTCGCGAATGTCTGGGATGGCCCGCAGGGCCGATCGAGACGGGACCTACCTTCCACTTGCTGGGGTCCATTGCTCTTTGTGGTCGCGGAACCAGCCCATTGATCAGGGTTGGAGTTATAAGGTCGCAACTCACGACCAGTGACCACCCGATGGCTGGTGATGCATTTCGTTGCTCCGAGAGTGGATGACGTGGTGGGTGTTGCGCCCGTTAGCGCTCGTCCCAACTAAGTGGCCGGCCGGAGGCGATCTGAGTTTTCGGATTTTTTCATCTTTTCCTGGGTGAGGGAACGGTGGTGATCGGCCCCGATGATGATGACCACCCGATCTGTCGGTGGGATGTTTGGGTCTGCAGGATTCAAGCCTGCCACGAGGGGGAGATATCGGGCAGGAGTCGTAGGAGTGTGTGGGGGTGAAGTCGTGGCACCGGCATGAGTGCGAGTTCTACTTCCTCCTCCATCATTATTTAATCGTTCCGGCGAGCACTAAACGATTCCGCCGTAGCAAAGGAAACACCAACAGACGGACACTGGTCGGAAGAAATAAAACGCACAGATTCACTTTGTTTTTACCGTTTATTTATGTTAACGGAGAGACACAATTATTGTATACTACAGCAAATATAATATCCGACATGGCGGTTGCAAACACTGCACAACATTGATTTAACTGACTGAAGATGGACCGTATGTACTAGAAAAATAATAAACGCTGGTGTGTACTACTTGTACGACTTTTACTTTTTAGCGCGCTTACTCGACTCGCGGTGTGTTATGGCGTCTCCGCAACCGGCGGAGAGCGGAAGTCGGCACGACCGTACTGGTCTGCGGATGGTAAAGGACTCCGTGATTCAATTCTCGTTTTGGGGTGAGTTTGGTGGTGTGGTGAAAAGGAAATGAAATTTTCTTTGACCAGTGACCAATGGAAAGCGATCTCAGGTACGTGGTGGTGTATGTGTGTGTTCGTCCACATCACCGTGTTCATCGAATCGTTTTGCCTGAAACGAGAGAAAAAGAACAATGGTGAAACAACCTAAAGCATCTTTCGGTAATGAGGATCGAGTGTCTAAATAGCAGCCACTCATTAGATGCTAAAAGGGATTGCGATATTTCGTACAATAGAGATCGTATATCGTCTCTCTGCCGACTAGGAGAATCGGATTCTTAGTTCGCATATGTTTATGCTATTGAATCCGATCCGTCGGTAATCGTTTGAAGATTCAAACAAAGAAATATTTCCGCAAGAAGTGCTTGCAATTGAATCAATAGTTGCAAGTCTTCGGAAAGTAATTTAGATGGGTACACAATGACGGTTGTGTATACCACCTGTGTCAATTATGCATGGCATCTATGGCGACGGCATGATCGAATTATAGTGTGAAAATCTACACTACTTGGAAATTCGGTTTCTTGGGTCGCTAATGCAGAGATGCATTGATAATGTATGAATGGCCTTGTAGACGCAATTCTTTTTAGGAATTCTATGTAATGCTTTTATGCATTAATGTCCTTGGAAAAGGAAATATTTTCAGGTGACAATGCGATTGCATTGGCGGGAGACAATGGAAGTTGAGTTGCGGATATGGGGGGGGGGGGGGGGGGGGGGGGGGGGTTCAGGTAAGTGGGCCGTGGGGTTTGGTGGAACCCCCACAAGTGGCACGTAATCCGAGAGGTGGGGCAGGATGAGGGCGTTGGTGCGTGAGGCCGTACCATCGTGTAGTTGGGTGTGGTGTTTTAGCGGATTTGATCTTTTAGTCGTAAGTTGATAGAATGTTCCGACAAACACTGTCCACAGCAAAACAAAATCAAACGAAACCAGACCGAACGCTGTCGCCAATCAAACACAGAGATATTAGTTCTTCGAATCTTTATTTTTCTTTATCAACACAAATTGTTTTGATGTTTCACAATACAAGGCTCGTAATAAGGTGTACAAAAATAATTCGACAGTCACTTGGAAGCATACAGCTCTCAGTTTTAATTAATATTTGTTCTTAAGAAAATAACACCACAGGATCTTACTAGTCCGCGTCAACTTTTTCAGCGATCGTCACTGAAGAATTTCACGGAAGAGCATTCGTTAAGGAGCTAGCGCTTGAACACCAATAGTTTATGATTGTTGCAATTGAAGTTTAGAAACAACGAAAGAAACACAAGTTACTGAGCTAATATTTTAACACATGTACGGCGCGACCTTCTCGATTAACCTTCCTATACCTCGTCTCAGACTAGACTAATCTTCCGTTTCTAATTAATTTTTCTATCCATCTACCATTCTCTTCCCCTCATCTGAAAAAGAAATTTCCCATCATAGTTTTCATTCTCTTATCTGAAAAAGAAATTTCCCATCTCGATTATCATTTCCTTAACTGTATCTTGTTCGAAGAATCGAGCGTACCGCCACTCATTTCTCGATGCTTTCATCGGATTTGCTTGCGTTACCCATCTGGCTTACCACAACAAGAGTTTTGTGTGCTTCAGATGGGTAACAAAGGAACCGTGGGATTTGGTTTGTAGATCGCATTTCCCAGTCATAAACATCTAGCGTGGGATAGGCGTTACGATGTTTATGATTGCAAGAATTGTTGGTCGGCGCGCGAATCGCTAGGCATTTGTTTGCGCACGTGCGCTTGCCAGTTTGGGATCTTGCGAGGAATTTAGGGTGCTAATTGCTATTGACTACATGAGGAGATTATTCTGTTTGTTCTCAGAAAAATGCGTTTAATGGATGAATCGAATGGATGCATTGGGTGGATGCATTGAATTTAATATTAGGAAATTTTGAACTTTTAGTTCGATTGGTTCTTACTATTGAATTCAATGCTGGGCATTTGGAAAGTAAGGACTTTTGGGAAACGTGTCTGTAGGCACGTGTAATGGATATAGGTGAGTATGTTCCTTTGGTGGAACGACGATATTTCAACCTATAGTGAGTTGTGTGGTTCGTAAAATCGCCACAGTGTCGTCCCCGACACTGTCTGAATGCCCTGGTGAAACGGCAGCCGCGTACCAAGTGCCTCACCAGGCAGTGGAAGCACAGCTTTTGTTGGTGTGCGTGCGACTTTCGTTGGTCCGGGCTGGGTGCTTGGAGTCCCCCGCACGAGCCGATGGGGTGCGGTGATTCACAAAATGGGCAGAGAGGCTGTAAGTTCTGGGCAGGGGGTGAGGCCGTATACACTGAGATGCCTGCTCTCTGGTTGGGGTCCGGGTGATCGCTAGTTACTGGGGAGCGCCGCCCGCCAAGTGGGGCGTTGCACGCTCCTACCACCATTGTAGTGACTACGTATGGTAGCGATCGGCCTCGATGGTGCTTGTCTTGGACAGGAGCTTGGCTACCTGGTGTCCTGGGTGAGGTAGACTGCCTTGAAGTGTCCAAGTGGCGACCCAACTTATCACCGATGTTGCGTTTTGGGGTTGGGCAGATGCGTTCGTCAGTTCCCTGAGTGGATGGAGTGGAATTTCCTTCACTTTTGTGATCTGCCTTTATGTCTTTGGGTGGGTGAACTCCTTGATACCCCTTAATCGCCTCTTGCCCTTGCGATGGATCTGCGGGGGTGGGGTGTGTTCGACGGTTGTGTTGCGCAGCTGGTCGATGGTGGGTGGTTCATGGGCCTCGTGTGGGTGCCCCGGGATCGATGCCGACGGGACCTCCTTTCCATTTGCTTAGAAGGGTTGCGATCTGCGGTCGCACGGTCGACAAATTCATCTAGGTTGGAGTTGTAAATTCGCAACCCGTGACCAACGGCCATGTGGTGGCTGGCGACAGGACTCGTCACACCGGAGCTAGATGACGCGGTGACTGCTGCGCCTGTTAGCTCCCACCCCTATTTGGTAGTCTGCGCGACGATATCGGATCGTTCGCTCTCCCTTAAACCTTCGAACATGAGGGTGGGTTATAGGTTTGCTCCAATAATGAGGTCTACCTTGTCGGTGGAGGCGATGTTCGGATAGGCAAGGTCCAGATCCGCCACAGACGAGAGATCCCGCTCCGTTGTTCGTGGTGGTGGCAGGTGCACCGAGAGACGCGACTAGACGAAGGGCCTCATGGTCGACTGTTGGGAGTTGTGGAGGCGAGGGGCGATGGTGATTGTTGCTTGCGTCCTTGTAGTAAGGCAGCGAGTTCCTCCGACACCGCAGGTGGGAACGAATGCTGGTGACCGACGGAGGTGCAGCTTTTGGGGGAGCGACTCCGAGATGACAGGTTGGTCGAAGTGTCGAAAATATCGCTGCCGTTCAGGCGTCCGTAGCAAACGATCTAAATCAGTCAATTCCATGGCGCTCTCAAGAATTGGGCATCGCCCAGACCATTTTACCGCGAATCTTGGTTTACACCCATACAAGATCAAGCTGACTCAAGAATTGAAGCCGATGGGCCATTTGAAGCGACGTACGTTCTCCGATTGGGCTCTGAAAAAGATGCGCCAAGATGATGAATTTCATCGCAAAATCATCTTCAGTGACGAAGCTCATTTTTGGCTCAATGGGTTCGTCAATAAGCAAAACATGCGTTATTGGTCGGGTGAAAATCCACATGTGCTGCATGAACCACAACTTAATCCACAAAAAATAACTGTTTGGTGCGGTTTGCATGCCGCCGGCGTCATTGGGTCATATTTTTTTGTCGACGATAACGATCGTCACGTTACTGTGAATGACCATCGTTATCGCGCCATGATTACCGATTATTTTTGGTCTGAATTGGAAGATATGGACTTGGGCGACATGTGGTTTCAACAGGACGGTGCTGTTATGTTTTTTATATAATAACAATTTAATATATTAAGGGTAAGAAGGTGACTTACTGTGTTATATCTTTGGTATCTTGTGATGATGTGGCGGCTCGCGTCAGGTTGCAGGGGGCGTTGAAGGCTGCTCCCCTGTTCAGCAAGCTTCGTTAATGGACCTGCATCCGCTTATTACTTGCGCCACCAGAGATAAGTTAGATAAACTTGCTAAGCTGAATGAAACGGTCAGCTGATGAATTTATGAAGTGTTTCTGATTCTTCTTGACTTGTATTTGGATGTTGGAATTACATCAAATCCATAAATTTCATATTTGTTCTTTCTCATTCGGAGATTGACGGCGAATTGTCATTTTTCCGAATTTATTTTCGATGTATTATTTTTATTTTATTATTTTTTTTCTCCGCCAAGTAGAATTTGCATAAAGTAGTTTATGCAAATTGACTACTTGGCGCGTTATTTCCTTTTACAGGTAAAGATGGGGAATCAAAGGGGGATTTGTGGATTCTGGGGGGACCTGGACTCAATGTCGGTCCGCTGGACTCAATGTCGGTCCGTAACAATACCTTCCCCCCTTAAATAGTGATAGCTTCATTCTTAGAAGAGGAATGAAGCTTGGCTACTTAAGTATCAACTGTAGCATTTATCCTTACACCGTCGGTGGTGTATTTTCTTCCCTTGTTTGTCGTGGTTTCTTCTGCTTTTGGCTTCCTCTATTCGTAATAGGGTTTTAGCCTATTATTGTGCACCACCACATTTCTTCTCCCTACCTTAACGACGCTATTTACCGGACTATTTATTTGCACTACCTTGTAGGGACCCCTCCATATGGGAGCTAATTTTCCTTGCTTTTGAGCATTGCGTATTAAAACTTTGTCGCCCACATGGAACGTGAATGGGCGTATCTTACGGTCGTAGTACTCTTTCGACTTCTTCTTGGAAGTTAATAGGTTACGCCTTGCTATTTCGTACGTATGTTGAAGTTTGTACTTCAATAGTTTATGGTAACTGTCATGGTTGTATACCGGTTCCGGAGGTTGCTTTATGCTTGTCGGTACCTCCGGGGTGAACCCAAATAGACAGTCCATTGGCGTAAGCTTAGTACCTTCGTGTACATTGGTGTTGTATACGAATGTTGCCGTCCTCAGGTACTGGTCCCATGATTGGGAATTCCCATCCACAATGCTTCGCAGGTAATCTACGAGTGGACGATGGGCTCTTTCTAAGGCTCCATTTGATTGTGGGTGGTACGCTGAGGTTTGTAGTTTTTTAATACGGAGCAGTTTGCACACGCTTTAAAACAAACTGCTTAGGAAATTGCTTCCCTGATCGGTGACCAGTTGCTTCGGAACACCATACCGAGCAATTATTTGGTCGAAAAAGACTGTGGCCACCGTTTCTGCCTCCGCATCTGCGAGAGCGTAGCAATCTATATACTTCGACAAGTTGTCTTGGAATGTAAGTATATATTGATTGCCGGTTGGAGTGCGATCAAGAGGACCTACTATATCTAAGTATACTTTGTCGAAAGGCCTCTTTGCAATGTCGGTTATTACCATGGGCATACGTATGTTCGGTGAAGATTTCATGGTTTGACATGTTTTACATACTTTGATGTATTGTTTAATGTCGCGCATCATGTTCTTCCACCAAAAATTTCTACGTATTTTGTGGTACGTTTTACTCACTCCTTGGTGTCCGCCCAAAGGAGGATCATGGTATTCCCGGAGTAGGAACTGAATGTCTTCAGGATTGGTTATCTCCATTCCTTTTTCCGTGCAGGCCGGAATGGGATCCTCGTTAAGAGAGGACTTATCGTCATTTGGACTATCCTGAGTTCCTTCACTTGCCCTTAACTTTTTAGCTTGGGCGCGTGTTAGTACATTGCACCTTGGTAGTGTGGGAGTCTCATCACAAATTTGCGGGATACGACTCAAGGTATCCGCATTAGTGTTGTATTTACCGGGTTTATATTCGATTTGGTAGTCGTACTCCAGTAGTTTGCGATTGAACCTTAGTAAACGTGACGTGGGGTCTTTCACGTTGAATACTCCCTTTAACGGTTTGTGGTCCGTGTATATATTAAATTTTCTCCCTTGTAAATAACAACGGAAATTCTTAGTCGCCCAAACAATGGCTAGTAACTCTTTTTCAATCGTAGAGTAGTTCTTTTCCGCCTTATTCAAGGTTCGACTGGCATATGCGACTGGCTGGTCCTTACCGATTTCGCCTTGCGACAGTATGGCGCCCAGTGCTTCGTTGCTCGCATCCGTGGTCAGATTAAAGGGTTTGGTAAAATCTGGATAGATTAACAGTGGCGGCGAGACCAATAACTCCTTTATGTTATCAAATGCTTGTTGGCATTTGTCTGACCAGGTGAAATTGACGTCCTTCCTTAACAAATTTGTTAAGGGGCGTACTATCTTCGAAAAATTTTGAACAAATTTTCGATAGTAATTCGCCAAGCCTAGAAACGATTGGACGTGCTTTACCGTTTTGGGAATGGGGAAATCCCTGACACTAGCTGTCGTGTCTGGATTTGGCATTGCCCCCTTTTCGGAACAAACATGTCCCAGATATACTACTTCCTTCTGGAGGAACTTGCATTTCTCTGGTTGCAATTTGAGGTTGTGGTATCTAATTTGATCGAATACTTTCCGGAGTTTGTCATTATGGTGTTCTAGGTTTTTTCCATATATGACCACGTCATCCAGATAAACAAAGCATTCGATTCCTTGCAACCCGGTTAGGACATGGTTCATAAGTCTCTGAAACGTAGCTGGTGCTCCCTTCAGACCAAATGGCATACGTTTGAACTCATAGTGCCCGTAATTTGTGCTGAACGCTGTCTTATTTTGATCCTTCGGATCTACTAAGACTTGGTGGTAGCCGCTGGCTAAATCGAGCGTGGAAAAATAGCGTGAGTGACCGAGCTGGTCTAAAATGTCCTCTATTCGAGGGAGAGGGTACGCATCACCGATGGTTTTATCGTTCAGTTTTCTGAAATCGACCACAACTCTCCATCGGGTTTTTCCATCGGGGCCCGCTTTCTTAGGAACTACCAAGAGTGGTGAGTTCCACGGACTTTTGCTTGGTTGAATGATGTCATTCTCCAGCATCTCCCGTACTTGCTCGTTGATCACCTCTTTCCTGCACTCAGGCAGACGGTACATTCTTTGATTTATCGGTGCTTGATCCTGTATCACCGGTATCTCATGCGTTATTGCACTGGTATATGTTAGGAGATCACCTTTAAGGTGGAAAATATCGTTAAACTCCTCACATATTTCCACTATGGATTGACATTCTTGAGGACTTAGGTTTTTACCTAAGTGGAGTTCCTCGTGTAATTGTGTCAACCTTGGATCTTTTGGTAATTCCTCCTGTGAGAATAAATGTCGGATATACTGGAGGTTGTCTCCCTCCGAAAGTTTTTTATCCGCATCGTATTCCGTAGAACGGTTGTCCTCATTTTCCAGCGGAAATGTGGAAAAGTCCTTCATTGGATGTAACTCCACCATGATCCGGTCTATGGTTTGGAGGTAGTTTGCGATATTGAGTACCTCTACATGGGCACTCTTCGCTTTCCCTACAATACAGTTGGATATGAAAATCCCTGATTGCATTTGTTTAGGTACTAGCACTACCTCTTCCCGAATTTCTATGGGAAGTCTCAGCATTTTTCGTGAACGTGCCGGTATTATTGCCGGTT
Organism: Microdon myrmicae; assembly: GCA_963931805.1. Taxonomy (NCBI): domain Eukaryota; kingdom Metazoa; phylum Arthropoda; class Insecta; order Diptera; family Syrphidae; genus Microdon; species Microdon myrmicae. The sequence goes on from OZ007497.1 coordinate 121,253,052, forward strand.
TGTCCAGAAAAATGTCAACCTCCGAAGCATTTAGCAGTGATTGTTTCACCACTGTTGCTTCTTTGTTAGCTTTCTTTGGTTTGTCAGCTATTAATGTGGGGTTGGAATGCTTGGAGCCTGACAAAATATCGCCCCCTTTTCCCTGTTTGGGTAGGGTATCCGGTGTATTTCCGACCGCGGTCTGGATCTCTATGGATCCCCTTGGCTCGGATTCCCGACTGGTTGCCTTATGTCTTGGCGTCCGCTTCCTACCTTTTGTAAATTCAACGGAAAAACTTACCGGATTTACATTGGTTTGGGAGAATTCCAAACAATTCCCGGGTCCGTTGACTTTGCAATTCCTAGCTAGGAAGTCGTTTCCTAACAGCCCATCTTCTGACAATCCCGGTAGGGAGTCCATTACCTGAAAGTTACAGGAGATTGGTTGGGGCAGTTTGAATATTCCCTTACAAAAACCCCTAGACTTTCCTTTTCCAAAAAGCGTTTGGAGAGTAGTGGCCTTTTTTGTATCCAGTGTTGTTCCATTTTGGAGTGCTTTCAGTTTAAGAAGGCTCATCTCCGCACCTGTGTCCACTATTAGACATGTAGTCTTTCTACATCCTATGTCTAATGGGAGCTGGACTATTGGAACTTTTGTTGGTGGTTGAGGACAGTTTTCTTTATTTGGCGGCTTTAATTCGGTCGGGTTGGGGGAATTCCTGCCCGACCTCTGGGAGTTTTCCGACTTCTCCCATTTTGCTTTTAGTCGACACACTGTCGCCATGTGGTTGTGTCGCTTACAAAATGTGCACCATTCCCCGTTCTTCTGTCGCCTATATCCCTTTTTTGGCGTCTCTGACGCGTCCGTAGTGGTTGAATTCGACTGTCTACGGTTCGATTCGGGTCGATGGCGTTGTAATCGGTGTTGGCGTTGTTTTATTTTTCGAGCCTCTGAGTGTTCAGTACTGCTCGTACTAATACTACTCTTGGCTCGAGTCTGTTTACCGCCTTTGTCGCATGGCTGTTTGCTGTCCTTTGACTTTTTTCCTTTTTGGACTGTGTGCCATTCTGTATTGACCGTGCAGGTCTTTGGGGTGTGGTCTCTACGTACAGACTTAACCACATTGGGTGTCTCTGTTGGCTTTCGTGGTTTTATCCATTTTGCCTTGATACGACAGTCGTCCCCTGTGTGACCCTTTCGGCCACAAAACTCACAACAACATCGAATGCTGTACACTCTACGATTCGATGTAGTTGCTTGTTTCGATGTGGATGGTCTGTCCTGCTGGTTTGAGGTATTCACCGGTGACTTCCTTTGGTTCTGTGACCTTATTTGTGTAGGTTCAGGATTCTCCGCCTTCCTTTGTGTATTAAGTGTCCGACAATCCTGGGCATCGTGCCCATATCGATCATACTTTGTACACTTTGGTGTGTTCCGGCGTCGAAGGCATTCATCGTATACATGCCCTTTTCTATTGCAGAAGCTGCAAGTCATGCGTGCTACCCATGGATTTGGTGTACGCTTGGCTAGAGGAGTCACTGAGATAATCACCTCCGCCTCTTTGAAGGTGTCGTGGTGCCTCAGGCTTCTTTGGCCTAGACCCGGTTGGTCTTCTAGAACTGTGTGGTGGTGTATCCGACCTAAACGGGTTTTTCCCTGGTGGTGAGCGTGTAACGGGGTGAGATTGTTTCTTGGAATCTAGTGTTAGAGTTCCTATTCTCTACTACCCGAGACGCATCGTGTCTAGGCTTATTCTGCCTTTGTCTCGATTCCTGGGGTTTTGGTCGAGTATCCCCGTAGGTCCTATCTAGTCCTATCTAAAACCCTATTTATTTCCTCTGGGGGATCTTCTTCCTCCTCCCAATAGTAGAATGGATTATTCTTAAGCATTGGTTGCCTATTTGATGAGTTGGGAGCATGGTATTCGTCGTTCCTTTCAGGTGAAGGTGACTGGTCATGATACCTCGTTGGTATTTCATAACATCCACTTTCGCTCCTCATCTCATTCTCGGTTTTCTCTAACTCGAGAATCCTAGCTATAATCTCATCTAAAGGGTCTTTTTCTGATTTTACTATCAGATGTCTCAGTTGGTCGTTTCTAATTCCTACCATCAGAACTGATTTGGCCAATCTTTCGTTCTGGAATATGAACCCTATGTTATTCGTAGTTCCATACTTACGTGTTGCCGCTTCGTTGCAGTCCTTTACTGCTTGCGTTATGCGGTGGGTAAATTCGGCGACATCCTCTTCGCGGGATTGTCGTATACGAGAGAGTTTCGAATGTAACTCTTCGTATGACACGTGTGGTAAGATTGTTTTTCGGAGTCGCTGTTCAAACTCCTTGAAAGTCGTTGGGAGTTGTTCTTTGAACATGCGGCGAGCTTGCCCAGTTAGCCTCATGGGCAACCACCGCAGGAAAATTTTTTCCTCCTCCTCCCGATAAGCAGTCCAGTGTCCTGTCACAGCTTTCGAGGAAACCATGTAGTTCCCTCGCTGCGTTAGGCCCTTTCTGGCCACTATATACCTCCACGTTTGCTTGGACTAGGTCCAGAATTTTTTCCCCACCCAACATAGCGGCGACGGGTTCTACCGATATAATTTCCGCGGATAGCTGCCTTGTGTGGCTCCTCGACTGCATTAACGGTAATGCTAACACGCGTTTAATTAATTTCGTACGGAGGCTACCGGATTATTCTGACCGTAGTTCGCTTTATCCGTAGCGAACGAAAACACGATAGTGGAACAATAATCCAACGATGAGGGGTTAAATCTATTTAAATTATTTAAATAAACTTCCCAACGATGAGAGCTAAGAACTAATTTATACGACCCAACGATGAGAGACTAGACCCATTCTATATAAATAAAAGAAAGAAGAAGACAAAGAATCTGAAAAGAGAACACTAAAACAGTGGAAAAATTGTTTGGTAAACTATCTCCAATTTTTCTTCCCAACGTTGATTTCGTCCTCTTTCCTGTAATTGGAAAATAAACCCGAGAAAAGGAGAATATATTTTTTTTATTTATGTTATTTGTTATTTCGGATTTTTTTTTAAACCTAGCCGCTAGTTCCGCTAGTCGGCGTAGGGACGTTAGAGCCTCGGGGCTCTTCCACCACTGGATTTATATCCCCGACGGCTTTGATATAAATTTCCAGCTGGTGGTTACCGGCTGCGCCAATTTGTTATGTTTTTTATATAATAACAATTTAATATATTAAGGGTAAGAAGGGGACTTACTGTGTTATATCTTTGGTATCTTGTGATGATGTGACGCGAAGTCTGTGTTATATCTTTGGTATCTTGTGATGATGTGGCGGCTCGCGTCAGGTTGCAGGGGGCGTTGAAGGCTGCTCCCCTGTTCAGCAAGCTTCGTTAATGGACCTGTGGCGTATCTACCAACGCCACTGCTACCTTTTCAATCTACCTCAAAATCTTCCCTCCTAAAGCTCCATTAATTTCATAATTTTACCATGCAAGCGCAATAACTTCCCCAAGCATTCTCCTACCGATTGCATTACCTTTCGATTATGCAAATCGCATCCATCAAGCATCCAACATCAAGCATCTGCCCATCAAGGACATTCACGCAATTAACGCGTTATATAAATTTCCCTAAAAGGAAAACATTTCGGTTGCCATACTAGATAACCGAAGTGGATTATAAAAACAATCAGCAGAACCCCTGTCTGCCTGCATTTACTGTCCCACACGTGCGCAACAGATTTTCATGTTGCACCAGTACTCACGGCGGCTTTTATGCAATCTTCAAAGCACCGGCGCAATTCGCGCCTAGCTGCCAAGAGCCGAATTCAATGCCAGTGTAAATACTCACACTGGAATTCGACCCATGACTCCCTAGGATTGCAATACACAATTAACATGGTTGTAAACACAACCATCATTGTGTAATTATCCCAAATGTATCCTAATCCCTAACGTAGTATTTGGACAACTGCAAATATTTATCCCGAAGATGCTTTTTCAGGAATTTTCATTCCCACGGTTCGACCACCCATGAGCTCGCGTCACGAGCCAACAAGGTGATCCGCGCACAAGAGTAGTTTAGTCGATGAAAGTGTTGCAAAGGAGTCGAGTCTCCTGGAGTCCATTATTACCGTGAACAACAAACTAGGCTGCGGCATTCTTTGCACAAGTCTCCTAACTCCAAAATTATATTTCATTAGTGATAAGAAAGTCTACAACTGTGTTCATGATCGAAACAATTTATTTTCTGTAATAGTGCAGTTCCTAATTTACATAAAACAAATTAAGTACCGGTAATAAAGTTAATCTCAGAGAGAGCTTGTGTGTTTTACTTCTTGTGGACGGTCCGTCGCGGAGTTTTGTTTCCTTGGAGGACAGTGTTCGGCGGAACTATCGTTAGGAAATCTTGGTGAACCTTGCCAAGGCCGGCATATAACCAAGAGAAATACCAGTGAAATATACCCACAGACCTGCATCCGCTTATTACTTGCGCCACCAGAGATAAGTTAGATAAACTTGCTAAGCTGAATGAAACGGTCAGCTGATGAATTTATGAAGTGTTTCTGATTCTTCTTGACTTGTATTTGGATGTTGGAATTACATCAAATCCATAAATTTCATATTTGTTCTTTCTCATTCGGAGATTGACGGCGAATTGTCATTTTTCCGAATTTATTTTCGATGTATTATTTTTATTTTATTATTTTTTTTCTCCGCCAAGTAGAATTTGCATAAAGTAGTTTATGCAAATTGACTACTTGGCGCGTTATTTCCTTTTACAGGTAAAGAGGGGAATCAAAGGGGGATTAGTGGATTCTGGGGGGACCTGGACTCAATGTCGGTCCGTAACAGTGCCACAAGCCACACAGCACACGATACAATCGATTTATTGAAGAGTAAGTTTGATGAGCGTGTTATCTCAAGAAATGGGCCAGTCGGTTGGCCCCCTCGTTCGTGCGATTTAACGCCTCTAGACTATTTTCTTTGGGTTACGTCAAGTCATTGGTCTATGCCAACAAGCCGACGACGTTGGAAGAGCTCAGAGCCAAAATTGAACGTGAAATAGCGGCCGTTTCGGTCAAAATGTGTGGCCGAGTCATCGAAAATTGGGTTTAACGACTCGACCGCGGCAAACGTGCCAGCGGTGGCCATATGAACGAAATCCATTCATAAATGTTTTGATTGTACTTCAAGCCGATAATAAAGTTTTTGGAATATCTCAAATGGTTTGCGTTTTATTTAAAAAAAAAGTTGTCAAGTCCGTATTTGAAAACCCTAACCCAAGACCTTGTATAGAAGCGGTCCCCCTCTCTTTCCTATACTATGTTTACACATGTTTTCTGATTTTTATTCCGCTCGGCTTAGGGACCCACTAAACGTAATAGAGAGCATGAATTTTGTGATTTTTTGTAGCAGCCAAAAAGTGAACAAACACACCATACTTACTCCGAATGGCAAATCATGTGGATCGCAGGTTTCGATTTGGCGAAAAAACTCCACCTGTGTGTGGGTTGCATTTTGAAATCCAGCTACTACGTTGTAGTTTTGAGTGTCGTCCTGTATTGGAGCACCATTCCCCGATTGCGGCCCATGACAATCCTAAAAAGAAAGATCAGTTTAGTCAATCATAAAACAATTATAATTTGTTAATATATATATATATATATATATATATATATATATATATATATATATATATATATATATATATATATAATATATATATATATAATGTATATATATATATATATATATATATATATATATATATATAATATATATATATATATATATATATAATATATATATATATATATATATATATATATATATATATATATATATATATATATATATATATATATATATATATATATATATATATATATATATATATATATATTTATATTCATTTTTTTACTGTCCAAATTTAATAAATTTTTTGGGGTATAAATAATAAGTAGTTGAAAAATATCATAAATAACTTCAATATTCTCGGAAAAGGTTGACCCTTAACGAGTTCACCACTGTTACTGACAGTTTTACGAGAGGAATTCCTTTAGAGGTCACCCTTTTAAAGCCTCTCCCGAAAAAGTAAAATGGGAAATCTCATTCGAGACCAAATTTTTCACGTTTGAATGAATGGAATATTATTTGAATTTTCTGCGCCACCGCAGCCCATACCACGGGGCCCCATTTTGGGTTCCGTTCGTTTTAATGTCTACATCCCAGATATTCCTCGTTACGTGAATGGGAGAGTAAAGCAAATGTATATATTTTTATGTATATTTATTCTACTTCTCTTAAGAAAGGGGAGCCTATAGTGTCGAGTCGGGGTCTCGAGAGGCTAGTTTTTCTCAACCGGAATCCGTCAACCAAACTCCGAAAGAAATTCAAGGATTTCTCCCAACCATTTTAGGGAGCCTAAAATTTAGTGCTGGTAAGTGAGCGGTTGGTCTTTCGGACCCAATCTACCACTCAGTAAATGTGTATTAAAAACAAACCGCGGCTTGCAGTTGTGTTTAGGACAGGAGGAACGTGACCCATTGTGACGATCCTGGCACCAATTTCTTGTTTCTGTTTTATTATATATAGTTTTGTTCAGATGTTGAGAAGATTCCAAGCACAGCTTGGGCATTTGGTTCTAGCCAAATTCTTTATAATAATAACTTTTTTCGTCCTTCTTGCAACACAAGATTCGTATCTACGAACTTCGTCTGATAAGAGATTTTCAGTACGCTTTCGTTGATTGCCTCACCTATGGGGTCGGTCTTGTAGAACATTATTAGCATTTTTGCACAAAGATTAAATCGTGTTTATATTTTGAATTAATGAATGAATGAACGAATAGAGGGCAGAAACCTCAGTTTATTTCGCTTAGTACAAGTCGTATGAACGCGGCGGACTAACTTTAAACTAACTTAAAAATGGAATGGGGAACTAAACAAAGATGGATAGAATAATAGTCTAAGTGGTAGGACAGTGAAGGGCGAGGATAAACCGGATGCTAGGGTGTGAGTCTGAGTGCGGGAGAGTGTAGGCGGTGAGCGGGATATGTTCAGGAGGGTGTGGCGGTGCCGTCAAACCCCACGGTACACTTACCTAAAAACCCCCATTACCTCATCCCAAGACGCATACGTTTTCGCCAATGCAATCGCATTAGGCACCTGAAAATGCTTCACGCATTAAAGAGATCAAGTCTATAATCTTCTCCAAGGACATTTAATGCATATAACGCGTTAGATAAGATTCCTAAAAATAGTTCCTTAATGTGCATATTGTTACGGACCGACCTTGAGGCCAGGTCCCCCCAGAATTCACTAATCCCCCTTCGATTCTCCTCTTTACCTGTAAAAGGAGAATAACGCGCCAAGTAGCTAATTTGCATAAACTACTTTATGCAAATTCTACTTGGCGGAGAAATTAATAAAAAACGACGTTGGCGTCAAATAATAAAAATAACGTCAACGGCAAAATTAATTTCAATTCAACGTCAATCGCCGAGCAATACAAAAGCTCTTGTATTCAATTCAATAAAAAAACATTAATGACAAACTCCAAAGTTGAAGAAAACCCATCGGCCACCGACTAAAGGGTAAGAAATAACTAGAGATTGGACCATTCCATTTCTCCACCATTTCATTTCATATTCAACAACGGAACACGAGAAAACGAAACATATGATCGAATCATATGGAACCCATTCATCTGTTTGTGAGGTCTCAGTAAACCACATCTGAACTAGATGCAAGTGTGAACAGGGCGATCGAACAAGACCTTTTAACAGGGGAGCAACCATCACCGCCCCCTGCAACCTGTCGCAGCCAACTAACAACACTGCGCATAAACCCAAGATTACTCACCGTAAGTCTCCCCCAATCTTACTTAATTTAACCTAAAAATATAATAACCATATACATTACTTAAAGTTATATTCATATTCGATCTATATTCTTAAAATATATATATTTAACAAATTGTTCAATAACACGCAACAATATGCACCATATATACAAAACATGCGGCACCCATTGTTATCAATTGAAATGCAACGTCGGGCGGCTTGTTTTTACGGCCGCAGCAAGCCCACCGGCGATTCACCACCAATAGACAAACAATCATCAATTTCGTACGTCGCCACAAACTAATTTTCCTGCATATACAAATGCAGGCAAGGGATTCGTCTCTGCCACCAACCCCATTAGCACCTTTTTTTCTTCCAAACGTCTATTATAGCGACGATACACAGCGTAAACACGACCCTCATTACCGGACGAAGCATTTGGTCGCTTCTCCCTTTGTTCCTTTTTTTTCTCGTTTATCCTTTGCTAAATGCAACGATAAACACAATGATGGGTACGATCACACACATACCACCATGATCGGCATTACGAGATACGGTTCTCTCTTGTGGTGGGTAAAACATATCCTTAGTGGAGAGGATATCTACCACGACACCACAAAACTCACCCCATAAACGAATCATCTCGGCATGAGATGATTGTCGTGGAGTCGTATTCCAACCACTGATCAGTGCGCGTCGTTTTATTCTTTCCGTAGAACGCATATGGGGGTGCTCACACCCCCGAGCGTTAATAACAGTCGAGTGTAGTCGAGAGTTAAAAATTGTCGCTCATCTTACCTGGTCCCCTTTTATGTGCGTAATCGTGTATTCAGTGAACATCTGAGTGTTAAATTAAATATTAATGTTTTCTTGTACGTGAAATAAAAAGGCGGTGATCACCAGCCATAAACTAAATCAGTGTTTCTTTCCTTTCATCGTTATTTTTGTCGACGTTGGTTTTGGAGTTTCGCTTATGTTTCTCTCCCAGTGCGTGCGCGTTATCCTTGGAGCGATTGCTTTTCTGGTGGCCACAATTGCTGCGGCTGAACTTTCGTTTCGTGATGGGGAAGAAGGGAATCAGCGCCGTGCGCCGGTGCAACATACTTCTCCTCCCCACAGGGTAAGAGAGGAGACGGGGTTTGAGAGCGGGAGACGCGAGATTGAAGTCAAAGAACGCGGGGTGAGAGTTTGCCCGTCCCTGCATTCGCGAAATGGGTTCATTAGAGCCATAAGACGTTGATGGGTGGGCAAATAGAAGAGACGAGAGTTTTGCAGATTTCGAGGATTAGGGAAAAATGTGATGGAGGTTGAAACAATGGTTATAGAAGGACTGTCGGGTCGGAAAACGATAAGACCTCATTCTTTTCCCTAAAGTGCATGACATTATGACTGATTTCAAAGGGTCAGCAGATCAGAAAACACTCGCTGAGTTTTTTGTTGGATTCGGCAACTGACATTTGACTAGAACAATATAACTCCCGAAGTCGCTCGAGTGGACAACAACCGACATTAAAAACGGTAATGGCAACTGAAAAAAATTACTTAACATTGTCACATAATGTCCAAATAACAACAAACAATGAATCCAATATTTCTATATCCTAATTAATTTACCTTGTCTACCCTGCATCCAGTCGGAGAATAAAGTCGACGCGCTCAGTTAAAAAACCCTCAGGACAGACTTTTATTCTTAGGTCAAAAAGGAGTGTAATTACACAAAATAATAAGTTGAAAAGCAAAATAATAAGTTGAAAAGTTACAAAACACTTATATTGAGAATTTACATAATTACGTTGAGTTGTGTGAAATTAATTATTTCTCTGGAGAGTTTACAAAAAGTCACGGCCCAAAATACTTGAATAACTAATGTAATTAAATTGAATATCATTTCATTACGTCGGTCAATTTCGTTTTAATTTTCTAAAAGTCGTTTCAATACGCTTAGAATAGTAGAAAGATCCTTATCACTTCGCTAGCCTTACGTTTTCCTTTCCATTGGAATAAAATATATTTTCTATAAAGGCATGCCATTCAAGGACTCAGCGCACCAATCCATTATCCTCTCAGCACAACTGTTGAGTTCGTTAATTCGAGTCTAATAATCTGACTTCGCTTTTGACTTGTAGCAAATATTAAGTTCTACAGGACCTGACTCCATGTCAAGCATTGATTGAAACAATAACACCGTCATTTTCAATGTTAACAGAAAGATGGATAATTTATCAAAGTGTCTTTCTTTTGTGAGACAGATTAAAAAGTAGAAATTTATTTTCAAGGAATGAAATATCCCGGCGCCTCATCGTTTCCCTGAACTCATTTTGATTTACTTTCTTGACAGGTATATCTTTTCGAGGACTTCAAATCGGATTGACATTTTTGTCGTTGATGTAATAAATAATAATGAAAGTTTTATGAGAGTAAATTCCGCAATTGCTTTTGTGAAGAAAATGTTCGAATTATTTACTGGACTACTTTGTCAGTTGGTAGAGGGAGTAAATTTAGAGATTAATGTCACTGGGTGTATGTAATATTGTTTGTTGGCTTTTTTTGTTTCATAAAGTTATTTTTGGGCTTCAATTACTAACTAACTAACGAATTTATCACAATACCATCTAAGCCATTCTTCTAGAATAACGAAAACAAAACGAAACAGTCTAATACATATCACAAAGGAAAAACCAATTTAAAGAGGAAACTTAGGGAGACGTTCAAATTCAAGTTCGGGATTATCTAATTTCAGCTTTGGAAAATAAAATAAAAAAAGATACACACTCGGAATTAAATTTCGATGAAATAATTGCCGTATTTTATCGTCTGGACTTGGCCATTTAATGTTGAATACAACATGTTTAAAATGTCCACCATGTGACCGCTTGGCCGACTCAATTCTTTTCAGGTAATTTTCAATGGCTTTTTCACAAACTCTGGATGGTATATCGGCCATCGCTTTAAAATATTGGTTTTGAACGCTTATACACGATTTTAAGGCGCAGCCCCACAAAAGAGTCGAAAGGCATCAAATCTCATCGGATTGGCATCACTAAATCTAGAAATTACGGGAACTTTTTGCGCAATAAAACCAGAATCAGTCCATGTATTGTTCAAATCGAAGTCTTCAATTTCTGACCAAAATAATTTGGTGAGCGTACGACCATAGCTCTGAGCATTGACGGCTACAGTCACTTCTGATGATAATGATGAATAACGCATTTATTGTACATGCCGCAGCTAAACTGGTCCTTGACATACAATGGAATAAATGTAGGAACCAATGCACACGGGCCTGTCTGATCGGCTCGGAAAAGCCCTTTGATACCGTCTGGATCGAAGGGTTATCTTACAAACTGGTCAGACATGGCATACATAAGCCTTTACTATATGTACTTTACGATATGTTAAAGGACAGGGGGTTCGTGGTCAAAAATTGTAATGTGACCTCTAATAAAACGTATAATATCAAGAATGGCTTGCAACAGGGCGCGGTACTCTCTCCGATTCTTTTTAACATTTACATTAGCGACATTAGATGCACTTCCGCAAGCTATTGCGTACGCAGACGATCTCATAATTTACAGAACAGCTCCGAAAGTTGAGATCATAAATAGTTTAATACAGCGAGACTTCAACAACGTGCAACGCTATTGCGATGACTGGAAACTTAAGATCAACTTCCAGAAATGTGAAGCCATCCTATTTAGAACTCCATTATATAAAGCCACGAACGACACATGGAAAAACTGGCGAAAGCTAGTAATCGTGGGGCCGCATAGAGATAAACTGGAAACCAAGAGTTTAGTTAAATTTCTTGGCATCTGGCTAGACCAATATCTGTATTTCAACAGACATGTAGAGGCTGCTTTGGTCAAAGCTAGAAAAACTTTTGCTATGACAAGGAGGCTATTTCACAGTAGCCAACTTGACAGCAGGGTAAAAGCCATATGCTACATGATGCCAATCAGGCCAATGCTCATATATGGTTGTCCAGTATGGTTTAACATAGGTCCAAATTTGATGGAAAAGATTCGGGTTTTCGAAAGGAAGTGTCTCAGAAGTTGTCTCAGACTCAGACACCGGAATCGGACTATAAAAAGTATTATTCAAATGAGACTTTATATAATGAAGCGTACATAAATAGGGTGGATAATTTTATGATAAAATTAATCAGAGGACATATTGCGAGAGCAATAAGCTCGTCCAATGACCTAATTTTCGGGGCCTATTATCCAAACACTCTGTACTATGAGAGCGTGCGTCGCAACGGCTTTGTTCCACCAGAGGCGTTCCTCGACCTAGACATGAAAGGGCTTATACAGCATAGATCCGGAATTCCCCTGATCTATCATGTAAGTACATCATCCGTAGACGGGCGATTGTGCTACGACCGGGAAATAACGCGCACCGAGGAAGAGCTCCTGCGCTTCAGTAGGGCTATCTCCCACAGAGACCGGGACGATAGTATTAGACAGCGTCAACAGTTTTGGTGGTCTAATGGCATATAAAAACCTGGATACCAATGTCGGTATAGAATCACACTATCATCAGCCAGCTTACATAGATTTACCTTTTCTAAAATTAGGATAGTAAATGATTTAAGTTAAGTTAAGTTAAGTGCTTTTAAATAAAATTAAAAAAAAAATTAAGTAAGTTAAATTTAAAAAAAAAAACAAAAAAAATCGACTCAAAGTTTTTTAAATCTTTCTTTGTCTTTCAAATAATTATAAGTACTGCCACAAAATTCTGTTGCAGAAAGGAAAATTATACAATTGTTAAGTAATGTTTAGCTTAGAGCGTCTGCGAAGGACCAGTAAGTTATAATATAAGATAATTAAGCTAGCATTTAAGCATTTTTTGTCTAGCATATAAGTAAGAAACTAAGAATATAAAGAGAAAATAAAAGATGTTTTAAAAATGCAAAAAAAAAAAAAATTTAACAAATCCTGACTTATGACTAAATGCTAAATCCTATTTTACAAACTTTTCTTATTCTTAAAATAATTTACTGGCTCTACACGAGCACTCTAAATTACACGATACAAGTTTGTGCAATACCTTTCGGCGTACAATAATATTTTTATATTTTTATATTTTTATATTTTTATATTTTTATATTTTAAAATTTTTATATTTTTATAATTTCAAATTTTTATATTTTTGTATTTTTATATATTTCCTGGAAGTTGTTCTCTTTTTTTCTTTTTTTAATTACATAAGATAAAAAAAAAGTTAACAAACAAAAAAAAAAAAATATTAACAAACATATTAACAAAATGTTAACATACAGAGATTTTAAAACGAAAAGGAATCTAAATGCAAAATGGAAACGAAAAGGAAGAATACATATATATGAAAAGTGAAATGAGGAATGGGAAGGGAAAGCGTAGCGTCTGAAGATCTTACTATATTAACCACCAGTTGGGATGGGATGGATCATTCATAGATTTATCTCGATCGCCTCTTGCCATGCTAAAGCGCAAGTGAACTGCAGCATTTGATATATCACTGTTATAAAGAATCCGTTTGCCCCTGGCACCACGAAAAGCGTGGTAAATAATAGAGACTCCGTGCTTGTTTTGGATAAGACCTTTTCTATCCAAGAGAGGGAACGCTTCTGGTTAGATAAACCCAGTTTGGAGTGTATTCTCCAGGTACATGTCATTGGGATAGTATACTCCCGAGATAAGATTATTTTCGCTGCACATTGCCCTTGCAGTGTGACCACGAATAATTTTGATAATGAAATTGTCTATCCTATTCAATCCTGATTTGTCAAACAGTGTCTTATTAGGATAGAATTTCCTGTATTGAGACTCGGGTGTTCTATGTAATCCGAGGCAGGAACGCAAGCACTACCTCTCGAACATGCGAAACTTTTCTATGTAGGATGGGGAAACGTTAAACCATACCGGGCAACCATACACTAATATTGGACGGATAAATGCTGAGTACGAAATTACTTTAACTTTGTGATCTATGAGACTATTTCGGAACAGACTTCTTGTCATTGTATACGCACTTTCAGCTGCGGAGCGGGCAGCTGCTATGTGCTTACGAGGGTTGCCTTTTATATTTCGGGATTAGAGAACAAAAACAAATATTGATCATCGAAAATCACATTATTGTTTTTCAAAATATTCCCCACGAAGATCTATACACTTTTGCATGCGTTTGAACCAATTGTCGAAGCACTTTTGCCACTCTGATTGAGGTATTTCCAACACATGCATTCTGAATGCAGCAACCGCTTGTTCAGGTGTCGAAAAACGTTGACCTCTGTTTGTTTTTTACGTACGGGAATAAAAAGAAGTCATTCGGTGCCAAGTCAGGACTATACGGCGGATGACACATCAAATCGATGTTTTGGGTGCTCAAAAATTCAGTTGTCGCAGCCGATGTGGGAGAGCTCGCATTGTCGTGGTGAAGAGTGATCCGTCTTCGGCGGTTGGTTTTCCTGATTTCTTGGAAGACAACTGGCAAACAAATGGTTGTGTACCACTCGGAATTGACTGTTCTGCGTTGTTCTAGTGGTACGGTTGCGACATGTCCAGTTTTTCCGAAAAAAAAGGCGACCATTTGCTTGGAAGTGCTTCGTGCGCGAACAACTTTTGTTGGATTTGGCTCATCTTGAAACACCCAGACAGTCGACTGCTGTTTATTTTCGGGCTCATACGCGTAAATCCACGATTCATCACCTGTCACGATGTCATAGACGTGTTTCGAAGCATCACGACCGTATTTTTTGAGCATTTCTTTCGACCAATTGACACGAGCCTTTTTTTGGGCGATTGACAAATTGTGTGGGATCCTACGCGAACAAATTTTTTTGACAGTCAAATGTTTATGCAATATTGAATGTATGCTGGTCCCACTAACGCCTAAGGTTGTCTCAATCTCACGATAGGTCACATGACGATCTTCCAATATCAGTTCGCGCACAGCATCAATGGTTTTCGGAACAACAACTGATTTTGGGCGACCTTCACGAAATTCATCTTGGAGTGAACTACGACCACGATTGAATTCACCATACCATCGATAAATACTGGTCCTTGATGGAGCTTCATCGCCAAAAATTGAATTAAGTTCATCCATGCACTGTTGCTGAGTTAATCCACGCCGAAAGTTGTAAAAAATAATCGCACGAAAATGTTGACGATTTAATTCCATTTTTGAGCCGAGGTGAATCTTTTAAGTTACTGTAAACAACACAAATAGCGCTCGTATGTCAAAACGTTCTGAGTGCGTATAACCTCAAAATGTCCAACTTTACGACAGAGCTGTCAATTGCCGGATTGCAACACTAGGGTTGCCAAATCCCGAAACATAAGAGGCAACCCTCGTATCAAAGTATAGGTATTGGTCCATCCAAATACCAAGGTACCTGACAACAGTTTTCATTTTCAGCGGAAGATTATTGCTTCCTACAATGGAAACGTTTTTTCCAATAATTCCTTGTATCTCTTGAAGGTGTAGAAAGAGATGTTCTGAAAAGGATAGTTTCTGTTTTTTGGAAGTTGATTTTCAATTTCCAATCGTCACAAAAGCGTTTGATTTTATTGAAGTCGTCTTGAAGAAGTCTGTTAATGGCATCGATTTTTTTTTCTGATCTGTACACCACAATATCGTCGGCATATGCAATAGCATGATTAAGAGACCCAACTAGATCACTAGTATAAATATTGAAGAGAATGGGAGTAATCACGGCTCCCTGCTGTAACCCATTTTTAATATGGAAAGTTTTATTGGAGATTTTGTCCCCACATTTTACCACAAATTGCTTATCCATTATCATATCGTAAATGATGTATAACAGATATTCGGGCAAACCTAGATTTGATAACTTATATACAAACCCTTCTAACCATACGGTGTCGAAAGCCTTTTCAAAGTCAACCAAACATACTCCAGTGCATTGTCGTTTTTCCTTGTTCCACTGTATATCGGAAACAAGTTTTATAGCCGCATGAACTGTGTCGTGCCCCGCTCTAAACCCAAACTGGTTGTTCGGAATGATGCCGTTTTCATCACACCAGTTTATCAATGCCTTATTTATGATTTTCTCGAATATTTTGCTAATGTTTGGCAGCAGACTAATCGAGCGAATATTGGCGCGATTGCTCCTGTCCTTGCCCTTTTTGGGGATGGGTTGGACTACTGCTATTTTCCAACGTATTGGAAAGTATGCATTATTTAGAGCGTTATTGAACAAGGTAGTGTAAATTTTCACCGCTTCCGGAGGCAGATGTTTAAGAACCGTATTGGGAATACCATCTGTTCCAGAGGATTTCTTGTTTTTAATGGATCTAAGGATGTCCATGAGTTCATTCTTATTCACAAATATATTTGTGTGCCAATTTCCAAGCGGCGCATCCGCTCTATTGTTTTCACTGAACATGGTGAAACTTTTGTTTTCGGAATGCCAACTTTGCCGTTCATTGTGCAGCGAAATATGGTTTTGGATAGCTCTGTTATCGATATCGAGGTTAGAATGAATGGATTCATTCACATTGTGTACTGCCTCGAAACAGGCGCCAATGGAGTTCGCTTTCTCTTGCGGATCCTCGACTACTATTAGTTCTTCGTTGGAGTTGATGTGTTCCGGGGTGAGTTCTGCGTTCAGCAATATTTGACAATTCTCGGGAGTCCTCGGGACTCAAAGGCAAGAATGTCATTATGATCTTTTCTTCCAAATACTTTTTTTATTTGCGGAAACATATTCCCACCACTGGTTTTAATGGAGAAAATTTTGTGTTTCCATTCTTCATTAATTACTGATCTGTAGTTGTCACGGATCAGCTTTTGAACGGTTTTAATCAATGTCTTTATTTCTTGCCTATAAGGATCTCTGAAACGTCTGTAGAGCAGTTTCGGCTGGGAGAGCAGAGCGCTTTTTTGTCTATACGGGGTATCAATTGTTGAGTTTCTGTATCTACAGTCACTCCTTCGTTTTCAAACCATGCACACCAAATTGTCACTTTCTGTGAGTGCAATGGCTTCTCTACAATAACTTTTAATATTTCAGATCTGGAAATTTACTTATTCTCGTATCTGTCGCGTAAGAAAGGAGCATTATCGCTGAAGACGATTTTGTTTGAAAAGTCATCCATCATCATCATCATCGGCACTACAACCGGGTCGAGCATCAATTACTACCCCTGATAAGAAACGTACTACACACAACAGCAATTACTACACCCTGATAAGAACAGCAATTACTACCCCTGATAAGAAACGTACTACAAACAACAGCAATTACTACATCCGATAAGAGGCCACAACCCCCCGCCAACCATGAATTACTCCCACAAACTGCCTTCGCAACCCACCAAACATATCTCAACCTTGACATACAGCTTTCGGATGTGATGACGTCATCGTGTCTATAAATAGAACAACTGGGGCAGAACTCCTATGTTCCATACAAATCACTGTCCCAGAACACCCCAAACCATACTACTGACGCACCCTCATCAGAACTAATTGCATCGTGCAACAAGAGCATTTTTAGTCTAGTTTTTTTATTACAACACTTCTAGTACAGTCTCTTTATTACAACACTTTTAGTGTAGTCTTTTTATTACAACACTTTTACTCTAGTCTTTTGCATCATCATCATCGACAATACAACCGGATCCGGTCCTCGCCGTATTTAACAAATCTCTGCACCGGTCCCGATTTCGAGCCGATGTCATACAGTTTGGGACTCCCAGGCTCTGGGCGTCCAGGTCTACGCCATCCCTCCATTGCAGACAAGGTCTGTCGCGCTGTCTCCTTCCATACATCCTGCCACAAAGGACTTTTCAGGCAGGCTCCTCTTCACTCATTCGGGCTAGGTGTCGCGCCCACTGGAGTCTACCGATTTGATTTGATTTTGCTTAGAACATTAGTTTCAAGGTAGATTGCGTACAACTCATGGTTGTAGCGCCTCCGGAATCGTCCTCCCTCACATACGTGGACAACAATTCTCTTTAAGACCTTTCTCTCGAACGCGGCTAAGAGTTCAGAGTGCCTTTTATTGAGCCCCCAAGTCTCGGATCCATACATAGATACTGGTAAGACCATGGTCTTGTACAGTAGTAGCTTGGATGTTCTGGATAAATTTCGGGATTTAAAGAGCCTTGATAGACCATAATAGGTTTTGTTGGATTTAATCAGCCCTTCGCATATTTCTTCTTCCATATTGTTATCGGCTGATACTATTGACCCAAGGTAGTTGAAGGATTGCACTACTTCAAATTCGTGCTCCACTACCCTGATAGTTTGACCAACGTTAGGTCTTCTTTTCGCAGAAGTTGCCACCATGTACTTGGTTTTTCCCTCATTAATTCACCCTTAGGCAGCCGATGGAAAAATGTCAGGAATTTAAGATTCCATTATATCATCTGTTTATAGACTTTAAGGCCGCCTACGACAGCATAGCCAGGGTAGAACTATGTAATGCCATGAGAGAATTCGGCATTCCAAACAGATTGATACGACATTGTAGGTTGACCATTACCAACGTCACTACTCAAGTAAAAATAGCGGGATTGCTGTCCAAACCAATAAACATCTATAATGGACTCCGACAAGGGGACGGTCTGGCCTGCCTCCTCTGTAACCTGGCGTTGGAGAAAGCAATCCGTGACTCTGGCGTTACAACAAGAGGGACTATTGTCACCAAGTCCAGCCAGTTACTTGCCTACGCAGATGACATCGACATCATCGGTAGAACCGAATCGGCGGTACAGGAATCCTTCACCCAGCTCGAGCAGGCGGCACAAAAACTGGGACCGCGCAGGCATCTAGTCAGCGAGAATTGAACCTTATAAATGAAGATATAATTCCAAGTGCCGTAGGAAAAACCCGAATCAGAGAGGAATCGACAATATACCATTCCGATTACAAACGTCAATAAACTCCCAACCGGAACTTTTTATTTCGTTTTCATTTTTGCAACATTTTTTGTTCTTTTTGTATTATTAGTTTCTAAATTATATGCTAGACAAAAAATGCTTAAATGCTAGCTTAATTATCTTATATTATAACTTATGGGTCCTACGCAGACGCTCTAAGCTAAACATTACATGACCATGGTATAATTTCCTTTTTTGCGACAGACCTTTGTTTGTGGCTGTACTTATGACTAGGTATTTGTATGGCAAAGAAAAATTAGGAAAACTTTGTGTCGAATTTTTTTTTTGTTTTGCTTAAAATTTAACCTACTTCTATTTTTTGTATTCATTTTATTTAAAAGAACTTAACTTAAAATGTATACTACCCTAATTCTAGAGAAGCTAAGTCTGTGTAAGCTGGCTGATGTAATCGTTATTCTACCGACATTGGTATCCAGGTCTTTATTTGCCATTCAACCACCAGAACTGTTGACGCTGTCCAATACTATCGTCCCGGTCTCTGTGGGAGATGGCCCTACTGAAAAGCTCTTCTTCGGTGCCCCTGACTTTCCGGCCGTAGCACAATCGCCCGTCTACGGATGATCTACTTCTATCAGCGGAATTCCGGATCTATCCTATATAACCCCTTTCATGTCCAAATCAAGGAACGCCTCTGGTGGAACAGAGTCGTTGCGACGCACGCTTTCAAAGTACAGAGTATTTGGGTAAAAAGCCCCGAAAATTAGGTCATTGGACGAACTTATTGCTCTCGCAATATGTCCTTTGAATAATTTAATCAAAAAATTATCCACTCTATTTTTGTATGCTTCATTATATAAAGTCTCATTTGAATACTACTTTTTATAGTCCGATTCCGGTGTCCTATATAATCTGAGGAAAGTTCTGAGACACTTCCTTTAGAACACCCGAATCTTTTCCATCAAATTTCGACCTATGTTAAACCATACTGGACAACCATGAGCATTGGCTTGATTAGCGTCATGTAGCATATGACTTTTACCCTACTCTCAAGTTGGCTACTATGAGATAGCCTCCTTGTCATGGCAACAGTTTTCGCAGCTTTGGCCAAAGCAGCCTCTACATGTCTGTTGAAATATTTGTATTGATCTAGCTAGATGCCAAGGTATTTAACTAAACTCTTGGTTTCCAGGTTACCTCCATGCGGTCCCACGATAAGTAACTTTCGCCAGTTTTTCCTTGTGCCGTTCGTGGCTTTATATAATGGGGTTCTAAATAGGATGGCTTCACATTTCTGGAAGTTGATCTTAAGTTTCCAGTCATCGCAATAGCGCTGCACTTTCTTGAAGTCTCGCTGTATTAAACTATTTATGATCTCAACTTTCGGAGCTGTTCTGTAAATTATGAGCTCGTCTGCGTTCGCAATAGCCTGCTGAAGTGTATCCAACAAGTCGCTAATGTAAATGTTAAAAAGAATCGGAGAAAGTACGAGCCATTCTTCATATTATACGTTTTACTAGAGGTCACATTACCACTTTTGACCACGAACCTTCTGTCCTTTAACATATCGTAAAGCACATATCGTAAAGGCTTATGTCGCCATGTCTGACCAGTTTGTAATATAACCCTTCGATCCAGACGGTATCAAAGGGTTTTTCCAAGTCCATCAGACAGGCACCTGTGCATTGGTTCTTATATTTATTCCAGTGTATGTCGGAAACCAGATTAACTGCGGCATGTGTGGTTTCATTACCCGTGTTAAATCCAAACTGGTTATTCGGAATAATTTTTTTGTCGTCTACCCGTTTGAGTAGAGCTCTGTTAATGGTCTTTTCAAATACTATACTGATGCTTGCGAGTAAACTTATCGAACGCATGTTCATTGGGTTTGTACAGTCTTTGCCTTTTTGGGATGGACTGTATGATTGCCGTTTTCCAACGCGCGGGGAAGTATGCATTACGCGTTAACGCGTTGTTAAACAGGACCGTGTATATATCTATTGCCATTGGGGGCAGGTTCTTGGGTACGATGTTAGGTACACCATCTATTCCCACTATCGTTTTGCTTCTTAATGAGTCGAAGATACTCTGGACTCCTTCCCTTGGTATTAAAATGCTACTAGCCCCACCATTGGCATTAATGTCAATTGACAGATTTTTGTCACTGAATTCGGTAAAGCCGGAATTCTCCGATTGCCATAGTGAAATTTCATTTCGAAGGTGTAGGTGACTCAGTAGAACTCTGTCCTCCAAGTCGTGATTTCGGCAAATGCTTTCATTCACCTTGTACATTTCCCGAAAGACAGCTTCTACAGGGTTCACCTTTTCCAAAGGATCTTCGATCACGAAGAGCTCACTATTGAGGATAGCGTTCTCTGTATCTATGCCAATGTTGGATAGCAGCTGCTTGTTTACATCAGTACGTGGAATTTGGAGACACTGAATCTCGTTTTGATTATTGCTCCTGAATATTTTATTTATTTGTGGGGACATATTCGGGTTATTAGATTTTATAGCTCGAATTCTGTTCTTCCAATACAAATTTGTTGCTAATCTATAGTGAGCTTTAAGTAATTGTTGGAGATTTTTTAATCGAGATTTCTGTGATATTATCTCCTGGTCTTCATGATCATCGGCACTACAACCGGGAACCGGTCTTGGCCTATTTAACAAGTCTCGAGGCTTGTTAAGTTTTCCATAATCATTTATTTATACGGTAAGGTTATTATCCTTGCGACTATCTCCTGCTCTTGCCTGTCTGTAAACTGTCTGTGTAATTGTTTTAGTTTCGATAGCAGTCTGGTCTTTTTCTTGTGGAGTGCGTTTATTGTTATATTTCTGTACATGTTTATGTGATATGTAACTATTGTTTTAGGGATTGTTTTGTCTATTGTTCGTTTTACGGTTTCGTCCATTTGTTGAATGTATTTGTCCATTTCGTCATTTCTCAGGTTTCTGTTAATTGGTAGATTAAAATCATTCGAACGAAGTTCTCTTGTTAATGATCTGGGGAACCGTGGTCATCGCCCCATAGTTTTAGGGTTACGGAAGCACGAATTTCTCCAGATCTGCGAGATCGCTCGGAAGCTCTATTACTGCCGTGAATGCACAGTGGTCACTGTTGTATTCAATTGTCCGTAAGCAGTTTCTATTTCGTCTGTTGGTGTTAAGTAGTCTCAGTCAAGTAGTCGTGAGTCAATTAGCAAGATATCTAAGAACGATCTATCTCTAGGGAACGATGGATATTCCATAGCTAGCAGGTCAGTTCTATATTCAATATGATACTGATCTAACCAACCAGCCAACTGATTTCCTCTGGCATTAGATATATAATTTCCCCAATTTTTATGCTTGGCGTTCATATCTTCGCCTATGATAAAATAGTTTTTGTCCAGGTGCAATTGTAAGCATCCAAAGAGTGTTGCGAGCTCTGCTATAAAGAGGTTATCTTGGTGCTCCTCAGGTGCATAGACCGGAATCGCATACAAACCCCTTACTTGCTGAAGGGGTATGCGTACGATACAGGCTTCCAGCACCCGAAACCGCTCACTTCTCCACTATATATTACTTTATGATGGATTCCTTTTCTAATAAAGAGTGCGACAGCCCCCCCCCCCCCCCCCCCCCGCGCGCCTCCTGAGTGGAATTAGGTCGGTCTCTGCGTATAATATTGGAGTTTTTATGCCATATCTTGTGTCTCTGGTTTAGCTTTGTTTCCTCCACCAGAAAAACATCAGCGTTTTCATCTTGCAACAGGTTGAAAAGATTGGCTCTTCTCTCAGTTCTTGTTAGTGAATTTACATTCACGACAAGGGCTTTGATTGGTGTTTGGGTTAGAGGGTTTATATCGATTTTTTATTTAGACTGGGCATGTGCGAGTAGATCTCGTTTATTTGACTTTGCAGCTGTGTCATCTGTCTCTGGAGATTGAGCAGTATTGTGAACACGTATGCTTGCGATGTTGTTTCAGTCTGTGTGGGAGTATATGTGGCTACCAGTGTTGTTGCCTGATTTGGTGTTTTCCCACCGCTCGCAACTTGTGCGTACGACCGCTGCGATGTTACGGGCATTGTTGTTCTACGAGTTGGCTTTGTGTTTTTTTGTCGAGTCACACTTCTAGACATCATTTCTCGGAATTTAGGACATCCTCGATAATTAGCGGGATGGCCTTCATTCCGACACACTGCACACTTTAGAAGGGTTTCGTCGTCTACCCTTTCTTTTCCCAGAGGGCATTCTTCGGCCGTATGGTCCTTTCCGCATTTTACGCAACGACGCTACATTTCACAGTTTGCCGCTGCGTGACCAAACCTTTGGCAGTGTACACATTGCACAATTTCTCTGCCTTTTTTTAACTTGTCCCATGTGACAATTTGATGATCCAGGATTGTTATTTACCTTAGACCACCAATTCTGCTGCTCGGCGATAATTGGACCAAAAAGAAGGGTAGCTTACGGTTTTCTCTTCTTGCCTTGGTTGTGGTGAACGGTTTTACCACGATAAACTCGAGATCTTCATGCTTCTGCTTTTAAGGCATTTTTAGCAAATCCTCCGGTTCTGTTTCAGGGTCGACGCCCTTTAATGAAACTGTTACGCACTTTGTTTGTTTCGGCGTGAACGAATAAAATTCGGCGGTGGCTCTTTTTAAAACCTCTTTAATTTTGTCGTCCTGCCAGTCTTTGAACTACAAAATTGTTTCCTATAGCTAGCTTACAGAGACTTACCAATTCCTTACACTCAATATCTATGGTGTTGATTGGCGGCATCTTTATTTTTCTGTTGTTGTTGTTGCTTTGCTGCTGCTGTGCTCCTTGCTGTTTCGGTGGACGGTTTTGTGTTGGTAGTTGCTGTTGATGTTGATGTCGCTGTTGCTGTTGGCTTCAGATTTTATTGTTGTTGGGTGGTTTTTTGCTGTTCGAGCGCCGCTATTTTTTTCTTCCGACGTCTCTCTTCTAGTCGGGCCTTTGCCATCGCAAGTTTTGCCCCCAATTCACTTATCTCTTCTTCTTTATCCTCAGACTCTGATGATGCAAGAGAAGGGAATGAATTCTTTGCCCCATACTTGTTAAAGTTTCGGGGAGGGGGGAGCTCACCATCCTCCTCTATTTACTGTTCTCTTTTCTCCGTTGTTAATTTCGCGGTTTTACTTCGTGTCACAATGGAATTTTTCGGAGTACATTTTCTTTTGCTTGTTGTTGCCTGATTTTCTTCTTCTGTGCTCATGCTGGTACTGTCCGGTTTGTTTTCACTTAACGAAAAAAAAAAAAAAAAACAAAGGCGACCTGCTATACGAAGCACGACACAACTCGGTTCTTCCGTAACACGACTCGAACTTGTCTATCGCCGACTCAGATTCAGTCAGCTTACACTCGGGCTAAATGATGATTTAACAACTGATTGCTTACCAAACAATATATTGTTAGTTATTATTTTCACACTTGTGATCGAGGTGATATATTTTTCTGCATTGTTTATTCGTTTATTGTATGTTTTGTTTTGTTTGTTTGATTTTAAGTTATTTTCTTGTCTTTGTATTTTTTTTATTATTATTTATTTTTTATTTTGGTCGATTCACTCAGTGCCGCACTCCACAACATTTATTTCTATTTCCATTTATTGACCTGTAGGAACCCGAAAGTTCATGACCTCACCGACTCGACTCCGCCATTGTTCCCTGTCTTGTGCGCCCTCCTTCCACGTTCGACCATCTGATCCGATCTTCTCGAAGTCCAACCTTACCGTGGGGTCTCATCTCCGTCGCGGCCGTCCTGTCGGTCTCTTTCCCATTGGCTTACCGTCAAGAATTCTATGCACGGTCCTATCGTTGCCCATTCGTACGACAACATTATAATGCCGACATCATCAACATCCCTCAATATCAATAAGCTCTGTGACTACTAAAACCTTAATTAAGTTCCAAATGTTGATGTAAAAGAAAGTATTTAATGTAGGCCTTAGTAGCTAGCGCTATTAGTAGCTAGTTCTATTAGATTTAGATTTAATTATTATTAGATTATAGTAGCTAGTACTTTTAGATTTGAGTTGCAATGTAATTTATTTATAATGTAATAAATAAATAAAATCACAGTACTCGAGGTGCACAGGAAAATGGATTTAAGTCTCACAAGAAAGATGTACTTCCAAAATATTATACTTGTTTTAAAAAGTATTTAATATATCGAAAACCCCTCTAAGCTTAGAAAGTCAATTTACATTCTTTAGATTCAGTTTCGTATTTTTATTGCTCTAAGTCAGACATAAAATATTTTTTAAAGTCTTTTTTCCACGAGCATTTATCTAAGCGAACAATTTGTATTACATCAAATCTGTTCAGCTCAGTATTCGAAGATAAGTCCTTTGAAAAAGTAAACGATAAAATATTTTTCTAATTTAATTACTTACAATTTACGATAATCCTTTTCTTGTGGCAGGAACGGGAAAATTTGGAAAAAATATCCACGAGAAATGTCTGATCCGGAAGGTACTTTCCGCCATTTCGCAAATCCGCTTTTATTCGCAATTGATCTAGTGTTACTTTTCATTTTACCGGTGTTGTGGCGTTTGCGATCGGTTGAACTGGTTCCAATGTTGTACAAGACAATTGACAGATGTCAAGTATATACCATGGAAGTTCCAGTTTCCTGGATTTTCTTAGTAAATTTCGTGGCAATAATATTGTGTTACCAATATCGATGTCTTAGGATTGATGATTACAATGCTCGTCTTACAGAACTCACCAGAGAATATACTCTTGAGTCATGCTCCGAGTTTGAGGAAATCAACAAAAGCATGTTAACAAGAATTGATGGCGTTATTGACAAATCCGACGGTATCAAGAGACAAGCTCCGCAAAATGGAAAGGTTGAGGAAGCTGGTCCCCAGGTGTGCGCAGCAGTGGAATCGCAGAAAATTGAGTCAGATAACATAATTCCTGCGAAGCCAGTTAACATAATTCCTCCGAAACGAGTTAAGACAGCACCCGAAATCACCTCGTCAAAGTTACCAATAATTAAGAAATCTAAAAGGTTTAAGAAAAATGTCGCATCAATTAAATCAGAAGGAATATGTAGTTCCACTACAAGGACTTCTTTTTGGTCTCATTCGCCGTCACATAAATCGTCTGTGAACTCTAATATTGTCAAAGCCAGTGCAGATACAACTAGCTCTTCTCCCCAGACTAGTCATTAAATATAGATAATCGTAAAAGCCGAATTTTGAACAAGTGGCGATGAACGCAATTTTCAAGAAAATGCCTATAAGATAGTTTGAGAGCTGTACATTACCGCAGCAATAAATATATTTATTTCCACTGATTAGAGTTACAAAAGTAGGGATGTTCTTTTTCCCTGACTCGTGTATCGGAGCTTAGGGGCTGATGCCTTAGACTGCTGTGGGCTATGATCAAATCAGAAGCGGACATGATTTGCCATCTTATTCATACTTCCGATTTCGAATATCAATATCATATCTTGAGTTTTTTTGAAGTTGATTTTCTTCGTCATTTCCGGAAACAGATTTACTTGAATAATAAGATTGGCGTCAAAAAATTGTCGAGCACGTTTATAAGATTACAATTAGTCTTTTTTACAGCCCAAATAAGTTTGCAGTGTTACATAATTTACAATGTTAATTTCCACCCGGTTTTTCAACCAATTTTCAAATTCGCGTCATCCTTTAATTACAAACATCTATCATACACAAAAACAACATTTCCCACACCTCATAATTACATTTTTCAATTTTCTATTCAAATCCCATCCAAAATATTTTTCTTAACATAATACAATTTTAATATAAAAAGCCAAATGAAGACCAAACTCTTTATTGGGCATAAGAACTACATTCCGCTAAAATTCATTCAAATTTGAATGATCACGATTTAAAAGGAAAGTGTTTATACAAACAATTTCCACCCCTTCATCCCCTATTTCATAATTGTCGTAATTCTTGCCCCAAAAGGAATTACAACAAGTTCTTTGACGTTGAATGATTTCACTCACAATATTTAGGTACATTGACCCTTCCCAGCAATTTTGCCAGTACATTACCATTAAATACTTATGCACCTGACGATTCATTGCAAGGAGGTTTAGGCCAGCGAGAGCCGAAATCAAATTCCAGTGAATCAATAAATGGTAAGGTGCGGGCAAATATGTGTCCTCATATATAGGGACCCGAATGAGCGATGTTGATACTGCTGATTTAAAATTCGTGAGCATTCGTGTCATTTAAAATTCATCAGCTCTGGTAGATACTTGGAAATGTTCGTTCATTGTGCGCTGTGCTTTAAAATTGTTGTAATAAAAAGGAATAACTAAAAGTGTTGTAATAAAAAGACTAAAATAAGAGTGTTTAATAAAAAAAAAAAAAAACTAGTCTAAAAGTGTTACAATAAAAGCACTAGACTAAAAGTGTTGAAATAAAAAGGAGACTATAATGGTTTTGGGGCCGTGTCGTCAAGTAGTGTAACAGGACAAAAATGGCAATATAATGCTATAAAGAATTGCTTATTGCATTCCCCATGCAATATGAACGTCGTAATATCCAATCTATCAAGATAACTGACTAAACTTTATATTCCCTATTGTTGCTGTATGTAGCTCAGCCCGCTTAAAGTTTATGGCGTAGAGCGCCGCAGTAAATGAATCAAAAAGTTTCAGGTATTTGAGCATGATGACATCTATACTGCAAAAAAGCTCGCCTAATTGTTGTCGTGACTAAACCGCCATCCGGTTCAGATCCGCTGCTTCGTATGAAGTTAGCATCATCTGGGGCATAAACTACTTCAGGTAATAATGGCATCTCCAGTTCAGTGTAGGCAATGATCAGACGGTTCCAGATCAGTGCAGGATCATCGATCAGAAAAAGTTCCAGATCAGATGGTGCAGTATACTCGATCTGAATATTCCTAGTTAAGTGCAGGATCTCGTCAAAAAGTCTCCATATACTCGTTGATAACGATCAAAAGATTCCAAATCAGGATCGCAGGATCGCCATGTGGTATAATATAATATTTGGCGACCTGGCATCCGGTTCTGGCCCACTACTTCGTTTTTTTATATTGTACGAAGCTGGCAGGATCGTTGTGATAGGGGGTTACGATGCAAGGGGACATGGCAGGATCGCCATGTGGTGATGTAGGGTCGCCATGTAAGGTTTTGTGGGCCGTCAGGTGATATATGTGTGGTAATATATGTAAACGTTATCCTAAGATTAACTATGACCTAACTTCGCTACTGTTTGCTATATGTAGCGCAGATCGCTTAAAGAGTATGGCGTAGAGCGCCGCAGTTGTTGAATCAAACTCTAGATTAGGTATTTAATTGATTTTATTATTGAAATTGACGGGGTATTTATACTCCCAATCAATCACTCAATTATTCATAAATTTCTTAATCTACTCATTCAAATTATGCTTCATCAGTCATTACACTTAATTCATAATTCACTCAAATATACAAAATGCTTATTACGCTACTCTGTTCTCTATCACCAGGTGCATAGTGATGATGACACAATGACACGATTTGACCCTATTAATTCATGAATGATCCACCTACAGCAAGCTCGCAAACGATTGTCATTTGATTCTTGCAAATCGTAACCGGAGCGATTCGTTTCTTTTGCTCAATGAAAAGAATCGACCTTGAATTGTTGTCGGCAACGAATGCTGGTTACGTGACACTTGCTAATTGTGACAAGGTCAAATTGATTTATTTGATATTATACTTCATGGTCATTTCGTGGCTATGTTGTTACACTACAAGACGTATTGCATCCGCGGATCAGGTTCGAATCAACACGGCTGCCTTACGCAATGAGAATACCAGCAACACCTTTGGTCATGCGTTAAGACTCGCCCTCGAAGAGCTCGACGGAGGGAGAGTAAGTCCTGGGGCCAGAATGCTGGGCGTAGAAGAGAAATGGACACGCCTTAAGAATACTGTCATGAGTACTGCCAACTCCATCTTAGGCAGTAGTCGTAGAGATCGAAACGACTGGTTTGATGATGTGTGCAAACTAGCGACTGAACGTAAGAATGCTGCATACCGGGCAATGCAGCAGTCTCATAGGACACGGGTACGCGAGGAGAAATACAAAGAGCTCAGAAGAACTGAAAAAAGACTTCACAGACAAAAGAAAAGTGCCTGGGAAAAAAATCTTGTCTGTGAAATAGAGAAAAGTAGAGAGCGAGGTCCGCACCAGGCGCGGTAGTTCTACCAAATAATCCGCAGTATGACGCGGTACACACCACGCTGCACTTACTGCAAGGATAAAGAGGGTAATCTGATCACCGATCCTGAAGGCATTCTGGAGCGATGGGAAGTGCACTTTAATGAATTGCTAAATGGTCAGCTCACAGAAGAATTGGAGATTCCACCAATGCAAAATCAAGACCAAATGTTGCCGTCACCAAGCATTGAGGAAACATTAAAAGCCATAAGATGTTCAAATCAAATAAAGCCCCCGGAGCTTATGGCATACCAGCTGAGCAGATCGAACGAGGAGGGACTGCGTTATATCACGCAATTCGTGAGGTCGCGGTCACGTATGGGACCAAGAGGAGATGCCGGAAGATTGGCGTCGGGGTATAATTTGCCCCATACATAAGAAGGGAGATATCATGCTGTGCAACAACTATAGGAGTATAACATTGCTGAGTACCACCCATAAGATACTTTACACTATCCTACAAGATCGGATATCCCCATACGCTAAAGCCATCATTGGCCAATATCAGTGTGGCTTCATCCCAGGCAAACCAGCGATTGATCAGATATTCACCCTGAGGCAGGCGGTGGAAAAATGTCTGGAATTTAAGGTTCCATTATATCATCTGTTTATAGACTTTAAGGCCGCCTACGACAGCATAACCAGGGTAGAACTATATAATGCCATGAGAGGATTCGACATTCCAACCAAATTGATACGACTTTGTAGGTTGACCATGACCAACGTAACTAGTCAAGTAAAAATAGCAGGATTGTTGTCCAAACCAATAAACATCTTTAATGAACTCCGACAAGGGACGGTCTGGCGTGCCTCCTCTTCAACATGGCGTTGGAGAAAGCAATCCGCGACTCTAGCGTCACAACTAGAGGGACTATTATCACCAAGTCCAGCCAGATACTTGCCTACGCAGATAACACCGACATCATCGGTAGATCCGATTCAGCTATACAGGACTCCTTTACCCAGATCGAGCAGTCGGTACAAAAACTGGGACCGCACATTAATGAGGGGAAAACTAAGTACATCGTGGCAACGTCTGCGAAGAGAAGACCTAATGTTGGTCAAACTATCAGGGTGGTGGAGCACGAATTTGATGTAGTGCCATCCTTTAACTACCTTGGGTCTGTAGTATCATTAAAGAAGAAATACGCGAACGGCTGATGAAATCCAACAAAACCTATTATGGTCTATCAAGGCTCTTTAAATCCCGAAATTTACCCAGAACATCCAAGCTACTACTGTACAAGACCATGGTCTAACCAGTACTCATGTATGGATGCGAGACCTGGGTGCTCAATAGAAGGCACTCTGAACTCTTAGCCGCGTTCGAGAGAAAGGTCTTAAGGAGAATTGTTGGCTCCGTATGTAAGGGAGGACGATTCCGGAGACGCTACAACCATGAGTTGTAGGCGATCTATCTTGAAGCTAATATTATAAGAAAAATCAAGTTCGGTAAACTCCGGTTGCCGGGACACCTAGCTCGAATGAGCGAAGAGGAGACTGCCCAGAAAGTCCTTCGTGCCAGGATGTATGGAAGGAGACAGCGAGGCGGACCTTGTCTGCGATGGAGGGATGGCGTAGACCAGGACGCCTAGAGCCTGGGAGTGCCAAACTGGATGACATCGGTTCGAAATCGGGAGCGGTGGAGAGATTTGTTAAATAAAGGCCAAGACCGGATCCGGTTGTATTGTCGATGATGATGATGCAAAAGACTAGACTAAAAGTGTTGTAATAAAAAGACTACACTAAAAGTGTTGTAATAAAGAGACTATACTAGAAGTGTTGTAATAAAAAAACTAGACTAAAAATGCTCTTGTTGCACGATGCAATTAGTTATGATGAGGGTGCGTCATATATTAATATGGTCAAATAACTCTCCACGCTCTACACTCGGGATGTTAGCTTGAGTCACAACCGATTAGCTCAGTTTTGATCACATCGAGATGTGACACAAGAGCTAATAGGGCGAATTCAAGAAAACAGTGCAACAGTATTGCTCTTGATCAAAGAATACCACAAAAGCCTGGGAGAGGAGAGGAGCGTCGATAACGTTGTGGTGAAAAACGAAGAACAAAGGAAGTAAGCGCTGAGTGGAAACAACTGATTTGGTGGGCAATATGAGAAAACAAGAGGAGCGAAGACGATAAGTGAATCGAAACGACAAATCAAAACTATAGATCGAAAAAGAAGAAAAGAAAGCAACGATATCTTCCAGTCCGCAGGTAAATTCGTTCTCGTGCGATGAACTGTTAAAAGGTGTATCATACGTCCCGATTAATACTAAATTGAATGAAACAAGTACATCTAAGAGTGAATCAATTCGTTCGGCAGCAAAATAAAGTGTGTAGATCGAACAAAGATTAAAAGGTGACTTCGGTTTCCACGGTGAATTTGTGTGGCCACTGTCGTTACCTTTCGAGTGAATTAAGCACACATTAATTAACAGCCGTTGATTACTACTGAATAGGTTGGTCGCGGCCGACAAGGGAAAATAAATTGATATATCCCAAGTTTCTCGGTGTCGTGAGTGGTCGTTTTTGCACCATTACCGCCCCCAGATATAATCATCCAGAGCAGTCGGACGCTGGATCATTTATGGACTACTTACCCCTAGAAGAAGCTCAGAGGCAACTTGGTACAAGCACGGGACAACATCGTTTATTTGTAGATTTAAACGCGACCAACCGGACAAACAACTAACCATTACGTGTGCTGGAACAACGTTCAAGAAGTTTCAAGTCTCTCGTTTTTTCGTAAAATACATGCGTGCGGTAGCTCCATTTTTTAATCGTGTTGTACCGAGCAAATTGCCGCTTTTAATATGTATTATATCGTTTCGTTCGCATAAGGACAAATAAAAAGAGAATTATATTGTAAAACATTGTCGTTATTATTTTGTGTGGTCGTCGTCCTTTTTTTTCGCTGAAATTGAATCGGCACGGCAAACGATGCGTGCTAAACAACACCGTCCTTAAACAAAATCATAACCTAACTAATAGGGAAACCTATAGGGGTTAACAAGGATAGTGACGATGGTAATTTGAAACGGGTGTGTTAAAAAATGTGAAAACTATTTACGAGCCGTTCCGTTCACCTCGAGAGGAGGAAAATCTTACCAAGGATCCATTCCGTTGATTTAGAGTCTCTAAGAACATATTGCTCGAGGAAGATTGCTTCCACTTCCAGTCAGGTTAATCCTAGAGAATTGCAACACAAACCAAACTCAACTTTTGCATAAACCACAACTGTCTCAAGTACGCAACGCATATTTCGTAAATAACGAACATAACACAGAAGTATTTATCGTTCCAAATGCGGTAGATGAAAACTGACGATCGCAATCATTTTGGGATTTAGCCATTGTTTCTTCTTCCATAACAAAATGTCTCAGGTACGTGCCACTAATGCGCTTAAACAAGT
Source organism: Microdon myrmicae (assembly GCA_963931805.1). Classification (NCBI taxonomy): domain Eukaryota; kingdom Metazoa; phylum Arthropoda; class Insecta; order Diptera; family Syrphidae; genus Microdon; species Microdon myrmicae. The sequence goes on from OZ007497.1 coordinate 121,285,366, forward strand.
TTAGCTATGTAACGAGACAACGAAGATAAAGCGAATATAACACTGTCGCACTACGACCGACCGATTTTCTCCCCTAAATCCCTTCTCCTAAATATCGGCGTTTCTGACCCCTGTGACAACTGCAACTATCGAGAATCTCATATTCATATCAGATACATACCCGATTATGAGCGCCCAAATTGGGACAACTTCAATATCACATTGAACGAAAAACTCTCCCAATCTCATCTTCCTACTGATAGGAATCTAATGGCGGGAGTACCAAATTGACTACCATCCGGTAAAGACGTGTCGACAACCGACAAACAATAACAAATCTCTCAACGGAACGGTCTTAAACGTGGTCAGGTAGACCAAATACCTGAACAAGACAATAGATTCGATTTTCAAGCCGTGTTTTGCTCTGTGGAAAGTGACAATAGCAGTGAACACAAAAAGTGAACATAAAAAACCAAATTGTGTTGTGCGAACATTCGATGGAGTGTCGAAGAAAAAAAAATTGCCCTCACCAAGTGAAATAGGAACGGTAGTGTTTGCGCTTGTTGTTTTAACATGTGTGTACTGCGGGCTCCGCCACGAGCATTGAAGAGGGAATAAAAACGAAGAATATGATATTAAAAGGCAAAATAAGCAGATTAAAACGCTCTTCGTGCGCCAAACCGCAAGGCGGCAAAAAAAATCAAAGAGAGCGAAATAAGCAACACAATAATGACGCACAAAGCTGCAGAACTCATTTTAGAACAACAACAAATGGAGGCGGAGAATGCATTACCCTCTACCACTAACCGCGGCGGGAATTGTTCTAACAACACGTTCGCTTGTCTGGCGTCTTCTCAATCTGAGGACGAAGAAGAAGAAATAAATGAGCTAGAAGCGAAACTAGCTATAGAAAAAGCGCGACAAGAGGAAAGAAGAAAGAAAAAAATTGAAGCGCTGGAACAACAACAAAAAATAAACAAGAAAAGCCGAAGCCAAAAGGAGGCCAACATCAACAACAGAAACCAAACTCAGAACAAAGTCCAGAGCCGAAAGGACAACAGCGGCAAACCAACAAAAAACTAAAATGCCACCAATCGACATGGTAGACATCGATTGTAAACAATTGGTAAGTCTGTGTAAGTTAGCTGTATGAAGTAATAATTTTGTGATTAAAAGACTGGGAGACAATACTCATGCCATTCATACATATAACGTTGGTGACCATAAAATTAAAAATGTTTTGAAAAAAGCCACCGCGGAATTCTTTTCTTATAGGCCGAAAGAACTTAAAAATATTACAGTTCTATTAAAGGGCGTCGACCCTGAAACTGAACCGGAGACGCGTTTGAAAATGCTGCGAGAGCTAAAGTACGATGACCTTGAATTTAGTATGGTCAAACCCTTCACCACAGCCAGATCTAAAAGGGAGAACCGGACGCTACCCTTGTTCCTGGCACAGTTAACCCCAAATAATAAAATTGGTAGTCTACGGAAAATAACAGTCCTGGACCGCCAAAGACTACGGTTTACTAATATATGGAAAATGCAGCAAAACAACTATGGCGGTTCTACGAACCACACAACCCACTATAGGTTGAGATGTCCTGTTCGTCAAGGAACATACTCACCTTTGTCCATCACACGTGCCCACAGATACGTGTCCCAAAAGTCCTTACTCCCACCTGAAACGGAAAGTAACATTTCACACACCAACATTGAATTCGATAGCAGAAATCAATTGAACTAAACGTTCAAAAGTCTCTAATATTGAATTCAACGCATCCAATTCGACGCGTCAATTCAACGCATCCAAGCCAACACACCCATTCAAGGCAGCAATGCGTTGCACCCATTAAACTCAATTTTCGGTAAACAAACTGAACAACGAATATCTCCTCTGGTAGCTAATAGCAATTAGCACCTAAATTCCCAGCATGACCCAAAACCCAAAAGGCACACTTGTGCAAACAAAGGATAGTGATTCGCCGCCGACCAACAGTCATGCAATCATAAACATCTTTACGTAGATCGCTCGCTCGATGTTTTTGATGCTAACAAAAAAACTATACCAATCCCACGGTTCCTGTATTACCCATCTGAAGCGCACAAGAACATTGTAAGCTTAAGCCAGACGGGTAACCCAAACAAATCCCACGAAAAGATCGGAAAATAAGTGGCGGTACGATCGATCGTCAAACAAAGGAACAAGATTCCGATAAGGAAGACGGAAAGGAGAATGATTGATGATGGGAAAATTTTCTTTGCAGACTGGATGGGAAATTTTCTGTTTCAGATGGGGGATGAAAAAAAAATTTGAAATGGGGAAGAGAATTTTCAGTATAGTTCGAGCATCGGTGTAATAGGGTACGTCACAGAGAAACTCTACAAGGAAGTCGGTCGCGCAGCGAAATTTGAATAAAAAAAAACGAAAGTAACGTGTGTCGAAAAAAAAGGAAATTAACGTGTGTCGGAAATTAATGGTGTGCCGGAATTACTTGTGCTACGATCGTTCGTATTTTGTTATCACATACGATGTGTTTGTAGATATAATAAAAATCAATAAATTGCTTGTCACTTAATTCATAAGAAAACTTATAACATTCCAAATCAATAATAAACAGCAACAATAAAAATAACAATCCAAAAACAATTCACCCGGTGTTTTATTTATAATTGAATTTGCTCCGTGTTTCATTGTGCTGTTGCGCTCCATAATGTTCTTTGCGTTAGCAGTGTGCAGCGGAACACCGCAGCCAACAACCGTCGACCTAAAGGACAAAAACATCCGCCAAACAACCATACAGATAGTAACCTGATACTCGTATTAACAAAATTAAACTACGCTTTGCTAATAAAGGGCCGATGTTGAATGTGAACCACACCTAAACGTCAAGCTTTTTTCTGCATTTCATTTGACATTTCTCAATTTCAGACTAACACAATTTGAACCATGGAGAGATACACAATCGAGCAACGCGTTAAAGTTATTCAGGCTTATTATGAAAATGGGCGTTCAAATCAAAATGCATATCGTGCACTTCGTGATTTTTTCGGTCAATTTAATCGTCCAAATGTGCGTACAATCTGAAAAATCGTGCAAAAATTTGAGCAAACCGGGTCTGTAGGAGATGTGAAAACACCAGTGCATGCTCGTACAGCTCGTACTGCAGAAAATATTGCTGCTGTTCGCGATAGTGTGGCTGAAGAGCCGTCCACCTCAACTCGTCGTCGTGCCCAACAATTGCACCTCTCACCCTCGTCGTTGATGAACATTATGCATAAAGACTTGCATTTACACGCTGACCAGGTGCAATTGACTCAAGGGCTAAAGCCTCTTGACCATTTCAAGAGTCGTCAATGGTCAGAATGGTGGCAAGAAATGGCAACAGCGGATGATCAATTTTCGAAGAAAATCATCTTCAGTGATGAGGCGAATTTTCACCTCAGTGGATTCGTCAATAAGCAGAATTGCCGCATTTGGGCGAATGATAATCCAAGAGTGATTGTCGAAAAAGCAATGCACCCAAAAAGAGTGACTGTTTGGTGCGGTTTATGGGCTGGCGGCATCATCGGGCCGTATTTTTTCCAAAATGAGGTCGGTCAGGCAGTTACTGTGAATGGTGTTCACTATCGTGAGATGATAACGAACTTTTTATGGCCCGAATTGGAAGATATGGATGCGGACGATATGTGGTTTCAACAGGACGGTGCCACTTGCCACACAGTTAACGAAACAATGGCTGTGTTATCTCACGTGGTGGCGATGTCAATTGGCCGCCAAAATCATATGATTTGACAGTTGATTTGAGGTTATTTGAAAGAAAGCGGGTACGTCGATAAGCCAGCAACAATTCAATAGCTAAAGGATGAGATAATTCGGCACATTAACGGCATAGAACCTCAATTATGCCTCAGCGTCATCGAAAATTTGGACCATCGGATGGAGGTGTGCCGCCGAGGTCTCGGCGGCCATTTGGGCGATATTTTGTTCGATACATAATTGAACCATACCAATATTATCATAATAAAAAGAAATGACAATAATTTCCTAAATAATTTGTGTTTTATTCAAAATCAACATCGGGCCTTTAAATTTAACCACCCTTCGTGGGAAAATGCAGCAAACCACCTTTATATTGAAAATGCAGCAAAACAACCCTACAAACAATAACATTTTCCTAGAATGCAGCAGATAGGATAAGTACGGGGGCATATAGAAACACCCCTATTGCAAGCTTCCTAGCAGAAAATGAACTTCCATCTATTGACCATAGAATAAGATACCTCTAATCCAAACCAGTTTCTAAACTTATCACCGCATATGCAATAACTATATTGGAGGATATTAAACACATGGGGAACGGCCTTAAAAGTACCCGTTGGCATTAGAAGACAAAGATAATACTTTGCAAACAACACAAAAGCCCGATTAAACCACAAAAGGAATGGACAAATCACACTCCTTGCTTATTATCACCAAACACTTTCGTCATCGGCTTAACTCAACACTTTATCCACCAAATACATCCTATTTAAATGCGCAGGCGTAAAAACTCTCATATGACAATATCCTACTGCCGGCATCATCAGCATCAGCCTCTATCGATAAGCTCATCAACATTCTAACCTTAGTTGAGTTGCAAAATTTGATGTAAAAAAAAGTATTTATTGTAGGCCTTAGTTGCTAGTGCTATTAGATTTAGATTTAATTAATATTAGATTATAGTAGCTAGTTCTATTAGATTTAAGTTGCCATGTAATTTATTGCAATGTAATATTGTTCCCTGTCTTGTGCGCCCTCCTTCCACGTTCGACCATCCGATCCGATCTTCTCGAGGTCCAACCTAACATTGGCCTCCCATCTCCGTCGCGGCCGTCCTGTCGGTCTCTTTCCCATTGGCTTACCGTCAAGAATTCTATGCACGGTCCTATCGTTGCCCATACGTACGACAACATTATAATGCCGACATCATCAACATCCCTCAATATCAATAAGCTCTGTGACTACTAAAACCTTAATTAAGTTCCAAATGTCGATGTAAAAGAAAGTATTTAATGTAGGCCTTAGTAGCTAGCGCTATTAGTAGCTAGTTCTATTAGATTTAGATTTAATTATTATTAGATTATAGTAGCTAGTACTTTTAGATTTGAGTTGCAATGTAATTTATTTATAATGTAATAAATAAATAAAATCATAGTACTCGAGGTGCACAGGAAAATGGATTTAAGTCTCACAAGAAAGATGTACTTCCAAAATATTATACTTGTTTTAAAAAGTATTTAATATATCGAAAACCCCTCTAAGCTTAGAAAGTCAATTTACATTCTTTAGATTCAGTTTCGTATTTTTATTGCTCTAAGTCAGACATAAAATATTTTTTAAAGTCTTTTTTCCACGAGCATTTATCTAAGCGAACAATTTGTATTACATCAAATCTGTTCAGCTCAGTATTCGAAGATAAGTCCTTTGAAAAAGTAAACGATAAAATATTTTCTAATTTAATTACTTACAATTTACAATAATCCTTTGGAAAAAATATCCACGCGAAATGTCTAAGCCGGTAGGTGCTTTCCACCATTTCGCAAATTCGCTTCTATTTGCAATTGATCTAGTGTTATTTTTCATTTTACCGGTGTTGTGGCGTTTGCGATCGGTTGAACTGGTTCCAATGTTGTACAAGACAATTGACAGATGTCAAGTATATAGCATGGAAGTTCCAGTTTCCTGGATTTTCTTAGTAAATTTCGTGGCATTAATATTGTGTTACCAATATCGATGTCTTAGGATTGATGATTACAATGCTCGTCTTACAGAACTCACCAGAGAATATACTCTTGAGTCATGCTCCGAGTTTGACGAAATCAACAAAAGCATGTTAACAAGAATTGATGGCGTTATTGACAAATCCGACGTTATCAAGAGACAAGCTCCGCAAAATGTAAAGGTTGAGGAAGCTGGTCCCCAGGTGTGCGCAGCAGTGGAATCGCAGAAAATTGAGTCAGATAACATAATTCCTGCGAAGCCAGTTAACATAATTCCTCCGAAACGAGTTAAGACAGCACCCGAAATCACCTCGTCAAAGTTGCCAAAAATTAAGAAATCTAAAAGGTTTAAGAAAAATGTCGCATCAATTAAATCAGAAGGAATATGTAGTTCCACTACAAGGACTTCTTTTTGGTCTCATTCGCCGTCACAGAAATCGTCTGTGAACACTAATATTCTCAGAGCCAGTGCAGATACAACTAGCTCTTCCCCGCAGAGCAATCAGCACAAGTGATGTCTTCTTGGCCATAAAAGTCATTAAATATAGATAATCGTAAAAGCCGAATTTTGAACGAGTGGCGATGAACGCAAGTTTCAATAAAATTACAATGCCTATAAGATAGTTTGAGAGCTGTACATTACCGCAGCAATAAATATATTTATTTCGATTGACATGTTTAATTTTTTTACCATAATAGAGTTACAGAAGTAGGGATGTACTGTTTCCCTCACTCCTGTATCGGAGCTTAGGGGCTGATGCCTTAGACTACTGTGGGCTATGATCAAATCAGAAGCGGACAGGATTTGCCATCTCATTCAAAGTTTTAACATACTTCCGATTTCGAATATCAATATCATATCTTGAGTTTTTTTGAAGTTGATTTTCTTCGTCATTTCCGGAAACAGATTTACTTGCATAATCAGATTGGCGGCAAAAAATTGTCGAACACGCTTATAAGATTACAATTAGTCTTTTTTACAGCCCAAATAATTTGAAGTTTGCAGTGTTACATAATTAACAATGTTAATTTCCACCCCACTTTTCAACCAATTAATCAGGCAAATTCGCGTCCTTATCCCTTAATTACAAACATCTATCATATACAAAAACAACATTTCCCACGCCTCATAATTACATTTTTCAATTTTCTATTCAAATCCCATCCAAAATATTTTTCTTAACATAATACAATTTTAATATAAAAAGCCAATTGAAGACCAAACTCTTTATTGGACATAAGAGCTACATTCCGCTAAAATTCATTCAAATTTGAATGATCACGATTTAAAAGGAAAGTGTTTATACAAACAATTTCCACCCCTTCATCCCCTATTTCATAATTGTCGTAATTCTTGCCCCAAAAGGAATTACAAAAAGTTCTTTGACGTTGAATGATTTCACTCACAATATTTAGGTACATTGACCCTTCCCAGCAATTTTGCCAGTACATTATCATTAAATACTTATGCACCTGACGATTCATTGCAAGGAGGTTGAGGCCAGCGAGAGCCGAAATCAAATTCCAGTGAATCAATAAATGGTAAGGTGCGGGCAAATATGTGTCCTGATATATAAGGACCCGAATGAGCGATGTTGATACTGCTGATTTAAAATTCGTGAGCATTCGTGTCATTTAAAATTCATCAGCTCTGGTAGATACTTGGAAATGTTCGTTCATTGTGCGCTGTGCTTTAAAAGTGTTGTAATAAAAAGACTAAAATAAGAGTGTTTAATAAAAAAAAACTAGTCTAAAAGTGTTGCAATGTTGTTTTCAGGCACTACGCAGGTTCCCTTAGTTAACATGAGAACACTAATGACAATGGACTACGGGTCATCGAACTGGCAGCATCAAAAACTTGTTCTGATTTCCGCGTAAAGATATCCACAAAGCCACCTGGGTATCACCTGATGGAGTTGTGGTTAATGTTAGTATTGTGCCAAGACACGGGCACCTGTTTTACTAACTTTCCAACGACGTAGAGAGGTCACAACACAGCACGGAAAAAAATGTCACTGCTTCGCCAAGGAAAGTAATGAAACGAATAAAAGACTTGATATTAATGTTGTGCACTGTTTTTATATTGTTCGTATTTTTAATTGTTAATTAATAGTAATAGTGCTGTTCTTTGTTTTTAACTTAACTACACCACGCACATTCAACTTTCACGCGCGTCTCTTTTATTGAAAAAGGTGTTTAAACTCCGATATAATTTAATTTAAAAGACAATCGATCTGTACTCTCGGAACTTGTACGACCTCGGTGACGGTAGAAATCTGACTCCCAGCACAAGTGCTTGCGACAAGGGATGCAATCCCACATCCATCAGTTCGATGGCCGCGAATTGCATAGATAAGGGAGGATTCTATATGTGTCCGTATAGGACAAGTACAATGCCCTGCGATGAGGACGATGGTTGGTGGACACCTAATCAAACAGAAGTGCCATCGTCGGGGGCGATGTACCCATACACCGTTGGTGATGTATGCCAGAGATCGAAATAGATTTTTGTTTCAAAGTAAACAAAAACGCTATTTCACAGATGATGTATATGATGTGCCTATGATACAAAAAGGGTCGTCATAGTATTTGCCTAAGATTCCTTGGAAACACCAATGTAGGCGATATCCAATCTAGCCATAAGGCTCCGGTGCACAAGGAGGCATATTATTTTGTTGACATAAGTCAGCAGAAACCTCGTCGACGGCGGCAAAGGGTCAGGCTGGATGGCTATATGTTTGATTAATATGCGGGTAAGCAAAACGCACAGTGAGATACTGTATGTTTACTTTAGATCTCAGGCGGGTCATCGTAGGGTTGGCTGGGGTATGATTGTTTATGGTGAATCATATTAGTGCCCAAGTCCCATGATCTGTAGATAACCAATAAAGAAAATTGGTCGCAAGTGTTGCGAACCTCGGGACTGGGGCAATAAATGGTTATGAACCGTAGCAAAACCCATCGGCTACGACTGTGTCAACAATTACGCTGGCCAACTAGTATTTATCTATTATAATTGCTGACAAGCCGAGCCGATGGAGATATGGTACGGCTCATATAATAATTCAATGTGATGCATGCCTTGATAAGGTTTAAGGTGTGATGCTGCAGGGGAGCTTACGCTGCCCCTAATTGCAGGTAAGTACTATGGGTTTGGAAGGTGGTTAAATTAAGAGGATGGGCGGTTCTTTGGGAATGTATTAAAGAGCCGGCACAGAGTCACTTGCAAACAAACTGACCACGTGTTGATAGATCGCCGCCACTCCTCGAGCGTGATGACGATACGAACGTACCGAGGTGCCAACGTCGACTTGGATCTATCTTGTTAGTACAGTTTTCCGAACGCGGATAGCCTTACGGAAACGTATTGCATCAGCGGATCAGGTTCTAATCAACACGGCTGCCTGAGAATACCAGTAACACCTTTGGTCATACGTTAAGACTCGCCCTCAAAGAGCTCGATGGAGGGAGAGTAAGTCCTGGGGTCAGAATGCCCGGCGTAGAAGAGAAATGGACAAGCCTTAAGAATACCGTCATTGGTACTGCCAACTCCATCTTACGCAGTAGTCGTAGAGAACTAGCGACTGAACGTGTTGTAGATATTTTATACAACAATTGAATATAATTTTGTTCTCACAGAACTTACCCCGGATCTTTTTGTATTGCGGGTGGTGGGGAGCACGTGGTCGTGGCTTCTGTTGTATGGCCAGGTTCTTCGGCTAATATTATCTTTTGCTAGTCGCTTTCGGGTGTTTTTCTTTTTGTTTTATGGTAAATAAAACCATTCTTTTTTAGCTTTGAATATTTATTTTTCTTTTAACTGTTTTTTTTTCTATTGTTAAAACTAATACACATGTGCTTCCCAGGTCATGACTAGTTAAATTACTATTTCTTTTTTAAAACTATTGTTTGTTAACTTTTTTAATTTGCAACTATTGGTTTTTAACTTTTTAATCTGAAACTATTGATTGCTTTTAAAACGATTGTTTCCCTTTAAAACTACTATTTATTTTTTTAAATTATTATTTTTTAACTTTTTTAATTTGAAACTTTTGTTTTTCCTTACGCTCTTATCAACCGCCACGCTTCAACCGAACCGCACACGCCCAACACTAATTTTCAACCTTTTAATTTTCTTTTCTTTTCCTCTTTTATTTGCATAAACTGTTTGAAATAAACCGTAACTAAAACGAACCTTTTTCGTTACTTTAAATCGGATTTATTTCTCGTCACCGAACCGTGCACGTCAAGCACTGAATTCCAACAGCTCGAATCTAATTTAAACATTTGGTTGTGCGGAGCGACCGACCACACTCACTCAACGCACGTTTAACAAGAGAACTCATCTCGTGTCGTTTTCTCGTGTCTATTTCGTTCCGCTTCCACGGTAGTGATTTCGAGGAAGCGGCCGAGATGGCTAATGACTGATAGGTGGCGACTATGGCTAATAAAAGGACGATGGCTATTGCAATGTGAATGGGGTTTTAAATGGGGGTAAACTTTTATTTAAATTATATTCTATTGTAAAAGGGTTTTCTATTGTAAAGGGAAAGGGAATATTAAGAAGGGAAGGATACGTGCGTGAAGACACGAGATGTTAATAATTGAAAAGGGGGAGTGATAATTTAATGAACTTAATTATATAACAAACGTAAGAATGCTGCATACCGGACAATGCAGCACTGTCATAGGACGCGGGTGCGCGAGCGAAATACAAAAAGCTCAGAAGATCAGAAAAAAGACTTCACAGACAAAAGAAAAGTGTTTGGAAAAAAAACCTTGTCTGTGAAAAGAGAAAAGTAGCGAGGTCGGCACCAGGCGCGGAAGTTCTACCAAATAATCCACTGTGTGATGCGGTACATACCACGCTGCACTTACTGCAAGGATAAAGAGGGTATCCTGATCACCGATCCTGAAGGCATTCTGGAGCAATGGGAAGTGCACTTCAATGAATTGATAAATGGTCAGCTCACAGAAGAATTGGAGATTCCACCAATGCAAAATCAAGACCAAATGTTGCCATCACCAAGCATTAAGGAGACATTAAAAGCTATGAGACAGCTCAAATCAAATAAAGCCTCCGGAGCTGGTGGCATACCAGCTGGGCTGATCAAATAATGTGGGACAGTGTTACATCACGCAATTCGTGAGGTCGCGGTGCACGGATGGGAGCAAGAGGAGATGCCGGAAGATTGGCGTCGTGGTATAATTTGCACCATACATAAGAAGGGAGCAACTATAGGGGTATAACAGGCTGAGTACGCCTATAAGATACTCTCCACTATCTTACAAGACGGGAGAGCCCTGAAGTCATCATTGGTCAATATCAGCGTGGCTTCATCCCAGTTTTGTTCCCTGCCTAATAAAAGGAATAAGTTATGGCTCACATCTCTCGGAATCGACCTACTATATTTGACTACTCCAACTTTCTTGGTTATTACCTACAATTCACGGAACTTTTCAACTCCCTTTATCGCAACTATCTTACCAAAACTCAGACCAATCTCAAAAATGACCCCAAAACCTTTTTCCAGTTTGTCAATCATAAACGTAGATCCGATGGTTACCCCATATCGCTCACCTTAAACTCTCATACCTCATCTGATCCGGTTACTATTGTTTACTTCTTCGCCACTCACTTCCATCAGTCATTCATTAATGACTCCTTTGTCCCTGACACGTAACACTTCAACTACCTAACTAACCTTTCCTCCGGGGCCCTCTCCACAACTCCTTTGATCCGACCTTAACTGAATCCAAGATACTGCAACTGAAAGACGAGTTTACACCGGGCCCTGATGGTATCCCTGTAATCCTCCTCAAGAAATGCTCACCGATTTTCTCTGCTCCCCTCTCACTGATCTTCAATCTCTTACTCTCTCAAGGCGTATTTCAAGCAGCAGCATTCTATACGAATCTTTTAGTTTTCGTTGCAAATCTTTTATTTCACCAAGGCAACGTGGTTTTCTCAATGCTCGACCAACTACAACAAACCTCGTTGAGTTCATTTCTTTTACACTCTCAGCACTAGAGCACGGTTACGAGGTCGATATGGTCTCGACAGACGGCAGTGAAGCATTCGACAAAATCTCCCACAATCTAATCCTCTTCAAATTATCCGCGCTCGGCTTCGAACCTGGATTGCTGAAATGGATTTTTTCCTCTCTAAAGGATAGACTTTATTCCGTTCGGATTAGGTCCACGATATCCAACCCCTTCCATGACGCCTCTGGAGTCTCCCAAGGTAGCCACTTGGGTCCTCTCCTATTTATACTGGCCACTAATGACATCGATGAGGTCATTAAGATTTCCAGCTTGTCCCTATACGCTGATGATACCAAGTTATACAAGATCATCGAGCCACCACTTGATTCTGCATTGCTGCAATCTGACATTGACAACTTTTCGACTTGGTGTGACAAAAATTGCTTTGTAATTAACATCGTCAAATGCCAATCTATAACCTTTTCCCGTAAGCGTTTTCACTCATCCTCACTTTCCTATAGCCTTCATAACCAACCCCTGACCATTGTCCAATGTATTCGAGATCTTAGGATCCTTTGCGACAGTGAACTTAACTTCCTCTCTCACATTGATGAGACGATCCGGAAAGCCAATTCTGCCCCCGGATTGGTGACACGATGTTCTAAGGAATTCTCAGATCCTTACGTTACTGGATCTCTTTACCCTACCCTCGTCCGTCCACTGCTTGAATATGCTACCCAAGTATGATCTCCTTACCACAAGACCTGTGGGGAAGGAAGTCTGGTGTGCCGGCGTACGGCACCGGATTCACTAAGGTTCTACCGTCTGCTATCGTTCATCACCGCGATAGTTCACTGAACAAATGAAACCAAATTCCGCAGCGAGCCGTCGCACGAGAGGAAAAATGAAACACACTGTGATCGATTGGTTGTAAACTTTTTCTTTTTATTGTTATGTTTTTACTTAAATTAGTCTATAGATTACATTCACATAAAATAATCCTCTACAAGTATGCGAATCCGACGGCGGTTCTCTGACACTTGACTCCTTAATTGCATTGTACTTGCTTTAGTCTATTTTGACATCGGATTATCCGGCAGTTGACGTCGTGCAATTTTCGTCAACCGTGAAATCAGACGCGAATTTACAAGGGCACTTGACACCACGGTGGTGTACGGACACATTAATATGACGCGTAGCTGCGCGCACGCTCCCGACTATGACTATGCATGGCCTCGGCTTGACTTTCTCCGTGGTGAGATTGGGCTTCAGCGGCGTGTGTGCTTTGGCGGTTGCGACTCGACTGACTGTTTTGTAGCGAGGAAAAGTTCGTCGCCTCGTGGCTAAATCAACTCGCTGCCATTTACTAGGAACTTTGAAAAGGGTCACTATGCCTGGATAGGGAATTCAGTTCCGGAGAATCATTGCCGTGTAGGGTGGGTTGGATTCTTTGGTTGTGTGTACCGGGAAATTGGTTTCGGCGGTATAGCCAAGCATGGTCAAGGGTCTTGATCGTTGCGATGGTCGTTTCGTGGAAGGCGACGCATCATGCTGTTGGCTCGCCAGTAAGAGGGAATTGGTGTAGTTCTACATGTTTTAGGTGGAATGCTAACCGAAATGGTTTCCAGAAGAAATTGGAATTGCTTAGTTGCAAGCAAGGGATATGATTTAGATGTGGAATTAACGGAAGCGATTTCGGGGAAATGTATGCGGCTCGGTGTAGTTGATGGAGATGGTGAGTATTCCGTTGTAAATTTGAATATGCGTATATTACGGAGTATGATTTTCGGGGGAAATTAGAATTGCTTGGTCGCAAGCAAGGAATGTAATTTAAATGGGAAATTAACCGAGGTGGCTTTTGCGAAAAATTATATGTGGGGTGATGTAATTGAGGGAGATGATTAATATTCCGTTGTAAATTGGAATATGCATTTATTACAGCTTGGGAGATGGATTACAGGTTAGGTTATGGTGACGCGCTGTTAGCGGTCAAAATGTGTTGGCATTCCATGTGGTGTAGAGAACCCCCACAGATCCATATCTGTAGAATCGAAAGTATTCAACGTTACTTCCTTCGGTTCGCCCTCCGAGGGCTAGGATGGGAAAACGCCTTAATCCTTTCTCCGTACATTAACCGCTTCAAATTAATCAACTTCAGTACCCTCGAAGAGCGCAAGGTCATGGCTGACATAATGTTCATTCATCGGGGACTCTCCGGCTTGGTCGAATGCGCTTACGTCCTTAACTTTAATTCTGTAACGTACGGTTTCCGCCACCACCATCATTCGATAATTTGTAATTTTAATATAATTTGTTTTAAAATGGTATGATGGTAAGGTGGTGGAGGAGTTTTCGAACACGCCCCGATTCGGGTGTGGATCGTGCAGCTCTTTGAGTTCGAATTCGGTTTTCGAAGTGGACGTTGACGGGGAGCGAGAGAGAGAACAGGTCAATGTTTTTGATATACGGTTTTGGAATTCCGTTTTCGAGTGGATTGAAAAAAGAAGAAGAAATACGGTTGTTCGTCGTTCCGGTGGAGAATTTGCTTGAGGAAGGAAAAGAAAGAAGCCCGTGCCCTTTTTTGGTTTAAAATTAAAAGTAAATCTAGAAAATTAAAATATAATAAGAGTGTTTTCAAAATTACACTAGATTCCCAAAAGTGTTAAAATTGTTGGAAGAATTTTAAATATATCTCATAATTAATTAAGATTCTCAGTGTCAGATTCTTTCAAATGATTCGGTTGCCAAAATTTACCCTTCATATTAATTCTGACTCAGATATGACCCGAGTGTGAACGTGCAAAAACAATCAACTATAATTTTTTGTACAGTGTCACGAACATCTATTTGCAATTAAATGCTGATCACTGACCTGGAGAGCTGTTTCTAAAATACCAAATTGTTTCAATGGTGCCCATGGAAATAGAGGAGCTTCAATATATGATCTATGGATTCTAACTAAATCATTCACCATTGAAAGGACTAATCTGGCCGAGAGCGGGAACACTGTACATTCCAGACCATTCCTGACACCAAGATTACAGGTAAAATTAAATTACAATTAATTTTCTGTGGCAAGGGCAAAAACTGTCACAATTCCTCTGAACACAAACCCTCGAAACACGCGTAATCCCCGCCTTCTCTATATTCCCCCTCATCGGGCCCTCAAGGAACCCCTTTCGAGGATTTTGAGAAATGCCAACTCCAATTCCACCTTGTTCGACTTCGAACTCTCTACCCATACTCTCAGGCACCGCATCCTAAACCATTCTCACCACCAATCTTAAGCGGCGCTTCTACACTCCATCATAACCTGCCCCCGCCCCTCACTCCTTCTCATGCCTTCTTAATTTGTCCTGGTTACCTTAGATTAGTCCTAGTTAATATAGTTGTAAAGGTCTCTAGTTTGTAACTTATATAAACTTTAGATGTAATTATGTTGCTTGAATTAAGTCAATAAATGGGGTTGTAGCCCCACTAAACTTAGCAATTTTTGATTTCAATATTAGCACCCCCACTATAAAATATCGGCTTCTAAATCTCTTCCTCTATTTTCTCCCCTTCTTCCGTCCTACCCTCGCTATCGCAGTTAAGTTATTATTATTAATTCAGGCTCAGAATAGTTAAGTTAGTTGGGACGTCAATTTGTAAGAATCTTAAAGGGAGCCGTAGCTCCATGAAACTAATCTGCCAGTTGGTCGAAGGGGGCAGCAACTGCGTTATCGGTTCATATAGTGTTGTCAGTCTCATTATTTTTTGAATGCACTGTATCTCTTTCTTTTTCGAAAGCCAATAAACATAAATATAGAACAACCCCCTGTTAATACAGACGTCGATTTGATTGTGCGATTCATTATTGTTACTGTTTATGTGTTTTCTTGTAGATTAATTATTTCTATTATTCGGCTTTGGCATTCAAAATCCTCTGTGTGTGCACGTTTGCACAGTATTCAGATAACCCGCGCGATTATGCATTGACATTTAAAAGAATCAAATGCAAAAAAAAAAAAAAAATATATATATATATACGTCTTTACTTTGGCAATTATTTAATAAAACAAATAAACAAATTACCTTAAAAAAACAGTTAATTCTTCGAATGAAATTCAATAGAACGATCACCGCACAGTGTTGTGTGAACTTATTTTATATAGATTCTCAACATTCCATTCTATCTAAAAAGAAACTACACTTGCACCTACCCAAATGGCCAAAGGACTCCATGCGGTGTAGAATACAGTGAAGGCTTGCCAAGAACCTATAGTAATTCACCGAATCGCAAATGGATACGGCACAAATACGTGTTTTCTAATGAATCTCCTTTAAGGAACTTTTAGCAGTGGCGAACAAGGGAAGGTCCTTTTATTGTTGCCTCTGTTCAATGTGGAACTAGACGTCGAGTTTTTTTCTTCCAAATTACCTTCATGTTGCCGTCTTTTATGAATGATTGCTGGCCTTTTGTTAGGAAATAATAGTAGAAATTCAATACCTATTCAAACTTTAATTCAGTATTATTGATATTTTCTCTGTAAAGCGACATTATCGAAGGACATACGAGGGAGGTATGCCAATGACAAGAAAAGGTAGCAAATTACGATTAATGTCGGACTGAATGCAGTTTTTTTATCCCTTTGGGAGCCCCATACGCAACACAAATACAAAAAAAAATTTTATTGAAAGGTTTCATCAATTTCATATGTGGTCGAATTTGAGGCGATATCCTTTCCGTCATTCGTCGAGTGTCATGAAAACACAGATCTTCATTTATCCATATCAGTGTTCACAGAAAAAAAAAGAAATTCCGAAATCGTGTGGAGAGCCCTTTATCTTCTGATTTCTTGTTGCCCTAAAATTGATCAGGACCTTGAGTAAGTTCCATGTTGCCAGATGGCGGTTATACACCCTGTTGCGGATTTATAGTTATTCGCAACTATAACGAATCCCAATATTCCAATGGGAATTCTAGTTCACGATGTGTCTGACAACGACCAACGACCAAATAAGGTAGTCATTGTTTACATTTGAGGGAGGCCGCCTAAGAAAGGACGCCTGGGGGAAACGTTTTCACATCGAATCAACGAATCAAGATGGAGCATAGAGAATATTGTCAATTATGAAATAGTTTAACATCAAATAAAAGCGAAATCAGTAATCACTGACTAAATCACAGGAGTTTTTTTCATTTAGTGGAATAGGGAGAAAACTATCACTTTAAAAACGGATAGTTTTTTTGCCACAGCGACATCAGCGGCTTTAGACTAGAAGCTGTTCACAGGAACATCGGGCCCTGGGACAACCACAGAGCTTCATACCAGCAGGTAAGCCTCATTTCAATAGTCGAACATAAAACTAGATTTCACAAGTTTTGTACTCTACACATTCCTCTCTAATTATAACTGTTAATAAATATAACACATATAACAATAATTTAGTTAATAAAAACAACGCTAACTAATCATTAAAATTAATTATGTTTTGTTGAAAATACACTTTGTTTGAAAAGATACTTTTTTCAAGGAAAAACCCAGTCAACCATACATTTTTATAGATACGTTCTGTCAAATGTTCACCCGGAATTTTTCATTTAAAATTCCCGCGTAAGCCTATGCCAAATTTTGCAACAGGGCATCACTGTGAGACATAATGACGTCAAGATTGAGCGCTATCTGTCAGTTAGTTTGTTTACAGTTGCTGATTTTTACTTTCAATTCAATTTTTATTAAAGTAGATAATCATCATCATCATCGGCATTACAACCGGGATCTGGCCTTGGCCTTATTTAGCAAGTGCCAAGGCTTGTTAAATTTTCCATAATAATTTGTTTTTCCGGGCAAGGTTATTAGCCCTGCGCCATAATATCCCATTATATCATGTATTTATAGACTTTAATCCCGCCTACGACAGCATAGCCTGGATAGAACTATGTAATGCCATCAGAGAGTTCGGCATTCCAAACATATTGATACGACTTTGTAGGTTGACCACGACCAACGTAACCAGTTAAGTAAAAAAAAAAAAACGGGATTGCTCTCCAAACCAATAAACATCTGTAATGGACTCCCACATGGGGGCGGTCTGGCCTGCCTCCTCCTCAACCTGGTGTTGGAGAAAGCAAGCCGTGACTCTGGCGTTACAACTAGAGGGGCCATGGTCACCAAGTCCAGCAGGATATTTGCCTACGCAGATGACATCGACATCAACGGTAGATCCGATTCGGTTGTACAGGACGCCTTCACCCAGATCGAACAGCCGGCACAAAATCTGGGACTGAACATTAATGAGGGGAAAACTAAGTACATGGTGGCAACTTCTGCCAAGAGAAGACCTAACGTTGGTCAAACTATCAGGGTAGCGGAGCACGAATTTGAAGTAGTGCAATCCTTTAACTACCTTGGGTCAATAGTATCAGCCGATAACAATATGGAAGAAGAAATACGCGAAGGGATGATCTAACCCAAAAAAGCCTACTATGATCTATCAAGGCTGTTTAAATACCGAAATTTATCCAGAACATCCAAGCTCCTACTGTACAAGACCATGGTCTTACCAGTACTCGAGACTTGGATGTTCAATAAAAGGCTCTCTGAACTCTTAGCCCCGTTCGAGAGGAAGGTCTTAAGGAGAATTGTTGGCCCCGTATGTGAGGGAGGACAATTCCGGAGACGGTACAATCATGAGTTGTACGCGATCTATCTTAAAGCTAATATTGTAAGGAAAATCAAGTTCGGTAGACTCCGGTGTGCGGGACACCTAGCTCGAATGAGCGAAGAGGAGTCCACTCGGAAAGTCCTTTGTGGCTGGAGGTATAGAGGAAGACAGCGCAGCAGACCTTGTCTGCGAAGGAGGGATGGCGTAGACCAGGACGCCCAGAGCCTGGGAGCGCCAAACTGGATGACATGGGCTCGAAATCGGGACCGGTGGAGAGATTTGTTAAATAAATACCAAGACCGGTTGTATTGTCGATGATGATGATGCAAAAGACTAGACTCAAAGTGTTGTAATAAAAAGACCAGACTAAAAGTGTTGTAATAAAAAGACTATACTAAAAATGTTGTTGCACGATGCAAATAGTTATCATGAGGGTGCGTCATATGGTCAAATAACTCCCCACGCTCTACACTCTAGGTGTTAGCTTGCGTCACAATCGATTAGCTCAGTTTTGATTACATTGAGCTGTGACACAAGAGCTAATAGGGCGAATTCAAGAAAACGGTGCAAAGTATTGCTTTTGATCGAGGAACACAACAAAAGCCTGGGAGAGAAGAGGAGCGTCGATAACGTTGTGGCGAAAAACGAAGGACAAAGGAAGTAAGCGCTGAGTGAAAACAACTGATTTGGTGGGCGATACGAGAAAACAAGAGGAGCGAAGACGATAATTGAATCGAAACGACAAATCAAAAGTATAGATCGAAAAAACGCAACGATATCTTCCAGTCCTCAGGTAAATTCGTTCTCGTGCGATAAATTGTTAAAAGTTGTATCATCATCATCAGCTCTACAAACCGGGATCCGGTCTTGGCCTTATTTAGTAAGTAAAATTTGATAAATTTTCCATAATTTGTTTTTCCGGGCAAGGTTATTAGCCTTGCGCCAAAGTTGTATCATACGTCGCGATTAATACTAATGATTTGATGATTGAATAGAACAAGTACATCTAAGTGTGTATCAATTCGTTCGGCGGCAAAATAAAGTGTGTTGATCGAACAAAGATTAAAAGGTGATTGCGGTTTCCATTGTGAATTTGTGTGGCTACTGTCGTTGTCTTTCGGGTGTAATAAGCACACATTAATGGTGAGTGGTCGCACCATCACCGCCCGCAAATATAATCATCCAGAGCAGTCGGACGCTGGATCATTTATGGACTACTTACGCCTAGAACCAGCTCAGAGGCAACTTGGTACAAGCACGGGACGACACCGTTTGTTTGTAGATTTAAACGCGAATAACTGGACAAATAACTAACCATTACGTGTGGTGGAACACCGTTCACGAAGGTCATCATCGCTAACAACAAGCCTCACGGAATCTGACATCGTCATCGTTCAACAACCGGCATGCGCGTCGAACAATCGTACACCGTCCTTGCACAGAATAGATAAGTAGTATATTATCGTCAAAGTAATAAACTATTTGTAGATTCAGATTCGGACTTGTCATTTACCTTTGGGAACCCCATCAGTCTTTCATCGACAGAAAATATTTTTCACAGAAATACAGTCCACTTACACGACAGTACATCACAGAAATAACAGTTGTAATAAAAAGACTAGAATAAAAGTGTTGTAATAAAAACACTAGACTAAAGATGTTGTACATTAAAAATTCTAGGCGTTCAATTTGACAATAAATAGAACTTTAAAACAAATGTTCAGCCTTTAAGAAAAGTCTAGATATACTAACACACTCATAAACATCACTAAAGCTATCTATATACTTTAAGGCCGTCTACGACACCATAGCCAGGGTAGAACTATATAATGCCATGAGAAAGTTCGGTATACCAAACAAATTGATACGACTTTGTAGGTTGCCCATGATCAACGTAACCAGTCAAATAAAAATAGCGGGATTGCTGCCCAAACCAATAAACATCTTTAATGGACTCCGACACGCGGATGGTCTGGCTTGCCGCCTCTTCAACCTGGCGTTGGAGAAAGCAATCCGTGACTCTGGCGTTAAAACAAGAGGGGCTATTGTCACCAAATCCAGCCAGATACTTGCCTACGCAGATGGCATCGACATCATCGGTAGATCCGATTCGGCTGTACAGAACTCCTTCACCCAGATCGAACAGCCGGCACAAAATCTGGGACTGAACATCAATGAGCAAAAAGACGAAGTACATGGTGGCAACTTCTGTGAAGAGAAAACCTTACGTTGGTCAAACTATCAGGGAAGTGGAGCATGAATTTGAAGTAGTGCAATCCTTTAACTACCTTGGGTCAATAGTATCAGCCGATATCAATATGAAGGAAGAAATACGCGAACGGTTTATCAAATCCAACAAAGTCTACTATGATCTATCAAGGCTCTTCAAATCCCGGAATTTATCTAGAACATCCAAGCTACTATTTTACAAGACCATGGTCTTACCAGGACTCATGTATGGATCCGAGACCTGGGTGCTCAATAAAAGGCTCTCTGAACTCTTAGCCGCGTTCGAGACGAAGTTCTTAAGGAGAATTCTAGGCCCCACATGTGAGGGAGGACTATTCCAGAGACGCTACAACAATGAGCACGCGATCAACCTTGAAGCTAATGTTGTAAGAAAAATCAAGTTCGGTAGACTCCGGTGGGCGGGCCACGTAGCTTGAATGATCGAAGGGGAGCCTGCCCGGAAAGTCGAAAGACCGGATTCCGGTTGTAGTGCCGATGATGATGATGAAAATCGGGGCTCTCTGAATCGCAGTATGGGTTCCGGAAAGGTAGATCAACTGGTAAGGCACTATCTGTGGTGTGCGACATCACTCGCAATGCGATAGCTGGAGCATGATGGCTAGGTGGTATAAGAAAATATTGCGCAGTGGTGACGCTTGATGTTAAAAATGCGTTTAACTCGGTGAATTCGAATCGGATTCTAGAAGCGTTGGGCGATCTACAAGTCTCACCCTACCTGGAGCGTATACTAGCAAACTATCTCTCGGATAGAAGACTGCTCTATGATACAGACGAGGACTATAGGAATATAAAATAACAGCGGGTGTACCTCAGGGATCTGTATTAGGTCCGCTGTTATGGAATATAAGGTATGATGGTGTGCTCAGGGTCAATGTACCGGAGGGGGTTAGAATCATAGGGTACGCAGATGATTTGGCAATAGTGGCCGTAGTTAAACATCTAGATGACCTGGAGAATATTTGCTCCCAAGCAATCCAGAGCATTAAATGCTGGCTACATATGGCTGGACTGAAACTAGCTGGACATAAGACGGCGGCAGTTTTAATAAGTAGCCGAAAGAAAGTTGAAAACCTTGATTTGGAAATAGAAGGACAAATAATCAGAATCAATCCCTATATTAAATAGCTTGGTGTTATACTCGACAACAGGTTGAACTTCAAGGAGCACATGAGGAAAACGAGTAAAAACCGGCAAGAGTGATCAAAGTTTTGGCGCGACTGCTACCCAATGTTGGAGGACCCCGGCCCCACAAAAGGAAACTCAAAACTAGTGTCAACACCTCTATTATAATGTATGCAGCTCGCATATGGGCAGGAGCTACACAGTGTAAGTCGTACATGGGGGGAGTGAACTCCGCACATAGGCTGGCATCACTCAGAGTATGCTGTGCATGCCTTACGGTATCCGAAGATTCTATAAATATTTTGGGCAGGGTACACCACCTGACATTGCAGCTAAAGAAAACGCTGCATTGCATGAGGTCTCCCAAGAGGATCGTCGGAGAATGGGGTCACAATTAGAGCCCTCAAGCCTAAGACAATATCAGGACATGGATGCAAATAGACCACTTCCTCATAGACAAAAGACACTGTGGGGGTTCTTTAAGCATACCCGAAGAACCACCCATTTCCCCTAATTCAACTCCCCATTTCCAACCTGCAATAAAGACATTTTACCCACCTGAAATATAACTTGCCATGGCATCGAACAATATTAAGTTTATTCAAAACCATTTCAGTTCATCCTCCACGAACCATTTGGGACTCTAATCGGTTCCTCTTGCCGGCAACCATGTCCATTATGCACACAGTAATGTCCCTGTGTATACTTTTCCCAACCAACCGTTGGTCCTAAGAACAAGCCCTGGCAAGTAGCCTGCTTGCATGGCTGCCAGCCAACATACCCACGATTGGTCGCCTAACAGATAAACGGTCATCAAATTAGACACGACACATGATTTGCTTACCTAAACAACCATAGCAATGGTCACATCCTATAAACGAATTTACTGTTGACATAACACCAACAGAAAAATCTATTTCAGCCCTCGGCAATATTCCCTAATGTAAACGATAGCAATCCCTTTAGCCTCTGTTGCATGAACATTTGTTTGAACACCTGCCTGGTTGGATTCTCTTCTTCGCATCCAATCTCCGATGCATTTTCGTCTGTCTTTCCTTCCAGTGTATGGACATTCAACCTGATCTGTACGATCTCCATGGGAACCTTTCCAATGAGACTCAAATCGATTTTTTATTGGTCGCCGGATAAAAGAGTTGCTTCTCACCACATCGGTGGAAATCCATCCCAGTCGTGACTGGCTGTATGTTCCGTGCAACAGCCAGGAGTCAAAGTTCATCATCCAGAGAGTGCACACATGCCATAGAGTCTATCGAGGTCGTAGACAGTTCGTGTAAATTCAAAACTAAAACGTGCACAGTTCATGTTAATTACAAACTAAAAACACTGGCAGTTCATGTTAAATACTAAATATAAGACCAAATCACCCTGGGCAAGTTAAAGATAAAAATAAAGCCATTCCTCCGGCACATCATTGCGTTTCATTTCTTTACCTTCGTACTTTCTTGGGTATTTTTGTTATTATCTTCTTCCGGCGGAACATTTAGATTGAGTGGGAGTTTAGTGAACCAGTGCCGTACGCCGGCACCCTACTACAACCCCCCACAACACCACTCGAATATCCTCGACGTAAGATCATATAGAGGAGCAGATTGCGACTCCGATCATCTCCTAGTGATGAGCAAAATTCAAAGTCGGGCTGCAGCAAACCCACATGGGCAGTCACGGGAGACGAGCAAAAAGTTCGACATTGATAAACTAAAAGACCTGCGCAAATGGGTTGAATATCAAGACGAACTAACGAATAGATTTAGCATCCTAGAGAATGGGAGTAGTGAGGAAGTGGAAACCAATAATGCGGGCACTAAATGGGCATCGATCAGAGACGCAATCAAACAAACAGCCCAAGAGGTATTAGGACTTAAGAAAACAATTAAGTCCAAGCCTTGGTTTGACGATGAGTGCAGGGCGAAGATCGAAGAACGTAAACGTCTCAGAGTGATCCACTTACAAAGATATGATGAAGTCAACGCAGAAAGATACGCGACAGTTCAGAAAGAGACAACGAGACTTTTCAAACCCAAAAAACGCGAGTGGGAGAAGACTAGGATCGAAAAAATCCTAGAAAATTCTAGGGCAAAGAATATCAGAGGTATGTATGCCGGCATAAATTCAATTAGAAATGGCTACCGAGGGAGAGCCAAAATAATTCGAGACACAAACGGCTGTCTGGTGACAGAAATAAAAAATATCGTGACAAGATGGAAGCAGTCCTTTGAAAACCTACTCAATGTGTGCACCCATCAACCACAAATAAACGCACCAGACGTACATACAGCCGAGCCCCAGATCCCAGACCCACCTTTCAACAAAGTTGTAGACGCAATAAATCGATTGAAAAACAAGAGACTCCCGGAGTCGACTGAATACCGACAGAGCTTGTGAAGTATGGAAGAGAGGCAACCGCTCGAAAGATCCACCAACTGGTTAATACAATATGCGATAAGGAAGTCACTCTGGAAGAATGGAAAACCTCAATAGTTGTCTCCATTTTCAACAAAGGTGACAGATCTGACTGCGAAAATTACAGAGGAATATCATTGCTCCCAATCACATACAAAATACTAACAAATGTCATACTGGCGAGAATCACACTGTACACAGAAGAAATATTGGGAGACTACCAATGCAGATTCGGTAGGAACCGGTCAACAGGCGATCAAATGTTCACAATAAGGCAACTACTGGAAAAGAAGTGGGAATGCGGAGAGACGGTTCACGAACTGACTTCAAAAAAGCCTACGACTCAGTCGCAAGGCAAAGACTTTACCATATTGTAGTTGAGCTGGGAATCCCGAAAAAATATGCCGCCCTCATTCAACGTATGAACGAAAACAAAGGGTAAGTTAGAATAGGAAACCACCTCTCAGAAACATTTGAAATCCGGGACGGACTAAAACAGTCCGATGGTCTCTCACCATGTCTCTTTAACCTTGTCCTCGAGTATGTCATCAGACAGGTACTAGACGATAACATGGCCGGATCATCCCTGAACGGGGTCACACAAGTGCTCGCATATGCGGATGACATCGCCGTTTTGGGCGATAATCTAGAAACTGTAAGTAAAAACTGTGAAATCATCATGCAAGGGGCAGAAGAGGTGGACCTAGAAATAAATGAAGACAAAACAAAATACATGATTACAGCGAGAGCAGGTGGACGCCAGGGGACACACATAAACGTCAGGGGCAAGATATATGAAAAAGTTAAAGAATTTAAATATCTGGGAACAATACTGACGACCAGTAACGAAATGCCGAAGAAAATTAACAAAAGACTACACTCCGGCGACGCTAGTTGGCACACAGTCAGTAAACTGCTGAAATCCAAATTGCTATCATGTAATATAAAGCTCCGAGTCTATAGAACCATAATCATGCCGATTGTTCTATACGGATGCGAAACATCGGCTCTCACAAAACGGGAAGAAAAAAAAATTCGGCGTATTCGAGAATAAAGTTTTAAGGGGTATGTATGGAGGTAAATATGACGAGGAGGCAGGACAATGGAGGAAACTGCACAACCGCAAACTGGAAGGGCTATACCGCAAACCTACAATAGTGAGAGTAATCAAGTCGCGAAGATTAAGATGGGCCGGACACGTAGCGCGAATGGGCGATGATAGGACCGTGCATAGAATTCTTGACGGTAAACTAACGGGGAAGAGACCGACAGGACGGCCGCGACGGAATTGGGAGCACAATGTCAGGTTCGACCTCGAGGAGATCGGATCAGATGGCCGAACGTGGAAGAAGAGAGCACAGGACAGGGAACAATGGCGGAGTCGAGTCGGTGAGGTCATGAATTTTTGGGTTCCTACGTGCCAATAAATAGAATAGAAGCCTAGGACAATGGCAACGACGCGACGGTGGGATTCTTCCACCAAAGGAAGATAGACCTGTGGCGGTTCTTTAAAGCCTTCCTAAAGAACCATCCATCTCTTAAAACAATCTACTTTTCCCTCACTCCATAAACCACTGTACTTACCTGCATCGAGCAGTGTACGTTTTTTTTTCAAATAACTTTCACCTGAAAGTAAAACCCCAGCAAGCATGCACATCAAACAGATTGTTTCATTCATATTACATGAACCGTGCCGGACAATCGGCTCGCCTTGTCAGCAATTATAAACGATAAACACTCGCTAGCCAGCTTAATTGTTGACACAGCTGTGGCCGGTGTTCTTGCTAGGGTTCATGAGGAATATTGCCCCAATCCCAAGGTTCGCTACAGTTTCGACCAGTTTCCTTTATCGGTTATCTACCGATCATGGGATTTGGGCACTAGTATGATTGACGTTAGACAATCATACCCTAGATCATGCCTATCGATGCTACGGCCTGTTAAACAAACAAACACATAGTAGCATCACTGTGTTTACCCTATTAACCGACCGCTGGTCCATGGCCACCCTGGGCGAGATGTACACTTGCACATCTGCAAGGCTAATTCCTCGCCATTATACTCAAGTACCGGCATCGCCAGGTAAACAAGACCCAAATATTCGGCTGACCTATCGTCACCAGAATGTATAGCCTACAACAGCATTATCGTGAACGCCTGAGTAAACACGATGTGCGTATCATCGTGACCCTTGAAATAACGTTTTTGTGTATCTTAAAGCAAAAACCTATTTCGTTCTCAGGCGCAGGTCATCAAGGATTTATGGCCCTCGAAATAGCGTTTCTGTTTATTTAAAACACAGAAACCTATTTCTCCCTTCGGCGATCCTCGCTATCGCTCATCTTAGTAATGCCTGCAGTCCCTTTGTTGATTCAGGTGTGGTATCGTTCGTAGTCGATGCTTCGAGCGAAAGAGGCATCATACTTGACCGTACGGTCATTCGGAAACTCTTCCATTCGATCCTTTTGCGATCATCCATTGGCCGTCGCCAAGTTGAGCCTACTCGCACCTCCCACACCGATGTAATCCACCACGGTTGAATCTGCCGAACGTGGATTGCATCGGTGAGTCAGATTTTAGCTACCGAGCCGGAGGTACGCAACGGAAGGCAGCCGTAGAAGTCACATTTGTTAATTAGTCGTTAAAAATAGTCGGAACACCCCCATCGAGGACGTCGGTGCAACAAATCATTTGGATAAGTGTCATGTGTCAAAAGTTAGTCTGGTGACCTTTTAAATTAACTTTAGTTGGCCTTACGGTTTACTTAAACTTAAATTAGTGTGGACAAAAATAAAAGAAATCAATAGTAACAAGAAGGTATAAGTAACATTTAAAGACACCGTCGAAGTTGTCGTTTTGTATTACGTTGAAATTAATTATCAATAAAGATCAACTCTAAGTGACAAAATCAGATCGTTTATTCTTCTCTCGGCGGAACTTTTAGATTGTTTAGGGAGTGAAGTGAACCAGTGTTATGTCATGCACCTACTTCTACCCCACAGACCCGCACCATGATACCTGATAGAGAAACATGGGTGAAAAGAAAACATGGCGAGCTGAATTACCACTTGACTCGGCTAATATCCGGACATGGATGCTGTATAGTCCTGATTTGTTATGTGCCCTGTGAGTAGGGCGTTAGAATATACTCACAGCTAGGCCGGCTTGTCGTAAGAGGCGACTAAAGGCCGAGTGGTAGCCGCGGTCCCAACGCCCTGTGCGCCCGGTAAAATACCACTCCAAGTTTTAGGCTCCGTGAAATGGTCGGGAGAAATCCCTGGCCATCTTTCGGAGCTTGGCTAATGGACCAGTACGAGAAAAGGTTGGTTAGGTGGTAGTCGGTCCCAAGGTGAGATACCATCCCGTCACGCTGTACATTTCGTGATATCGTCGAGAGAAATCTTCGGCGGTGTTTCGGATGTGTGCCTCATGGCCCGGACTGACACGGGGATAAGCCATGATGGTACCTTCTGATATAAAGAATTCCGGAGGAAAACTAGTCTCCCATTCGGATCTCCGGGGTGTTGGGGGGGGGGGCTATGTCAGGGGGAACATCACGCAGATAACATAATAAATAATGGAACTTTGAGAGGTTCGTCATCGCATAACCGGGCTCGCTCTCGAGGATCTGCCCACGCTCGACTGGTGACGGCATTTTGTAACATCAGGGGCATCGGTTTCACCGATACCAATATAAACGCCGTCCACCTATATTTGCAAACAACGAAACCTGATATCCTTGCCCTAACTGAGACCCAGGTCGATTCGTCAACTGATTCGACATATCTTCGTTGCTCAGGAACGACTTACATTCGAGATTCCGTTTTAAGGGCGAAGTCTGCGTTTTCGCGCGGTCCAATCTGGCTTGCCAGAAGATGGAGGCGTTGGAACCCAATAATATGGACATCATATGGTTGAGGGTCGCGCTGAGGACTTCCGTTAAATTTCTTTGTTGTCTTTACCGCTCCCCGAAACATATTTCATATACCGTCGACTGTATACAGATCAATCACCCAGCTTCCGACATTGTTGTCCTTGGCGATTTAAATGTGCAAAATTCCGGCTGGTTATTACATTCTAACAGAACCGGCTGCAACTGTTCAAAAAGAACTGCAACAGTTATTTGTGGTATCTCGCGGCGGTATAGGTTCGCCTCTCCCGAGAGAAGTCTAATAAAAAAAAAAAAAAAAAAAAAAAAAAAGACGAAGCTGGGAGGCTGGCGGAGATGTTCGCTGTAAGCCACAACTTGACTCAACTCGTGGGGGGCCAACCCGAGTGCCGGATGCCCGAGGCGATTATGCGAATACCCTGGATCTGTTTTTGACATCTGAACCGAGTATTTATACCGTCAATGTTTCTGCACCACTGGGAAACTCAGATCACTGCTTGATATCTGTCACGCAAGCACTTGCATATCAAGCGAATAACCAACCTAGGCAGCTTCGCCATGTATGGAAGTATGGGGCTGCTAACTGGGACGATTTGCGAGATTTCTTCGCATCCTTTCCATGGTCGGAGGTGTGCTTCGGAGACTCCGATGTTAACACCTGCGCGGAGTCGGTCACAGAGATTATTCTTTTGGGGATGGAGATGTATATTCCACATTCCATCAAACGTAGTTCGTCTGATAAACTTTGGTTTCACAAAAAATGCGAGCTGATATAGCGGCCAAAAATAGAGCTTTTAAGCAATGGCGTTCCAGTCCCACCGATATTAGAATGAATTTTGTTAGAATCAGAAACGCGTGCAACCAGGCGATTGAAACCGCGAAGAAGGCTCACAATGACAGGGTGATCAACAAGCTCCTTCGGTGCCCAACTGGTTCGCGCTCCTTCTGGTCAATGGCAAAAGCTGTCAGCGGTAACTTCGCATCCTCTCTTTCCCTCCGTTGGTGACAGACAGCGGGACGTTAGTCACGAATTCAAAGTATAAAGCTAATGTGTTCACGAATTTATTTTTGGCGAATTCAAACCTCGATGCCGGACTTTTGGAGCTACCTGTGGTCTCATCGGTACGCTCTTCCATGCGGGATGTGAGATTTTGTCCGCGGACTATTCAACGCATTCTACGTGAATTGGATTGTAGGAAGGCAGTCGGCCCGGACGGAATACCAGCAATAACGTCCTTAAGAACTGTGCTCCAGAACTATCGCCGGTTCTTGGCAGACTCTTCCGCTTATCTTATGCACGGAGGACGTTTCCTGCCTGCTGCAAAATCGCTCGAGTTCAGCTAATTGCAAAGACGGGAAAAAAGTGCCTCCCACAAAATTACCGTCCGATAGCATTACTGTCTATTGTATCTAAGGTAATGGAGTCATCAATACAGAATTGGTTAAGTATTTGGAGTGCAACGGACTTCTGAATGATCGGCAATACGGATTCCGTGACAGGCGGTCCACAAGAGATCTTTTGACACTTATAACCGATATATGGACATCTGCGATTGAACGGCATAGTGAGTCAAGTGCGGTCGCATTGGATATCTCGAAGGCTTTTGACCGCGTCTGGCACGGGGCATTGCTGAGCAAACTCCGTTCATATCGACTTTCCAGCAGCTTTGCGACTGGACGAGGAGCTTCCTCGAGAATCGATCGATCCGGGTTGTTTTGGACGGCGAGTGTTCAGATCTGTACCCTGTTAATTCGGGGGTGGCCCAAGGTTCTATTTTGGTTCCAACCTTGTTCTTGCTTCACATAAATGATTTGTTGGAGACAACGGATAACAAAGTATTCAGTTTTGCGGATGATAGTACGCTTGTTTCCTCCTTTTCGAGTGGTCGGCCGATTGGTGCATCTGCGTCGCATCAGCTGAGATGTAGGCAGATTGACTCTCTAAATGAGGATCTAGATAGGGTCCTGCAGTGGGGAAGGGCCAATCTCGTCGACTTCAATGCAGCGAAGACACAATATACAACATTCACAAAGAAAAGTGGATAATCGGTTCCACAGCTCATGTGAATGGCCGGGCCCTCGAGGCTGGGGAAAGTTTGAAATTGCTCGGGGTCACGGTCTGTGGGAATGTATCATGGCATAAACACGTGTCGAGTATCGCCAGGTCAGCCTCGGCAAAACTGAGTTATCTTTTTAGAGCCAAGAAATATTTTACTCCGGGTCAACTTCTTCTCCTATATAAATCCCAAATTAGACCCGCGCTCGAATATTGCTCTCATGTTTGGAGCTCGGCTCCTAAACATACCCTCGACCGACTTGAGAGCATACAGAGACGAGCGATCCGCCTGATCGGGGACTCGGCGCTGACGTCGGGACTACAGTCGCTATCACATCGAAGGCGCGTAGCCGACCTCTGTCTGTTTTACAGATATTATCGCGGGTGCTGTTTTTCGGAGATTCTTGGTATTGTTCCACGCAATTCGGCTGATATGCGCTCCACAAGACAATCCGACGGAACGCACCCGTTTATGGTTCATCTCCCGACGGCGTGAATATCCCTGTATCAGAGCTCGTTCCGTTACAGAGCGGGGAAGCTGTGGAACTCCCTTCCCACGCGAGTGTTCCCGGAGCGTTACAACCCCGCAACTGTTCAAAAAGAACTGCAACAATTATTTGGTGGCATCTCGGGGCACCCACTCGGCGCTATAGGTTCGCCTCTCCCGAGAGAAGTCTAATAAAAAAAACAAAACAAAAGAGAAAAAGGATCGTAAATGTTTACCTGCTGAAGATGATTCTCACAACCACATTACGGCCTAATGGAAAATTTGTTTTTGTCCATATTTATTTTTTCTTTTCTCTCAGGTCTAATGTACATGAAATTTGTAAATTCAACATCCGCATATAGAAAATCGGTTAATGAGATGCGGTGTGCTTGATTTCCCCCTCGTTGCCGCAAACGGGATGCTCGTGACAAACTACAGGTTATCCAACAAAGTCAATTTAAAAGTACTGCCCTTTTATTTTTAGACCCAAAGTATACGTTTATTGATGGGGGTGGGAGTGACATACACGGCAAAGACTCTGCTTTCAACCCGGCGAAGGCCAGGACGACCCTTGTCCCTGTTCAATCCAAGTTGACAGACAGTCTTCACGTGACACCCCTGGATAGCTACTTTGGCACCTGCCAAGTAGTGAACCATTACATGCAGCGACATCCTGAGAAAGGTTGGCGCAAAGCTAATGACCTTGCCCGGAAAAACAAATTATTAGGGAGAATTTAAGAAGTCTCGGATAAGGACCGGATACCGGTGGAGAGACTTTCTAAATAAGGCCAAGGCCAGATCCCGGTTGTAGTGCCGATGGTGATGATTATACGTTTATTGAAACAAACAACTGCCACTCCCTAATTTCATTGTTTTCCCCAACTTTTTCATATCCACTTACAATTTCATTCTTTATTTTTTGCTTTTCCATCTGACTAGTTTCGTCATTCGAATAATACTTAACATTTATCGTGTTAATTTAAAAAAACACAAAATTTCGCAAATATTGGCAATGGAGCTTTTTATAATAGAATGTAATTATGCAGAAAGTAATCAGCTTCTCAGGCTTTAAAACTAATATCCCTCTCGTGAACATATAATACCTATTTATACTAATAACCCTTGAATAACAATTCCTTTCAGCTCGGGAGAACAGAAACTAGAAAAGTAAGCAATAGTTTTCAAACTTACACTTCCGTCTATTAGAAATTAATCATTTTCCCGAAGCTTGAAGCATACCATTTACTTTAAGAGGACCTTGTTCCGGTGAAATGTGTAGTAATGTATTTCGATCACGTATAAATTAGAAGCGTCTTAGATCCACAATATCAACAACTCATTTTCCAATTCTCAAACAGGTTTATCCAATATTTGTCGTTCCCTTCTTCAAATCAATCTGATTGTCACATCAAAACCCAAATCATTCCAAACCCAATCGAACATCGTCCAAAAGTCCTTTTACTTTCGATTTCGGGTAATGGCTTAGAAGCTGCCCCACGTGCAGGATCCGCCTTATTTCTTTTCTCATGTTAAAGGCTATAACTTATTTCGGCACTTTCCGAGTTATGTCTGAATACCCTGTTATAAGCGTATATCCTGGTACGTCGTTTGGTAGTCGTCTAAATCTTTGTTTTCCTCAGGTTGTGTATGTGAAGTACTTCAGCCGTTACCTCCCTCCATAATACTAATCGAATCGTCGATCTCTGTCGGCCCGGACAAATTTTATTAATCGTATGATGAGAAAATCATCGAGATGTGTCATCAACTCGATATCGGAACTCGATTGAATGGCGAGAAGCGTCTTAATACACATATGTCTATTTAAAATGATTAGATTTGCGTCCTTGGGAGGTAGCCCTTCGTATGCCCTGCGAAAGCCTTAACAAAGAACATGGTGAGGGTTTTATTATTGTTGTTATAGCTAACATTGGATACCTAGAGCTGGGGGGCAAATTGTTTCACAATCATTCCACCCCCATCTGACCGTACCTATGAGTCCGCAATATCCTTGGTTCTGAAATCTCACGCTGTGAATACTTTCCTACGCATCCTCGTAGGAGGGAGAATTTGACGTCAACATGACTCGCACAACATTTGCACGCCATATATAAAGGACGTGGATGACATCTTAAAATTTGTTAAATGTAAGTGTTCACGCATCGATAAGTGACAACAGAGGTTTTGGGTCTTGTTACATAACTAAAAACCTCAAATCTCTGTTTCGGAGGTGACATAACTACACACGACACGCATTGTATGAGGTGCACATAGAGTAGGGAGAAAGATACCAGTCAATAGAGATGTTGGAAGTGGATTTCCAGGTGATGTAAAAATTGAAAAACCTTTTATGTGCTCCCGTGTTATTGTAATAAATCTACACTCAGTTTACGAAGGATGCTACTCATATTATCTCTGGCGTAATAATGAAAAAATGTATGTATATATCGAAGCAATTGGTTTCATTGTTTTTCGAAATATTCTCCATGAAAATCAATACACAATTCTGCATCTGTTTGTAGCAGTTTTCGAAGCAGTTTTTATACTCCATTTGGGGTGCCTCCATTACATGGGTTTTGAACGTGTTCGGGCGTCGAAAATCGTTGACCCCGTCATTTATTTTTGATGTACGGGCATAAACAGGAATCACTGGATGCCAAACGAGGATTATGTGGCGGATGACTCATCAATTCGATGTTTTCGGTCCTTAAATAGGTAGTTACTTGTCATGATGAAGAATGAAGGAATGCTTATGTAACATTCAGAATTGATTCTCCTACGTTGCTCTAACACTTGTGGTCACAGGATCGGAAATGTCGAAGAAAGAACTAGCCATCTGCTTCGTTGTGCTCCGTTCTACAACAAATACTGTGTGATTTGGGTAGTCTTGGAAGGCACGTACGGTCATTTGTTGTTTTTAATTTCGGCCATTTGAATGCATCCATGATTCGTCGCCTGTGTTAAACACACTATTTGTTAAAGTATTTTCAACATTTCCTTGCACCAATTGACGGGAGCCTCTTTTTGAGTTTGTCAAATTCTGCGGGATACTTCGCGAGCAAATCTTTTTTACACGGTCAAATGAGTATGCACTGTTTTATTAATGTTTGTCATGGTAATGCCCAAGGATGGCTTAATCTCGCGATCTTGCATTATCAGCATTGATGATTTCTGGCGGAACAATCCACTTTGGATAACCTTGCCGAAAGTCTTGTGGGAGTCTTTAAGCCTTCCCGAAGAACCACCCATCGTCCTAATCCAACTCCCCGCCCCAAACCTGCAAATACCCTGCAAATACCTGCACCATAAGCAGCTTACCGCATACGAGCATTACACAGCTCGCTTCAACAATCCATCCTGAAACATGCATCAAATCCAATGGCATCAACTAAACTATCTCGGTTCATCAGACTTGAACCGATCAGTTCCCAAGGTCGACCATATGCCCATCTAACACACACTTCCTGTATGTGCTATCGCCCCAACAATCCGTTGGTCATTTAAAGACATTCTAGGCTACTTGCTTGATAGCCCATCTGCAAGCCAGATTTCCATTTAACTTGCACTACGATATATTTGTCGTAAAACAAGACAATTTTTACCCTAACCCCAGCCACGGCGAGCAAATCTTCTGTTGACCTAACATCACCGAAGAACCCATTCCCGCATCGGCAATATCCCCTATTACCTTCATGTACTCGCATTTATTTGTACAGATGCAGGACCGAATGCATGATCCGTTATCTGACCGAGGAACGATCACTGCATCGGTCATGTCCCATGTTTCGTTCGCTAGCACAAACAAATGCGCATCTTAGCGCTTGCCCTTTGAGATAGCGTTCGGTATATACAGTATACCCTCTATCGTTTCCGATAGAAATGTTTTCAGCCTATGCACATTTGTTATTTGAACAGCTGCATGATTGCTTTTTCTTGCGTTTCATTTGTCTTTCCTTCCAAGGTAAAGACATTTACCCCAATCAACGATGTCTATGAGGAACCTTCCAATGGAACGCAGATCGGTTTCTTATTGGCCGCAGCGTCACCCGAAAGATCGATTTCCCTTGTCATCACACGAGTGGAAATCCATCTCACCCACCGGGGTGTTTCTGCATCGAGCAGCTCTCCAGGAGTCTAAGTGTGAGCTTGTCGACGTCGGGTGCGCACTTGCTACCGCGAATCGTGTGTAAATATCACATTTGTTGTTATAATAATAGTGAATGTTTGGCGTCCTTTTTGTTGGAAAACTGTACGGTCGATATTAAAATTATTTCGCAATCAATAAGGAGAAGTGTTTCTCTACAAAACAAAACTGGTTTTCGAAGGGAACAAAAGACACGTTAAAATGTTAAGTGAAATAAAATTAGTTTGAAATAAAGAAGTGTTAATGGTCGAAATAAAA
This sequence comes from Microdon myrmicae, assembly GCA_963931805.1. Lineage (NCBI taxonomy): Eukaryota > Metazoa > Arthropoda > Insecta > Diptera > Syrphidae > Microdon > Microdon myrmicae. Next base: position 121,320,365 of record OZ007497.1, read on the forward strand.
ACTACTGTGTTTTCTTTTCCTTCTGGAGTGGAGTTCCGTTTCTCTTGGAGACATCCCCCGGTGATTACTATCTGTGCGTTTACTTTACCTTTGTGGGTCCTGGGTGCACAGTCCTTCTGTTAGGAACAATTTATAGAGTGATATTGGTGGTGTTCCTACTGAACCAGCGTCCGTGTTGACGCACTACCAGAAACCGCCACAGTCTTCCTGGACCAAACGTTGGCCATGATTGATATTATATCGTTTGTGACAATGTGAAAAATGTGTGGTTTGAACTAACGCTATGACGGTTAGAATCAGTAAAATTGTCAATACATCACTGTCACTGCCGCGTGTACGAATTCGATTTCTAAACTAAAGCACACTCAACTGATGTGGAATTGTTATGTTATCGCTATGGTATACAGCTCTGATGCTTTTGCCTATTCGAATTTCCTTTCGGTGTTCTTCACTATTTACGTGTATATTGTGTGTGTATCTATTAGAAACGCCACAATGTAATTATACTGGTCTATCACTGTGATGTAGCCGCTTCATAATTGACGCTCTTTTTTTTTTTTTTTTTTACCCTTCTTTCAGGAGACGCGAACCCCTATAGCACCGAGTCGGCGCTCCGATATGCCACCAAAAAACGGTTGCAGATCATTTTGAACAGTGTAGGTAGTCACGCTCCGGACACACTCGGTCGGGAAGTAAATTCCACTGCTTTTCCGCTCTGTAACGGAACGAGTTCTGATGCAGAGATGTTCGCCCCGTCGGAAATGAACCGGAAATTGGTGCAATCCTTCAGATTGTCTGTGGGGCGCAATTAAACCGAATTGCGCAGAACAATATCACGAATCTCCGAGGAACAGTACCCGTGACAATACCTGTAAAACAGACAGAGGTCGGCTACGCGCTTTCGATGTGATAGCGACTGTAGTCCCACGTCAGCGCCGTGTCTCCGATCAGACTGACCGCCCGTCTCGTCTCTGTATGTTCTCAAGTAGGTCGAGAGTATACTTAGGAGCAAAGCTCAAAATATGAGAGCAGTATTCGAACGCGGGTCTAATTTGGGATTTATATAGGAGAAGAAGCTGGGTCAGAGTAAAATATTTTTTGTCTCTAAAAAGAAAACTCAGTTTTCCAGAAGCGGATCCGGCGATGTTCGACAATTGTTTATGTCACGTTACATTCCCAAAGTCCATGACGCCGAGCAATTTCAAGCTTTCGCCAGATGGGAGGGCCCTGCCATTCATCATCAACTGTGGAAGCGATGGTTCATTTTTCTTCGTGAATAGTTGTATGCTGTGTCAATGCAACGAATTGAAGCCGACGGGATTGGCCTTTTCTCACTACAGGGCCTTATCCAGATCCTGATTCAGAGTCGAGTTGGCTAAATCTCAGCTGGTGCGACGTTGATGCCCTAACCGGATGATCACTCGAAAAAGAGGAAGGAACCATACTATCATCCGCGAAACTGAACACCCTGTTATCCGTCGACACCAGCAAATCATTTATGTGAAGCAAAAATGTTGGAGCCAAAATAGAATTTTGAATTACCCCGGAATTGACAGGATACAGATCCAAAGACTCGCCGTCCACAACAATCTCGATCAATCGATTTTCGATGATGCTCTTCGTCCAATCGCAAATCTACTGGGAAAGTCCGTATGAACGAAACTTTCTCAGACCTTACTTCTTTGACCATTCTTAACTCCCCATGCCCGGAAATCGCAGATATTCATATATCAGTTTCGTGGACCGCCTGCCCCGGAGTCCGTATTGACGATCATTCAGAATTCCGTTGCACTCCAAATACTTAATTAACTCGGCCCTGGTGACATTTTTCATCATCTTAGATAACATAGACAGTAATGCTATCGGCCGGTAGTTTGGTGGGACACACTTTTTCCCCCTCTTTCGACTGGCTGAACTCGAGCCAGCAGGCAGGAAATGTCCTCTGTGCATGAGATACACGAAAGAGTCTGCAAAAAACCGACGATAGTTCTGGAAAACAATTCTTAAAAACTATTGCTGGTATTCCATCCGGGCCGGTTGCCTTCCTACAGTCCAGTTCACGTAGAATGCGCTGAATAGTAGGTGGGTGGAAGCTCACTACCCGAATCGAAGATCGTACCGGTACGATCACAGGTGGCTCCAAAAGATCGGCATCGAGGTTTGAATTCGCGGAAAATAAATTCGCAAACACATTAGCTTTATCTTTTGAAATCGTGACTAACGTCTTGCTGCCCGTCACCAACGGAGGAAAAAAGGAGGGGGGGGGGGGGGGGGCTCTGCTGAAAGCCTTGCCATCGACCAGAAGGGATGGGAACCAGTTGCACACTCAGGGGGTTCATTGGTCACTCTCTCGTTGTAAGTATTCTTCGCGGTATCAATCGCCTGGTTGCCCGCGTTTCTGATACTAACAAAACTCGTTCTGACCACCTCGTAAGATTGGAGCGCCATTGTTGAAAGGGTTTTTTTTTCATTGTAATATGCTCGAATTTTTTATCTCTATCTCGAGAAGAGTAACCTCTGTGACCGGCTCCGCGCATGCGTTAACGTGGATGTCTTCAAAGCACACCTCTGACCACGGAAAGGATCCGAAGAAGTTTCGCTGGCAGGCCTATACCTCCATACTTGGCGAAACTACTTAGATCGATTATTCGCAGTGATTTGAATTTCCCATTGGCGCAGCAACTTACACGGTACAAATGCTCGGCTCAGAACATCAACCTCTTCCCCTCCATGGTACAACCACAAGCTTCGCTCCCTGCGTAATATATGAAATAAGTTCTGGGTCATCTTCTCTCGGAATCGAACTATACCTGACTACTCCAACTTTCTTGGCTGTTACCTACAATTCGCGGAACTTGTCAACGCCCTTTATCGCAACTATCTTACTAAACTCAGACCAATCTCAAAAATGACCCGAAAACCTTTTTCCAGTTCGTCAATCATACACGTAGATCCGATGGTTACCCCATATCGCTCACCTTAAACTCTCATACTTCATCTGATCCTGTTACTGTTTACTTCTTCGCCACTCACTTCAATCAGTCATTCACTAATGACTCCTTTGCCCCTGACACGTAATACTTCAACTACCTATCTAACCTTTTCTCCAGGTCCCCCTCCACAACTCCTTTGATCCGACCTTAACTGAATCCATGATACTGCAACTGAAAGATGAGCTTACACCGGGCCCTGATGGTATCTCTGTAATCCTCCTCAAGAAATGCTCATCCATTTTCTCTGCTCCCCTCTCACTGATCTTCAATCTCTCGCTCTCTCAAGGCATATTCCCCCACATTTGGAAAACATTCTTCATCACCCCCATCCTCAAGAAGGGTCCCAAAAATGGTGTGGCGAACTACCACCCCATCGCCAAACTGTCCTACTTACCCAAGATTCTCGAAAGCATTCTATACGAATCTCTTAGTTTTCGTGGCAAATCTTTTATTTCACCAAGGCAACGTGGTTTTCTCAATGGTTGACCAACTACAACAAACGTCATTGAGTTCATTTCCTTTACACTCTCAGCACTAGAGCACGGTTACGAGGTCTAAGATGTATGTACATGTATTTCCCCTTTCCCTATCCACTCTTCTTCTTCCGTCAGCAATATTCTTTGATTTTTGGGGTACCCTTTATTTACCCAATTTTTTTGTTAAAAAGAAAGGATTAAAAATCAGTATTTGGTTATGATGAAAGTAAACTGGAGTCGAAGGTGGAATACTACACTTAGAAAAACAAACATTCGGGCCACCAGTTACCAATTACAGGAAGTCACCAAATTGCGCAGACCAACCTCATTAACGTTGGACACATCTTTAAGTCATTAAGGAAAGACTCAGTGGTTAGCCAATTATTTGAAAAGACGTGGATGTGAAAATAGTTATCAGGTATATTGCTACTGGGTAACGATGGACGACATGCTCTGCTCTACACGTTTCCTTGAGATTTGTTTTCCACCATAAAATTTAAAACCAACAATCTAAACTATAGCGGTTAAGAAAGTCGACCATTCCTTACATCTAGTTCTCTTTTTTCTCACGTTGGTAATATGTGAATGCCAGTTGGACGTCATATATTATATTTGAAATGAACTAGAATATCGGAAATTGAACTTGGTCAGAATGCCGAGTCTATTACCTTAATGAGTCCCTTACGAATCTATTTACGTTATTAGCTATTCTTACAACGGACAACCTCTTAAAGACAAACGACGACATGACATGCAATAACTACTAAAGCAAATTAAAGGATACTGTTCGAACGTGTGCTCGTTTGATAATAAACAAATATAGATGACGACCCGATACAACTGCAGCAGTAAATTCCCTCCATTTATGAGAAGCTCTTCGAAATGACTTCCCCCGACAGCGTCTGCCAATTATCATCGACCGCGAAGGATGTGACATCAATGCTAATGTTTGCGTCCCATTGGTTCTTGGTCTCCTTCTAGACAGCCCTAAAGTTGGTGAACAAAAATTTTGTATCCATAAAACAACCGACCCAAGTTTTCGGTGGACTTCAGTATTAGCTGGGTGTAGTATGGTTTCGACAATGCGGAGTGATGTCGCCAAGCTGAATGCAAAGTGAATCTGTTTCGTCGCCTCATAGATCGTGAAGGAATTTGTGCACAATTTGGCGTCCAAATTGAATACTAAATATATTCCCCTAATGTCACGATGGTTCATTTGCTCCTCCCAGAGTTGCGTCAAAATTCCAATTTTACATAATGAAGTGAACTAATTTCATTTCTCCTTCAGACCTAAACTAATAGACCTAGTGATTGTAGAGCGAATGAAATTTCACGAATTTCAGTGGTATCCTTCAGCAGCTCGTAATGGCAATGGTGTCTGTGGGTCGCTGCTGTGCTGGGTCGAAGGGTAAGCTCTCTTATATTCAATTTGAGGAGACAAATTAAACTCAGGAAACATCAAAAATATCATTATTTACGCCTGTCAAATACCGAGCACAAATACATACATCTTCTCCTTTTCGCAATTACGCGCGTTAAGAAACTTAGGGGCTCATGAATATTAGTATTCGCAATATAAGATTTTGTATCTCCCTTTTGAAGTATACGTCTGCGACTTGTATGTTCGCCATTCTAAAATAACACAGGACTATATCTGGAATGCTACTCAAATCAACCTTTGGCAAATATCTGAATAATGTACAGAATGAAAAGTGCAACAGCGGACGGAAGTAACATTATACTATCCACATTTTTCTTCACTTTTTACTTACTCATAATCGACCAGGAAACCATTTGAGAGCCACTACAAGTTAGGAGGAGAATAATGTTTCATTTAAAGGTATATACCCTATATTTTTAATTACCATCATCTTTCTTGTGGTTTAGTTATTTTTTTAATGTTTCCTGTTCGGTTTTTTGTTATAATAACACATACGCTAGAGGGACTATTAAAACTCTTATATCATCAAAAATATATACACAGGGCAGAGGTGGTTGCAAAGTCATTGACCAATAAATTAACTTCCTTCAGTTACTTTGTAACTTTAAGCAGCCACTATTTCTTGGGGTTAATTTAGTAGTATAGCTGCTAATATTAGTTCGGGAAAAAGTAATCTATTACTTTGACGCTTTTTTTCAACATTTTATTTAACATTGTTTGAATTGTCTGAATTGGTTTAAATATGCACAATTTCGTTCTATAATAATAATTTTTTGCCATCTTTCGGAAACGGAAACGTAACTTCATCATACCCCAGTTATGGAAACCCTATCCATATAGACGGAAAATTCGATGAAGTAACTTACACAATCTTCTATAGATGCCACTTTCCTACCACTAAGTGAGTTTTTGACAATTGCTATTCCACAAACAGGCACAAAAACGGGAATTGGAGGTACCTGTGGCGGTTCTTTAATATATTCCCAAAGAACTGCCCATCCTCTTAAATTAACCACCTTCCAAACCCATAGAACTTACCTGCAATTTTGGGCAGCGTAAGCTCCCCTGCAGCATCACACCTGAAAGTTAAACGTTATCAAGCATGCACATCAAACAAATTATTCCATTCATTCATACATGGACCATGCCAGACAATCGGCTCGGCTTGTCAGCAATTATAAAAGATAAATACTCGCTGGCCAGCGTAATTGTTGACATAGCTGTAGCCGGTATTCTTGCTACGGTTCATGAGTGAATATTGCCCCAATTCCAAGGTTCGCAATACTTGCGACCAATTTCCCTTAACGGTTATCTACCGATCATGGGATTTGGGCACTAATATGATTGACGTTAGACAATCATACCCCAGACCATGCCTAACGATGCTCCGGCCTGTTAAATAAACAAACACGATGTGCATATCTTCGTGACCATTGAAATAGGGTTTCTGTGTATCTTAAAGCAAAAACCTATTTCGTTCTCAGGCGCAGGTCATCAAAGATGTATGGCCCTCGAAATAGCGTTTCTGTTTGTTTAAGACACAGAAACCTATGTCTCTTTTCAGCGATTGCGCTGTCGCGTATCTCTATAATATCTACAATCCATTACACCAGCCCATATTTATTCAGGTGTTTTTTCGTCGTTGCTGATATGTAGGCTGAAGGGCAACGTACTTGTCCTATACGGACACATATAGAATCCTCCCACACCAATGTAATCCACACCGTTGAATCTGGCGGATATGGATAGTATCTTCAAGTCAGATCGCAACCCCCGTCGCGTACACATACGCTGTCGTGCCATGCGTTTTGTCGTTAATTTTAAACGGAGTCAAATTTTATCGTCAGTCGGGTGTGGAACTAGAGTTGGGAGAAAATCGTCGCTTAGTTAACGTCAGTTCAAACATCCACATAGTTTAGTTCGCGTTGTTTCATGTTGTTTTACTAACTGTGTCTCATCATCAAACTGTACGTGAAATAGAATATTGTGCATAATATACAAACTACAGCCAAGATTAAGTGTTTCATTTTGTTTTCCTTTGCTGCCTTCGAGGGTCAACTAGTGTGCTTGTTTTTCTTTGTTTTCTTCGTGGAACAATTTAGTGGGCCATTTAGTGTTGTGGGGGATTTGACTGAACCCGCGTCCGTGTTTACGCCTAGCAAATGCCACCCGCATACCCATTAATGTCAATGAAAAAAAAAAACGGTATCCGCTTAGTGTCAGGTCTTGATTCTAAGGTATAAGCTTTAAAATTTCACAACCAACTCGGAGTTTCTGGAAATTCATTATAGACATATAGGGTCTCTCCTTCCACGTTTGACCATCTGATCCGATCTCCTCAAGGTCAGACCTTACATTGTCCTCCCATCTCCGTCGTGGCAGTCCTGTCGGTCTCTTTGCCGTTGGTTTACCGTCTAGAATTCTACACACGGTCCTATTGTTGCCCATTCGCGCCACATGTCCGGCCCATCTTAATCTTCCCGACCTGATTAGCCCTACCATTGTAGGTTTGCGAGGAAGGTACCGACACACATAACCTTCGAACAGGCTTCAAGAAGATTGTGCCCCATCTAAAAGATGTGAGATTAATGGCTGAATGTCGGTGCTAAAAATACAGAACCCGTGTCCAATTATATATTTATAAACGTACACGCCCCAATGGAATCTACCGACGAAAAAACGAAGGGCACGTTCAATGAGACCCTAGAGGAAGTATTTGATGAGATCTCTTCATTCGATGTTAAAATCCTCCTCGGGACCCAACGCGAACATTAAAAAGGAAGATATCGTTTCAAATGATAATGGAATTCGAATTATCACGTGCGCAGCGTCAAAAGATCTGGTAGTGAAAAGCATGCTGTTCAAGCACATGTAAATTCATAAAGCCACATGGATTTCACCCGACGGCGCAAGGCGTAACCAAATAGACCACTTCCTCATAGACAAAAGACACCACTCGAATATCCATGACGTAAGATCATATAGAGGAGCAGATTGCGACTTCGATCATCTTCTAGTGATGGGCAAAATCAAGAGTCGACTCGCAGCAAACCCGCATGAGCAGTCACGGGAGACGAGCAAAAAGTTCGACATTGATAAACAAAAAGATCTGCGCAAAAGGGCCGAATATCAAGGCGAATTAACGAATAGATTTAGCATCCTAGAGAATGAGAGCAGTGAGCAGGAGGAAGTCAATAGTGTAAACACTAAATGGACATCGATCAAACCAAGTAAACAGCCCAAAAGGTATTAGGATTTAAGAAAACAACTAAGTCCAAACCTTGGTTTGACGATGAGTGTAGGGCGAAGATCGTAGAACGTAAACGCCTCAGTGTGATCCACTTAGAAAGATATGATGAAGTCAACGCAGAAATATACGCGACAATTCGGAAAGAGACAGTGAGACTCTTCAAACGCAAACAACGCGAATGAGGGAATGCTAGAGCAAAGAACATCATGGGTATGCATGTCGGCATAAACTCAATAGGAAATGGCTACCGAGGGAGAGCGAAATTAAATTGAGACGTAAAAGGCTGTCTGGTCACAGAAACAAACAATATCGTGACAAGATGGAAGCAGTCCTTTGAAAACCTGCTCAATGTACGCACCCATCAACCACAAATAAAAGCACGAAAGCCGAACCCCTGGTCCCAGAGCCCTCATTCAACGAAGTTGTGGATGCAATAAATGGGTTGAAAAACAACAGCGCTCCCGGAGTTGACTGCATACCGACAGAGCTTATGAAACATGGAGGAGAAGCAACCGCTCGAAAGATCCACCAACTCATCAAAACAATATGGGATAAGGAAGTCACTCCGTAAGAATGGGAAACCCCAACAGTCGGTCCTGTTTTCAAAAAAGGCGACAAATCTGACTGCGAAAACTACACCGGAATATCATTACTTCCAACCACATACCAAGTACTGATAAATGTCATACTGGCGAGAATCACACCGTATGCAGAAGAAATACTGGGAGACTACCAGTGTGGATTCCGTAGGGACCTGCCAACAAGCGACCACATGTTCACAGTAAGGCAATTCCTGGAAAAGAAGTGGGACTACGGAGAGACGGTTCACTAACTGTTCGTTGACTTTCAAAAAGCCTATGACTAAGTCGCAAAGCAAAGACTCTACCATATTGTAGCTGAGCTGGGAGTCCCAAAAAAAAAAATATGCCGCCCTCATTCAAAATTGCATGAACGAAAATAAAGGGCGAGTTAGAATAGAAAACTACCTCTCAGAACCATTTGAAACCCACGACGGACTAAAACAGGGGGGTGGCCTCTCACAATGTCTTTTTAACCTCGTGCTCGAGTATATCATCAGAAATGTACAAGACGACAACATGGCCGGATCATCCCGATTCCACGGATATGAATCTTGTGGTAAGGGGACCATACTTGGGTAGCATATTCAAGCAGTGGACGGAGGAAGGTAAGGTAAAGGGATCGAGTTACGTAGGGGTCGGAGAATTCCTTAGACCACCGTTTCACGATTCCAGGTGCAGATTTGGCTTTCCGGATCGTCTCGTCAATGTGAGAGAGGAAGATAAGCTTGTGAAGAGGAGAAGTATTGTGCCAGGCATGGGCACTCCATTCGCTTTTTGGCGGATAAGTATGTTGTTGTCGAAGTGTCACCGAAGTGTTCCGCCGAACACTGTTCACGAAGAGAGAAACAACCTGGAACACAGGGGCATCGTCACAAATAAAACGCTGAGAGATATTTTCATTTTCTATTTTTATTGTAAATGTTTCAGCATCTTTCGTCACACATAAACTTCAACGTATAAACCCGAATTACACGACAACCGACACACATTTCCTTTTTACGACACGGAAGGTTTACTATTACCTTTACTCGTTTCGCGGTGAGATACTCTAGCGCAAGGGTGAAACGACGGATACCTCCTCGTCGAGTTCTCTCTCGTTCTCGACCTCCTCAGATGAACGAAAGTTCATATTCACATCTCGTCGCGTTGACGATCACCATTCGACTGCCTCTATACTAGCCACAAGCATCTTGATCCAGATCGTATCTGCTCTTCCCCAGAGACAATTTCCCATTCTGTCCATTAACAGAATCGTCAATGTCTCTGTTATCAGAATGTTAACACATCCCACGGGATATTTTGTAGTTTCCTGAAAGGGGAAAGTCATTCCTTGCATACATCATTATCATTGGTGATAGAATTTCATTTCGACGGCCTTCTGTTTGCACAGAACATCTGGCGCCCAGACCAGAGATATTCGGCGATTGTTTTGACGTGCAGTCCGTGGGTCTTATTTGAACTTGGTACCCGGAATCGAAATCCATTAGATCTTTATAATGGTGCGAAATTCTAGCGTGGCCGTGGGACCGGAGTATTGCCTTTGTTGGCTTAACTCCTCATAAATCATCGGATATCTCGTTGAGATATTATCGATTGCGATAGGTCGTGGCTGTGGCTGCCTTCTGTTTTTCAACGGATTTGGGCGGTCCTTGCATTAGATTACCCGCACGTGGACCCGTTGATCGGCTCATTCTTTGATGATAGCAATTCTTTTGTATCGATGTTTGAAATTACCGATTCAATGGAATGTTCCTGGGCGCAGGCAGAATGAATGTTTTTTTCTTGTTTCAGGTATGATGACTTACGAATGTTGAGCTTGGCATTAAAAGCTTTGGGATGTTCGGTTCCTTGCTTTTTGGTGTCGGTTCAACGTTGGCTACATGTTGTTGGCACCTCGTTGGGTTTTTGGGGGCACGCGTCTGAGGGCGCGTGTAACGTTTTCAGGTAGGTCTGTTCCTTGAAGGGTTAGGAACCTTACCTGGGTGAAATTGTGCGTTCGCAGAACGCTACAACTTCTTCCCCATCATTCACTTAATGAAAGTTCCGCCAAAAGTTTATTACCAAATAAATAAACGAAACGCCGCCACATTTGTCCACAACCGGGAGTAAAGGAAAAGCATAAACACATTAATAACAACACCCAGGAACCCCTGCCGGAAAATTAAACACACAGTTACTCTGTTGAAGTAAATGTTTTTTCTATATTTTATTTCACCTTTGTTATTAACTTGGTCTTAGCCATTATTAAATATGTTAGTGTTTTTATACTTCACTTAGACCTTATTATTTCACATTAAATTGATCTTTATAAATTTTAAACACGGTGAAACACTTCTTTCACGACCCGACTTCTGTATATATACGCTTCTCCGCCGCGTGGCGGAGAGCGGGAGCGACAACGACCGTGCTGGTCTGCGGATGTAATTTGACTCAGCGATAAACGGCTCGTGGTGAGCCGACTCGCTCATGGGGTGAGTTTTCCCGAGAGAGAAAGTGTTTCTCTCGTGGTGAAAACAAGGAATAAAGACTTGGCAATGTATGTGTATGTGTGAGTCAAGATCACATTGGTTTTTTCATACACAAGGCCATGGGAACGAATCTGAAAACCAGAAAAGGAATGATGTGCATCAGTGAGATGTGAGTTCGGCTATGTAAACAAGCCGAATCTCATTGGGTGCTAATTGGGTTTTGTGTTTGCTTATGTGAGAAGGTCATCGCTGGTACGGGTAGGTATTCAATTCTTATTTGCATTTGCCTATGCTGTAGGATTTAATTGATGCCTTAAGACGCAAGATGCGTATGTTTGTTTTTGTCCCTTGGGTATAGGTCGCCAGCCATGTCTATGTAGGTAGGGATAACCCAACTCAAGGGTAAGATTCCCTGATTATGCGGTTGAATTATATGTGAACCGATGAATTTTCTTTTAGGGAATTTATGATAAGTTAGGAAAGAATTCTTATAGGGAATTTGTATGCGAAGAGATGCATGAAGGTAAGGATTCTTTTCTAGGGGCTTTTAGCTAAACAAACTTAATCAATTTGATGCTTGAAGCATTTAAGGTGCGATTGCGTTAGCGAAAACCTATGCAGACTGGGATGAAGTTATGGGGTTTTTTCAGGTAAGTGGGCCGTGGAGCTTGGCGGAACCGCCACGAGCTCCCTATAGTAAAGGATCCCAAGATCTCGAATAGATTGGATATTGGTAAGGGGTTGGTTTTGAAGGTAATAGGGACATGAGATGAGTGTATACGCTTACGGGAAAAGGTTATAGATTGACATTTGGCGATGTTAAGTAAGGAGTCGTGGAGAAGGGGCCCGACGGAAAAGTTAGGTAGGTAGTTGGAGTATGACGGGTCAGGAACAGAGGAGTCATTCATTGAAATGATTGGGGAAGAGGTTAGCAAGAGTGGGGAAGAGGTTAGCAATAGTATCAGGAACAGATGAGGCATAAGATAAGCGATATGGGGTAACCACCGGATTTACGTTTATGATTGACGTACTGAAAGAAGGTTTTGGGGAGGCGACACGACTCGAGGCTGTTGTGGACAGCGGTGATCACTCGTCGGCTGGGGGAAAGGTCAGTAGTATAATTGAGGAGGTCATCACGGTGAACGTGGAGGGCAACAGTTCCAGGTTGTGAATACTGGCGACTAAGTTCGTTTCGCTTAAAGCGAAAATGGCAACATGTAAACCATGGGAGTTTTTCAGAATGGATTTGATCTGGATTTCGAGTGTAAGGGGAGTTATACTGTCGGTTTCTGGGAGAGGGTAGGGGAGGTAGAACTTTAGGAACGAAAAAATCAAAGTAGGCGGGCCTGACGAGTGGCTAGAATTCTATGGGACGGTAGAGAGATGGATAGAGCAGGGAGAAGGAAAAGTATTGGAAAATGACTGGTGGCATGGGTTAATAGAGTGGGTTTTGATGAAATTGGAATATTTGCTTGATGTTAAGGGATGGGGGGGGGGGGGGGGGTGAGCAGGGAGTGTGAGGTTTGGGAGTTTGGTCCCATTGAGAGCGGCAGGGGGTGGGTTAGGGTTAAAAGAGACTATTAAGAGGAAGTTTGAAGGAAATTTTCTTTTTAGGAGAGAGGTTGTGGTAACCGCTTTTCCGCGTATTGGGGCAATTAGAGTTGTCTTGATTAGGCCGGGAAGGGGTAGTGTGGGTTTGGGGCAGTACGATGAGTGCAGTCGAAACTGGAGATAAGCATTAGCTGGTTGGTAATTTTAAGGGTGGGAGTGGGTTGGGTCGAGATAGCGGGATTGTAGGATCTGCTGCGGTGTGGTAAAAAACTATGTTGGTAACATATATTATGAAGACCTGGTACATAAAAAATAAGTGAAAGTGACAAATTAAGAAATAAAAAAAATTCAACATTTCATTTGAATCTGAAAATATTTTTGAATCCCTATTAAATAAATTAATTAATGAAAAGGTTAAGGCAAATATCTTTGAAGAGTATTTATGTATAATCCAAGGGACGTTAGGAAAGTACAAAATGCGGAATAAATGCTGTTGTGATTTGAAATGGTAATTTTATTCGTTAAGCAAACAAAGAATTTAATTTTGAGTTCTGTCGTGGGCTAATAGTCAAATAATTTAAATGGCAATGCCCTTACGTCGACCGCATCCGCCTCTGAATGAATTAATTAACACCTATTGGTTATATCGCCGCCACGTGCTCACTCTCTAACGACGAAATAACCCTGATAAAGAGAAACACTTGCTCCTGGCATTGAACCTCTTACGAAGGAGGTGTGTATATCGAATCACAACCATTTGGCAAAACAATTTAAATTTGTTTACGATCCTCATTCTAAGGCCTTCACAGTTGATTCACCAGCCAGGAAACCATAAAGTACCAGAGACATATATTACTTGGAGGATTTGAAACAGCAGCGACCAAGGATAGTTTACTACACAACATAACATGACAACAATGAACGTCGAGAAACTAATTACCTAAAGGGCTGCTTTTGGTAATTAATTTCCCTACAAGGATTTCAGCATGAGCACCACTGCAGCTGGGTTAGCAAGACTTTGTTGCAGTAGCTGCAGTCGTGGTTACATCACAGACTATTTGGTGTAAGGATTCATTTACCTAGAATGTGATACGTTGCAAAATTAAATCAGAAGGAAGGTGCTTTAGATGAAATTGTAGCATTTCAAGTAATTGCTTCTGCAGATCTGTGGTCGACATTCAACACATTACCACATCGCAAACTTTCGGATAAAAGGTTTATGTCTTTCGATACCAATGCGTTGACATCGAGGAACAAAGTACCGAAGAGGATTAAACTTTATGACATTGTATCAGAAAAACGTACATCTTCCCCAAGTCCTTAGATCAACTTATATCCTGGAGTAAGAATTGCAATTCAATTTTATAAGGTCGTAATTGTAACGAGCGAAATCATTCAACAATGTCAAACTGGATATATGTCAGAAAATAAAGGTCTTCGATAGTGTCCTTGTTGGAACGAAATTCGGAGATCGAAGAAGCATCCTTAAAGCATCCTTAAAGAAAAATTCCTTTATGAAACTGTGGCGAGCAGCAAAATGTATGGATGTCACTTTCTGTTTTTGTATTAAGGATTCGTGTCGTTATGTTGGGTTTTGTTGATAAAAGATTCGTCTGTGCACTGATTCAATGTATAACGGCTAATTGGAGGTAATTTTATAAATTGGCACGATGAGCCGTTGCAATGACACTTGCCGTCTCCTCGTACAGTAATGTAAAGTCTCCTTAGTTACTATTTATTTTCTATTACGTCGCCACTATGCGTCAATATTCCGACACAGTGTTACTTTGATTCACAAGTTATCCTCGACAACCGTTGATTTCATGATGTATAAAATTACACATAAAGCCCTTATTAGTCTTATGGGAGCAAATGTGGTGTTATGACTATGCAAATTATCTGCGTTGTATAAGCCCATCCCAACGACAGGAAAATGACATTTCAAGGATACCATTAAACACATGACTTCCAAGTGTGCCTTACACTTTACTGATGGATATTGTGTTCAATTTACAGTCCTTAAGGATCAAATTATTTTCTAAATGAAAGAGAAAAACGGGAGAACCACATTTAAAAGCGATTTATCAAACGGATAACTCATTTGCAATGACGTGTTGGTGACAAATTTAGAGTGATTGATGACTACCAACCCAAAGGTGTAGCGATTTCAGGAATCCCTGACGTGGTCCTTATAGTGTTTAAATTGGTGCAGTATCATAATAGGATATGTACTCAGAAGAGTGATTGCAGTACCTGTACTTGTGCTGGATCTCTCATTTATCATTCTTTTAAAGGTGGAATACAAAACTAAGAAGCTTGCATAGAACGATGTTTATTACAGCTGCTGTTGTGGGTGTTGAATTCTATGCTAAATCCCTTTTGCGGCATTTTCATTAACCAGATCTTTGGACAATTTTCTTTCTGTTTCTCATAACGGGTAGGAATTTAAAGGGCATCTGATAAGGGTAATTTGTCAGGGAGATTTAAGTATATCTTTTACATAGACACCGCTTATTTGATAAAAATTCACTTGTTTTTCCTACAGTACAGCACATGAAAATATTTTTTGTTGGTATCCTTAAATGCCAATGCCCAGTGTAGATGGAAGAATTAGAAAATCAATACCTTGGTGCACATTGGTCTTGAATGATATGACGTGTGCCAATATTTTGTGATTCTAATCGTTCTAGTGTTCGTTCGAGTTGCGTTTCCTCCACTATCGTCGCAAAATGCTGCAAACTTTTTGACAAATCATCTGAAATTAACCTTTAGTGTGAATCAGGATGTAATGGGAATTAGGGTGCGTAAAGCGAAACGCAACCTCTGAGTTTATTTGACCAATGTTGTGGAAATAAACAGTGTCGCAAAATTCACGCAAGAAGTAACTTCGACAAAAAACCCCATTTGTTCCTTCAGGGCCTAGGTGTTCGTGGGCTTGTGGCATACAGATTGAATGTAAGAAAAAACCATAAACAAAGTACCCCAACTGGGTAAAATCATTACAAACAGCAACTTAAATACTACTGTCGCTTTCGACGCCAGCTTTGAGAACCTTTTTGATCATGTATTGTAGTCATAATTTGTAGTATGACCCGGATCGCCAACAGTTTGAGTGGGTCTTTCCACAATGTTTAGCGGTTTGGTTTCAGGAAGCGTGTTTCTTAGTCCTTAAAAGGACTAAGTGATCTCTTAAAATAGCTTCTGAAAACTTGTCCCACAAAAGGGGTCGTTGCCGTGCTTCCTCTGATTTCAAAGGGAAGAGCAACTTCCTTGGATTCGGCCTCTGTCCTTAGTCTTCACTTGGTCTTCCGTGGGGGCCAGGAGATACTTATCTATCCGTTGTTGGGTAAAAATGAAAGCACGTCTTGTTTTCTTTGGAATGTGTTTTTATTATTTTCTCAAAGATTATCCTGGGGCACTTCTTCCAGGGACTATAGACGAATTTAGACTGCGGCCTTTTATAAAGGAAAACAAATCGAAAATTGTATCCCAAAGATACACATTTTCGTACAACAATCTCGATATTTCGAGTGAGATGTTGTGTTTACATAAGATAAGAATTCAGTTTCTTGAATTCTTACGAAACTATTGCGCAGATGTGGAAATGTATCTGCTTTTAAGTTTTTGTTTGTTTTCCTCAATGGAAAATTTTCGGATAGAGATAATGATCTCTGAATTTTGGATTTGGGTGATGCTGTGGGACAAATGTGAAACGTAAACGAATATTAGATTCGTTTATTGCGAATTTGATTTTAATTCAAGATTTTGGATTTAATTATGCCGTGGGGGCAAATGTTATGCGATAAACGAATGTTTGATTCGTTTATTGCGAATTTTGGTTCATGTTTGGGTTATTGTGGGTTTTGATAAGATGTTGGCGTTTTAGCGTATTATAGCTAGGATTTGGATGTAGGAATGGGGGGAAAAGGTAGTAGGGCTTTTTAGAGCACTACAACCAGTTGTCATAGGAGTTTAGCAATGATGAAAGAATCCCCCCATTGAGCAGAGGATTCATTGACTAGAATGCTGACCTCTTTCAGCCGACGGAGACATTAATGTACCACCCTATTGTCAATGCGTCTGCGGTTCTTTCTAACGTATCTATGCGCAGTGTTCCTTCCCGTTGAGGGGAACGAGCTTTGGGTGTACGTTAAAATAACTGTAGTACATTCTGTCCAGGGATTAATCATTTGAAAAGCATAAAGGGACTGCCAAAATTCTTTCTGTCGCTAAATCGGCACCATTGTTCTTTATCCTGACATGATGTTTTAGCGCGATCTGTCATTTACTTTGTTTCCAGTGACCATTTTCCGGAATTCTTTTCAGTTCTCCCCATGAATTATGTTTTATGACTTCTATCGAAGCAACGGGTGCCTCGAAGGGTTTCTTGAGTTTGGAAAGAGAAAAAATTCAACTGGAGCCATATCTGG
Organism: Microdon myrmicae; assembly: GCA_963931805.1. Classification (NCBI taxonomy): domain Eukaryota; kingdom Metazoa; phylum Arthropoda; class Insecta; order Diptera; family Syrphidae; genus Microdon; species Microdon myrmicae. The sequence goes on from OZ007497.1 coordinate 121,337,555, forward strand.
TGAATATGGTGGTTGTTCGATGATGTTTGTAGGCGAGAAATTCGTTCACAATGATATCTTTGTGAGATGATACGTTATCGTGGTGTCAAATCGATGAGTTTTCTTGCCACAAACGCCACAAAACGCGCAGATAATATTCTTTATTTATCGTCAGGATAGAGGATAGTTGTATCGACTTAGCGACAGAGAAACATTTGACAATCTCTTTAAGCGGGCTTTTTAAATAATCATACCCGGTACTTTCTTCACGGAATGTAAGGAAGGAGAAGGCGACTCGTACGGATATTCCTTCTTCATTTCTTCATACTGTTTCCACCCTTCGTGCGAGAGCTAAGAGCCTTTGACAGGAAGTACTGTGGGGAAGAAGCATGTTGCGCCGGCGTACGGCGCTGATTCTCTTCTTCCTCCATCATATATTGTTCGCGCGGACACTGTTCACAACACAAAAGAAATGAAGCACACATATTGTTTATTGTTTTTCCCGGGGAAGTAGTGTGGCAGTCGATCCAACGCGGAATGTGGAGTGGACACAAAACGGAGAAATAAGAACACTGTATGTCTGTTGTAATGAATGTTCTTTTATTTATTTCAACTGTTTAAAAATCAAGTGTTGTGGTTATTGTTTATATGTTCTTTGTAGGTAAGATTATTTAAGTTACTTTAAACAAACACGGTACGAACATTGATTGACTGAATTTACTTATGGACGCAACAATGGGAACCAGTTAAGGTAAGCAGGTACACATTATTAACTTTCATTTGAACTATTATAGTGCAGACGACTCACACGATTCAAACTAAATTCGAGGGTGTAAAATTCGCGACTTCGGGTATATAATTACGCGTCTCCGCTGCCGGCGGAGAGCGGAAGTCGGCATGACCGTGGTAGTCGGCCGTTGGAAAAAGACTCCCCGAGGATAGAACTCTGATATGAATTCCATCCTAGTGTAGTGTGATAAGATATACAACAAAAATGACCATAAAATATAATATCAAGGAAATCAATTTGACCTTGTCACAATTACCAAGTGTCATGTAACCAGCATTCGTTGCCGACAATAATTCAAGGTCGATTCTTTTCATTGAGCAAAAGAAACGAATCGCTATGGTTACGATTTGCAAGAGTCAAATAACAATCGTATGCGAGCTTACTGCAGATAAATGATTCACATATTAATTGGGTCAAACCATCTCATTTTTATTGCACTGTACACCAAGCTGGATTTAGAGAATAGAATAGCGTAATACGCATTTTACATGTTGAGTGAATTATGAATGAATTGTAATAGCTGATGAAGCATTATTTGTATGAGTAGGTTAAGAAATTTATGGATAATTGAGTGATTGATTGGGAGTATAAATACCCCGTCAATTTCAATAATAAAATCAATTAAATGCCTAATCTAGAGTTTGATTCAACAACTGCGGCGCTCTACGCCATACTCTTTAAGCGAGCTGCGCTACATACAGCAAACAGTAGGGAAGTTAGGTCATAGTCAATCTTAGGATAAAGTTTACATATATTACCACACATATATCACCTGACGGCCCACAAAACCTTACATGGCGACCCTACATAACCACATGGCGATCCTGCCATGTCCCCTTGCATCGTAACCCCCTATCACAGCGATCCTGCCAGCTTCGTACAATATAAAAAAACGAAGTAGTGGGCCAGAACCGGATGCCAGGTTGCCAAATATTATATTATACCACATGGCGATCCTGCGATCCTGATTTGGAATCTTTTGATCGTTATCAACGAGTATATGGAGACTTTTTGACGAGATCCTGCACTTAACTAGGAATATTCAGATCGAATATACTGCACCATCTGATCTGGAACTTTTTCTGATCGATGATCCTGCACTGATCTGGAACCGTCTGATCATAGCCTACACTGAACTGGAGATGCCATTATTACCTGAGGTAGTTTATGCCCCAGATGATGCTAACTTCATACGAAGCAGCGGACCAGAACCGGATGGCGGTTTATTCGCGACAACAATTAGACGAGCTTTTTTGCAGTATAGAAGGACCACTGGTATACACGAACAAACACGAAGTCAATTACATACCAGAACGTTCACAAAGGCTAATTGTGTACGAAAGAATTGGCAACCCCCTTCATCTTTGAATTACCCCAGATGGACGAGCAACTTATATACCCACACCTTATCCACATACACAATATACTTTCTTACCAGAAACCTTGGACGATTCCCTAGCAGAACAGAAATAAATCATGTATAAAATGATAAAAAAAAAAAGCCAATTAGTAATGATTATATAGTATTGTATATCCTGCCTGATGAAATTAAATTAATAAATATGTAAATAACTATATACGTCGCTTAACAATCATGTAAATTAAATTAATTATTAATTAAAAATTAAAAAAATTAAATAATCTTTGCTTGTATTTTTCTCTATATTCGTTATAAATATATTATTGTAATCATAATTTCCTTTTATTTAATAGTTAAGGCAATACTTATTCTTAAATCAATTGTGTATATCAATACAAAACCTCATGAAGTTTAAGAAAAACTTAAACAAATATTGTAATAAATAGAAAATAGAACGTAAAGAGAAAGAAGAATTTCTCACAGTCAAAAATGTAATAAGTATTAAAATATTTATTTATTTATTTATTTATTATCAATTAGTAATGTAAAATTACATATCAATAACTTAACCTAATGAGCCTAGCAGCGGGGACTATTGGCTCTGTATTTCTAATTTACAATTTAATCTTAATGCTATTTACAAATTTATTTACAATTTCTATGTTGTCGGTAGTGGGATCTGCTAGAATTGTATAAATATCTGTATTGCGAAATAGTTTGTCTTTCAAGGGTTTTAGGTGAGGACAGTCTTTCAAAATGTGAGTGATTGTAAGTGTTGTGTTGCATTTTGGGCAGATTGGGGCTGTAGCTCGGTGGAGCAGGTGGAGGTGGGTAGCAGCTGTATGGCCTAATCGCAGCCTCACAAAGTTTGTGATTTTGGATTTGGACAAGTTAGTTGGGTAAGAAGGGTGAGTTTTGAAAGGGTTTACCATTTTATAGGCATGGGGGTGAGTATCCCACTTTGTTTGGTTAATTTGTTTTTGTTGAGTGCTGATAATTGACAGTAGATCGGCTCTTGTGTAGGTGTTGAATTTATGTACTGGAGCTCTTTTGGCTGAGTTGGTTGCGGCGTCTGCATTTTCGTTACCGCTGATGGCGACGTGACTGGGAGTCCACATTAGTTTTATTTTATTGCAGTATTTAATGATATTATTCCGAATATTGGAAATGATATCATCAGTGTTGTGCGTGTTTCTTATTGAGTTGAGTACCGACAGGCTGTCGGTGCAGATGACATATTTTTCTCTGTGGTTGGTGGCGAATGTTACGGCTTGTAAGATCGCGAAGGCTTCCGCCGTGAAAATGGAGCTAAATTCGGGTAATAGTCCGATTTTCTTTACTGCACCTTCTTCGGATGTGACCGCAAAGGAAGTATAGCTGGTTGTTTTGGATCCATCTGTGTACAGAAAGCGCCATCCGTTGGATTTATATTTTGAGGCGACTGACCAGAATAGTGCACCGTATATTTCCTTGTTTGTGTTTGGTTTTTTAAATGTTGAGAGTGTTGTAATGATATTATTATTATTTAGAAGCCATGGTTACCCCCCATGTTGAGGAGTATTTGAAAGTTTGTTTAATATCCAATTCCAATTGCTTGGTTTTATCTAAAATGCGACTGATTGCAGATGGGATTCAGTTGGTGTTTTTGTATCCTATTGTTAGTTTGATGTCTTTCTCAATTATGGAATTTCTCGAAAACGCTAATTTAGCTTTTAGTTTTAATGATATGATTTCCATCCGGTCCTCGATTGTTGGGAGCCCAGCTTCAGCCAGTATATTTTTTATTGGTGTCGTTCTGAATGCAAAGGTGCTTCTTCTAGCGGCTTGGTGATAGATGGGCTTTATTATATTTAGAGTCGTTTTTGGACTATTGCCATAGATATAGATCCCGTAGTCTATTTTACTTAAAATTAGAGCTTTAGTAATTTTACATAGAGTGTTAATGTGTACGTTACTTTTCGTGTTGCTTAAGTATTTAATAATATTGAGCCTCGCTGCTAATGATACTTTGAGTTCTGAACAATGTTGTTTCCAGGTATACATATTGTTAAATGTTATTCCTAGGATTTAGAGGTTGGGGGCATTTTGGATTGTTTTGTTGTTTATGTTGAGGTGTATTTGGGGACAAAGTCGTCGTCGGCACACATGAAATAATTTACATTTGTCTACTGAGAGTCTGGCACCCGAAGAATTTGACCATTCTAAGATATCTTTCACTGTTTCAGTTAAAATGTTTTTGCAGAAAGTTAGATCACTGGATTTACTTAAGATGTATATATCATCGGCGTAAATGCAATGATCTAGATGTTTCTGTTTGTGTATTATTGTACTTATGTCGTCAAAGGCGATCATAAATAGTACAACTGACAGTGGGGATCCTTGAGGGATTCCGTTGTGTAATGGAAATGTATTGGAGTAAACGTGGTTGACTTTACATTGGAATTTTCTATTGCTTAGAAATGATTTAACGTACCTATATATATTGTTGCCAATTCTCTATTTTAACAATTTATTAAGTACGGTGTGAGCGCCTATTCTGTCGAATGTTTTCTCAAGAGAGAGTATTGTGACGTGATTTTTGGCGGATAGAGCCTTTGAGGTGTAGTGGTCAATGTGGAGTAAGGCGTCTGTGCAACCTCTATTGGATTTGAAAGCTACTTGGTTGATGGATGTCAATTTCTGTGTTTCCATAATCCAGAGTCGACGTTTGGTTACGATTTTTTATAATACCTTTGCGGGACAAGGAATTAAGGATATGGGGCGGTAACCCTCCACCGTATCTTTATCTTTGTTCGGTTTGGGAATAGATATTAAGACCGCGGTTTTCCATATTTGTGGAATGTGTGATGTTTCAAGTATTTTATTGTATAACTTTATAATTCTTTGTTTTGCATAATGCGAAAGGTTTTTTAACATTGGGTAAGATATTCGATCTCTCCCTGGAGTTTTGCCCTTAGTTATACTAAGTGCTGACTCGAATTCGATAAATGAGATGGGTTGTTCTATGCGTAGAGCTGCAGAGTTAGGAGTTTGCAAAGATAGTGGATTGTTAACGGATTCAATTTTTTTGCAATTGAATTCGGGGTGAAAATTATTGTTGTCTGAGAATTGCGACCAGGTTTTGGCGAAGAGTTGGCTTATTTCCACTGTGTCTGAGATTGTAGTATTTTCGGAATTAAGGGATGAGATAATTGTCGGATTGTGATTACCACTTAAGCTGCGTATTTTATGCCATATTGTGGTTGTGGAGGATGTTGGATTGATTGAGGAAGTGAATTGAAGAAAGCTTTTTGCTTTGCTTTCTTTCATCTTCCTACGAAATTGTGCATTCGCTTTTTTGTATGCAACAAAATTAACTTGCGTTGGTCTTTTTTGAAATTCAGAGAGGGCTGACATTTTGCTTTTTCTGAGAAGCGTTAGGTCGGAGTTCCACCAAGGTACATAATGCCTAGTTTCTGATTTGGTTGTGATATTTGTTTGGGGCATTGAGAGATTGGCAGCGGATCTGATACCTTTACTGATTAGCGCAGCTTCGTGATTCATGTCAGGTGTGGGGGAATAGGTTGAAAGAAATTCGTCAACTTTTCTTTCAAAAAGTGCCCAGTTGGCGGAATCGGTTTTGTATTTTGGAGATCTGTTGTGGTGGGTTATCGGTTGCTGATTATTTATTATGCTTAAAACGGGGAAATGGTCACTATTGTAGAGGTCGTTTAGAACTTGCCATGAAGTTTTCGAAACCAATTCTGAGGAGCAACAAGTGATGTTTATATGAGTGAGGGTATTGTAGGTAGAAAGGTGAGTAGGGGAACCGTCATTCAGTAGGATCAGATTGCAGGTGAGGAGAAAGTTTTCAATTACTTCCCCTCTTTTGTTTGTGAAAGGTGAACCCCAGAGTGTACTCCAAGCATTTATATCGCCTCCAAGTATTCTGAGCTTTTTTGTTTTTGTTGAGTATAGCCTGAAGATCATTTTTATTTAATGGCTGATTTGGGGGGAGATGTAAGGCAATGTAGGTAAAATTTAAAGGGTGTTGTATTTCTACAACGAGAGTTTGGATATTTGTAATGATGGGGAGGATTTTGTGGGAAGTACCTTTCTTGATTAGTAATCCTACTCCTTGCTTGTGTGATGTGTTTGCAGGTGAATTGTAGAAGTAGCCTACATAGGATTTAGGGGATGAATTGTGTGGTATTGACTGGACAATGCGTTTCTTGCAGTGATATTATATGTGGGTTATAGTCTTAAATTAGAATGTTTAGTTCGTCAAAGTTGTTGGTATAACCGTTCATGATCCATTGTAGAATGGTGAATGGTTTTTGTTTTGGAGTGAGTTTTGTTCAGCCGTGCTAGTGTGCTTAGGTCTTGATTTTGCAGTGCCCCACTCCGCTGTTCCGGATGTGGGGCACTTGGACTCTGGATTGAGTTCAAGTGTCCAACCTCAGGAACAGCAGAGTCAGGGGCTTGGTTGTTAGTTTTATAGTTACATTGTAATATCATCATCTACTAAGGTGTGTACATTTTTATTAATTTTTTTATTAGTGAGAGACGGTTTACTTTTTACCTTTGATTTGGGTAAAGCGGTGCGTTGCGAATGGCTATTAGCAGAGCAGCTTGTCGTGGTTTGTGGAATGTTTTCAGTCTGGTTGTTTGTTGGCGAACTTGTTTGTAGTTGTGGGGGTTCGAATGTGGTTAATTGAGTTGATGATATTTGTTGAGCTGATGGCGTTAATTGAATTGATGGTGTTCGTTGGATAAACTGTGTTGTAGACGAAATTGGTTTGGTTGGGTTATGTGTTATTGACCTTTTTGGCTTGTGGGGCAATATACGCCGCTTAACAATCATATAAATTAAATTTTACAAACATTTTATACGAAATGTGCTTATTGCTTAGGCTGAAATTGCAATGGAATGTATTGTTTAAATAAAACATAGTTTCTGCTTGTATTTTTCTCTATATTCGTTATAAATATATTATTGTAATCATAATTTCCTTTTAGTTAATAGTTAAGGAAATACTTATTCTTAAATCAATCATGTATATCAATAAAAAACCCCATGAAGTTTAAGAAAAACTTAAACAAGTATTGTAGTAAATAGAAAATAGAACGTAAAAAGAAAGAAGAATTTCTCACAGTAAGAAATGTAATAAGTATAAAAATATTCTGTACGCCTATACATGGCAATTACACATAAAAAGTAAATGAAATGCTATGCAATGATCCCAACATTTGTAAACAAAATATGGAACAAAAGACCAACAAAAATTCTAAAAATATTTTGTTAATTGTGACAAGGTCAAATTGATTTACTTGATATTATATTTTATGGTCATTTTGTGGCTATGTTATCACACTACACTAGGTTAGGGTTAAGGAAAGGGAAGAGAGAGAAAAACTCTTCTCTTAAGGGTGTGGCCGCCACAGAGATACACTCTTTCAGTACAGTGGTGTGTGTGCCTAGAACAAAGAAAGGCATAAAGTGCATTCCTAGGATACGATTTCGGTAAGGCAAATAAAACCGAAATCGTCGGATGCTAATGGGATCTTTGTTGGAGCATGTGCGGCTAAACAAAAAGACGACGATGCGATGTGGAAACGTGCTAATTGGTTGGGGGACGAAACAAATCCCTTGCTTGCATTTGTATATGCAGGGAAATCCGTTTGTGGGAAACGGATTCTATATTTGCATTGTTTATTGATGCCAATAGACGCGGAATGCGTATTTGCTTTGGTTTGCATATTGTGCGAGTCAGAGAATTTTATTGCCGGGAGAAAAAGGTCGCCGGCCCATGTGTACATAAAGAAATTTATCGTACACATGGCGAAGTTGTAAAATAGACGGCGCAATATTTATGATCCCTGGTGAAGGTTGCAAAGTATGTAATTCAAATCATTTGTTTACAGGAATTCGTCTAGGGGAATTTGTCTGGCAACCTAGATGCCGAAATTGGTTTGGAGTTTCTGATAAGCCAATAAAGAAAGCTTACCGAGCATTGGTATACAAAGAGAATGCATGAAAGGTAAGTTTTCTTTACAGGGACTTAAAGATCATAGATTTGATCTCTTTAATGCGTGAAGCATTTTCAGGTGCCTAATGCGATTGCATTGGCGAAAACTTGTGCGTCTTGGGATGAGGTAATGGGATTTTTAGGTAAGTGTACCGTGGGGTTTGGCGGCACCGCCACAGTATTATTAGACTCTCCTAGCCTGGCAGAGTTTTATTTGAATAAATGTCCCACCACGCCTCGACTGTTTTCGTTGCTGATCATTGATTGATCAACATATGATCCGCAATTTCTTTCTCTCGTCGTTATTTTCTTTTTGCCCGATGGTTCCTCAATATTCCACAATTTCTCCATCTGCTGCTCAATAGTGTTATCGGATGTCATTATTCCACAAATGGGATTTTCCTTTACTGTCTCGATCTGGCGGGATCTATGCAAAGATGGTGTTCTGCAGGGCGGGCAACTAGGACCCCAAACAAATCTGACTGGGCGACTGTAGTGTCAAATACAACTTTGTGCCGATCAACGATGTTGAATGGTGTCGGATTTGTTGAATGATGTCGGATTTGTTGAATGATGGACCTGCTAACTGGATTTTACGAGGGGCTGGCCAGTTGGAAATGTTTATTAGTTTCGCTGGTTGCTCCGACAAGATCTTGGAAAAAAATGCAAGAATCAATTCGCGCCGCTAAGGAATTTATTCCCGATCTTCCACTCTACGCCCGGACTCCTACCTAATGTGGCCAATACCCTAGATGCGAACATTTGCCGAAAGCGCCAATTCTGGCATATGCCTTCGTGATACAGTTGACTTCTCAGTCAGAATCCATTCTATTGGCTTTCCATGGACGTATAGCGTTTGCGACGATAGTGAAGAACGTGTGATTCGAACAGACGCTATGACGGTTAGAATCACTAAAAGATTGAACCAATGCTCAACATATGAGGCCACTGCCGCTTGTACGAATTCGAATTCTAAACTCAAATACTCTCAACTGATGTTGGAATTGCTATGTTATTGCTTGGTATGCGGCTGATGCTTTTGCTTTTCGATTTTCTTTCTGTGTTGTTCTTCATTATTTGCTTGTGTACTGTGTATTATCTGTTAGCAACGCCGCAGACGTCCATTAGGTAGTCTTTGTAAACCCGAGCTGGACCATTTTTTTTTGTTTAATACTTCTCTCAGCAGAGGCAGACCTATATATTTTATTTTTACACTGTTTAGTGAGGAATTTTTTTATTTTTTTTTATTAGACTTCTCTCGGGAGAGGCGAACCTATAGCGCCGAGTGGGCGCACCGAGATGCCATCAAATAACTGTTGCAGTACTTCTTGAACAGTTGCAGGTTGTAACGCTCCGGAAACACTCGCATGGGAAAGGAGTTCCACAGCTTTCCGCTCTGTAACGGAACGGGTTCTGATGCTAAGATATTCGGTCCGCCGGGAGATGAACCGCAAATTGGTGCGATCCGTCGGATTGTCTTGTGGGCGCATATAAACCGAATTACGCGGATCAATATCACGAATCTCCGAACAACAGTACCCGTGATAATATCTGTCAAGCAGAGCAAGGACGGCTGCTGGCTTTCTAGTGACTGTTGTTCGACGTCAGCACCATGTCCCCAATCTGGCGGATCGCTCGTCTGTGTTTGCTCTGAAGTAGGTTAGCGGAGCTCCAAACATGAGAGCAACATTCGAGCACGGGTTTAATTTAGGATTTATACAGAAAAAATGTTTGGACCGGAGTAAAATCTTTCGTGGCTCTAAAAAGATAATTCAGTTTTTCAGAGGTGGACCTGGCAATGTTCGACACGTGTTTATACCACAATACTTTCCCACAAACCGTGACGCCGAGCGATTTTATGCTTTCCCTTGATTCGAGGGCCTGGCCATTCATCATCAGCTGTAGTACCGATGATCTACTTTTCCTTGTGAATGTTGTATATTGTGTCTTCGTTGCATTGAAGTGGCGAGAGACGCCTTTCCCCACTGCAGGACCTTATCCATATCCCGATTTAGAGAGTCGATCTGGTTACATCTCAGCTGGTGGGACGTTGATGCACTAATCGGCCGACTACTTGAAAAAGGGGAAACCATCGTACTATCATCCGCAAAACTGAACACTTTGTTACCCGTTGAGCCCAGCAAAGTATTTATGTGAAGCGAAAACAAGGTTGGAGCCAAAATAGAACCTTGTGGTACCCCGGAACTAACAGGATACAGATCTAAAATCTCGCCATCCACAATAACCTGGATCGATCGATTTTCGAGGAAGCTCTTCGTCTAGCTGCAATGCTGCTGCCAATGTCCGTATGAACGAAGCCTCCACAGCGGCGCTCCATGACAGACGCGATCAAAATCGTAGGCGACATCCAACGCGACCGCTCTTGACTCACGATGCTCTTCAATCGTAGATGTCCATATATCGGTTATAAGTGTCAGAAGGTGTCTCCATGGACTGCCTGCTACGGAATCCGTAATGACTTGACTACTAAAGAGCTGTTACCTTGTCAGCAGTTGTTGTTGGAATAGGTAGCGATACCGGTAGATTAACCGTCGGTATGGTATATATTCAAAACCCTGGACAGAGATGGGATTGGACTAAAACTGCGAGCAAGTTTTCGTGTTGTTGTAGCTATTTAGGTAGGTCTGTGGATGCTGTGCTCTTTTTTGTGAGTGGCTTTGCAGTCCTGATTCTTAGCTCCGGGAAGCCTAATAGTGTTGTAATTTTTAAAGGTAGTTTCTAATGCCGATATTGTTTAATAAGAGATCTGCTAACACGAGATTGTTGGAGAAGCCTCCGTTGGTAATATTTATTTGTTATGCTAGTTGGCCCGATACGATCTTGGTCAGATTGCGAGTATAACTGTTCCTGTCATGAAGTATCCTCAATACCATGACCAAAAATCATTCCAAAGAAAAACTGTATAATGCCATGAAAGAGTTCGCAATTCCAAACAAATTGATACGACTTTGTAGGTTGCCCATGCCCAACGTAACTAGCCAAGTTAAAATAGCGGGATTGCTGCCCAAACCAAACCAGGCGCCAGAAATGATCCAAATTTCCTGAAACCATATTCTCACACGTGGCGAAAGACGGTGCTTTCAGTAAGACCCAAAAACCAAGTGCCAAAGTGCGGAATTGAATTCTTCACAAGTCGAAAATGAATAGTTAACAATACAAACAATACTCATTACATTCTTCGATAGCAAACAATTTATCCACAAGAAACTAGAAGTTGGAAATTGACTAAATTATTATTGGTTTTGAAGTGTCTTAAGACTAGAATCCGCTTTTTCGACCCGAATACAGACTCAGTCTCTGTTGGGTAATATGCACCGTTTCACATCGCACCCGTTGGTTGTCTATTTTTGGCTCGAAATCAAATCTGTGTGTTAAATCATCCGTCGCGTTCACCGGATTTAGCTCCATGAGTTAAAGTCAGTTATCTGTTGCGATTTCCCATACTACCTGTTATTATGGTATATTATGATAGGATTATGGAATATTTTATATGCGAACATGACCCATGTGGCTGCAAATTGTTTTTCAATCATCTCAAAACGTTGGGTAAGGAGTGTACTCAATTTAAAAATATGGACCACCATGTTATTCAAATATAATACCGCATAGCGAAATGTCAACATAAATGTATAAGTACCTTGAAATGGAATAATGAACGGTTAATGTGGAACCACAATATCATAAATATTAAAGATGTGCGGGGTGTTCTGAATAAGTCCATGAAAAGTGAGCATAGTATTATATTCCATTATTGGTTTCCGAGGAAACCGAAAAACATCTGTTCAACTACAAGAGCAGTCACGATCCTAGAGATGATTTGTTATGTAGCCTCTTGGGTGTTGTCAAGGATACTTCAGACTCTATTGCTAGTCTTCATGTTTACTTACTGCAACTGCTCAAAGGATCAATGAAACAAAAGTCAGCAACTTTTTTCCTCCGTATGCCACTCCAACCTCAATCTTACCATCTAATATACAAGTGCGATACTTTAGTATTCTATTCCCCTGTCATTTCAATGTGAATTTGTTTTTGTTTTGTTAGAAGCTACCACTGAGTAATTGATAAGTCTACTCTTACTGTGTGCTTTAGGTAAGTGGAAGTTTATATACGGCTTACATTTACCATTCATTGTGGGTATTGAAAAAATATAATTGATTCCACGATTCCATAGAGAAAGCATTCCATCTACAGAAAAGTCTTCGTTCCATACAACTAACGGATGTGTTATTCAATTGACCACATATCTGACGAAGCATAGGTAACTGGGCGCAGTGGACAAAAGAGTTGAATCGAGCAATTGAATTCACTGCCTGTCGTCAAACACCATTCTTTCAAATCGGAATAATAAGTGGGACTATCGGAAAGGGTTCTTAACCGATGGTGTGAATCATAATCTTACCGAACAATGGCCGTGACAAGGGTTATTAGATGTATGCCATGCCCAAGTTGTTCAGGTGCGTTGAACGGCGATCTAGGTCAGTCGTTGCTGGTGTTTTGGGAATATAGCCTTCTTCGTCCTTGTTGGCTTTTGTTGTTGCAAGATTGTTTTGAATGTAAACAGGAAAATGGCATGCGACTTAGTTTCACTCATAAGTTTAATATAATCCATGGTGTAAAGGCCCCTGAGCTTTTAAAGGTTGTTCTAATAAAACATAGAAGGAAAGATGTTAAGTGGGAATGGGGTTTAAACATCAAGCGATTTTTGACATCGAATTTTTCACTTGATAAGTTCAATCTTCGGCAGTTTCAACTTAAGGTTAACAACTCAAGAACGCGTCAAAATGATTAAAACCTATTACAAAAATGAACATTCAAATAAAACTGGATCTTGTGCCCTTTCATTGCAATATTAAAGGATCGATAATAGATGTGGAACCTTCAGTGTGTGCTCATGCACATCGTTCAGCCGAAATCATTCCAGCGGAGTGGGACGATCCAAATACCTCGATTCGTCAACATGTTACATAATTATGCTAATTCGCGTCCTTAACACATTAAAATCCTACATTTCACACACGAGGACCAACAGTTTATTAAATAAAAATGTGTTTCACTTTGTATATTCTAATTGTATATTAGATGGTAAGATTGAAGTTGGAGTGGCATACGGAGGAAAAAAAGTTGCTAACTTTTGTTTCATTTATCCTTTGAGCAGTTGCAGTAAGTAAACATGAAGACTAGCAAAAGAGTCTGAAGTATCCTTGACAACACCCAAGAGGCTACATAGCAAATCATCTCTAGGATCGTGACTGCTTTTGTAGTTGAACAGATGTTTTTCGTTCCCCGGAACGGGGCGTTTTCCTGGGAAATCAATAATCGATATAATACTATGCCCACTTTTCATGGACTTATTCAGAACACCCCGCACATCTTTAATATTTATGATATTGTAGTTCCGCATTAAGCATTCATTATTCCATTTCAAGGTACTTATACATTTATGTTGACATGTCGTTATGCTGTATTATATTTGAATAACATGGTGGTCCAGTTTATTAAATTGAGGTTGGTTAGGTGGTAGTCGGTCCCAAGGTGAGATACCACCCCGTCAGCTGTACAATCCGCGATATCACCGAGAGAAATCTTCGACGGCGCTTTGGAGGTGTGGCTGATGGCCCGGACTGACACAGAGATAAGTCATGATGGTGCCTTCTGATATAAAGGATTCCGGAGGTAAACTAGTCTCCCATTCGGATCTCCGGGGGGGGACTATGTCAGGGGGAACATCATGCAGATATGATAACTAGCGGAACTTTAAGAGGTTCGTCATCGCATAACCGGGCTCGTTCTCGAGGCTCTGCCCACGCTCGACTGGTGACGGCATTTTGTAACATCCGTCGCATCGGTTTCACCAATACGAATGTAAACGCCGTCTACCAATATTTGCAAACAACGAAACCTGATATCCTTGCCCTAACTGAGACCCAGGTCGATTCGTCAACTGATTCGACATATCTTCGTTGCTCAGGATACGACTTACACTCCAGATTCCGTTTTGGGGGCGGGGTCTGCGTCTTCCCGCGGTCCAATCTGGATTGCCAGAGGATGGAGGCGTTGGAACCCAATAATATAGACATCATATGCTTGAGGGTCGTGCTGAGGAATTCCATTAAATTTCTTTACCGCTCTCCTAAAGACTATCGACCGGCGACATTTTTCGAACATCTATCACATACCGTCGACTGTATACAGATCAACCAACCAGCTTCTGAAATTGTTGTCCTTGGCGATTTTAATGTGCACAAATCCGGCTGGTTGTTACATTCTAACAGAACCGACCAGGCTGGGAGGTTGGCGGAAATGTTTGCTGTAAGCCACAACTTGACTCAACTCGTGGGGGAGCCAACCCGAGTGCCGGATGCCCGAGGTGATTATGCGAACACCCTGGATCTGTTTTTGACATCCGAACCGAGTATTTATACCGTAGAGGTTTCTGCGCCACTGGGAAACTCAGATCACTGCTTGATATCTGTCGCGCAAGCACTTGCATACCAAGCGAATAACCAACCTAGGCAGCTTCGCCATGTATGGAAGTATGGGGCTGCTAACTGAAGCACACCTCCATGGTCGGAGGTGTGCTTCAGAGACTCCGATGTTAACGCTTGCGTGGAGTCTGTATTAGAGATTATTCTTCTGGGGATGGAGATGTGTATTCCACATTCCATCAAACAAAGTTCATCTGATAAACTGTGGTTTGATAAAAAAGGCGAGCAGATTACAGCGGCAAAAAATAGAGCTTTTAAGCAATGGCGTTCCGGTCCCACCGATGTTGACAGAACGAATTTTGTTAGAATCAGAAACGTGTGCAACCAGGCGATTGATGCCGCGAAGAAGGCACACAACGACAGGGTGATCAATAAGCTCCTTCGGTGCCCGACTTGTTCGCGCTCCTTCTGGTCAATGGCAAAAGCTGTCAGCGGTAACTTCGCATCCTCTCTTTCCATCCGTTGGTGACAGACAGTGGGACGTTAGTCACGAATTCAAAGTATAAAGCTAATGTGTTCGCGAATTTATTTTCCGCGAATTCAAACCTCGATGCCGGACTTTTGGAACTACCTGTGGTCTCATCGGTACGCTCTTCCATGCGGGATATGAGATTTCCTCCGCGGACTATTCAACGCATTCTACGTGAATTGGATTGTAGGAAGGCAGTCGGCCCGGACGGAATACCAGCAATAGTCCTTAAGAACTGTGCTCCAGAACTATCGCCGGTTCTTGGCAGACTCTTCCGCTTATCTTATGCACGGAGGACCTTTCCTGCCAGCTGGAAAATCGCTCGAGTTCAGCCAATCCCAAAGACGGGGAAAAAGTGTATCCCACAAAATTACCGTCCGATAGCATTACTGTCTATTTTATCTAAAGTGATGGAAAAAGTCATCAATACAGAGTTTGTTAAGTATTTGGAGTGCAACGGACTTCTGAATGACCGTCAATACGGATTCCGTGGCAGGCGGTCCACGGGAGACCTTTTGACACTTATAACCAATATATGGACATCTGTGATTGAACAGCATGGTGAGTCAAGGGCGGTCGCATTGGATATCTCCAAGGCTTTTGACCGCGTCTGGCACGGGGCATTGCTGAGCAAACTTGGTTCATATGGACTTTCCCAACAGCTTTGGGACCGGACGAGGAGCTTCCTTGAGATTCGATCGATCCGGGTTGTTGTGGACGGCGAGTGTTCGGATCTGTATCTTGTTAATTCGGGGGTGCCCCAAGGTTCTATTTTGGCTCCAACCTTGTTCTTGCTCCATATTAATGATTTGTTGGAGACAACGGATAACAAAGTGTTCAGTTTTGCGGATGATAGTACGCTTGTTTCCTCCTTTTCGAGTGTTCGGCCGATTGGTGCTTCTGCGTCGCATCAGCTGAGATGTAGACAGATAGACTCCCTGAATCAGGATCTAGATAGGGTCCGGCAGTGGGGAAGGGCCAATCTCGTCGACTTCAATGCAGCGAAGACACAATATACAACATTCACAAAGAAAAGTGGATCATCGGTTCCACAGCTGATGATGAATGGTCTGGTGAAACCTTGAAATTGCTCGCCGTCATGGTCTGTGGGAATGTATCATGACATAAACACGTGTCGAGCATCGCCAGGTCAGCCTCAGAAAAACTGAGCTATCTTTTTAGAGCCAAGAAATATTTCACCCCGGCCCAACGTCTTCTCCTATATAAATCCCAAATTAGACCCGCGCTCGAATATTGCTCTCATGTTTGGAGCTCGGCTCCTAAACATACCCTCGACCTACTTGAGAGCATACAGAGACGAGCGATCCGCCTGATCGAGGACCCGGCGCTGACGCCTGGACTACAGTCGCTATCACATCGAAGGCGCGTACCCGACCTCTGTATGTTTTACAGATATTATCACGGGTACTGTTCTTCGGAGATTCGTGGTATTGTTCCACCCAGTTCGGCTTATGTGCGCTCCACAAGACAATCCGATGGATCGCACCCGTTTGTGGTCAATCTCCCGACGGCGCGAACATCCCTGCATAAGAACTCGTTCCGTTACAGAGCGGGGAAGCTGTGGAACTCCCTTCCCACGCGAGTGTTCCCGGAGCGTTACAACCTGCAACTGTTCAAGAAGAACTGCAACAGTTATTTAGTGGCATCTCGGTGCGCCCACTCGGCGCTATAGGTTCGCCTCTCCCGAGAGAAGTCTAATAAAAAAAAAAATAAGAAAATTCCTCACTAAACAGTGTAAAAATAAAATATATTGTGTACTCTCAAATTTATTTAACTAATCTATTTTAAATACAAAACTCCAAAGCATATATAAACTTTAAGCAAAAAATACTGTTAAAATAAAATAAACTACATCAACAAAAGAAATCCATGAGAACGGTGCTCAAAATCGTGCATCAGTCCATAAAAGGAAAACGCACACCACCACAAATTCAACAACAGCAGCAGCAGCAGCTACCACATGGACAAAAAAGTCCCGGGATTGTTCTGTACATGGCGGCACTAGAAAAAGATCGAGACACGTTTCGATAGGCTCATCTGTTACTAGTTTATGTATGAAGTTTCGTGACAATTCTTCCATTTGTCTACAAGCTACAGCTGTTTGAGTGGCGGCACTTTCGTTTTCGTAAAAAAAAAACTTGAAAAACAGGAATATCGCATCTTGATCGAAGATTGTTTTTTTTTATGGGAAACACTTCTGAACATTCATTGCAATGGTTGCAAAAATGTTATCCCACATTTGCTCCTTCCAAAACAATCGAATTGAGTATAAATTGGGTCGTACAAGCACCGAAGATGCATCTCGCTCTGGAAGGCCAAAAGGGGCTACGATTACGGAAATCGTAAAGCGAGTGCATCGAATCGTTTTGAGTGATCGTAAACTGAAGTTGCGTGAGTTAGCTGAGGCCGTGGGCATCTCAGAAGAATGGGCGGGATACAATTTGCACCATTTTTTGGAGACGAAAACACTTTCAGTGCGATGGGTTCCGCGTTTCCTGACCGTCGACCAAAAACAGCAGCGCGTTGATGATTCATTCCATTGTATTATCTTCATCGATTACCTGCAGAAAGGAAGAACAGTCACAGGAGAGTATTATGCAACGTTGTTGGGCAAAGTGAACTACGAAGTAAAGAAAACGGTCACATATGGCAATGAAAAGAGTTCTATACCATCACAATAACGCACCGCCATACACGTTCTTGGAAGCGATGACCAATTGGATCAATTACAATCTGAATTGGTTGCACACCAACCGTATTGTCCAGACTTGTCCCCCAGCGACTATTATCGGTTCCCAAACCTCAGCGGCAGCTCCAGGGAAAAAAATTCAGATCGAATGAGGAAGTCATCGCGGAAACCGATAGCCAAATTGGACCAATTGCCGTTTGAACTGGGTGCTCATCCACCGTATTCTCCAAACTTGGCCCCCAGCGACTATTGTTTGTTCCCAAACGTTAAGCGGTGGCTTCAGGAAAAGAGGTACAAATCGAATGAGAAATGAGGGGTATTTCATAGGCTTGGACGAGCCGTAACACAAAAAGGGCATCATCATCATCATCATCGGCACTACAACCGGGAACCGGTCTTGGCCTTATTTAGCAAGTCCTGAGGCTTGTTAAATTTTCCATAATGATTTGTTTTTTTTTTCCGGGCAAGGTCATTAGTCTTGCGCCATAAAAAGGGCATCAACATATTGGAAAATCGCTATACGAAGTGTATCGTTCTCGAAACAAATTATGTTGAGGAATAAATATAACTGTGCCCATAAAACGCTTGTTTTCATTAGAAATCCCAGCCCCTTTCAGCCTATGTAGTATCTTACCCTCGGAACGACTTAGCACAAAACCATATTCTTTTTTTTTGGCCGGTACACAATAATCAAATACAAACTAAAGTAACCCAATTATAAATATAATTATAACAATAATGTGTTGGCATTGAACCTCTCCACGATCATATCATCCCGAATTTTGAGAGGAGAATTATCTTTACATGCATAAAAATTCAATTAACATAAGAACTAAATCGTTCTAAACATTTTAAATACCATATTTTCGTCTATTGGAGGCACGACCAAAAACAAATAATTAAAAATACTAAATGTTACATTTAGTGATGAAACCCGTTTTCATTTTAGTGGGTTTATGAATAAGGAGAATTGTCGTATTTCGACTGATTAAAATCCAGGGACGATTGTCGAAATGCCTGAGCCCCACCAATGGCCAGTGCGATTATTTTTTGCTGAAGCAATCATCACTCCTTGTTTTTCGAAAATGATGCAGGAAATTATGTTTCAGTGAATAATAAGCGTTACCATGCAGTGTTAAGCACCTTTTTTTGTCGAAATTGTGTACTATCGATTTCGACAGTATGTGGTTTTAGGGCGCTTATTTAGTAATTTCAGATTTCAATTATTTTGTTTTACAGTATGGGAAAGACTTCATTAAAATATATAGTAGCAACTCCTGACGTTCAGTATCTTTATTATTTTTTACCTTAAACGTTGTCAACTAAACAAGTAGCGAAAAAAAATGTTCTAGACATACAGTATTTTAAAGATTATTTGTAACATAACCTGACGGACTCCCCGGTGTCCTTTTTAAAAAAATGTTCCTCTTCTGTTTCTTTCTAGCTCTCAATGAACTTTAATCTACTCCTTTCACAAGGTGTTTTTGTAAATCCTCATATCACCCCCTTACATAAAAAGCGACACAAAACGATATATCTAACTATTGCACATTCTGAAATTGTTCATTCTATATGAAGCGTCATTCATTCTATATGAAACGAGGACTACCGATTTCAGCAAGACCTTTGACAAAATTTTCCACAATATCATTCTATTTAAGCTATCTTCCCTTGGCTTCGGACTCCTACTGTTTAAGCAGATTTCTTCCGATCCTAATAATCGAACCTACCGAGTGAGATTTAGATCCACCCTTTACAAGCATTTTCTCCCCATTTTACGGATACCCCAGGGCAATCATATAGGAGATATAGACTCCAGTATCAAGCACTCATCCATCCCTCTCTACCCAGACGGCACTAAACTCTACAAAACGATCCGCTTTCCTCTCGACCCCTCACTTCTCCAAATGGATCTCGACAGCTTCTCAACTTGTTGCCATAATAACAGCCTCGACCTTAATGTTGTCAAATATCGCTCTATCACCTTCTCCCATAGACGCTCTCCTTCCCCGCGGCGTTCCTATTTCTTACTTAACCAACCGATAGCATCTGTACAATCGATTCGTGAGCTGGGCATCATATGTGACAGGAAGCTTAAGTTCATGCCACATATTGAAGACATAATTCTCAAGGCCAATGCTGTGTTTTTTTTTATTAAACACTGGTCCAAAGAAATCTCTAATCTATACGTTACCAGATCGCTCTACATAACCTTTGTCTATCTTCTTCTAGAATATCCTAGTCATGTCTGGTCCACACAGAATTCACAAGCAAAATAGTGAAGAACACGAACGAAAAATCGAATAAGAAAAATACATCAGAACCGTATACCAAGCGATAAACAAAAATAATTCACATGAGTGGAATATAGTCGAGTTTGGAAATCAAATTCTAAACTCGGTCAGTATCCTGATGTGTAACGCTTAGGTAAACTTTTTTTCGTGATTCGAGCTGTCATGGCGTCAGTTCGAATCACACGATCTTCTTCACTATTATTTCAAACGCAATACCCTTATCATATGTCCCACATTCCCATGATCGAAAACGTTCAACGTCATTTCTTGCGTTTTGCCATCAGTGGATTGAATTGGAAAAATCCTCTCATTCTACCTCCATACACAAGCCGCTTGCGTCTAATTAACCTTGCCAAACTTGAATAGTGCAGAAATTATGCCGACCGTCCTCTTCATCCACCGTCTTTTCTCAGGTTCAATCAATTGCCCAAGCCTATTACATTTTACACTAACGCCGAGCGGTCTATTCACAACTGACATTTGCGCATTTACACTCTTTTCTTTTCCTTTTTTTTTTTTTACAAAATTTAATATATATATTTTTCTCTTTTTTTCTCTCGTTTCTTTTTGTATCTTTTATGTTATTTGTTACAACAATTATTTGTTACAACAATTATTTGTTGTATTATCTTTTCTTTCTTTTCTTGTCTCTTCTCTTTTATTTGTCTTTGTTATCTTTTTATTTTTTGTTAATTATTAATTTTTTATTTGTTTCATTTATAATTTATATTATTATAATTTATTTATTATTTTATTTTGTTCTTTTAATTTTTATTTGTTTGATCATTTTTATCTTTGTTTTACTTTTGTCATCTTGAATTCGTCATTTTAATTCATTTCTCTTCCTTTATTTTTTGTATTATCCGTTTATCCTCCTGACTTTCTCGTTTTTCTCTTTTCCTTTTTTCATTTTTCCTTACCCGTGACTCTTCCTTCACAGTTGACATAGACTCTATGATGGAGGGCTTCGGAAAACCTTAGTGTACTGCCACCGAGACCGGTGCAAACCTAATAGATAGTATTCCAAACATTGTTCTAAAGCATTTACCTCTTGAAATAGCGAAGGTTTATACTATTTTGTTCAATAACGCTCTAAATAATTCATAGTATCCAACGCGTTGGAAATCTGCAGTAGTCCATCATCACCATCATAATCGGCACTACAACCGGGAACCGGTTTTGGCCTTATTTAGCAAGTCCTGAGGCTTGTTAAATTTTCCATAAAGATTTGTTTTTTCCGGGCAAGGTCATTAGTCTTGCGTAGTAGTCCATCCCATCCCCAAAAAGGGCAAGGACAGGAGCAATTTAGCCAATCTTCGCTCGATTAGTTTGCTTTCGCACACCAGCAAGGTATTCGAGAAAATTATTAAAAAAGCATTAACTAACTGGTGTGAGGTATTATTCCGAACAACCAGTTTGGTTTCCAATCGCAACATGACACAGTTCATGCTGCGACAAAACTTGTTTCCGACATACAGTGGAACAAGGCGAAGCGACAGTGCACAGTGGCCTGTTTGGTTGACTTTGAAAAGGCTTTCGACACCGTATGGTTAGAAGGGCTGGTATATAAGTTATCAAATCTAGGTATGCCCGAATATTTATTATACATTATCTACGATATGATAATGGGTAAACAATTTGTGGTGAAATGTGTAGATTTAATCTCTAACAAGACTTTCCACATCAAAAACGGCTTACAACAGGGAGCAGTGTATTCTCCCATTTTATTTAACATTTACACTAGTGATCTAGTGGGTTCTCTCAACCATGCAATTGCGTACGCCGACGACATTGTAGTGTATAGATCTGGAGAAAAGATTGATGTCATCAACAGACTTCTGCAAAATGATTTCAACAAAATAAAACGTTTTTGCGACGACTGGAAATTAAAAGTAAATTTCCAGAAAACAGAGACTATTCTTTTCAGAACGCCGCTTTTCAGTGCATCAAGGGATACAACAAAACGGAATTGGAAAACATTTTCCATTGCAGGAAGTAATAATCTTCCTATACAAGTAAAAACTGTAGTCAGATACCTTGGAATCTGGCTTGATCAGTATCTTTACTTTGATAAGCATACAGCAGCTGCTCTTACAGCAGCTAAAAACGCATTTGCAATTACACGAAGTCTCTTCCGTAGTAGTCTTCTGGACCCCAGGGTGAAAATAATTTCATACTCAGCATTCATCCGACCAATATTGGTGTATGGCTGCCCGGTATGGTACAACATATCCCCATTTTACATGGAGAAGTTTCGGGTGTTCGAGAGGCTGTGTTTGCGTTCCTGCCTAGAAATGTATAGAACCCCAGATTCGCAGTATAACAAATACTATCCCAATAAAGTTCTGTACGACAAATCAGGACTAAACAGAATAGATAACTTCTTTATCAAGATCAAGATTGCGGTCACAGAACAAGGGCAATGTGCATTGAAAATTATCTCATTTCGGGAGCATTCTATCCCAATCATATGTACATATATGGAGAGTACTCTCTAGAATGGGTTCATTCCCCCAGAAGCGTTCCCTTTCTTGGATAAAAAAGGACTTGTAGGGGTATGAGTAATATGCCAGACACGGGCACACGGTTCCCTCAATTCCCCAAACACTTACCTCGGCACAAATTGTCACACAGAAGAGGAGGATCAATAAAAACACACTGGGTTAGCTTTTTCTTTAATTGATGTATTCGTTTTATTACAGGGCAAATGGTTTAACTAAGGGTTCTCCTAAGGACGATCAACATGCAACTAATGTCTCACACGTATTAACTAAATCGGCGTCACTTATTGTCTCGGCACTGGTGGAGTATTTCAAACCAACACTTCGATTGTCTTGAAGTTGCTTCGGCACAACGTTAATACTCCTGGTTATGGGATTCGACGAAACAAAACTAAACAATGGTATTCGTTTTACTCGCGCTACGTTAATTACCGCTGACACTAAAATGCAGAACGATTTTTTGATGACGTTGGCTTAACTGGTACTGTACTATAGGTCGAGAAAACTGAACAAGTTCATGACGCGAACTCCGTAAACGTGTGTACACCGCGGCGATGGAAAAATGGATTCCTGGGAAACGCAACGTCTCCGGTACGCGTGCGTTTCTCGATGATTACTATGTGACTCCTGGTATGAATCTCGATGTAGTTTCGCGCGGATATCTCTACTCGAGATTGCACACATACAGAGAAAGGGCCTGTACATGGAAAGGACAGCATTTCAAATATAAACTGAAGTCGAATAAAGAAGAGCGGCAACAACAACTGTCTAAATGATATTCGAATTCAACTCAGGTCAGCTGTGCAAATAGATGGTCGCTCGGATACCGACCGAAGAAGGTTGTCATGTTTAAAATAGCGATCGTTGATGCTGAAATAGGTTTCTGAGTATTATGTCAACAGAAACGCTATTTCGGGGTTCAAACGCTAAGATACGCGTTTGTTTACCTTGGTTAATGGTACGAGAGTTGAAGGGAACTATACCGTGGGACCTGATCATTGGCATGATTGTTTGAATAACAATCATGATCTTGTCCAACTCGATGATCGGTTATCGGCATAGGCGATCGATCATCGGAAATCTGGCTAGCAGATGTGCAAGCAGGCGAGTTGCCCGACGTGTCTTTTTGGAACAACGGTGTATGTTTGATTGGCATGTTGCCGCCCAGAGGAACCGATCATGTTCCTAACTGATTCATGTAAAATAAACCGAAGTGGTTTGTTTGATATGCGTCGGTATGATGCCATGGCTAGATGATGATCTTGCCGTGGGCTTAATTTTTAAGTATGATATCAGAAGGGTGACTTAACGCTGCTCGATTACAGGTAAGCAAAATGGCTTTGTTGGGTGTGGAAAGGCGGGTTGATTTAAAGGGAATGTGTGGTTCTTTGTGGATGATTTAAAAAAACCCATCGATTTATCCAAGACAAACATGGAGTCCCTATTATTTACCACGCTTTCCGTGGTGCCAGCGATAAACGAATATCTCTAATATTTCAGATCGCCTTCGTTTTAGTATGGTAATCGGTGAAAGAGATAAGTCGATAAAAGGTCGATACCATCCCAGCTGGTGGTGTATCAGTAATGAAGACAACACTATACGTCCCCAAAGATAATATGCCTCTCATGCGCACCGCTTTCCTTCTCCCTATCCCCAATTTACAATTATTTTTATTTTTTTTTTAACTTAATTTTAATTTTTTATTTTTTTTATTTTATATTTGTATTCCTTGTATATGTTTGTACGTTTTGTTTCGTTTTTTTTTCTTTTGCCAGTCACCCCCCCCCCCCCCCCCCCCACCTCTATATATGTATTTAAAAAATAAAATTATAAATAATACATGATATAGAGAGTAGAATAAATTTTAGAAAAGGAAACATCAATTATTGTGGCATGTTATAAAAACATTAGTTATTGTACGCCGAAAGGCATAAGAAAAATGATAATGTATAATTTGGAGTGTTTGCCAAGTTAATAATAAGTTAATGTAAGAATGATATTTGTAAAATAGAAGATAACATTTAGTCTTAAGTAAAATCCGGAATTGAATTGTCAAATAAATGTGGATATAAAACAAAAACAAAAATAAAACTCTCACCAATACAATTTCTCATGTTTTCCCTTGTTTATTACCCACAACATAATTCACTTGTTTGCTGATAAGAGAATATTGTCTTTCTCGTACTCAATCACACATATCTGACGAACGTTTTCGATTTCCAACAGGATACTGTGGCGGTTCCGCCAGATCCCACGGCTCGCCTTCCTGAAAAAACCCCCATAACCATAACCCGGTCTGCACCAGCTTTCGCTAATGCAATTCGCATTAGCATCTTAGATGCTTCACGCATCAAACAGACCCAATTATTATAACCCTAAAATCCCTATAGAGAAAACTTACCTTCATGCATCCCTTCGCATACAATTTTTCATAAGATTTCTTTGTTTTCTTATTTGGTATTCTGAACCAATTCGGCACCAGACAAATTCCTGTAAACAAAATAATTCGCATTGCAATCAATGTAACCGTCATGACAGGGACCATAAATATCGCGCCGTCTATTTTCCCAGCCGCGTCATATACCTTTTCATACACATTGCCTGGCAACCTTTTTTGTTTGTCTTACCAACAAACAACCCAAGCAGCTGCATATAATTAGCGCAATAGACGCTGAAACCAAATTCTGCAGCATTTCCTAATGCAAATATGAACCCGGTTTCTATTGCAGCCAGAGATGCCATAAACATCCAATTTGCTTTTAGCACCTTTTTCTCCTAACGTCGAAAATAGCGACGAGGCATCGTATAAACATGACCCTCATTAAAGAGCGAACCATTTGGTCGCCTTTTCTTTTGTCCTTTCCGCCTGCCTGTTTCGCTGTTCCACTGCACGTGTGAATAGCATTGATCTCAACGATCCCACACATACAACCATGACCTGTATTACAAGATCTGGTTTCCTATACCACCAAGAGAGACTTTACGTTTCCCTGGTGGTAGGTAAAAAACGATATCCTTATTGGAGAGGATATCGTTTGAGTCGTATTCCAACCACCGTTCGCGACGGTCGCGTCACCATCCGCCGTACCGAGCGCACCGGTACGGTGCGAGGCACAAAGGTCGTATCCCTTTGCAGAGTCAATCGGGTTTACTTTATTTTACATTAGTCGGTGAATAATTATAAACTCCTTTCGTTCCGTTTAATGTAAATATTTTCATTGTCCTAAGATTTACTTTAGTAAATAAAATAACCTTTGTCAATCGTTTTGCAATTAAAGTGAAATAAAAGAACATTTAGTTATGGAAGTCCTACCGTGCGTTTTATTTCTCGGACTGACAGCGTTTACTTCTTTTGTCTGTGAACATTTTGCTGCGGTGTTCGGTGTGTGGCATTTTCCAATTTATTAATCGGAGGAAGTTTGTTTTAGTGAACGAGTGGGTTGGCGGTAGAACTCTCGCCCATGCTGGCGACCCGACTTCCTACCCCACAATACGATCAACCCATTGAATTATGACATCTACTTCACATTGCCAGACGAACTCTCGAATAGTAAGGACGCAAATTTTAACCGTATTGTGCAGTGAAAGAATTGTGAACACAAAACCGCGTGTGAATATTTTATTACGGTACTGTGCGTGTTGTAAGTGTATTGCTTTTGTTAGTGTACTTTAAATTAACCGGTTCCAAAGTAAAGCAAAAGTAAAAGAGAAATAAATAAAAAATGGCCTTAGGGCCAAAGCAGCACACCGGCAACAGATTCGGTATGTTGCAGGAAACGTCCTTGGGTGACGTCCCCGTCAATAAAAAAAAACGGCAGGCATTTACTCCTATTGAATCGAACTTCCCGGAATTACCAACAAAGACAAGTGAAAAAAACCCGAAATTTATACAAATTGTTCCTAATGACGCGACAAAACCTCTGACCGGAGTGAACGTATTCGTGTTAAAAAGAGCTATAGACTCAATTAGTACACAATATGAAAAAGTGTCCATGCTAAGAGACGGTTCAATTCTCTTACTAGTGAAAGATGAACAAACAGCTCTACGTTTTGTAAATACCAAACGGTTCGATCAACTATGTCCGGTAACAATAAAGTTGCATCCGAAATTAAACCTCTCGAAAGGTATTGTTTACGCACCATACCTAATTAATGTTCCGGAAGAAGACATCGTCCAAGAAATGAAATTTCAAGGAGTGGTAAGTGTCCATAAATTTAAAAAACCGCAAAATGGCGAAATCAGGGCCTCCGGAATAATGTTGTTTTCATTTGACCGCTTCAATCCACCGAGTAACATAGAAATCGGATGGCACAAAGCCAAAGTAAATGAGTATATCTCAAGACCAATGCGCTGCCGCCAATGTCAACTACTCGGACATACAGCCAAATGGTGCAAACGAAACCCAGCGTGCAACAACTGCAACCTTCCTCCACACCCCGACTTAGAATGCGCCCGAACCCACTGTACCAACTGGCAAGGCCCTCACCCTCCTTCATCACCATCATGCCCCCAATATATAGAAAACCAGTCCATTCTTGAAATACAGACAAGAAATAAAATTTCTCTATCCGAAGCGAAACGGATATATAGGGAACGAAATCCCACGCCATCAAACAAACCAAAGGAATCCTATGCCGCACTCCTCAAAACAACAGCCACACATATAACACCACCAATAAAAGAAACTACAAAACAAAACCCAACAAAAACTACACTCCAACCAACATCGACAAACACTCCATTCATTTCAAACTGCGCTTCTACATCTGCAGAAGACCGTAAAGCCATACAAAACCAATCACCTCTAATCATAAAACCCACAACAACTAACCGTAACAACGATACTATACCTATTAAAAAAAACACTAACATAAAAATAAATGAACCCACCATTCAAGAATTATTAAACTCCCCACTCCCTCACAATAACCACATATAACCCTAACACTCCCAACGAAAGCACAGTCTCTGTGTCTCGAGAAAATCCCAACTCGGGCCGAAGCAGACAGGGTTTCGGCTTGAATGGATCAACACTCGAGACACGGAGACTGAACCCTTACAACAACAAAATCCCCAACAGCAGCAGGTTTAATATACACAATAGCATTCATGTCTCACAATACTACAGTGGAATCTGAACGGACTCAAAAACAATATGCATGAGCTCCAAATACTCATCAAAGATCTGAAACCATCCATCATAGCTCTACAAGAAACGCACATCCGCCACGACTCTCGGGCCACAGGACCCAAAGAATACGCGGCATTCTTTCACAACCTTACGGAAAATGTTGCTTCTAAACATGGTACAGGTATACTTATACATAGATCAATCCCACATAAACTTATAGTAGTACACTCTGCAATCTCGGTCGTAGCAGTAGAAATAAATATCGGCAGAAACCTCACGATAATATCAGCATACACCCCCACATCCCAACCAATAACGATACACGATCTTACCACTATCACAGATAGCATCCAAACACCGATTCTTCTCCTCGGAGATTTTAATGCGTGGAGTCCCATCTGGGGATCTTCGTCCACTAATAAAAGGGGAAAAACCGTAGAGAAATACATACTGACTGCAAATCTAGCACTACTCAATAACGGTAGCCACACACATTTTTCCACTCACAAATCCTTCACACATGTAGACTTATCACTAGCCTCATCTCAATTGGCCCTAATGTGCACTTGGAATACTTTACCCAACCTGCACGGGAGCGACCACTTTCCAATAATAATAAACATTAACACTAGCATGTGTCCCAAACCCTCCAAACTTCTTCCTAAATTCCAAAGCGAACTTGGTAATTGGAGTAAATTTCAAAATATAACTACCCAGGCACTAAGTCAACATGTAGAGAGTCAAAATATTAATCAAGAAACAGCCATAATCACTAAAGCAATCCGAATAGGAGCAAATGCCTCGATACCACAAACAAGTCGAAAACTCCATAAGGCAGTAGTTCCCTGGTGGAATCCAGTATTGGACAACCTAAGGAAGAAAAAACAAGAAGCCTGGAGAATTTTCAAAAGATTTCCCTCCGATTTGAACCTAATCAATTATAAAAAGTTAAATGCTCTTTTTCGCAAAAATGCCAAGGAAGAAAAAAGAAAAGCCTTCCAAACATTTACCGAAAAGTTAAATCCGAACTCTATTCCCAGAAAAATCTGGGCGGATATAAAAACGCTAACTGGGCAGTATCGCCCCCTCTCAATAAAATGCATGAACACCGACTCAGGCACTCTCACATCTCCCCAGCAAATTGCAGACCTTCTCGGCAAAACATGGTCAAACTACGCAGAAGACGTAAACTTTCATCCGTCATTTCTCTCTGCCAAAAGAGACACAATTAGCTCGTCCTCTCACACAAGCCCATCCTCTAAATTAATAGATCTCCCGATCAATAAAATTGAATTAGAGTCAACCCTACACGGCGCCACAGGTAAAACACCAGGATATGATCGAGTCGATTACATAATGTTAAAGAACAGTCCACCACTCCTGAGACACCGAATACTCCATCTCTTCAATAACATACTCCAAACAGGTGTAATTCCACAAGTGTGGAAAATAGCCACAATTGTACCCATACCAAAACCCACGGGCGAACCGACTTCGGCAAAGGATATCGCCCAATATCGTTACTCCCATGTCTAGGAAAAACATTTGAAAAAATTGTAGCTAGACGACTCAACTGGTTCATGGAGAAAAATAATCTAATAAGCATTGAACAGGTTGGTTTCAAGCAAGGACGTGGAACGATTGATGCGCTACTCCATATCGACAACTTCATCACATCTTCTTTGTCAACCAAAAAGCCTACAACAATTCTCTCCATAGATTTTGAAAAAGCGTTCGACCGGATCGGTCCTCATGTGATTTTGAGTAAATTAGCGCAATGGAGAGTTGGTAACAATATGTTCTACATAATCAAATCCTTTCTTTCCAACAGGAAGTTTAGAGTCAAAACAGGTGGTGCATTCTCACAAATATACAACATAAAAAACGGTATCCCACAGGGTTCTCCACTATCAGTCCTATTATTCGCTATAGCCTTTGACGGAATAAACGACATTCTCGTAAAATATAAAAACATAAAACACTGCCTCTACGCTGACGACCTAGTTATTCTAACAAACGTAAACGATCTCAACGAAGTACAATCTACCTATTCAGAAATACTACACGACATCACTAATTGGTGTAAAACCTCAGGCGCAAAGATCTCCCTCGAAAAAACTAAAATGTTACACATTTGTAGAAAAACCAGCTGCAGCAAAAACATCACACTTCCCTTTCAGAGTCACACAATCCCTACAATCCAATCCATGAAAATCCTCGGTATCCTCTTTGACAGTAAATACAATTTTAAAGAACATTGTTTAGCACTTAAGAAAAGCCTAGCTGCAAGATTAAATATTGTAAAGTACTTAGCATATAAGAATGGATCTGCACATACTAACACCCTTATTAACATAACTAAAGCCATCATCCTATCTAAAATCGACTACGGACTAATGATATACGGAAAATGTAGCAAAACGACCCTGCAAACAATAAAATCTCTCTATCACGCCGCAGCTCGAGCAAGTAATAGAGCATTCCGTACTACACCAATTAAAAACATCCTCGTCGAATGCGGTCTCCCATCTATAGAAAACAGACTAAAATATATATCAGCTACACTTGCTTACAAATTTACAATGTCTATAGCAACCCGCATAGTGCAGGACATCCGAAAAATTTATAAAAAAAAACGAAGGTCGAGATACCGCTCAGGACTGGAAAGGGCCATCGATATAGCCAAGGACTTACATATCCCTATAAATATTTCAAAACCCCACCGCACACAACACCCTCCATGGTTAATTCCAAGAAATACAATCTTAGATGAGCTGTCCCATTATCCAAAACATTCAACAAATCAGATAATGTATCAAAAACTTTTCAAGGATACCATCGACAAACATCAAAACTGGAACCTGTTTTTCACAGATGGTTCAAAAAACGAATCAAATGTGTCATTTGCTATAGTCAACAATCGCAGAGAAATAATCAGAATGGGATCACTTCCCACCTTTTGTTCCATCCTATCAGCGGAAGCAACGGCAATTTTGGAAGCAACAAAACTGATCCAGAAAATCCCAACGATTATCTGTACTGATAGCCTTTCAACTCTAAAAGCAATAACCAACGTAAACTCCACAAATGCTGTCATTCCTCAAATCCAAGATAACATTATTAAGATTAAGAAAGCTAATAAAATAAAGCTACTTTGGACCCCCGGGCATTGTAACATTAGCGGAAATGAAGCGGCCGACGCGGCCGCAAAACTAGGGACAATGTCGCATCTCGTCTCCTTCTATTATCCTAACAAAACGGACATAAGAAGACAGGTAAAAAATGCCCTTAAGAACGTGGAGGAAGAAGAATGGCACCACTCCACCCACCTGTACAGCACTATTAAACAGGACACCAAACCCGTTACTTACCCAACAACTGTCTCAAACAGAAAAATAAAATGCTTCCTACGACTCCGGCTAGGACACACCAAAATCACACACCAACACATCCTTACAAAAACCAGCCCCCCACAATGCAGTAACTGCAACAACCAAGTCCCACTTACTCCACATCAGATCATATTCGACTGCCCAAAAGTCCAAACCATCGCAAACCAACTATTTGGAAACGACCTATGGACAATTTAACAAGTCACGGATATGGACCGGTTAAAGTAGAGACATGCTAAATTAGGCCAAAACCGGATCCCGGTTGGTGTGCCGATGATGGTGATGAAAATAGAATGAAAGGCTACTTTCGGAGAGGTTTTAGCGTTTTGCATGGTAGTGAAGAACGTGTGATTCGAACTGACGCTATGACAGTTAGAACCACCAAAAATTGAACCAATGCTTAACACATCAGGCTACTGGCCGATTTTAGAATTTGATTTTTTAAACTCGACTATACTCTACTGATGTGAATTGTTATGTTATCGCTATGGTATACGGCTCTGATGCATTCTCTTATTCGATTTTCGTTCGGTGTTCTTCACTATTTGATTGTGTATTGTGTGTGTATCTGTTAGAAACGCCACACTACTCCCCCATCGGTAACTTTGTTACGATCAGCTTCATGTGCGAACGACGGACCGAACGAGAGAACGTCGGAGCAGGCGAGTGTGCCGGTGATCTATGCGGAAGTCGTGATCGTGTCGTGAAGTTCTGTTTACTATGGGAGTGTGTGTTGTGTGTACAGATCACGTCGGTGAGTCGCCAATTTTAGCGTTTTGGATGGTAGTGAAGAACGTGTGATTCGAACTGACGCTATGACAGTTAGAATCACCAAAAATTGAACCAATGCTTAACACATCAGGCTACTGGCTGTGCTTAGAATTCGATTTTTTGACTCAAGTATATTCCACTGATGTGAATTGTTATGTTATCGCTATGGTATACGGCTCTGATGCATTCTCTTATTCGATTTTCGTTCGGTGTTCTTCACTATTTGCTTGTGTATTGTGTGTGTATCTGTCAGAGACGCCACGCTACTCCCCCCCGGTAACTTTGTTACGATCAGCTTCGTGTGCGAACGACGGACCGAACGAGAGAACGTCGGAGCAGGCGAGTGTGCCGGTGATCTATGCGGAAGTCGTGATCGTGTCGTGAAGTTCTGTTTACTATGGGAGTGTGTGCTGTGTGTACAGATCACGTCGGTGAGTCGCCAATTTTAGCGTTTTGGATGAGAGTGAAGAACGTGTGATTCGAACTGACGCCATGACAGTTAGAATCGCCAAAAATTGAACCAATGCTTAGCACATCAGGCTACTGGCCGTGCTTAGAATTCGATTTTTAAACTCAAGTATAATCCACTGATGTGAATTGTTATGTTATCGCTATGGTATACGGCTCTGATGCATTCTCTTATTCGATTTTCGTTCGGTGTTCTTCACTATTTGCTTGTGTATTGTGTGTGTATCTGTTAGAGACGCCACGCTACCCATTGTTTCAGCTTCCTATGCCCTTGTTACAGGCCTGATTAATGAGCTTTGGGGACACGTGTCTGTGGGCAAGTGTACTGGATAAGGTAAGTCAGTTCCTTGAGGGTTTGGAACCTTACCTGGGCGGAATTGTGCGTTCGTAGGACGCTACAGACCCCTTCAGCAACATTCTGGCAAAACCATCAGAACAGAATATCAACTACACATACGAATTACTAACACTTACTAACCTTCATAACAAAATTTAAAGTAACTCGATATTAGCCGAAAGCCCTAGCAGCTAGCGCTATTTAGAATTAAGTTATTGTGTAATTAATAACATCGTAATAAATAATAATAATAATAATAATAATATGACATCTAACTGCCATTACTAAATCCTAGTGCTGCCTTTTGTCGTCGAATGCGAATCCCAATGTAGATACACTATCTTGCAGCGTCTAAGCCAAGGAACTATCAACTATTAATACTAGTAATTCGGGTCTAATTTGGAACGATCACGTATTTGAAGTACATTTAAATCTATGAGGTTTCTTAAGGGAACTACAATACCCTATCCAAACCCGCTACAACTTTTTATACAAAACGTTTAAATAAGATTGTAATTCTCATAAGCATTACATTACCACTATTCTAAAACAACGATGCTCGTGCTCGATAGGATGTAAAATGCGGAGTGAATTTCTCCGAGACCCAGACGCAAGTTCTTCAATTCCTCATGAGAGCACAGATGCAACATACCCCCCCATCTCGTTTTTATATGTATTATCACAGCCGTGGATCAACTGAGCGGGGCGAATACATTCTACCCAATTTCTGTGATATTTGTCAGTCGGTTCACGTTAAAAATCAACTTCATATATACGGATAGACACAATCATTTTTTTGCCGAAGCACACGAATGTGGAATGCCCGATCATGTGTTCTTATCATTGCAATATCTAAACATTCAAGGTCAAAGTACAGCGATACCTCCTGTGCTTATCCCCCCTTCTTCTCCTTGCACCGTATTTTAACATTTAAAGGTATACTTTATGAAAGAGATTCTCTACCTCATACTAGAAGATGACTAAATTCCAAGTCAAACATTCTAACTTCTTTATTCTACTTTTACTAATATCAGAACACATTAATCAAGCGTATCTCATAATGCTTCTGTTTACCCCCAACGAGATGCGCCATCCATCCAGTTCGGCCCAACTCGGGGCATTACTTCGCCTCCGGAAATGAAACAACGAAGAGCAGTCGCAACGCTCCAGGTAATACTTGTTTGTATCTTGCTCGCGTCCTGTATTCAATTCTCGGAATTTAAATCATCTCCTCCAGTTCGTTCAGCAATAAGGAATAAATACCTACGAATCGATTATAATTATCAATTAGTGGTCTGCTCGTAGAACTGTGGGAAACGATCGGTTCAAACAAAGAATCCCCCGATGCACGATACTCCAGGTAAACCAACTGGTTTAGAATATTTATTGTGTGACAACAAAAATGGCTCCTTGCCTGGTGATTGGAACCAGATGCTTTTAGTTTGTTTTCTTTGTGTGTTTATTTTGAAGAACACTATTTATCCTGCGTCTGGTGATCCGAGTGCCGCGATCGATCAAGTGGGAATCAAAAATCACAAGAAATATTATCGGGTAAGTTGTTGATGAGTTGCCGATGAATGAAGCTAATTGGATTCGAAGGCGACGATTGTTGTGCCTAAATATTGAAAATTAATCTTATTCGGGGTAAGAAACAACGACTAAACAACTAGGGGGGAAGCTGGAGAGGAGGATGTTAGAGGATTGTAGATAATAAATATAATAGGTAAAGATTTGTGGTGACAGTATTACAGCAAATAGGTTTAGGAGCCTTGTTAGAGATTTCGTGGATAAGCTTGTAGATCTGATGAACCTATAGGTTGCGATGTGTAGGGAGGTTAGAAGGCGAGCTATAACGATTTCAGTGAAACTTACATCCTTTAAATAGGTAGACATGAAGCTTACTATTTGGGGTTGAAAATTGTGCCAAATTGCACAACTATATTTAATATGGAAGACCTTTATGGAATCTATCTGATTCATGACTTACGCAAACGAATACTTAAGGTGGAGGAAGAACACCTTCTATGGAGTATTATATTTTGCCATGTTACTTATGTTACCATGCGTAAAATAAGGAGAGAAAGGTTATGTTACGTGGGCACACGTAAATTGAAAGTGGATTTGTTATAAATTGAAAGTGGATCTGTTATAAAATTCAATAGATATTTCTATAGCGTTTGGCAATGGTAGTAATGAATGAAATTTGAAACCATGCTATGAAGGCTAAGAAGGGTTTGAATTCAAGCACGGTGTTAAATGTTCTGGTATGCGGCCCTAATAATCTGGGATTTCCGATTCGCCTCAATAAGGTATCTGTGTTCGTGTGTATCTGTTGGAAACATCACACTTTTAATATTTTTCTTCTGACGATTGTAATTTGGGGGAAATGTGGCTAAATCGGATGGGGTACTGTATTTCCTTCATCTCTTAAGACATTCTAACCCTTCGCTCCATTTTTGCTGGCCTTGAATTTGCACTCATTCTAGTTAAATGTTGCCACGTATAAGTCACGGATCGCGGTCCGAATCTCTATCTAATGAACAAACTAACTAACAAAAAATAAATATTACGACTAGACACTGTACCCTACACAATACGACACAAGACATCTTCTCAGTCATGTAGTGCTCCACGAAGCCCTATCATTTCCCTCCTACACACATATTTCATTTTATTAATATCCCCATACACATCCGCCTACTATATCGTTAATACATATCCCCAAACTAACATGCAATCCAATGTTAGACAAAATGAATTGTTCAATTCCCAGAAAGCCCTAAGAACTAAACATGACAATGCACATCTACATATGCAAACAAACCTATGTTAAAAGATATCCATTTCGTTCCCATATACACAATTTGTAAAATCCCTATCGCCATCTGGATTGTAGCCAGATGTGTACATTCTAAAAATAGATATTTCATTCCTTTTCTCCAGTTTCTCACATACAAATCGCAATGAAGATTTGTATAAAAAGGCGATAAATTTTGTAGTCGAGGGATTCACTCGCCGATCGTTCATTCAACTTACAACACAGGTGAAGCAACTCCAGAAGGAAATTCACTCCCTAAAGCAACCCAGAAAACAACTTAAGGAACCTACGGATTATCCAAGTCCCACCAAATGAAGACACCAACAAGCTCAAACAAATTAAGTACTTATGCGCACCATCGAGGAGCCTCATAAATAAAGCATCATCCGTTGCAAGAGATGGCAACGCTCGGGACACTTGGCGGGGGCTTGCCACCTAAATATACCATGCGGCAGATGTGCCGAAGACCATCAACCAAGAGAATGCAAAGTTAATTCACAGGATATGGAACCAGGCAAAATCCAAACCACAAACCCCATGGATCCATTACTTCTAAGGAAATCGCTGTGACATGCTGTAACTGCGCAGGTCCACATCCAGCCAATTTCTCCCAGTGCCCTCATAAATTGAAAATTCTCCAAAGAAGCGTAAAACCAGGTGCAACCAACAAATCCGCACCAACCAAATCCACATCGCAGAACACATTACCACAACCTACAAGGCCAGGAACATCATAGGTGGATGTCATCAAAAACAATCCAAACACGCCGACGTCAAACAACCCCAACCCCATTCCTCGACTTGGACACCATGGGCTACATCAAGAGTCTACAAACTATGCTTCGTCCGTTGAAGCATATGTCGGATATCGAAAAAAAAGTCAGATTCTCTCACTTATAACTTCTCATAGTCTTCCCCTCAATGGCTGAACTAACTATAGTCGCCCTCAACGCAAAATCTATATAATCCAACATCCGTAACCAACACTTACGGTTGTTTGTTAAAACCTTCTCCACAGACATCCTTCGCGCCTCAGGAACGTGGCTTAAGTCCAACTCCCCAAAAACACATTTATTTCAAACCCCAGAACTACTGGATCCCATGGAGGTACCGTCGTCCTACTAAATAATAAACTTCAATTCACCGAAATCAGGTTCGCCAATGTTTTCAATATCGAATAGACGACAGTCAAACTTTTTTGTGAAAACAAAAAAGTAATCATATTAACTTCCATTTACATCCACCCAACACGAGAATCAGACTTCCCTGACTCTTACAGATCTCAAATAATCAGACAGTCTCTCCCCGCACCGTTCATAATCGGTGGAGACTGGAACGTTCGACATGCAGCATTCAACGACATCAAGAATAACAAATACGGTTGCCAACTTGACAGTCCGCTGCAGCCAACTCGTGTCACCAACTCGACGCAGTCAACAATCGACTTCTTCCTCAAGTCGGTTGATGTCTACTCAACGAGCCCCCCCCCCCCCCCCCCCCCCGCCCAACCATATCCTTCCTCTTTCCCTCTGATCATGGTTCCGATCATACCTCGATCAAAGTCCACTACTGGAACTGCTCTACTCACACAGTCCTGTCCCGAACTTTTCCAAGATTAACTGGGAAAAGGTCAATAGAAACGTCGCCGAAAGTTTTTCTAACTTGCAATTCCCCGAATCTTCTAACCTAATCCCTGCTGATATCGATCGAGGCCTAAAAATTGAGCAGACCCTCCAGGATGCCCTCACCAGCAATACACCCATCACCATCCCTCATAATCATTTAGGAAACCCTTTACCCAGCATCCTAACTAAATTGCGGCGTCTCAAAAAACAACTTCGCCGAAAACTTCATATAAGATTCTGCCCCCTTATTAAAAGTCAGATCCAACTTCTGACCACCCTAATAAATGAACGCTTAAAAAAAATTAGCGAATCAGACATATACCTCTACGCTTAACAATTTCAAACCCACGGTTGGGTTTCTCTCGTCAAAAACATCAACCGATTAACTGATCGGAAGTTTAAACCGCGAATCGATCACCTTATCAACCCACTCAACAACAATCTTATCCAATCCGACACGGACATAGCCAATTGCCTCGCTGATCACTTCTGAAAGATCCATCAACAAAATGATTCCCTCTCAATCCCTTATTTTCGAAACACTGTAAGCGAATATATTTCACACAGATTACCCGCATCTTCTACTTCCTTCATTGGGGAATTTAACGGCACAAACAAGGCGTTACATCCTTCAGACACCACCACATTTCTAACCACAGATGAATTAATCAAGGTCATAAAATCATAGATGGAATACGATCATCATCATCATCGGCACCACAACCGAGTTCCGGTCTTGGCCTTATTTAGCAAGTCCCGAGGCTTGTTAAATGTTCCATAATAATTTGATTTTCCGGGCATGGTTATTAGCCTTGCGCCAATAGATGGAATACCACACCTTCTATTTAAAAGACTTCGCCCGTCAAATCTACTTCCCGTTCTCGACCTTCTTAACCATATCATAAATGCTTCACATTTCCCAGAGAACTGAAAAATTGCGGTAGTAATCCCCGTTAAAAAGTCCGACAGTTCCAATAACACCTCCAACTATCGTCCGATATCTATATTAAACACCCTAAGCAAAATATTAGAATGTAAGATCTACCAAAACCTTCTCTCGTTTGCCAGTGGTAACGCTCTCATCCATCTCAAAACCAATGCCCTACCGTATGCATATCTCTCGATATTTCCAAAGCATTTGATTGTGTCTGGATCTCAGGACTTCTTTATAAGCTGCACTGCTTATTTGGTCTGAATTCCAACATCACAAAGCTCCTAGCATCTTATCTTTCTGGTAGGATATTCATGGTCAGAATAAACTCTTCCCTCTCACAAACTCGCAACATAACCGCGGGAGTTCCCCAAGGATCCATTCTCGGACCACTTTTATATCTTCTATACACATCCGATATTCCCCAACCTCCACCTAGTGCTGTAATGCTAAATTATGGTGACAATACTTTAATCTACTCTAGCAGTAGATTTGTCAAAGCGACAAGAAACCGCGTTAACAACTTCCTCCCGCTCATCTCAGCATACTCTAACAAATGGAAAATTCGCCTCTACACAACCAAAACCCAGCTAACAGTGTTTAGGAACAAAAACGCTCACTGCTCAAACAACATTAAACGTTGCCACAACAAAATTAAACTCAAGCTTAATAACACCCTTATAGCGTTTGGGATGATTGTGAAGAATGTGTGATTCGAACTGACGCTATGAGAGTTAGAATCACTAAAAATTGAACCAAAGCGCAACCCATCAGGCCATCGCCGTGTGTACGAATTCGATTTCTGAACTCAAGTACATTCGACTGATGTGGATTTGTTATGTTATCGCTATGGTATACGGCTCTGATGCATTTTCTTATTCGATTTTCGTTCGGTGTTCTTCACCATTTGCTTGTGTATTGTGTGTGTATCTGTTAGAAACGCCACACTCTCATAAAACCTTTCAAAACTCTAAAAAACAAAGTGAATAACCCTTTTCAACGACTGGTCATTCTCAATACACATCAAAAATTCCCTTCATAAAGCCTCAATACAGCTTAACCTCTGCAAACGAGTGTTGTGGAAACCTAAAGGCCTCTCTCTCAAGGTCAAACAGCTCATCTACAAACAGATAATCAGACCCACTGTTTGGCACTCGGTCGTCCAATACGTATATTACTGCGAACGGCAGACTGCGCCTTCAAGTTCCACCAACAACTGCTTCTGGTGGTGGACCACCAGCACGGTATATAACTGTCGATTGTTGTCGTCCTGAAACAATTGCAAATGTAAGGAAAAAGGGAAACGAATACCTTTAGTTGGATGGGCTGTTGACGTTTTCTAGAATTAGGGTAGTATAAGATTTAAGTTAAGTTAAGCTAAGTGATTTTACATAAAAAAGAAAAAAAAAAAAAAAAAAAAAAAAAAAGTAGATAAGTTTAGGTAAGTTAAGTAAGTTAAATTTTAAGAAAAAAAAAAAACAAAAAATTGACAAAGTTTTTCAAATTTTTCTTTGTCTTTCAAATAATTATAAGTATTGCCACAAAGTTCTGTCGCCGAAAGGCAAATTATACAAATATTAAGTAATGTTTAGCTTAGAGCGTCTGCGAAGGACCAGTAAGTTATTATATAAGCTATTTAAGCTAGAATTTAAGCATTTTTTGTCTAGCCTTTAATTTAGAAACTAAGAATATAGAAAGAAAATAAAAAAATGTTTAAAAATGAATGAATGGGCTGTTGACGGAACCTCAAGAAGAATCCTCCAGTTAATGTAAAAAGAACACGGTGGTATTTTGTTGTGCCTTTAAGTTTATTTCTCTTTATTTTACAGATTAACTTTGATTTTTTGGAACTGTGTCTCTTGCTATGATTTACGACGAATGACAGCTCATTTGAATATTATTCGAATGTCAGCTGTTTGCTGACATTTGTTATTTGTGTTGTCCTGACAGCATTTCAGCGGTGCCTGCGCCAGTGTTGCCAACGTGTGTTGCTCCGTCTCCAACACCCACTCTTATATACGCCTGCCCATTATGGTGTAGTGTGACAACATATACATGAAATGACCACAAACAATAAACTCAAATGAATCAATTGCCCTTGTCACAATTTGCACTTCTCAAGTAACCAGCATTCGTTGTTTACAACCAAATCCAAGGTCAACTCATTTCATTGAGTAAAACGAACGAATTGCTCCAGTTACGATTTGAAGGAATCAGATGACAATCGTTTGCGAATTTGTCAATGGCAAAGTGATTCACGAATTAATTGGGTCAACTTATGTCATTGTTCTTTCGCTATGCGGTGATACCACACCTACACCACACCTCACCCTCCCAAATGGAGATAGTATGAGTTTTTGAACGAAAATGTGTCCGGTTTATCACTGGCTTACACCGCAAATTCAACTCATATAGATACCATAGTAGCAACGATCTTTACAACACCGCAGGCATCGAACGACTGGATAGACGGATCCTAGAACTGTCGATAAATTTCATAGAAAACCTCCCTAACAATCCCAACACCGATAATAACAGACCTACCATCACCCTCCTCCAATACAAGAATTCACTACCCCAATTGTCTCCAAATCAGGACGGTCTTCACCTCAGGCAGACTGGTTAACGATCTAAACGAGGTCGTGTACCACAACACCGAACTGGCACCCAATAATTTCAAAGCAACATCCAACCATTCTCCAAGATTCTTACTTTTACACAGAACCGAATGAACGTTTATAGTCAAGCGGCAAGGTCTGAGTAAGTACTCGTAGCAGAAGTTCGTTCCTTAATACTACCATACAATGAGTGTACTTCTCACGGATCTACTAACCCAAATTTGTAGAGACCTGGCAAACTTCCAGGAGGTAGGCCCTGGTCCCAAAAAATACACAGCATAACCTCCGCAGGGTGAATATTCGGCCGAGCCGACGACGTAGAATCATGACCGGGCAGTTACCATGACTTTCTTTTCTTTGGATTGCTATAACGAATCCATTTTTCACCACTTGTCACGATGCGATGAAGAAAGCCCTTCCTTACTTGCCGCTGGAGCTGTTGTTCACAGGTGGAAAAACGACGCTCAACGTCCCTTGACTTCAAATCATAAGGAACACAAGTTCCTTGCTTTTGAATCATTCCCAATGCATGCAATGGCTTGGAAATGGCTTGGGGGATAACTCCTAATGCTGATGAAAGCTCTTGTTACGTTTGGCATGGATCCTCATCGAGCAATGCCTCCAATTCAGCGTCTTCCAAGGTTTTTGGCCTTCCTTCAGGCGGACGGCCGTCAACATCGAAATCACCGTCCTTGAACCGACGGAACCAATCACTGCATGTTGTTCCACTTAAAGCAGCATCTCCGTAAACTTTGTAGGGGTCTCGATGCGCTTCAGTCGGCGCAAATGACGATTATTTAGCACAAAATCAGACATTTTCGTACAGCCAAAACAAAATCACTACTGTGTCAAAGGGGTTTGTTTACCATATGTCTAAGCTTGGTTCATGACGTTTTGGATATGTCGAAATCGACCAACACTTATTGCTGGAACCATCTATTGACAAACAGCGGGAACTTAATTGCGCACCTAATATATTTTTAAAACATAAATAAACGGATGTTCGGATAGGCTGGTCAAGCGTGGAAGGAGAGTGTACAGGACAAGGAACGATGGCGGAGTCGAGTCGGTGAGGTCATGAACTTCCGGGTTCCTACAGGTCAATAAATAGTATACAAAAATAAACGGATGTTAAAAAAATGGGTAGTAAAAATATTTCTTGCCGTTTTTTTACACAACTTGAAAAAACGATCGAAATTCGTGCCGCTAGACTAGAAAACCCTTTTAACCAGCCCAGTCCCCAGCCAAAGCGTACCCGCCCCTCTCCCCGCATACCGCGCCCACCGCAACCCAATCAACAGTTGAGCTGATCCACTAAATATCCTGCGCCAAACCATAATCTAACTCCTTTCCCTTGCCCCAATCACGTCGGCCGCCTTTACTCTAAACCGCCCTCCTCATTCGCCCGTTATAAAGCCTCTCGTAATAATAACAAACCTGCTCGCCCCTCTCCACCCGCGGCCTCTATCTCCAATTTCACCCCCCCCCCCCCCACTTCAACCTCAAAACGGGCGCGAAGTATTCCAACTTCCACAGGTCACACACCCCCCTCTCCCATCTGGACGCGCCTCACTCATCCACAGAACCTAATTCGAGGCCGCCTTTTGCACCACCCCTTCCCGCACCCAGATCTCGCTCCTGTCCATCTCGTCACTCCCCTAGACCTTTAATCGACCCACTATTACCCCCATCTGTCAAACCCACTCGGCAAACCATTAATCCTTCTGACAATCGGTATGCCTTGTCTAAATTTAGGAACAAAATGACCTACCAGAATGTCCGCCTCTATCTTTCATACCTCCACGACAAATCTGACTTTGTCTATTATGAAGGTAAAACGGAAAAAAAACATTTGGATCTGGAGGAAGCTGTGTGTTCAGGCTGGCTTTTCAAAAAAGAAAAAAAAAAGGAAATTATTTTCGAGACATGCTCATTTCGTCATGTATTTCAACGTCTTCTTTAATAAAGAGCATTGCATCTAATTTCTACTAGAATTGTAATAGATTCTTCGAACTCTGAATTTATTCGGTTAAAGAGCTTCGATGTATCTGGTTACATGAGTACTTTATAGTTGCATATAGTTCTTGCGCCCTGTCTACTAAATATATCAAACCAAGGTCATTAAACTATATGATTAACGAAGCTTTACCATTCCACAGATGGTGAGTAATTAACAGAGAATCCTGTCATGACAGTCTGAAATTTGATAACTTGGGACCCCCATGATATACTTCTCCTATGAAGTCGCGTACGCGTGGGAACAAAGGTATCAGTGATATCAAAATCTCACTTTGTAGGATATTAAGTAATTTAATACTTTGAATCGTGAATTATTCAAATTAGTTGCTCTGACAAGAAAAGAAAGTTGTCTCAGGCCGCATTAATATTCAGCAATCTCAAATGGTTCCCATGCATTCCATCTAGCAGGACACAGCCAACAAAAGTTCCCACCGAGAGACACTACGGGTTATTTCGCACATTTAATCGATAACCAACAATCTAGCAGAATAATAAATTGTAAATCTTAATCATCTTAATCATCGGCACTACAACCGGGATCCGGTCTTGGCCTTATTTAGCAAGTCCCGAGGCTTGTTAAATGATCCATAATAATTTGTTTTTCTGGGCAAGGTTATTAGCCTTCCGCCACTAAATCTTAATAACAACTCTAATCTATCACACCGGATTTTTAAATGTTAAATTAAGTTTTGAACTTTATATGAATTAGATCTCGAATTAGCAT
Organism: Microdon myrmicae; assembly: GCA_963931805.1. NCBI lineage: Eukaryota > Metazoa > Arthropoda > Insecta > Diptera > Syrphidae > Microdon > Microdon myrmicae. The sequence continues at coordinate 121,381,008 of OZ007497.1, forward strand.
GCTGCTTCTCGAAACCCCAATAAAACACCCGAAGAAAGACTTTGGTAAACAAATATATTCATAAATAAATACGTGTACGACATTTTTAGATTAAAAATGAAGATCGTTTGCAAGAATTAGCACATTTAAAATAAGTCCGATCGGCATTATAATAAATTTATGGAAGAATTTATTAGTGTGCGCTGCCAACAACCTATCTGGCTGAATACATTTTGGTAATATTAGAAAATGCAGATGCAGATCGATCATTTAGGTTACATATGGACAATCGGTTCTATAATTTGGTGTTGTTTTAAAGGTAATTCTTAACATATCTCCTATAGAAGCTTTGATTCCTATTGACGATTAAGATTCAATAAAAACATTTGGATCTGGAGGAAGACGTGTCTAAGTTCAGCTGACTTTTAAAAAAATAAATTGAAGAAGCCGGAATTATTTTCGAGACATGCCCATTTCGTCATGTAATCCAAAGTCTTATTTAATAAAAGAGCATTGTATGTAATTCCACTAAAATTTTAAGAGATTTGTGGGTGTTTTAATCGTGTCACCGGCAAGGGTGCTGAGTTCACTAAAACACCACCGATGATTTCTTCACTAAAATTGTCCGACAGGGGCTGGCAATCCACATCCGTCAGATTCAACGGTGGTGGATCACATCGATGTGGGAGGAGCGAACAGGCTCAACTTGGCGACGGCCAATTGGCGATCGAAAAGGAGTTAAATGGGAGGATTTTCCATATGTTCGTATAGGACAAGTACGATGTCCCTTAGCCTGCATATCGACAACGAACGATACCGCACCTGTTCAAACAAATGGACGAGCAAAAAGGGGCTGCAGGCATTGTATTCATGTAATGCCGTTGTAGGCGATACATTCTTCGGTGACGATAGGTCGATCGAAGATTTGGGGTTTGTTTGATTTAGCCGTATGGCTCTGGTGCTCTAGAAAGGAAGATATTTTGTTGGCATTAAGTCAACAGAAATCTTGCCGACGGTGGTAAAGGGTCAGGCTGGATGGTTATCTTATTTGGATTAATATGCTGGTACATGGATATGGTGGTGACGAATTTGCCACCCATAGTAGCCATGGACCAGCGTTGGTAAGCAAAACAAACATAGTGAGGTACTGTGTGTTTACTTTGATTTCCAGAAGAGTTGTTATAGAGCATGGACGTGGGTATGATTGCCTAAACAACGATCGTATTCATGCCCAAATCCCATGATCGGTTGATAGCCGATAATAGGGAATTGGTCGCAAGTGTTGCGAACCCAAGGGTATAGGAGCAATGGTTCAATTATGGACCGTAGGAATAATATCGGCTGCAGCAGTCCACAATACGCTGGCCAGCGTGTGTTTATCGTTTATTGGGTGACAAGCTGAACCGATAGGGGATATGAAATGGTTCATGTATTATGAACCAGAAAAATTCGATGCTATTAATGCCTGGTTTGCTTTCAGTGGTGAAGATGAAGATATCATGCACATGTATGAGAAAATGATTTTTTGCATTGCGCATTGAGATGTTCATGGATAAATGCTGGTTACCTGATGAGGTAACCAAATTAGGTTTCGGGGGCATGATGCGTTGGATGCAAGCCTGCCCCGAGGTGAAAGTTTGATGTCACGACTAGATGATAGTCTTGCCGTGGACTTATGTTTTCCGGTAATGCGGAGTAGCTTACGCTGCTCGTTTGCAGGTAAGTAGAAGGTAGGTAATTAATGGAAATGGGTGGTTCTTAGGGAATACCTAAGGAACCCCGACTTCACCCCCCGGGTACCGTAGTCACGAAATAAAGAAGGTAGGGCTGAAGGGTGCTCGAATGGGTGGCGCGGTGCGGGGAGGAGGGCTGAACGTTGGAAAAAAAAGATGGCCCTGCGTACTTCGGGGGGCGCTGTAATTTGTTAAGGGAACTGTCGTGAAGACAAGTTCCTGGTTATGGTTGGGGCCTGTGTCGATAAATATGGTGGACGCGGATGTTACCGCTTGATGACGCCAGGGGCACGGGTGTGCGGCGTGCTCCATTGACCTGTTGTGGGTCACTTGGACCAACAGGTTTATCGTCCGATAGGTCGGAACCTATCGGTAATCTGCTCGCGTCCGCAGTGAAGAAGTAGTGTGTGCGGGAAGAGCCGGATAGAGGCGCTGTGGGTGTTAACCTGTTGATGGCAGTATCTGCCAACAGGTTGTACCGTTCTAATAGGTCTAATCCCATAAGGAGCTCGCTGACATCGTACGACGAAGTGTCAGGAGGCGGGACCTATTGGGACTCGCTGGCGTCATACAACGAAGTGCCAGGAGATGAGACCTATTGTGACTCACTGACATCGTGCTACGGAGTGTTAGTGGATAATTGAGGAGACCGAGTCCCGAGTCGGTGTCTTTCGTCCATACGTTTGTATGGCGAATTGTTTGCCGCTGGGACTGGTAAAGGGGGCGGGCACTCCAGTTGCGCGGCTTACCGATCGAGGGAGGACCTGGTACGAGGGTTGCCTCTTATGTTTCGGGATTTGGCAACCCTAGTGTTGCAATCCGGCAATTGACAGCTCTGTCGTAAAGTTGGACATTTTTGAGGTTATACGCACTCAGAACGTTTTGACATACGAGCGCTATTTGTGTTGTTTACAGTAACTTAAAAGATTCATCTCGGCCCAAAAATGGAATTAAATCGTCAACATTTTCGTGCGATTATTTTTTACAACTTTCGGCGTGGATTAACTCAGCAACAGTGCATGGATGAACTTAATTCAATTTTTGGCGATGAAGCTCCATCAAGGACCAGTGTTTATCGATGGTATGGTGAATTCAATCGTGGTCGTAGTTCACTCCAAGATGAATTTCGTGAAGGTCGTCCAAAATCAGTTGTTGTTCCGAAAACCATTGATGCTGTGCGCGAACTGATATTGGAAGATCGTCATGTGACCTATCGTGAGATTGAGACAACCTTAGGCGTTAGTGGGACCAGCATACATTCAATATTGCATAAACATTTGACTGTCAAAAAAATTTGTTCGCGTTGGATCCCACAGAATTTGTCAATCGCCCACAAAAAGGCTCGTGTCAATTGGTCGAAAGAAATGCTCAAAAAATACGGTCGCGGTGCTTCGAAACACGTCTATGACATCGTGACAGGTGATGAATCGTGGATTTACGTGTATGAGCCCGAAAGTAAACAGCAGTCGACTGCCTGGGTGTTTCAAGATGAGCCAAATCCAACAGAAGTTGTTCGCGCACGAAGCACTTCCAAGCAAATGGTCGCCTGTTTTTTCAGAAAAACTGGACATGTCGCAACCGTACCACTAGAACAACGCAGAACAGTCAATTCAAGCGGATCACTCTTCACCACGACAATGCGAGCTCTCACACATCGGCTGCGACAACTGCATTTTTGAGCACCCAAAACATCGATTTGATGGGTCATCCGCCGTATAGTCCTGACTTGGCACCGAATGACTTCTTTTTATTCCCGTACGTAAAAAACAAACTGAGAGGTCAACGTTTTTCGACACCTGAAGATGCGGTTGCTGCATTCCGAATGCATGTGTTGGAGATACCTCAATCAGAGTGGCAAAAGTGCTTCGACAATTGGTTCAAACGCATGCAAAAGTGTATAGATCTTCATGGGGAATATTTTGAAAAACAATAAAGTGATTTTCGATGATCAATATTTGTTTTTGTTCTCTAATCCCGAAATATAAAAGGCAACCCTCGTACATTTGCACCGGTGTCGACGAAGGAGCTCGATATATGGTCACTGCGACCTCGCCGAACGGCAACTTGTGGGGAGATGCCGGCCAGTCGCGCTTGGTTCGTGGAAGGCGACTTAGGTTAAGGGGCTCCTGGTGGGTGGTTGGTTGTGTCCAACCGCAGGGCGCCCTAGGGAAATGATGCGCGCTCCGAAGTGTGATGCACCTGGGATATGGGGCGGCGTAGTGAGGCGTGTATTGCCTTTGATTGCCGCTTGAATTGCGCCGTGGTGGCTTGGGGGACGTCGGGAGTCCCTAAGAGGTAGGTCCTTACGTCAGAGTCAGGGAGCAGAACCGGCGTCCTAAGCAGTATTTGCTACGCGTAGTAGCTGTGGTTTAGTGAGGAGCCGAGGTTGTGAAAGAAGGGCGGAGTCGCATGACGACTGCGCTTGGCGGGCATGTGCGCCAATATTTGGGAAAGGGCCTAAAAAGGTGGTAGAGGCGAGTTTTGCTTGTATTTAAAGAAGGCCAGAAAGGGGTCGAAATGTGTCGAGCGAGGTGAAACGGGGCATCCTATTGATCATGTGCTACGCGTAGTAGCTAATGTGTAATGAGGAGCCGTTCTGAAAGAGTTAAATTGAGCCGGTGTGGGGTCAAGTGTGGTTGGGTGGAGTCGAGTGGATTGGATGTTGTCAAGCAGAGTCGAGAAGAGTCGCATGCAGTCAGAAAGGGGTTAGATAAAGTCGAACAGAAGTCAACAAGTCTAAGGTAGTCGCCGAGAGTTGAGAGTAGTCGAGTGGTCGCGAATAATATTGTGCGTGATTGTACGGAAGGGGCTTACAACTTTTATTATGTTTGTGGTGACGATATAGGAAATATATTTTATTCTCATGCGTTACAGTTCGGGTAGATACTGAACTCGTATTTCGGTTTGGGTTTCCTTCTTTTTATATGAAAAGCGAGATATATAAATAAACACAAATTTTAAAGACACAAATAAAAACTTAAAAAACCGGAGAAAAAAAATCACAAAAGTTAAAAGTTATTATATATGTTACTGTTTTGTTTACAGTGATTGTTCCGCTTCTTAGTTATCATTACTTTCTAAAAATTTTAGCGAACGAGAAAAAAAAGATAGTCTTCACCGCTGAAAACAACTAGTAGTGAATAAATTTGTTTTAATAGAATCAAGCGATTCTTTGTGTTTGTTACTAAACGTGAATTAATTGGTCTGGCTACTATATTTCGTTATTCTTTTAACAATGTGGGTTCTAATAGGTTATGTCGTAATATCATTGTATACGAGACTTAACTTTTAGCGTCAATCTTACTAATCATTTAATTTAAATTTTGGTGGTTAATGCTTGTTTAATAAATTTTGTCACCTTTTTCAATTAAAGCAATATTTTGCAATGTATCGTATATTTTTGTTTTTTAATATTTTTCCTTACGGTAAAATACATTTAAAATGGAATATAGAGAACCCACGACTTGTATCTATTAATGTTTCGGCTTGTTTATAACGATCACTTATAATATAATTGCTTACAAAATTAAAAGGAATGTAGTAATGTGCACTGTAGGTGTGAATTTATTGTTTTTAGTTAAACTTGCTTTGCAAATACTTTAAAAGGTGTTCCTAATTTCTTGACTGTAATTTCAATGGTAGGTTGTAAATAAAATATGAAAAAGTTTGATTTTATGGAAATTTTGGTTTAAAAAGACAATATTAGGTATAATATCTGAAGGTTTTAAATAAGGAACGAAAAAGAGAAAAAAGAAAAAAAAAACAGAGGAAAGGTTACTTAGCTTAAGTCCGTGGCTAGTGTTGTCGCAGGAATCGGCGTTGTTGTTGAGGTGGCTGTTGCTCGTTTGTAGGTAAGTAGAAGGCAGGTAATTTACGGAAATGGGTGGTTCTTAGTGAATACTTAAGGAACGCCCACCGATTTTTCGTACTCTGAAATTATTCAGTTAAAGAGCTTCGATATATCTGGTTACATGAGAAATGTATGGCTGCATATAGTTCTTGCGCCCAGTCCACTAGATATATCAATCCAAGGTGATTAAATCATATGATTAACGAAGCTTTAACATCCCACAGATGGTAAACGCGTCATAAATCTTCCTATCTGAGCTGTTCTGATGAAACAAAGATACTTCTCTCATTCTGACCACGTTTGGTCATTTCAAACGGTCCAATTGTTGATAACAGAGGCCGAAATTAATGTTTGAACCGGTGGAAATAGGCGGTAGGTCGTCTACAAAGTAAGACATCAACCCGTTGCGCTATGCGTTCCATGATGTGGCCGGGAGAAATCCATGACCATGTTCCGCATGTTTGGTTGATGACTCAGGTTGTGGATGTAAATAAATGTCCCCCTTTTTTGAGGGGTTGGGAGGTACCTCAGGTGGAACATCAATTAAATAGTTTGATAAGTAATCAAATTGAAAACAATTTTCGACAAAATCATTGGTCCACGATTCATATCTCCAGGGGCCTAACTCAAAACTGTCAGCGTCCAAGTACGAGAGCAGTTTAATAAGTCAGTGACTTTTTGAATAAAATATATTTTTTTCGGCGAATAAGCATTTTATTTCTCAACAAAGTCGCTTTCCAGCTCGATACATTTAGTCCAGCGTGCTTCCGATATTTTATTACTTCCTTTTTTTTTTTTACATTTCTGTATTTATTGACCATAAATGATTTGTTACAATAAGTAATACAGATAACTTATAATTAGCTTAGCTTTAATCGTTTACACATACTTGCTAGTACATTTTTCAAACATTATTATAAAGTTACATATTTCATGGGTGGACAAGATAGAAGTAGGTGGGGCTTCCTGGAAAAGGTCAGAAAACCAGGATATAATTAGTTACTTAACATATAACTAATTTGCTTAACTTAACTTAACTTAGCTTAGCCTAGCTTATCTAATTATTAAATCTATTATTATTACAATAAGTTAGAGTAGGGTGGGGCGGGAGGTATAGTGGTCGATGGGTAGGATTTGGGTTAGGGTGGGTGCTATCAGTCGGGGATATGGGTTGGGGGAACACTTTCCGATTGGTCGTTGAAACGCAAGATATTAGAGAAGGGTTGTATATTACAATATTTAAACTGGTGAGGTGAGAGTTCAGTATTGTGGTTTACAATCTCATTGGAGTCGTTGACCAACCTGCCAGAGGTGAAGAGGGTTCTGGTGTGGAGACAGTTCGGGTAGGCAGTTCGGTTATCTGACGGAGTCGATGTGAGCGCATTTATCATCGGATTGGGATTATTGGGAAGATTTTCGATAAATTTGATGGACAGCTCGAGGAAGCGTCGATATATACGTTCAATATTAGCGGCATAGTAGAGCTACTGTTATAATATTTGTGGGAGTTGGGATGTAGGTTGAAGTCAGTGATAAGTCTGAACCATTTCCTTTCGAAAATGCGTAGCTTCTCCATTTGGGCGGGTGTGATATGGTACCATATCGGGCATGCATATGTGAGAGTGGATCTGATTATTTGTTTGTAGATAAGTGATTTGACTTTGGGAGAGAGACCATTCGGTTTGTACATGACTTTTCTGCAGAGGTTCAGTTGGGTTGTGGCTTTACGAATCGTATTTTTAATGTGGGCGGAGAATGACAGATTGTTGGTAAAGGTTATACCTAGATACTTTAAGGTTTTGGAGGGTTTAATTATATTGTTATTTATTTTGATTCTGATTTTATTATGGCAGCGAATAGTGTTGTTTGTACAACTCGCGTTTCTGCCTTTAAAAACAATGAGCTGAGTTTTGGTTGGATTTAGTTGAATTCTCCACTTGGTAAAGTAGGCTGACAGGATTGGGAGATATCTGTTAATACAGTTTCTTGCCTCCTTGACAAGCTTGTTGCTTGAATAAATTAAGGTGTCGTCGGCATAGTTGAGCATTGTTGTATTGGGTAACAGTGGCTGCGGTGCGTCTGATGTATAAAGAAGGTATAGTAGTGGGCCGAGGATGGATCCTTGAGGAACTCCTGCGGTTATGCTATAAGGTGTCGAGAGAGTTGAGTTTATTTTCACCATGAACTTTCTATCAGAGAGGTAGGAAGCGAGAAGTTTTGTGGAGTGGATGTTTAATCCATGCATTGAATGAAGTTTGTATAACAGTCCTGCGATCCAGACACAGTCGAATGCTTTAGCTATGTCTAGGGAGACACATACCGTTGGGGATTGGTTTTGGAGGTGGGCCGTCACATCATGTGTCAGTTTTAAGAGAGCATGACAAGTGGAGTGTTGTGAGCGGAAGCCAAATTGAGAGTTCGGAATGAGGGAGTTATCCCTGGCAAATGAGAGAAGATTTTTGTAGATTTTACATTCAAGAATCTTGCTAAGCGAGTTTAGCTGTGATATCGGACGGAAGTTATCCGGGTATTTGGAGGGCCCAGATTTGCTAATAGGGACGATCACCGCTGTTTTCCAACTTTTAGGGAAATGTGAAGCGTTTATTATGTGGTTGAGAAGAGCGAGAATCAGGAGCAAGTTGCCTGGGTGGAGTCTTTTGAATAGGAGGTTAGGGATTCCATCTAGGCCAGTTGATTTTTTATTGTTACGTGAAGTATTAACTTCGGATAGTTCTTCAAGGCTTAGGGATGTGTCGATTCCTACGGGGTGTGATGCTCTATTGGTTTCGGTGAATTCAGTAATAAATGGTGTGAGGGGTGGCTCCAGTGAGCGTGGAATGTAATCGTTCACGGTATCGTGGAAATTTGTTACTGGGAGGGTATCGTTTTGCTTATGGACTTTGCAGAAATGTTCAGCGAGACGGTTTGCTATATCAGTGTCCGACTGGACGATGTTATTATTAGTTGGGTGAATAAGATAATCTGTTCGAGGCTTGAGTTTGCGACCCGTTAGTCTGTTTATGTTTTTAAATAGATCGCGATTTGATACTGTTTAAGGTGGATGTGTAGGTCTGATTAGTGAAAACTTTTAGTTGTCCATTTATCAGGGAGGTCAATAGCTGGATCTGTTGTTTAATAAAAGGTGAGTAGGTAGTGTGCAATTTTCGTCGGAGTTGTTTTTTTATACGTAATAATTTTGTGAGTAGGTTGGTTAGGGGTTTTCCTATGTGATTATGAGGAACGGTAGTGGGAGTATGGCTGAAGAGAGCATTTCCCAGTATTTGCTCTATTTGGGCCACTGCTTGGTCAATTTGTGTAGGGGGCAGGTTAGAAGATTCCGGTAAAGAAAATTTTGAAAAGCTAGCAGCAATATTCTTATTGACTTTTTTCCAGTTTGTTTTGGTGAAATTTGGAATAGGATTCAGAGTGTAGAGTGGTTCAAGGGAGGGAATTTGAACCGAGGTGTGGACCGATCCGAAGGGAATGTGAAGGACACTGTGGGAGGATTAGATGAATAGCTATCTGTAGACTTTAGGAAGAAATCGATTGTTGACTTGGTTGAGCTGCAAATTCGAGTAGGTTGCAACGGGCAGTCTGCGTAGACATATGGATGAAGTCAGAGGAGATCAAGGAGTTGGCAGCCGTATTTGTTGCATTTGATGTCATTAAATGCAGTATGTCGTGCGTTCCAGTCTCCTCCTATTATGAAAGGAGCTGGCAGAGACTGTTGTTATTTGTGAGATGTCTACACTAGGGAAGTTTGGTTCACGAGAAGGGTGAATGTATATGGAGGACAAGACCAGTACTTTATTATTTCGGCAGAAAAGTTTAACAGCCGTGTATTCGACACTAGTTATATTAGCAAATCTAATCTCAGTAAATTGGAATTTTTTATGTATTAGGATTCCCGTACCTCCATGAGGGCCAGAGGTTCGTGGGTTGAACACAAATGTGTAATTAGGTATGTAGACTCGAGAAGTGGATTTCAGCCAAGTTTCTGAAAGCAGAAGAATATCTGGGGAGAACTTTTCAACAAACACTCGGAGGTGTTGTCTACGGGTGTGGGAATAAATGGACTCTGAGTTGAGGGAGTTTATTACTTCCAAATAATAGTTTTCCACAAGGCCCTCAAAATAGGCGTTCGTTTCTGTGATGACCTCTTCATTCGACCCAAATCTCTTACCGCCCAGCCAATTGTGCTTCCGATTTTTTTATTACTTCCAAATAACAGTTTTCCACAAGGCCCTCAAAATAGGCGTTCGTTTCTGTGATGACCTCTTCATTCGACCCAAATCTCTTACCGCCCAGCCAATTGTTCAAGTTTGGAAAAAGAAAATAGTCGCAAGTGGCTAAATCTGGAGAATATGCTGGATATATGCTGAATAGCAGTTCGTAGCCCAATTTATAAATTTTTGGCATAGCGACTACACACATGTGCACCCTTGCGTTGTCCTGATGGAACAGCAGTATTTTCTTCGACAAATGCGGTCTCTGCTCTGAATAATATTCGCCGGTGATCGTTTTACCCTTTTCAAGGTAATTGATGTAAATAACACCGCGTGGATCCTAAAAAAAGGTTGGCCATGACCTTGTTGGTCTTTTGCTGTACGTTTAACTAGAGAAATCCACAATTTTGATTGGATTCACGTTTCGTCCACAGTAACGAAACGGCCCGAAAAACTCCTTTGGATTGCCGCTGAACAACGCGAAACACTCCTTTGAAGTGTTCACATGGTTGGGCTTATGGTCGAGTGTGAACAATCGCGGCACCCATCGCGCGGATAGTTTTTTCATATCCAAATATTCATGTAAAATATGATGTACCCGCTCAGTTGAGATGCCTACAGCCTCAGCCTCCTCACGGCCTTTCATTCTCCCATCGTTCAATATCGGTCCATGGATTTTATCGGCGATTTCTGGCGTGACGACCTCTTTTGGGCGACTTAAACGTTCGGTGTCACTTGTGCTGGTGTGGGGTGCGAAGCATTGTGCACCGGCGCACGGCGCTGATGCTCTTCGCATCCCCATCATTCACTTGATGAAAGTTCCGCAGTAAATAGTTCACCGGGGGGAAACGTCACACAAATAAAACACGCCGCCAAGACACGCGGAAAAATTAAACACAGTATTCCTTTGGTTTAGTTTTATATTTATATTAATTGAAAAACACTATTGTTGGATAAATTGTTTGAATTAATAGATTATTGTTCCGTTTCATATTCTTTTGTTTACTAAAATTTTACGGTAGCACTGCGTGAAAGTTACATGATGAAGTCAATAAAGAAAACACAATCTTCGAAGACTGCCGCAAATAATATTCGACATGGAGGTTGCAAACACTTCGACACGACCCTGAGGTATATTACGCACCTCCGCAGCCGGCGGAGAGCGGAAGATCGCGTGACCATGATTGTCAGCGGATGGAATCTGACTCCGCGATATTAAGTCCCTGTCATAAGAATCTTTGGATGTATCTCCTTTACTTGGGTTTGGCGGACCCGCCACACTGGTACGACCACAGCGGAACTCAGTAAACCAGTTCTTAACTATTAAAATTGATGGTGCAGAGTCTCCATATATATCAAGCCTTTCCTTGGTTTCGGTGATGGTTTTTTTTACACAAAACATAATGCCTAATCAGCACACGAAATTTACGTTTTTCAATTTTCGTTAAAGGTCTCTGCTTTCAACCCGGCGAAGGCCAGGACGATCCTTGTCTCTGTTCAATCCAAGTTGACATGCAGTTTCCACGTGACACCCCTGGATAGCTACTTCGGCACCCGGCGAGTAGTGAACCAATGCATGCATCGACATCCTGAGAACCGTTGGCGCAAGACTAATAACCTTGCCCAAAAAAAAAATTATTATGGACAATTTAACAAGTCTCGGATATGGACCGGATGCCGATGGAGAGACTTGCTAAATAAGGCCAAGACCGGATGCCGGTTGTAGTGCCGATGATGATGACAATATACTAAAACTTAAAAAAAAAGACTATCGTTTACTGAAAAGGGTTCATTTGGATACCAACTCCAGGTCTAGCAATTAAGAAAATTTCATTACGTGATTATTGTCAATCAGAAAATAAACCTCCTCCTTAAAAATGTCTTTGTCTTACTTGTACCTCGTAAAGGGGTTGCTTTTGGGTAAATCATAAGGTTTTAGCCGGCATTTTATTAAAAAATTATCCCAACTCGAAAAAGATATCCAAAAAAAGAAAAAAGGCAAAACACAAAGGAAATTGTTTGAAAAGTTTAATAAATCGGGAACTTGTGGGTTGTTCATCCGACGGGAAGTACCAATATAGAAAAGGATTATTTGTGAGAAAATGGGTTTTTATTATCATTTTATCAGTCAACAAAAAGGGAATTTAAAACAAGGGTAATGAGAAAATTACGTCTCCTATTACTGACTTCAGGCAAACGCATACGTTCGAAAATATTTTCAATTTTTTTCGTTGGATATCCTAAAGCGCCATACCGTAGTGCGTGCAAAAGAATGGGGAACAGAAGAAGGAGAGGGCAACACAAAGTATAAGATATTCTTTACGGAAACCATGTACTACACATCATAAAAACATTTCTATGATGTATCATTACTTTCCGGTATTCTATCGTTATAAAACCTGATACTCCATTAGAAAATATTTCGGATCTGTTTTTACGATACAAAGACACGTATTTGGTGTAATTTAAAACCGCTTTTTTATATGTACAGTAGCCTTAGTGAGTGAACTCCTTGGTGCAGAACGTCCTTGAACATTTCTTCGATGGACTTCGCCTAATAACAGTGCTTTGTGGTCAAAAATACCACAGTAACTACCCTATTAATCTATTCTAAGAACTGGAGTACGAAAATGATGGCAAAACAATGAACCGGAAGCTCCAGGGTACACTGCCGCCTCGGAATACCAACGTATATGATATAAATGTGTATACAGGTAAAAGAAGCTCAACTTTAACTTCTTTAACTTAGTCTACCATCATGTTGGTTGTGTATAGCAAGGTTTCGGGCACCGTTTCACAGAATACCGCAATCTCTTTGGGGATGCATTTGCGACACTTGATACATTATAGTCGCATCATCGTGCTGCAGGATATCTGCGGTATAGCTGTACGACATTATGGTGTCAGGTTTAAGTAGTTTAATCAGTCTTTATTGAAGTAGTCTTTCAGATTTTTTGTGGGATTCCATTGTACAACTCATAATTTGGGGCTGCTATTTCTAACTTGGCTACTAAAGGGTATGTGTATGTATGGGAATGTATTTGTATGGGTATGCGTATGGATGGGTATCTTATGTATGGGTATGCGTATGCATGGGTATCTTATGTATGGGTATGCTGTTTGTTTTTGGTTTCGGTAGGAAGGTGGAAATCTTCATTATGTGATCCAGGCGCATGCCGGGTTTTTACCGACTAAAACCACCTCCCGCCAGGCTCATATTCCCGTTGATCCCCGCGAAGCATTCTTTTAGATATTCCATCGTGGGGCGGGACGGCGTTTAACTGTTACTCCGCTCATCGCGTCGCAACTGCTGCATCATTTCACAGTGCATGTGTATGTATGGGTATGGGTTCTTGAAGTCGAGTTTTATTATTTAGTTACATTTTTAGAATATCGTAGCGAGCTTAGGGTTCGCTGGATTAATTGTTTAAAATAAATAAGAACCGTTAAATCAATTTTGAATTAATGTAACACTTTATTTGTCCGCTAATAACAACCGTTACTTTTACCGTACACTTGACGATTTCTTGACTTATCGCTTACTTATCGCGTCTTTGACTCTGCTTACTTCTCACTTATTACTTATCGCTTGCTTCACTTTCTTACTTATAACTTGTCTCCATGATCTGTGTGCGACGTATTTATACCGTTTCCTTATTTCGATTCGGCGTTTCGTTTCCGTCCGTTCCATAGCCTTAAATGTTCTACTGTTCCTAGTCTCCAGTTTTCCAGTACTTCCTACAATATTCTAGTAGTTTGTTTCGGACTTTCTCGAATATTCTAGTACTGATTGTCATATGCGTCAAAATATTTTTGTATGAAGTCTTCTATGTACATTTATTTTGTAATTCTAATTTGCGGTTTACAGTAATTTTTTTTTGTGTTTTGTCTTTTAATTAAACAAATGTACATCTATATCCCCTTTTTCCATCAAAAAGGCCCGAAGATACGTTTAGTGGGTAGACTTTGATCTTCAGAGTGATTTGGTATTGAATTGCATTTTTAAAAATGGCTTTTACATTTATTCGATCGACTCCGATCATCTTCTAGTGACGGTCAAATCAGCAGTCGGCTCGCAGCAAACCCATATGGGCAGTCACGGGAGACGAGCAAAAACTTCGAGCCTGATAAACTAAAAGACCTGCGCAACAGGGCTGAATATCAAGACAAACTAACAAATAGATTTAGCATCCTAGAGAATGGGAGCAGTGAGAAAAAGACACAATCAGTGAGGAAGAGACACAATCAAACAAACAGCCCCAAAAGGTATTAGGATTTAAGAAAACAATTAAGTCAAAAACTTGGTTTGACGATGAATGCAAGGCCAAGATCGAAGAATGTAAACGCCTCAGAGTGACCTATTTACAAAGATATGATGAAGTCAACGCAGAAAGATACGCGACAATTCGGAAAAAGACAATGAGACTTTTCAAACGCAAAAAACGCGAATAGGAGAAGACTCGAAAACAATCCTAGAAAATGCCAGAGCAAAGAACATCAGAGGTATGTATGCCGGCATAAATTCAATACGAAATGGCTACCGAGGGAGAACCAAAATAATTCGAGACACAAATGGTTGTCTGGTCACAGAAACTAACAATATCGTGACAATATGGAAGCAGTACTTTAAAAACCTGCTCAATGTGCGCACCCATTAACTCAGATCCCAGAGCCTTCTTTCAATGAAATTGTAGACGCAATAAATCGATTGAAAAATAACAAGGCTCCCGGAGTCGACTGCATACCGGCAGAGCTTCTGAAACATAGACGAGAGGCAACCGCTCGAAATATCCACCAACTGATTAAAACAATATGGGATAAGGAAATCACTCCGGAAGAATGGAAATCGCCCCCATCTTCAAATAAAGCGACAGATCTGACTGCGAAAACTACAGAGGAATACCATTGCTCCCAACCACATACAAAATACTAACAAATGTCTTACTGGCGAGAATCACACCGTACGCAGAAGAAATACTGGGAGACTACCAATGCGGATATCGTAGGAACCGGTCAACAAGCGATCAAATGTTTACAATAAGGCAATTGCTGGAAAAGAAGTGGGAATACGGAGAGACGGTTCACCAACTGTTCTTTGACTGCACAAAAGCCTACGACTCAGGCGCAAGGCAAAGACTCTACCATATTGTAGCTGAGGTGGGAATCCCCAAAAAATATGCCACTCCCATTCAAATCTGCAAGAACGAAAATTAAGGGCGAGTAAGAATAAAAAACCAGCAGTGAACATCAGCAATTGATCAGATATTCACCCTTAGGCAGGCGATGGAAAAATGTCTGGAATTTAAGATTCCACTATATCATCTGTTTATAGACTTCAAGGCCGCCTACGACAGCATAGCCAGGGCATTCCAAATAAATTGATACGACTTTGTAGGTTGACCATGACCAACGTAACTAGTCAAGTAAAAGTAGCGGGATTGCTGTCCAAACCAATAAACATCTATAATGGACTCCGACAAGTCGCTTGGGCGGTCCTCGGATTGTTTTTGGCAATGGGAAAGTTCACTTTCGTTGAGACGTGCACTGAATTATGATAACATGTCGGATTAAGCCCCTGTTCATTCAAGTGAAGTCCTCGTTAGGCGGTTTTCATACTAAAACAATCTCCTTCATATATCAACAGGTTCGTCAGACATGGCATACATAAGCCTTTACTACATGTACTTTACGATATGTCAAAGGACAGGAGGTTCGTGGTCAAAAGTGGTAATGTGACCTCTAATAAAACGTATAATATCAAGAATAGCTTGCAACAGGGTGCGGTACTCTCTCCGATTCTTTTTAACATTTACATTAGCGAATTATTAGATGCACTCCCGCAGGCTATTGCGTATGCCGACGATGTCATAATTTACAGAACAGCTCCGAAAGTTGAGATCATAAATAGTTTAATACAGCGAGATTTCAACAACGTGCAGCGCTATTGCGACAACTGGAAACTTAAGATCAACTTCCAGAAATGTGAAGCCATCCTATTTAGAACCCCATTATATAAAGCCACGAACGACACAAGGAAAAACTGGCGAAAGCTAGTTATCGTGGGACCGCATGGAGATAAACTGGAAACCAAGAGTTTAGTTAAATACCTGGGCATCTGGTTAGACCAATATCTGTATTTCAACAGACATGTAGAGGCTGCTCTGGTCAAGGCTAGAAAAACGTTTGCTATGACAAGGAGACTATTTCGCAGTAGCCAACTTGACAGCAAGGTAAAAGTCATATGCTACATGACGCTAATCAGGCCAATGCTCATATATGGCTGTCCAGTATGGTTTAACATAGGTCCAAATTTGATGGAAAAGATTCGGGTGTTCGAAAGGAAGTGTCTGAGAACCTGTCTCAGATTATATCGAACACCGGAATCGGAATACAAAAAGTACTACTCAAATGAGACTTTATATAATGAAGCCTGCATAAATAGGGTGGATAATTTTATGATTAAATTAATCAGAGGACATATTGCGAGAGCAATAAGTTCGTCCAATGACCTAATTTTCGGGGCTTATTATCCAAATACCCTGTACTATGAGAACGTGCGTCGCAACGGTTTTGTTCCACCAGAGGCGTTCCTTGATTTGGACATGAAAGGGCTTATACAGGATAGATCCGGAATTCCGCTGATCTATCATGTAAGTAGATCATCCGTAGACGGGCGATTGTGCTACGACCGGGAAGTAACGCGCACCGAAGAAGAGCTCCTGCGCTTCAGTAGGGCTATCTCCCACAGAGACCGGGACGATAGTATTAGACAGCGTCAACAGTTCTGGTGGTTGAATGGCATATAAAGACCTGGATACCAAAGTCGGTATAGAATCACACTATCATCAGCTAGCTTACATAGACTTAGCTTTTCTAGAATTAGGGTAGTATAAGATTTAAGTTAAGTTAAGCTAAGTGATTTTACATAAAATTAAAAAAAAAAAAAAAAAAAAAATAGGTAAGTAAGTAAGTAAGTTAAATTTTAAGAAAAAAAAAACAAAAAAATTGACGCGTACGTATGGAAGTATGCGGCAACCTAGGAAAACTGAGAGAGGGAGGTTTTATTTTTTTATGTGGCGTAGATAACAGAGAAGAAATATCGTATTGTACAATGTTTGTGACATTTCGGAGATAGTAATACGAGGGTTGCCTCTTATGTTTCGGGATTTGGCAACCCTAGTGTTGCAATCCGGCAATTGACAGCTCTGTCGTAAAGTTGGACATTTTTGAGGTTATACGCACTCAGAACGTTTTGACATACGAGCGCTATTTGTGTTGTTTACAGTAACTTAAAAGATTCATCTCGGCCCAAAAACGGAATTAAATCGTCAACATTTTCGTGCGATTATTTTTTACAACTTTCGGCGTGGATTAACTCACCAACAGTGCATGGATGAACTTAATTCAATTTTTGGCGATGAAGCTCCATCAAGGACCAGTGTTTATCGATGGTATGGTGAATTCAATCGTGGTCGTAGTTCACTCCGAGATGAATTTCGTGAAGGTCGTCCAAAATCAGTTGTTGTTCCGAAAACCATTGATGCTGTGCGCGAACTGATATTGGAAGATCGTCATGTGACCTATCGTGAGATTGAGACAACCTTAGGCGTTAGTGGGACCAGCATACATTCAATATTGCATAAACATTTGACTGTCAAAAAAAATTTGTTCGCGTTGGATCCCACACAATTTGTCAATCGCCCAAAAAAAAGCTCGTGTCAATTGGTCGAAAGAAATGCTCAAAAAATACGGTAGTGGTGCTTCGAAACACGTCTATGACATCGTGACAGGTGATGAATCGTGGATTTACGCGTATGAGCCCGAAAGTAAACAACAGTCGACTGTCTGGGTGTTTCAAGATGAGCCAAATCCAACAAAAGTTGTTCGCGCACGAAGCACTTCCAAGCAAATGGTCGCCTGTTTTTTTCGGAAAAAGTGGACATGTCGCAACCGTACCACTAGAACAACGCAGAACAGTCAATTCTGAGTGGTACACAACCATTTGTTTGCCAGTTGTCTTCCAAGAAATCAGGAAAACCAACGCCGAAGACGGATCACTCTTCACCACGACAATGCGAGCTCTCACACATCGGCTGCGACAACTGCATTTTTGAGCACCCAAAACATCGATTTGATGGGTCATCCGCCGTATAGTCCTGACTTGGCTCCGAATGACTTCTTTTTATTCCCGTACGTAAAAAACAAACTGAGAGGTCAACGTTTTTCGACACCTGAAGAAGCGGTTGCTGCATTCAGAATGCATGTGTTGGAGATACCTCAATCAGAGTGGCAAAAGTGCTTCGACAATTGGTTCAAACGCATGCAAAAGTGAATAGATCTTCATGGGGAATATTTTGAAAAACAATAAAGTGGTTTTCGATGATCAATATTTGTTTTTGTTCTCTAATCCCGAAATATAAAAGGCAACCCTCGTAGCAGCGAATAATAGCTGCTCTACAACATAATCATACACCAAAAAATAAAAAGCCACCCTAGAACGCCGAGTTACAACATATCAGCCATAAAAGGGCAATGGGTGAAAAAAAAAATAAAAAAAAAATTGACACAAAGTTTTTCAAATTTTCTTTGTCTTTCAAATAATTATAAGTATTGCCACAAAGTTTTATCGCCGAAAGGCAAATCATACGAATATTAAGTAATGTTTAGCTTAGAGCGTCTGCGAAGGACCAGTAAGTTATTATATAAGATATTTAAGCTAGAATTTCAGCATTTTTTGTCTAGCCTTTAATTTAGAAACTAAGAATATAGAAAGAAAATAAAAAAAATGTTTAAAAATGAAATGAATGATGATATCAACAGGTTCGTATATTCACTGCCTGTGCGCAAACTGTCATTCCCCCAGCACTGCGATCTTTTGTCTGATATGAAAAATGCTATTTATGTGAACACTAAATGATAAACCGGTCATGAGTTTTGTAATTAACAATTAACACATTTATTATTCATGAATTTGCCTTTTATATTCAATAAACATATTCATTAGTTGTAGTTATAATACGTCTAGGGATGTCACATCGATAAGAGTCAATTGACGCCCGACGCATGTTTGGGTTTTACTTATTTTGATTATTAATTTAAGTCGGCCAGCGGTTCGGCCTCTGGTGATCTACTAATCACGAAGTTGAAAACGACTGCCCCTTTATAGTTTTCTTAGCTGAGAAATGTCAACTATTTTATTGTCAAAATTCCCAGAAGCACACATAAGACTTTGTGCGTTTCAATTGGAGTTGTGTTCTGGGAATTTGTTAAAGGTTTGGTTGGATAGGTTCTGGGAAGGGGAATCATGAAATGCGTTTTGAATTAAGCATTTCATGATGTCAAGATTTTGGGAATTGAGTCAATGTACGACGAATTAACTTTTGGTTAAATTCGTTGTTCATGTGACTCAATATGGAATTTAAATGTAAGGTAATAGGAAATTTAGGATTTGGATTATGATTTGATAATATTGGGGATTTGGATGGGAGTAGCGATTTAGGATCGCTACAGCCGTTTAAACTGCACAAGACAGGGAGCGATGGCGTAACCGAGTCAGTGAGGTCATGAACTTTCGGGTTCCTATAGACCAATAAATAGTAATGCCGTTTTACAGGAACCCATATATTATTTGGCCCTTAATTAAACACAAATTAATGAATAAAGGATAATTCACATTAAATAAAACCGCGAGGGCCCGCGCCTATTGGTAAGTATTTAGGCACATACACTGGTAAACATCTCATATAGTTTTCCGAACACAAATTGTCGCAAATGGTGTGCCTGTATGACATAGTAAGTTGGACAGCCTAAACAATTGTCCCTAGTCGGCTATTTGTCCTTTTATTGCTACACTCCAGCTTTCTCATGTGCAAATTCGACAAGATACACATCAACAAGTGTTCGGGCAGCTTGGAGAACGGACCACAGATTTGACGAGGATGATCAAAATTAAACAGTAAACGCATATTACCAATGCCGTGCGAGAGCTGGTCGAGGTCATTGGTTGCCTTTACGATAAGGAAGTGCAAAATCGCTTAAAGAAGCCATCTGCGCCGGCTGAAGCAAGCGCTGAAAACGTGCAAATCCAGCCAAAGCAAAACTCGCACACAGACGTAAGCAGGGTCCCGGGGCAGATCAATGTTGAGTCATCCAAGTATAATTGGTTGACAATTAGCCAAGGGGGAAGGAAGAGGGGTGCGAGGTTGGAGCTTGAAGAGGCTCGAAAATGTGATACTGGGAAAGCCAACACTACGAAAAGAAGGAGACCATGCCCATACGCTATAATAATATCCAAAACCAGGGAAAAAACATATGCGAATATATTGAAGTTTATGAAGACCAAGACCGAGCTATGTGAACTCGGAAATAGGTTAAATAAAGTTCGAAAGACAGCAAAAGATGAATTGCTGCTAGAACTGAAACGCCGTTCAGAGCCCACCACCGAGACACTGAAAGCAAAGGTACAACAAGTACTAAAGGAAGGTGCTAATGTCAAAACAGTGTCACAGGAAATCACAGTTGAGTGTCGTGATTTAGATGAGGTGACCACTGTGGAAGAAATCCTGACAGCGATCGCTATAGAGTTCCCCTGTGCTGAACGCGATCCCAAAGGAAGCCGTAAAGAGTTTAAGAAGAAAACCAGATGGCACGTAGGTTGCCATGATCCGCTTACCAACCGAAAAACTAGCATGTTGCTGGCTACAGGTTTCTTACGGGTTGGATGGGTGAGATGCAGACTTCGAGAACACATCGCACCCACACGATGTTTCAGATGTGCGCAATACAGTCATGTGCCGAAATCCTCCAAATCCGAAGAAGATCGTTCGGAAAACTGATTGAAATGTGGGGAAAAAGGCCACAAAGTAATGGGCTGTAAAGCACAAACCAAATGCATGTTCTGCGAATCAGGATGCGAAGGCGGTAACCATCACTCAACAAGGAGTTACAAATGCCGAGCATTTAAAAACGCGATGTCCAATCTTCTCAATAAAAATGAACACGTTTAAGTCCATTCAAATCAACTTAAACCATTGTGGAGCCGCACAAGATCTCCTTTCCCAAACGGTTAAGGAATATGGTGCTGACGTGGTGCTCATCAATGAGCAGTACAGGATGCCTGGCACTGGTACTATTACATGTGAGGAAGACAGCAGCGGAAAAGCGGCCACCTGGACAACTGGAAATTCCCCGATGGAATACAGAAGTGACCAGCGGCTGGAAGGAATTTCCTATGCTAAGATTCGAGGAATTCATTTCTACTGTTGTTACGCTCCGCCAAGGTGGGAAATAGAATATTTCAAATGCGTTTTGGACAGAATAACATAAGCAGCTAGATATAAGAGCCCTCTTATAGTTGCTGGAGATTTCAACGCTTGGGCAGTAGAATGGGGAAGCACAAGGACCAACAGTAGAGGCCGGCACTACTTAAAGCCTTCGCAGTCCTAGATGTGGTGTGAGTTAATGATGGTATTTATGAGACCTTCATAAACGAGAGAGGCTGGTCCAAAATCGACGTCACATTTGCCAGCTCCATGTTGGCAAGAAGTATGGAGTGGCGAGTTTTGGACACCTACACCCACAGTGACCGCCAAGCCGTGATGTACGAAATATTACCGCACAGGTTATTCATCACTGGCAAATTGGCGAAGAAAGCCCAAAAAAAGGGTGGAAAGAGAAGGACTTCGATGCGGAACTGCTCGATTATATACTGGAAGACCAAATCGCACAGTTTGACGCAGTGGCCGATGCGAACAGGCAGGCTGGAAAAGTCATGAAGTGGCTAACTACCCCATGTGATGCTTCTATGCCACAAAAAAGACAACCAGCAGGGACTATCAAACCAGTGCATTGGTGGAACTCAGAAATCGTCCATGTGCGATCGGAGTGCAACAGGTTACGATGCAACAGAGAGCAAGAAACGGTAACACCTACCCACAGTTGCATGCGGAATTCGTCAACAAACGGAGCGAGTTGAGGAATGTAATCTGCAAAAGTAAATATGACGGGTTCTGCTCCCCAAGGGATGAATTAAATAACAACCCATGGGGCAGCGCCTACCGGATATTCATGAAAAAACTACAGAACAGTAGTCAAATGCAAAAAAGTAAAACTGACATGGCAAGAATCGCTGCTGTCGTCTTCCCGTGGTGTGATGTGGTGTTGCGAGTGCAAGAGGAGTGGAGTATCACTGAAGGAGAGATACCTCCCGTGACCACCGAAGAGGTGCTCTTGGCTGCAAGGGTTGTCAAAAAAAAAACAAGACCCCGGTGCAGGATGGTATCCCTAACGCTGTAGTGAAGACTACTTTAACAAAAGAACCGGAAGTCTTAGGCAATCTCTTCACAACCTGCCTTTAAACAGGACAATCTCCCAAACGATGGAAAAAAACAGCGGCTTGTGCTTATACCAAAAGGAGTCAAGAATTCAGAGGCGCCGTCGTCTTATCGCCCGTTGTGCACGTTGGACACAACAGGAAAACTGCTTGAGCGAATAATTCCATTCGCCTGGAACAATTCACTGAGGGGACCTTGGGGCTCTCTGAATCACAGTATGGACTCCGGAAAGGTAGATCAACCGGTAAGGCACTATCTGTGGGGTGCGACATCGCTCGCACTGCGATAGCTGGAGCACGATGGCGGATTCTACAAGCGTTGCGCGATCTACAAGTCTCACCCTACTTGGTGCGTATACTAGCAAACTATCTATCGGATAGAAGATTGCTGTATGATACAGATGAGGGACCACAGGAATATAAAATAACAGCGGGTGTACCTCAGGGATCTGTATTAGGTCCGCTGTTATGGAATATAAGGTATGATGGTGTGCTCAGGGTCAATGTACCGGAGGGGGTTAGAATCATAGGGTACGCAGATGATTTGGCAATAGTGGCCGTAGCTAAACATCTAGATGACCTGGAGAATATTTGCTCCTAAGCAATCCAGAGCATTAAATGCTGGCTAGATATGGCCGGATTGAAACTAGGCGGATATAAGACGGAGGCAGTTTTAATAAGTAGCCGCAAGAAGTTGAACACCTTGCTTTGGGAATAGAAGGACAAATAATCAGATCCAGTCCCTATATTAAATATCTTGGTGTTATACTCGACAACAGGTTGAGCTTCAAGGAACACCTGAGGAAAACGAGTGAAAAAACGGCAAGAGTATGTAACGTCTTGGTGAGACTGGTACCCAATGTTGGAGGACCCCGGCCCCACATAAAGAAACTGATAACCAGTGTCTATACCTCCATTATAATGTATGCAGCTCACATATGGGCAGGAGCCGCACAGTATCGGTCGTTCCTGAGGGGAGTGAACTCAGCGCATAGGCTGGCATTACTAAGAGTATGATTTTCATACCGAACGGTATCCGAAGATGCCATAAATGTTTTGGCCGGGAGGACAACAGCTGCAGCTATAGAAAATGTTGCAATGCATGAGGTCTCCCAAGAGAATCTTTGGAGAATGCGGCCACAATTAGAGCTCTCAAGCCTAAGAGAATGGCAACGAAGGTGGGATTCTTCCACCAAAGGAAGATGGACCCACACCATGATACCTGATAGAGAAACATGGGTGAAAAGAAAACATGGCGAGCTGAATTACCACTTGAATCAGCTAATATCAGGACATGGATGCTTTCGGCAATATACTTATACTTATACAAGTATAAGCGTGTGAATCACACATACTGCTTGTATTGCGAAGGCAAACTAGAAAATGGGGAACTCGTACTCACAGAGTGTGTGAGATTCGAGACCGCGCGAACGATTTTGGAGAGACATATGAGACGGACAGTTACTCCGACAGGAGTAATAGAATGCATGCTGAGTTCAAAACAGTCATAGTCCGTAATAAACGGTATTCTCTGTGAAATGATGCAGCAGTTGCGACGCGACGAGCGGAGTAACATGTAAACTCCGGCCCGCCCCGCGATGGAATATCTAAAAGAAAGTTCCGCGGGGATCAACGGGAACGTGAGCCTCGCGGGAAGTGGTTTTAGTCAGTAAAAACCCGGCATGCCTCTGGATCGGTCCAGAGGTATCTTGTGAAGATTTCCCCTTCCTACCGAAACCAAAAAAAAAAAAAAAAAAAACAGGTCAACATGTCAGATGTAAGTGTCAAAACAAACAGAAAATTTCGAAGCAAAAAACAACCCCGAGGGGAATTTCTTCACTTGAAAGTTTTTGGAGCAATTGTGTCGCGATTTTTAGTAGCTTTTTACGACAAGCTGGCCCAATTATGGGCTACACAGGGTGCTTCTGTGCTTTTGCTATACTGAGGTGATAAAGCGAATTTTGATGTTAAGTAAAAGTTGTCTTACGTCTTAGTAGTGTTAGAGAATGGCAGTATGACGGATGTCACAACGCATTTGAATGGCACCTCAGACGGTCAACTCAAGATCGGGGTCTCTCGAAAAATCGAGGTCGAGACTACATTCCGGTGAAAAATAAATACATATAGTTATAATTTAAGAGTGAGGTGGACTAAAAAGAAGCAGTGGATAAACATTGGCCGGCATATCCAAGCATTATCTACGAGTCGTGGGAACCGTTTCTAATGCATACACTATTTTTTTTCGAAGAACGCTTAAAATCCTTTTCGATATAAGATATAGTGTTCGCATGTTATCATGGACAACTTCCAAGGCGCCAAAAGGTACTTAGAATGCCAATATTGTAATATTGCGTGTATGATCGCCTTGCTTTACCAACGGTGGTACTCGACGTATATTTCGTATATATTCGTGGGTTTTATTTCATTTTCAAAATTGGAACTTGAAATATATAGGGTGGACCATTTAGACCATCGGCATTTGGCAACGATATATTATATATATCTTCAGGTCACCTTATGATAACCCGTTTATATTCAAAAAAGGCTTAAGTTAGCAAAGTTCAAAATTCAAATCCCTTCATGGCTAATAATTTAAGTTTTATGTATTTGTTTTTATTACCAAAAAAAAAAAAAAAAATTTCTGAAGGTGGAAGCAAGCAAGTTCATACGGACTACATTGTACACACTTTTATGCTTGCTCATACTTTTTATGTATTCATAAGTTTTAACCCTTTGTATTCGAGCGACGCCTGCCTGATTTGAAGTGTCAACGCTGCTCCTGCTGTTGTTTTCGATAAAACCATAAATAAATTGGTGACAATTTGTTATTTGTGTACGTTTGTATACAAACGATTTTAAAGTACTTGTGAAATGTTTCCCTAATTTTGTTGGTTCGCGCAAGCCAAAAAGGCCTCGACTGCAAAGGGTTAATTCACTTTCCAGCATTTCTATTAATTACTCAACAGCAAGGAAGAGGTCAATTTTATACTCATAACCGAGTAGAATATTTTGCTGCAGAAGTATATTTCTAACTTAAAGTACAAAACTTGTTCTTTGTGAACTTGACCATCAAACAATATTCGCAAATTGCATTTCGAAAAAAGATATCATTACTTACCAGGATGTTTGGCTTTCCTGTACGATCGTCAACCCAAAGAAGCACTAAATCGGAGGACGCCATGCGAACAGACTTGCGTGAGAATCCTAATCCAATGAATCCTTGCGTATTTACAGTGGCACGGAAATATATATCCTTTCCCGTGGTCCACCACTCTAAGATGTATAATCCATTCGAATCCATCGTTTCAATCCGTTGCCAATCGTTGTGACGTTGCCCAACTGGTTCGGAGCCATGGGAATTATTTTCAAGGGAAGCCGTAGGTGATCCTCGCACCGGGAGAACGGGTATTTCACAAAGGCAAGCAAGAATTAGGACACTAAACACTTTTAACGCACTCATAATTCTACACTTCACTTTAAGGATATTAAACAACCTCTTCACTTTTAACGTTTTAACTAAAATTATACGACGCAGTACCACGACGTTTTGTCCTTTCACATTTGCACAAAAAGGGAGCGTCGAAGGACAACAGCGCACTTACAATTCGACCTATTCCAAGCAATTTACATTCACTTCTGTTACCCGCATGCGCACCACACACAACTAAGGGAACTAATTTTGTGTGCAGAGGGGGATGTTTAAAATAACTCAAGGAAGCGGCAGCTGGTTGATATCGGCAACTGATGGCTTGCGTACCGAGAGTTCCTTCCTCACGTGACTTGCCAATCAAAAAACGCGCATCCCAGCCAGCTGCTTGTTATGTCCTTACAACTTCGAATACTCAGGGTTTATCAGCGATATCGAACTAGAGGATACTTTTCGAATGATTACGGACCGTTCTGAGCTCTGCCGATGTTTGAACTTATTACGAAGAACCTCACACGTACATCCCGCCTCGTCGATCGTCTCTTTGCGAATACACAGTCCGCCGGCAGCTGGAACTCGTTAGACCTGAATAGGTTAAAACTCTTATCGGCTGGCACAGGGAATTATTTATTTCTTTTACTGGGCTCGTGTTTTGTCGGTTTATTTTCGAAAACGAATGAGAGCCTCACCGGAGGGCAAGCGGTGCTTGTGGGCACTCAAGCGGGCTACTCTGGATTGTGTCAATATGTGTGCCTGGATAAGTGTGTACCGATCGATGAAGTGACTAAGCAGCGCGTCATCCGGTCGCTCTGCACGGTAGATAACACGTTGTTTTGAGCATTCGGCTCATGATCTTTTGATTCTTGTTCGTGCTTCTCCTTAAACCGATCGTGGTTGCCACTTTGCCTTGGCCTTTATGTTGTCAGCCGCATTGGGCATTGGACGTTCGGTTCAATATTTTCGATGATGGAACACTATTGGAGAGGGGTACAAGAACGTTCTACGTGATCGTGTGGAATGGAGCGAAAAAGCTGAAGAAGCGAAATTTTGCGGAGCGACTGCATGGGAGATTCAAAAACGAAAACTCACAGTAGGAGACGATAAAAGTGAATGCAACAGGATGCTGCTGAAACTACAGAATGTGTGGTATAAAATAAAATATAATAAAATTATTTGTGTGAATATATACGAATTTATTATTGTTATATTAAAAATATTGGAATACAAGCAAGTTTTTCTAATTTTTTAAATATTTAGTCAGAAAAAAAACTCGTAATATATGTCTGTGAATATAGAATTTAGTAACAAAAGAGATTATTAAATTGTGGATAGTTGAATGTTTAAAAGTCGTATCTTTTAAAAGCGGGACTTCGAAAGAGTTCATTTATTTATTTGCAACAATTGATTTACATTAGAAATTAATAAATTAAATAAGCATCAGCTTAAACCATAATTTGGTTTTAAATATGTTCATAAATTTGTTTACTACTTATATGGTATTGAGATAAGAGTCGTTCAAAATGTTTCAAAAAGGTTCGCGAGAATATCTTTGAAGGGGGGAAAATCATCTAATCCATATATAACTTCTAACATTTCATTAAAATTATGCCGGATTGCGGTTGGTTTTTCTTCAGAAGCTTATTTGTGTTTTTTTACAATAAGCAAGAGGTTCATTTTTATGTTATAAAAAAAAATTTATTTCACTGATTTTTTCCCGAGATCTTTTTAATAATAGTCATATGATAAATAAACAGAGTAAAGAATCTTGAAAGGAAATACACATAACATGTCGAAAAGTAAAAGATTTTTTAGAATATTCAAAACCTTTCCTTACAATGAGATTCTTTTCTGGGCTTTTCTCTATAGCCAATTAGGAAATTTTATATTCAAGATTTTTCTCTCTATGTAATAAGCAAATGTGTTTTGGATTTGTTTTTACAAAAAATTGGGAGCATATTTGGCATCCTCTATAAGTTTCATGTTCGATACAATTTAGCACAAGCTAAATAAAAAACATATCGTTTGTCACCAGTAAAACCCGCCCACGTTTATCAATAAGAGTGTGAACTCATGGTCGTAGGTGACTATCGGCTTCTACTAGAGATACCCACATTTTGCAGAGTGGGTATCTCTAGTTGCGGGGCGACGTGAGCAGGCGGGGAAACCCTACTACACATATAATATAAAAACCTTTACAACGGAGTAGTAAAACACTATCTTTTTTCCAACGAACGCGCACAGGAAAGAGATTGCTATGTACTTTTTTTTTACCAAAAAAAAAATTTACCTAATAAAAATTATATATATACTTAAATTTTTTTTTTTTTCAGTTCACCCGGAGCTTTCGACTGCGTTTGACGTGTTCATCTCGGTCGCGAGTTCTCATTACAACCATTCCCAAACGCGATAGATCGCCTGATACCGGGGACAATTGCTTGTCCTCGGATAAAAAACTTCGTTCCACTATGCATCCAACAAGTGGGCTTGGTAAAAACCCCTACCGTAATAAATTCACTCCCCTACAATGCCATCCAGATACAGATAATTCTGAAATGGACGAAACTGATTCGCCAATAATCAGAAAAGTGTATGTGCCACCAATCAAAGTGCTGCAAAAATCACCAGAATATGTGCATAGCCTCATGAAAAAGCTTAAAATATCCAGTTATTCAATAAAAAAATTAACAATTGGTATAAAAATAATGTTCGGAACTATTGAATCATATAATATTGTAAAAGAGGATAACTGTCAATATTTTTCTCATGATATTAAAAGTGCTAAAACTTTCAAAGTTATTTTGTATGGACTGGATGATATAAAAACTAATGAACTCAAAGCTGAACTCATTTCGCTTGGCTTAAAATGTTCTGATGTTAAAAAAATTGAAAAAAAACATGATAAATTTACTGACTTTTTATCTCATTCACTTTGAAAATGGAACAATTAAATTAAGTGAACTTAAAAAAAATTATCGCTCAATTTTTCATACCCAAGTGAGCTGGAACTTCCAAAGGAAAATCAAAGGTAAGGTGACACAATGCTTTAATTGTCAAATGTTTGGACATGGTGAGAGAAATTGTCACATAAAAACATATTGTGCTACTTGCGCTGGTTCACACAAAACAAGCGAATGTAATAACGCTTCGGTAAATAAATGTGCCAACTGCAACGGCAATCATAAAGCTACTGACGTCACATGCACCAGTAGATCTAAATACTTAGAAATAAAAGAAAGATCATCTGGAAGATCCAAGATCCATCCAAGAACTCATTTCGCTGCATCAACTCAAATTTCAAATCATCAAGCTTGCCAAAAACCGATTTCGTTTGCCTCTATGAGTGATTTTCCTACGCTTCCACAGCCACAGCGACGACTGAGACTAACCAATGCTCCGAGCAAAAGCTTTCCAAATTCAAGCCCGCAAATTCAAAGTTTACCACCAACAATTAATGCATGGGAAAATGACTCACGCGGCGTTTCTTCATCAAACAATAACAATAATTTACCCAACAACAATTCAGCACTCTTCACAATCTAGGAACTAAATTCCTTGTGCATGGAAATGATCTCAAATTTATCAGTTTGTAAAACGAAAATAGAACAATTTAATGTGATCGCGCATTTAGCCACTAAGTTTTTATACACTAATAATGTTAAGTAAAATGGCAGATACACATATAAAAATAATTACTTGGAATGCTAAAGGCATACGTAATAAATTTCATGACTTTTTAAACTTTTTAAATAGCTATAAAGTTGATGTTGCTCTAGTAACAGAAACTTGGCTTAATTTTGATATAAGACTCCCATCATCTGACTTTAACTGCTATCGCATTGATAGAGTAGACCAAAGGGGTGGGGGAGTGGCGATTCTTATCAGGAGGTCAATTCAACATTCGCTTTTACCTGTAATTCCAACTAGGCTTGTGGAGAATGTAGGTGTAATGATTAAGTTAAGAAACCATAAGACAGTAAAAATCTATTCTGTTTATTTCCCTGGTGGATCTTCGTCGGATATTAAAAGAAAATGGCTCAAGCAGGATTTAAAAAAGTTATTCACAATGAATGGTGAATTTCTATTAGGTGGTGATTTTAACTGCCGGCATAGAGATTGGGGGTGTGTAAGAGCAAATGCTTGGGGCAATATATTGGCTGCCCTTCCATTGGCACTACCAATTAATATTTTTTATCCACCTTGTCCAACTTATTTTCCCGCAGGTTCTCGTGGCATCCCCTCTGTCCTTGACTTGTTTGTGTCAAATGTCCCTGGTCTTATAACAGAACCCGTTTCGTTAAGTGCTCTCAGTCCAGATCATAATCCTGTTTTTTGTAACCTTTCTTGGTTGGGTGAAAGAAAGATTCAATATTTCCTGGACATGAAGAATGCTAATTGGAATTCATTCAAATCAAAGATTAAAATGAGCCTTCAAAATAGTACTACAAATCTTGAAAGAGTGTCTTGTAAAGATGATGTTGACCTTATTGTACAAAACTTTACACAAGCTATAATTTCTTCGGTTGATGAAAGTATTCCCAAAAGAGTAAAAAAAGATATTTTTAAAAAACTTCCAATCCATATCTTAGAGCTTATTAAAGTGAGAAACATTCATCGAAGAAACTGGCAGAATTACCGTCAGCCCTTTTCTCGATCAATGGTTTCCCATTTTAATGAGCGCATTACTGACCAGATACAAATCCATCGTAATAGAGAATGGAACAAAAAACTGAGCGTTATGGATAAAAATGCTAAACCGTTCTGGAATGTAGTGAAGTTAATCAAGAATAAAAACCGTAAAATACCATTTCTGAAGGATTCTGCTACTACTTTTTTTACAGGTTTTGAACAAGCAAACCTATTTGGAACAAGTTTTTCAAAAAATCACTTGGTCTCTCAGCATTTGGGTGAATTTGAAACTAATGAACTTGTCGGTAACAGAATCGAAAGATTCGACACCACAAACGAATTAACTCCTCTAAATGCATTTGTACAAGAAGAAAACGTAAGAAATGTAATCAAGTGCTTGCAAACACGAAAAATAGGAGGACTAGACAAAGTTAAGAATGCCTATCTAAAACAATTGCCTCATATTGGAATTAAATACTTAACATTTATAATCAATGCATGCCTTAAATGTCAATACTTTCCTCAATGTTGGAAAAAAGCAATGGTTGTACCTATCCTTAAGGCTGGAAAAGCCCCAGATAAACCTGAAAGTTACAAGCCAATTAGTTTACTTAGCAACATAAGTAAAGTTTTTGAAAAAATCCTGAAACAACATATTTTAAAAGTTGTTTCAGATAAAGATAATTTCCCCGATATCCAATTTGGATTTCGACGCTTTCACAGCACCTCGCACCAGGTTAAACGAATTTGCAGCCATGTTCTAGACCATCGTTCACGTGGTCAATCAACGGGCATGATATTGTTAGACATTGAAAAAGCTTTTGATTCCGTATGGCACAATGGGATAATATATAAAATGATACAGTTCGACTTTCCTTTGTATTTGTGTAAGGTCGTCCAGAGTTTCTTATCCAATAGATGTTTCCAGGTTCATGTCAATTGTGATGTTTCTAGATTGATATTTTTTGATTGTGGCGTCCCCCAAGGCTCAGTACTTGGTCCAGCTTTGTACAATATCTACACTTCGGATTTTCCAAATCTACCGCAGTGTGAATCAGCTATCTTCGCTGACGACACTGCAGTATTTGCGTCGCATGAATTTTCTCTCAACGTTGAGACAAATCTAAAGCATGCGATCGAGATACTTGAAAAATATTATATGAAATGGAAAATCAAGCTAAATGTTGGGAAGACACAAGCCATCTTTTTTACCCGAAAGAGAAAAGCTTGCTATCTTCCCAGCAGTCAGCTGCAAATAAATGGTACCACGATTGCATGGGAGCAATCCGTAAAGTATCTCGGAGTTCATCTCGATACAAGACTCACATTTAAACAACATATTCAAAGTACTCTTAATAAAATGAGTATTGCTATTAAGATGCTTTACCCTTTTATTAATCGCAAGTCTTTACTCACAAATGAAAATAAGATTATTATTCATAAAGTTATTTTCCAAGCTATACTGTTATATGGGTGTCCAGTATGGGGTAACGCTGCAAGGTGCCATTTAAAGAAGTTACAGGTATCACAAAACAAAGTTTTGAAAATGATGCTAGACCTCCCTTGGCACTATTCAACCTTAAGTCTCCACGGAAGGGCGGATGTTGAATTGATTTCTGAAAGAATTCGTAAACTAGTATATAACTTTAACATCAGCTGTGAAAGTTCTGAAAATCCTCTCATAACCCAGCTTCTTGCTTAATTTGTCATAATTTCATGTAAATATTTACATTTTATATTATTTATTATTGGTTTTGTTTTTTTTTATTATTTTTTTATTTTTTTTTTTTTTTTTTTTTTTTTTAAATGAAGGTTTTTCTCTTTCGTCTCTCTCTCTAACTTACATTTTTCACTTGAGACTAAATACTGCCCTATTTACAATTGTTTTTATATAATAATAATATATATATATATATATATATATATATATATATATATATATATATTTATATATATATTGTCGCCAGCTTAGGGTTCGCTGGATTAATTATTTTTAATAAATAAGAGCCGTTAAACCGATTTTGAATTAATGTAAGACTTTATTAGTCCGTTAATAACAACCGTTAATTTTACCGTACACTTAACGATTTCTTGACTTATCACTTCCGTACTTATCGCTTGCTTCACTTTCTACTTCTTACTCCTTACTACCGCATTTATCGCTTGCTTCACTTTCTACTTCTTACTCATCTCCATGATCTGTGTGCGATGTAGTTATACCGTTTCCTTATTCTGATTCGGCGTTTCGTTTCCGTCCGTTCCATAGTCTTGAATGTTCTACTGTTCACGGTCTCCAGTTTTCCATTACTTTATAGAATATACTAGTACTCTGTTTCGGACTCTCTAGAATATTCTAGTATTGATTGTCATATGCGTCACACTACTCTCCGCCTAGATTAGTTCGTCCCGAACTAAGTTCACTGGTCTCTCGGGCCAACAAAAGCCGCCAGTCGGTCGCGATGCACCACTTTCATCTTGGCGCTCGGCGGTGAAAGTTCTTGACCTCCTTCCAAATTTTCTACTGCTCTCCTTTTCGCGTCAGCTCTAGCCTGCCGCCATTCTTCCTTTTCCTGACGACGGAATTCCTCTTGCATTTTAGGGATCTCATGCGAATAGTATAAGAGAAAATGCATGTGCACACCCTTAAGCTCTTCTGGAGTTTGCACATCACGTAAGCGGTCTAGATCTTCATCTTTGATTACACGCATATCATCTGGTATTGGAGCATCTGTCGATTTCGTAACCGTATCCAATTGGTAGTTCCGCATCTTTTCAAATAACTGGAGCCGTTTGTTCTTTGGAGCTGGCAGTAAACACCAGCCTGCGTCGTAGTAATAGACTTTCCATAGATCGTCGCACGTTAATTCTGGTTTCACGTGTTCTTCTCTATAGAACGCAATGAACGGCACCTCTAGCTGCTGATTACGCCTACAATCTAGGGCTTGCTTGATCTTTCCCCCCGTATGTGGTGGCTTACAATAGCGGTCTCGACCTCCAACATCCGTTGATCTCTCTTGTTCGGAAACAGTTGATTTACAAAACGCATGTTTGTAAATCCATTCAGCTTCATCTTGTAGATTTTAATGACTCTACACCGATTAAAACTCCATCGCCAATCGATCAGCTTCTTGATTTTTGGTCATTGAATTGTTCCCACCGGTTTAAATTCTCCGGAAAACTAATGCTTAAACGTTCGAGATGTGGTAACAAAGTAATGAGTTCGTTTTAGTTGCGGAAACGCTTAAAGTAAGGTGGTAATTTTTTTTTAAATTAGTAGTTCCACCGGAGATACAGACGTTAATGGGAATCTGACCTGGGGTGGCTTGATTGCGACAGCGTAATATGCTGCACGCCACTTGCTGTGTTGTGAAATATGGTCTTAGAAGCGGTGTGCAATATTAAAGACAATAGGGGTTGCTTTTTTATACAAAACGTGTGCGCAAATGGAATTTTGGGGTACCTTGAAGTGTGGTGTAGGGGAAAGAAGAGGAAGAGGATAAGGGTACATAGATATGAACTGATAGACAATGTTCACCTTGTACCATTTGAAACTATGACTGTACCATTAAACTTTTAAGGATTTCCACGTTACAAAAAAAGCAGCCCACATTTGTGTAAATCGGCTAAGGAATGATGCTCTTAAGACTAAAGACCTGGAATATTTCTTGCAACTTTTAAACAATTCTTTTAAACAATTAGTTATAACGCATTTTATAAATGTGGGGTGTTGTTGCAAAAAATTATTATTATTATTATTATTATTTATAGGCCTGTATGAACCCGGAAGTTGCCCAGAAAAAACAAATCATTATGGAAAATTTAACAAGCCTCAGGAATTGCTAAATGAGGCCAAGACCGGTCCCCGGTTGTAGTGCCCATGATGATGATGATGATGATGAACCCGGAAGTGCATGGCCTCACCGACTCGACTCCGCCATCGGTTCCTCTCCTGTGCACTCTCCTTCCACGCCTGACCATCTGATCCCAACTCCGCAATGTGAAACCTAACACTGTCCTTCCATCTACGTCGCGGCTGTCCTACCGGTCTCTTTCCCGTTGGCCTACCGTCAAGAATTCTACGCACGGTCCTATCGTTGCCTATTCAAGCTACATGTCCGGCCCATCTTAATCTTCGCGACTTGATTACTCTCACCATTGTAGGCTTGCGGTATAGCTCTTCCAATTCGTGGAAGTGGAGTTTACCCCATTGTCCCGCCTCCTCGTCATATTTACCTCCAAAGATACCCCTTAAAACTTTATTTTCGAATACGCGGAATTCGTTTTCTTCCCGTTTTGTGAGACCCCCGTAGGGAAAAACGTAAAAAACGGGATATACGCATCGGCACGTGGAATGTTCGAACGGTATATAAACCAGACGCGATACAGACGGTCGTAGAAAACGCGAAACAATATAAAACGGACGTCGTCGCTCTTCAGGATGTCCGACTCCCACATCAAGTAATCGAAACCAACGGGTTAACACTGAAGGGTGGAGGTTCCGATACACATAACTTCGGAACCGGCTTCATCATAAGCAAGAAGATTACGCCCCATGTAAAAGATGTGAAACTTATTAATTACCGAATGTCGGTGCTAAAAATACAGGGCCCATGGTACAATTATGTATTTATAAACGTATCTACCAACGTAGACCCGAAGGACATGTTCTACGAAACCCTAGAGGAAGAATTTGATGGGATCTCATCATTCGATGTTAGAATCCTCCTCGGGGACTCAATGCTTCTGGGGATGGGCAAAATCAAGAGTCGGCTCGCAGCAAACCCACATGGGCAGTGACGGGAGACAAGCAAAGAGTTCGGCATTGATAAACAAAAAGACCTGCGCAAAAGTGCTTAATATCAAGACGAACTAACGAATAGATTTAGCATTCTAGAGAATGGGAGCAGTGAGGAAGAGGAAACCAATAGTGTGGACACTAAATGGACATCGATCAGAGACACAATCAAACAAACAGCCCAAAAGGTATTAGGATTTAAGAAAACAATTAAGTCCAAACCTTGATTTGACATGAGTGCGGGGCGAAGATCGAATGACGTAAACGCCTCAGAGTGATCCACTTACAAAGATATGATGAAGTCCACGCAGAAAGATACGCGACGATTTGGAAAGAGACAATGAGACTTTTCAAACGCAACAAACGCGAATGGGGGAAGACTCGGATGGAAAAATTCCTAGGAAATGTCAGAGCAAAGAACATCAGAGGTATGTATGTCGGCATAAATTCGATTAGAAACGGCTACCAAGGGAGGACCAAAATAATTCGAGGCACAAACAGCTGTCTGGTCACAGAAACTAACAATATCGCGACAAGATGGTAGCAGTAGTAGTTTGAAAACCTGCTCAATGTGCGCATCCATCAACCACAAATAAACGGACCAGGCGTACATACAGCCGAGCCTCAGACCCCAGAGCCCTCTTTCAACGAAGTTGTGGACGCAATAGATCGATTGAAAAACCACAAAGCTCTCGGAGTCGACTGCATACGGGCAGAGCTTATGGAGGAGAGGCAACCGCTCGAAAGATCTGTGGGGTTAGAAGTCGGAGCGGCGGCACGGTAACGGGTTCACTAATATCCACACCGAGTTAACTGAACAAAACACTGAGCAATGCCACTAACCGTTCGCAAAAGGAAAAATACGAGTAGAACACACTGATTTGTTTGAAATTATTTTTATTGTTTTCTCTTCCTTGTTTGGTAATACATTAAGGGCAAATTCTTTGCTTTCAATCCGGCGAAGGCCAGGACGATCCTTGTCTCTGGTCAATCAAAGTTGACATGCAGTCTCCACATGGCACCCTTAGTTAGCTACTTTGGCACCCGCCAAGTAGTGAACCAATGCATGCAGCGACATCCTGAGAAAGGTTGACGCACGGCTAATAACCTTGCCTAGAAAAACAAATTATTATGGACAATTTACCAAGTCTCGGATAAGGACCGGGTACCGGTGGAGAGACTTGCTAAATGAGGCCAAGACCAGATCCCGGTTGTAGTGCCGATGATGATGATCATACCAGAAAACAACATTTTTCCACGCCTCAATCGCAGATTTTCATTTTACACTCATTTCATATTCACAATATTTTTTCCTAACCTAATACTATCCCAAAAGGGGTACACGGTCAAACTTTCTATCATACATAACATGTATAAGTCTATTCAAAAGGAATAGTCATAGTTCAAATGGAAAAGGTACATACAAATTGTTTCCATCCTTTCCTTTTGTCGTAAGAGGTGACTAAAATCCGAGTGGTAGGTGGGGTCCCAACAGCCTGTCGGCCGGTGAAATACCATTCCATCAAGCTATAGGCTCCGTGATATGGTCGGGAGAAATCCCTGGCCATTTCTCGGAGCTTGTTGATGGTTTAGGTGTTAAATCATTCTCAAGGTGAGATACACCCCGTCACGTTGTACATTCCGTGATATCGCCGTGAGAAATTTTCGACTATGTTTCGAATGTATGGATGTATGATGACCCGGGCTGACACGGAGATAAGTCCTGATGGTGCCTTCTGAGATTTTCGAATACATTATGAGAACAGCACATACACGTCGTTCACACTCTGTTTGTAGTTCTTAAAATATATTATTTTGCTATATCACTTTCTCTCTTAATATTGTTAATAACATAACGGTGATATTTGGTAAAACCAATTCTAACTACACTGATTCTTTGTAACAACTCTTCTGCACTGAATCGTCTTCTTTGTATCTATCACAAAATCTATCTATCTTAGTTAATTATCAATTTTTTATTGAAAAGCAAGGTAGAGTCCACTACGTTAACATGCGTAAAACTGCGCCGTCTCCTTAACAGAAAAACAAGACCATCTCATTAATAGATGTAAACCTTGACTCGCGACTCGACTGACTCCTATCGTGATTGAAACTCGATTTGTAAACACGCGTGTATATGCGACAAAGGTTGAAAGACCCTTCTTGGTTCGATGTTAGAACTTGACTCCGTGATTGCTAGAATCTGACTCCTCGATCAATCTAGACGTTGTTTCGCGCGGATATCTCCATTCGAGATTGCACACATACAGGGAGAGAGCCTGTATATGGGAAGGATAGTATTTCACATATAGACTGAAGTCGAATAAGGAAAAGCGACAACAAAAACTGACTAAATTATATTCGAATTCGACTTAGGTCAGCTGTGCAAATAAATGGTCGCTCGTATAGCGGCCGAAAAATAATGTTTAAAATAGTGATTCGTTGATGCGGGGTTAAATTTCTGGGTATTATATCAACAGAACGCTATTTCGAGGGTCATGCGCTAAGATACGCGTTTGTTTGTCTTTGCTAATGGTATATGGGTTGTTTAGGAAAACTATACCGTGGGACCTGATCTGGTGATCGGAATGACTACACAATGACGGTTGTGTATTTATCCACGTCCATTGTGCATTGCATCCATACCGAGTCAAGGGTCGGATTCCAGTGTGAATATTTACACTGGCAAAGAATTCGGCTCCTGGCAGCTAGGCGCGAGATGCGCTATGCTTTGTATTGGCGAACAAAACATGGGACGTGACCATTGCTAGATTCTTTAGGAAAAACAAACTATGATCACGTCCAGTTCGATGCTAGTTTATCGCTTATGCAACCGATCAGGCATAATCGGCTGCAGCTGTATAAGCTAGCGATTTCCCTTGGCCTGTCTTTTGGACCAACGAATTGTTGGACAAAGACACGCGGAGGAATTGGTGTGTCTTTGGTGGTATGTGGTCGACTTTAGGAACCGATCGGTTCATGAAGTATGAACCGGAAAGGTTTTAATTGATGCCATGGCAAGATGGTAATCTTGCCGTGGATTTATGTCTCAGGTGGTGAACGAAATGAGTTGCCTATAGGCATGCTTGCTGAGATTAACTTACAGGTGCAAGATACTGACGGGTAGCTTACGCTGCTCGATTGCAGGTAAGTACAATACCTTTGGTTGGGAAAGGGAAATTGGGCTAAAACGATGGGTGGTTCTTCGGGAATGATTAAAGAACTCCAACAATAGCTTTGCAATATTACTCTCACTGGCTCCACACACAGGAAAATTTCACAAGTCACCCTAAGGCAATTCCTAGGATGGTTTGGTGGGTTGACCCAGCGAAGGCTGGAAGCTGGGGCGCGACCATGGCTTGGTGGGAACCCAAACTCTTGCGTTGTTTTTTTTTTGTTTGGGAAAACCGTTCGGTTGCAGTCCACCCTTTTCAAGTTATACGTCGTGGTAGAGTTCGGTTGCCTCCTCACTCTAATGTTGTTCCTAGGAGGGCTGATCAAAGGGAAGGTATTCTGCTCCATGATGAATTTACATTGGTCAACTCCCATCCTTTTCTATTTGTTTCATGTGACCATGTGTTCGTGGTTAGGGGTGGTCGGCTCGTCACTCTAAGGTTTTCCTAGGAAAGCGAGCCCGGCCAAGCACTGCGATTTTCCGCCTTTCACTCTGCGTGTGCGTGGGAGGACAGGTCGGGTCATCCTGAGTGTTACAAGCCGACTCCGCTACAGGAATGTGGACACCCCAGCGACTTGCCTTCAACGCGATGATCTATATCCCAGGCCCCTTTACCCCCACCAGGAAGTCACATAGACTGGGTTGGAAGGAAGACACTTTATACGACCAGTTCCTTTTCTGCATCTCCCTACAGGAACGATAAGGTTCTGAGCCACCATAATACGCATTCCCCTAACTGGTTCAAACCCGGGGCATTAACCTTACAACTAACGCTCAACGTGGGGCAATAGTTTATAATTGGCACCCGACGCAGCCATTACACTATAATTGTTTGTTATGAAAAACTCATCTACATTTAGATTGAGACTCCAATAAATTTAATTTAATTTTATTTACCTTCTGTGACCACCGAAGAGGTGCATTTGATTGCAAGGGTTGTTAAAGAAAAATAAGACCCCGGCACTGGATGGTATTCCTAATGGTGTATTGAAGTTTGCTTTAACAAAAAATCCGGAAGTCTTCAGCGGTCTCTTCACGGCCTTCCTCCAAACAGGACACTTTCCTCAGCGACGGGAAAAGCAGCGACTTCTGCTTATACCAAAATGAGTAAAGAATCTAGAAGAGCCGTCATCCTACCGTCCGTTGTGTATGTTGGACACAATAGGGAAACTGCTTGAGTGGGATATTGCCAGTCGTCTGGAACAATCCACCGAGGGGACATCGGTGATCTCTGAATAGCAAAATGGATTCTGGACAGGTAGGTCAACCGGTACGCACTGGTGTGTGACATTGCTCACAATACGATAACTAGAGCACGATGACTAGGAGCTACGAAAAAATATTGCGCGATGGTGACACTAGACGTTCAAAATGCATTTAACTCGGCGAACTGGAATCGGATTGTAGAAGCGTTGGGCGATCTACAAGTCTCACCCTACTTGGTACGTATACTAGCAAATT
Organism: Microdon myrmicae; assembly: GCA_963931805.1. NCBI lineage: Eukaryota > Metazoa > Arthropoda > Insecta > Diptera > Syrphidae > Microdon > Microdon myrmicae. Next base: position 121,420,611 of record OZ007497.1, read on the forward strand.
ATCTCTCGGATAGAAGACTGCTCCATGACACAGTTGAGGGAGCACAGGAATATAAAACAATAGCGGGTGTACCTCAGGGTTCTGTATTAGGTCCGCTGTTATGGAATATAAGGTATGATGGTGTGCTCAGGGTCAATGTATCGGAGGTGGTTAGAATCATAGGGTACCCAGATGATTTGGCGATAATGGCCGTAGCTAAACATCTAGATGACCTGGAGAATATTTGTTCTCATACAAGCCAGAGCATTAAATGCTGGCTAAATATGGCTGGACTGAAACTAGTTGGACATAAGTCGGAGGCAGTTTTAATATGCAGCCGCCAGAAAGTTGAAATATTGTAGAAGGGCAAACAATCTTGGTGTTATACTTGACAACACGTAGACCTTCAAGGAACACCTCAAGGAACCGAGTGAAAAAACGGCAATTTTATCTGGAGACTGGTACCCAATGTTGATGGACCAACATAAGGAACTCATAACCACATAAGGAAACTCATAACTAATGTCAACACCTTCATTATAATGTATGCAGCTCAGATATGGGCGGGAGCCTCACAGTATACGTCATATATGAGGGGAGTGAGCTCAGCACATAAGCTGGCATTATTAAGAGTACGCTGCACATGCCGAACGGTATCCGAAGATGTCATTATTATCTTGGCCGGGAGGAAACTACTTGACATTGTAGCTAAAGAAAACGTTGCGATGCATGAGGTTTCTTAAGAGATTCGTCGGAGAATGCGGTCACAATTAGAGCTCCCAACCTTAAGAGAATGTCAACGATTCTTCCAAAAAAGGAAGGTGGACCCACATCATGATATCTGATGTAGAAACCTGGGTGAAAAGGAAACCTGGCGAGCTGAACTACCACTTGACTCAGCGGATATCAGGACATGGATGCTTTCGCCAATACTTGCACAAGTATAAAGCAATAAATAAAATAAAGGGCAAAGTAGAGAATGCAGAACACGTACTCACAGAGTGCCGGAGATTCGAGACCACACGAACGATTTTGGAGACACATATGAGACGTACAGTTACTCCGTTTGAAAATACATGTGTAACATCAAAGTGTAGATCTCCGATATTGACATTTAATATTTGTTATCGTGATTATTAATACTTACGTGGAGAGTTTATTGGTGAGAGTGGCTCCTTTGGCTGTAGTTCTGCAGATGGCTGGCTTCGTTCGGCTAGGGACTTGGAGAGCTTTACTTTCCTTCGTGGCATTGGGATTCAAAGAAGACTTGTACTTTGAATTACTCCTTTGTTGGTTTGCGTTAAGAAGTGGGAATAACAATCCCTGTATGTTTTACAATTTTTGGTCTTGTACTTTTAATCAGAACAATTATTGATTATTATTGATTGGGAATGTCGATCCCTTAGTTCTGAACACACATTTATTTAACTGCAAGAAAGACCCGCTGTACTAATGCAATGGGCCGCAGACCTCTTCCTTGATTATTACACTGCAAGGAAACCCATTTTCAACCCTTCTTTATATACCAAATTATTGATGAGGAAATGTTTTCTTCACCCAGCATGTGTAACCTATTCTGAGGTTATTTGCCTGTCACAGGCTATTTGCATTTTTCAATAATCGTTTAATTTGCCCTGCTCAAAATGCAGCGGTAATGAATTGAGCAATTACTTAATTGCTTTCATACGAAGAACCAATTATATGGCATTGCCCGTGTGTGCAAATCGTGTCATTTATCTTATAATATTTTGCTTCACTTTACCCACGCTCAATTACTTCGTCGTTGGTGGCCTTTGACAACACCGCTCGTGTCATATATCTTGTATGACATGGTAAAGACGTGTAGTCGAAACATGAGCTTGCCGACCTTGCTTGATCGTGGCGAGCGACCATGGGCTCGTTTGCCATGATATGTGTCTTGCGTCGGCCAGTATTATGACTAATCATGAATATGATTGAGATATGATATATGAATGATATGCTGTGGAAGAAGGCGGCAACGCTTTGCTTTGGAGTGGATGGGCGTTTATCGCAACGTGTGCGATATGTATTGTAATTGAATTGCTTATGGGAAGAAGTATTTTGCATTGTATGAGGTATGCATATATATGAGGTTTAATCGTTTAAGATGATGTTTGAGATGGTGTGAGGATGCTTGAAGTTTAATTGTTTAAGAGGGGGTTGCAAGGCGAGGTGTTACACATGCCAAGTTCCAAACAAGCATGGTCCGTAGCAAATGGTATTCTCTATGACATGATGCAGCGGCTGCGACGCGACGAGCGGAGTCACAGGTAAAGTCCACCCCGCCCTGCGATGGAATATCTAAAAGAAAGTTCGCGGGGATCAACGGGAATACGTACCTGGCGGGAGATAGCTTCAATGGGTAGAAATCCGGCATTCCTCTGGATTAGTCCAACAAAAAAAGCACACACACACAACACTCATACACACCGAAAACAATGCAGATTATCGGATATTGAAAGATAATCTGAGTCCATTACTTCATTCATTTTATTCCTTCATCTATTGTAGTTAGATACGCTCTCCACACCAGCCAAGTCGAAAGCTATCACAATAGATAATCTTCCCCCTCTTACAACATCCTAAGTCCGCACATAACTCCCTTGTAGATATCAAACATCCCTGGGGATGTATGAGAATGTGGATGTCGCAGAACAAAAGCAGATAGAGGCAACCATAGAGCTTCTAGTTCAAAATTTGCCAGTACCTTCCTCTTATTTTCCCTGATTCACAATGAAAAAGCAATTTCAAACAATCGACATTTTCGAGACCCTATTCATTTACGGATTTTCCAAAAAGTGTTCGGCAACAGAATAGCAATTAGAGTACAATCGCACTGAACCGAATAATATTCATACGCTCTAGATAACAATAACAATGGGTAAAACATTGTTCAAAAACATCTCAAAGACTGTCTCTTTAATGTGCCTTACCTGACCGTTGTCCTTAAGTTTTCACAAGCCACCGTATAATATTTTGAGTGGCGTGCCCTTTAGCCTGCACCAAAGACTCCTGTCTCTTTATTTTGCCAATTTTTAAACATACAATGCTAAGGCCTGGAAGATTATATACTCAGCTTTTTCTCCCAGATGGTTTTCTTTAGTCATGTCGCTTTAACGAGTCCCATAACTATCCATCAAGGTTAGTCATGTGGAAGGACTTAGGAAGGAGCGCAGAGTCATCAAAATAAATGGCAAAGAAAATCGTTGAAAGGTACAAACTAAGTAGTTTTTAGTGCAATGTTATGTTCTTTTGCGAATAGTATTTCCACTATTAATAAGACGTCCACGGCGATGGTTAGTATTTTTACCAACTTTTGAGTCGGATGTGGCCGATAATCAACTGTAAAATTTATTATACGAGTAATATTTATAAGTGTGTCTCGTCAACTGTTAAATTTACTGCCAGCCCACAAAACAAAAGTTTTCTGGTAACTTTGTTTTCCCTACTTCCGATTTGTTTCTTCAGCCCTAAACGTTTTGCGCCCTAAATTTTTGGTTTCAAGTTTGCATATAAAAGTCCGGAAGTTTTTAGATTTGTACGAACAAACAAAAACAAATATTTGTATTTGGGTTCCTAGAGTTTTCTTATATCCCAATAATGTAGGACATAAGTTAGAGGTCAGTTTATAACAATGCTTAGAAGTTTTTGTTTTTATACTCAAGTAGTCCCTTAATTATTGAAGTTTGTATGCACAGGTCTGTATTTCCTTGCATAACAAGGTAGACACGTAGAACTTTGGATTTTCGTCGTAAAAAGTTTGTGTCCTAACTTTTGCTAAACTGTCTATTCGAATCACCACACTTGCACTTAATAAGTTGCATGAATTTACAATTATACGACGATATGTCGCAGGACTCTTTTTTCATTTTTCAGTAAGAAATATTTATCATTGTTGGCAATACCGTCTTGTCAATTAGGGCTGCCTGTTAAACTTATATATGTGGAGTGTTGTTGAGATAACATAGAAAATAGTAGCACTGCAAATCTTTCCCAAATCGACTGAGTAATTCGAATTGGACTGAATTAAAGTTGGATATATTGGTTTGTACCACATGAAATATCCGATTTTATAGTAAACATTTAAAAGCCAATATTATATTTCCGTACATTTTTATTCAATCAGTATAGGATCCATTGGCATCTATAACATTCTTCCAAAGTGATACAAGGTCAAATATTCCCTTTTCGTAGAAGTGCTGACTTTTTGAAGCAATGAAATTATCGGGAACGAGTAGATGTGCCGACATTGGCACTGGTTAACTCCTATTCCCCAACGATATTTCCGCCGAACACTGTATTGCCAGCAGAAGTATTTGAGTTCCTCACCTGAAATCACTTCCTCTGACACCATTGCCCATTTAATTAACGATCATAAGAAATTCTGCTTCCGGCACTGTACCACTAAACTCTTGACACCGTCTGCCCAGTTTACTGTTGAACAAACAAAACACTGCTTTTGTGGCTGGTGATCACTGCTTTTATATAACTTTATTGCCTGTCTTTTTTTTACAAGTTTAAACTTACTCTAATTGTTTTTTTTAATTAATTAAACGACGCGGGATTAATGATATAAAAGGCAACTGTAACTTCGCGCGAACACTTAATGTCATTGTGATTAAAATAAATTCGACTTCAGGACATCTATTTACGCGTCTCAGCTGCCGGCGGAGGATGATTCGCTTCTTGGGGTGAGTTTATGGTATCGTGGTAGATATCATCTCCAATAAGGATATCGTTTTTACCTACCACCAGAGAAACGTAAAGTCTCTCTTGGTGGTATGTGTGCGATCGTTCAGATCTGTGTGGTTTACACGTGCTCGAAGGCAATGGGTAAACGAAGCAGACAGGCGGTAAAGACAAAAGGGGGAAATGACCAAATGCGCCGTTGGTAATGCGGGTCATTGTTTACGCGATGAGTCGTCGCTATTACCGACGTTGGGAAAAAAAGGTAGTAATGGGTTGGTGGACGAAACAAATCCCTTGCTAGCATTTGTATATGCAGGGAAATCCGTTTGTGGGAAACGGATTCTATATTTGCATTGTTTATGCTTTGAATTCAGTTGATGCCAAGAGACGCGGTATGCGTATTTGCTTTGGTTTGCACATTGTGCGAGTCAGAGAATTTTATTGCTGGGAGAAAAAGGTCGCCTGTCAATGTGTACATAAAGAAATTTATCGTGCACATGGCGAAGTTGCAAAATAGACGGCGCAATAATTATGATCCCTGGTAAAGGTCACATGATATGTGAACCAAGGTTTTCTTTTCAGGGATATGCTGTTTGGAACAAAATTCTTACGAGAAATTTTGAATTCAAATAAATGAATGCAGGAACGGTAAGTTTTCTTTCGCAGGGACTTTTTAGATCGTAAATTTGATCTATATAATGCGTGAAGCATTTAAGATGCTAATGCGAATTGCATTAGCGAAAGCTTATGCAGACTGGGTTGTGGTTATGGGGGTTTTAAAGGTAAGTGTACCGTGGGGTTTGGCGGCATCGCCGCAAAATAAAAAAAAAGGCTGTTATGACCTCTGCTCGGTTCGTGATTCCGCAACCCTACAACTATGGGGCAATGCGATGGCCGCGGTTCACCCGATCATTAACAAGAGAGCTTCGTTCGAATGAGTTTAATCTGCCAATAAACAGAATCCTGACAAATGACGAAACCGTAAAACGAACAATGGACAAAATGATTCCCAAGACAAGAGTTACAGATCACATAAACATCTACAGAAACACAACAATAAACGCACACCATAAGAAAAAGAGTCACCTACACCTTTGAAATGAAATTTCACTATGGCAATCGGAGAATTCCGGCTTTACCGAATTCAGTGACGATAATCTGTCAATTGACATTAATGCCAATGGTGGGGCTAGTAGTATTTTAATGTCGAGGGAAGGAATCCAGACTATCTTCGACTCATTAAGAAGCAAAAAGTCCGTGGGAATGGATGGTGTTCCTAACATCGTACTCAAGAACCTGCCCCCAATGGCAATAGATATATACACGGTCCTGTTTAATAACGCGTTGAATAATGCATACAGTCTGTGGGGCTTCTACTAACACCACTGCTACCTTTTCAACCTACCCCCAAATCTTCCTTCCTAAAGCTCCACTAATGTCATCACTTTTGCGTATGCAAGCGCAATAACTTCCCCAAGCATTCTCCCACCGATTGCATTACCTTTCGATTATGCAAATCGCATCCAACATCAAGCATCCAACATCAAGCATCTGCCCATCAAGGACATTCACGCAATTAACGCGGTATATCAATTTTCCCTAGAAGAAATTCGGTACGCCAGTACCGCATACATCAATGCATCTCAGCATTGTTCTAAAAAGGAAACATTTCGGTTTCCATACTAGATAGCCGAAGTGGATTATGAAAACAATCAGCCGAACCCCTGTCTGCCTGCATTTACTGTCCCACATGTGCGCAACAGATTTTTATGTTGCACCAGTACTCACGGCGGCTTTTATGCAATCTTCAAAGCACCGGCGCAATTCGCGCCTAGCTGCCAAGAGCCGAATTCAATGCCAGTGTAAATACTCACACTGGAATTCGACCCAAGACTCCCTAGGAATGCAATACGCAATTAACATGGTTGTAAACACAACCATCATTGTGTAATTATCCCAAATGCATCCTAATCCCTAGCGTAGTATTTGGACAACTGCAAATACTTATCCAAAAAGATGCTTTTTCATTCCCACGGTTCGACCACCCATGAGCTCGCATCACGAGCCAACAAGGTGATCCGCGCGCAAAAGTAGTTCAGTCGATTACATAGTGGTAAAGGAGTCGAGTCTCCTGGAGTGCGCCCGGAAAGTCGAGTTTGATACACGGAGTTGTGCGCCGCGCGATAAAAATGATTTACTTAAATTGTAAAATAGAGAGTCAAAGTTAAGTACGAAACCACGAATAGAATAACAGTCCCGGTTTGTTGCAAATAAATCGAGTGTGCGGAAGCGATGTAAGTTGCTGTGAATGTAATTTGTGAACTTAGTGACGGACCTAATGTTGTGAAGATCCGTCACAGACTTAAGATTAAGAGAAAGATAGTTTTCGAACAATAAAAACAAAACTGTATCACCAACCCTAATGTTTTATTTTCTGCCTGGTATCTGCGCTGTGCCTGAGCGCTCGTTGTGAAGTTTATCCCGAAGTGACAGTGCAACGTCCAAACCTGAGGAAGCTCTATCTGGCTGCTGTTTACCTGAGGACGTGGATTAGGTAACTCGTAAGGGAATCTTAGTCAACCAGTGCCAATGTTGGTACATAACTAAGACCATTCCTACAAGTCCATCCCAAGAAATGCAAAGATTGTACAAACCCAATGAACATGCGTTCGATAATTTTACTTCCAAGCATCAGTAAAGCATTTGAAAAGACCATTAACAGAGCTCTGCTCAAACGGGTAGACGACAACAACATTATTCCGAATAACCAGTTTGGCTTTAAGACGGGTAATGAAACCACGCATGCCCCAGTTAAACTGGTTTCCGACATACAATGGAATAAATATAAGAACCAATGCACAGGTACCTGTCTGATCGACTTGGAAAAGGCCTTTGTTACCGTCTGGATCGGAGGGTCATATTACAAACTGGTCAGACATGGCATACATAAGCCTTTACTATATGTACTTTACGATATGTTAAAGGACAGGCGGCTCGTGGTCAAACATGGTAATGTGATCTCTAATAAAACGTATAATATCAAGAATGGCTTGCGACAGGGAGCGGTACTTTCTCCGATTCTTTTTAACATTTACATTAGTGGCTTATTAGATGCACTCCCGCAGGGTATTGCGTACGCAGATGATCTCATAATTTACAGAACAGCCTAATACAGCGAGACTTCAACAAAGTGCAGCGCTATTGCGATGACTGGAAACTTAAGATCAACTTACAGAAATGTGAAGCCATCCTATTTAGAATCCATTATATAAAGCCACGAACGAGACAAGGGAAAACTGGCGAAAGCTAGTTATCGTGGGACCGCATGGAGATAAACTGGAAACCAAGAGTTTAGTTAAATACCTTGGCATCTGGCTAGACCAATATCTGTATTTCAACAGACATGTAGAGGCTGCTCTGGTCAAGGCTAGAAAAACGTTTGCTATGACGAGGAGGCTATTTCACAGTAGCCAACTTGACAGCAGGGTAAAAGTCATATGCTACATGACGCTAATCAGGCCAATGCTCATATATGGTTGTCCAGTATGGTTTAACATAGGTCCAAATTTGATGGAAAAGATTCGGGTGTTCGAAAGGAAGTGTCTCAGAAGTTGTCTCAGATTATATCGGACACGGGAATCGGACTATAAAAAGTAGTATTCAAATGAGACTTTATATAATGAAGCGTACATAAATAGGGTGGATAATTTTATGATTAAATTAATCAGAGGACATATTGCGAGAGCAATAAGCTCGTCCAATGACCTAATTTTCGGGGCTTATTATCCAAATACCCTGTAATATGAGAACGTGCGTCGCAACGGTTTTGTTCCACCAGAGGCGTTCCTTGACTTGGACATGAAAGGGCTTATACAGGATAGATCGGGAATTCCACTGATCTATCATGTAAGTAGATCATTCGTAGACGGGCGATTGTGCTACGACCGGGAAGTAACGCGCACCGAAGAAGAGCTCTTGCGCTTCAGTAGGGCTATCTTCCACAGAGACCAGGACGATAGTATTAGACAGCGTCAACAGTTCTGGTGGTTGAATGGCATATAAAGACCTGGATACCAAAGTCGGTATAGAATCACACTATCACCAGCCAGCACACTATCATCAGCCAGCTTACATAGATTAGGGTACTATAAGATTTAAGTTAAGTTAAGTTTAGTTCTTTTAAATAAAATTTAAAAACAAAATTAAGTAAGTTAAATTAAATTGTAAGAAAAAAACAAAAAAAAAACGACACAAAGTTTTTCAAATTTTTCTTTGTTTTTCAAATAATTATAAGTAATGCCACAAAGTTCTGTCGCCGAAAGGCAAATTATACAATTGTTAAGTAATGTTTAGCTTAGAGCGTCTGCGAAGGACCAGTAAGTTATAATATAAGATAATTAAGCTAGAATTTAAGCATTTTTTGTCTAGCATATAATTTATAAACTAAGAATATAAAAGTAATTGTTGACATAGTTGTAGCCGATGGTTTCTTGCTACGGTTCATATCCATTTATTGCCCCGGTCCCAAGGTTCGCAACACTTGCGACCAATTTCCTTTGTCGATTATCTACCGATCATGGGATTTGGGCACTAATATGATTGACGTTAGACAATCATACCCCAGATCATGCCTAACGATGCTCCGGCCTGTTAAATAAACAAACGCGATGTGCATATCATCGTGACCCTTGAAATAGCGTTTTTGTGTATCTTAAAGCAAAAACCTATTTCGTTCTCAGACGCAGGTCATCAAAGATTTATGGCCCTTGAAATATTGTTTCTGTTTATTTAGGACACAGGAACCTATTTCTCCCTTCGGCGACTTCGCTATCGCGTATCTAATAATGCCTGCTATTCATTACATGTGTATTCAGGTGTTTTTCGTCGTTGCCGATATCCAGGATGAAGGGCAACGTACTTGTGCTACATGCACACATACACAATCCACCCCTATTGATGAAATTCGCGGGCATCGAACTGATGGATGTAAATTACATTTGAGTCAGAGTTTATCACGCGAAGTGTGCACATGCACCGATCCGGAATCAAATTTAAATATTCAAAGAGTTCGTGTGCAAGAAAAAAATTCATCCTCCGCGGAGTTCGCGATACCATAAGTACTAGAACAATCCTTTTCTTGCCTTTTATTGTTTCTGACGATCGCACGTCGAATCGAACATTTAATCAATAAATGAACAGTGTCGCGATTAGAATAGTTCAACTGTACGAAGTGCTTTGACTTTCTTGGAATACCTAGATGTGCTTTTAGTCGCGACTAACATTTGTAAAACAAACAGAAAGAAAATGCGAACAATAAAAAAAACAGTGATCAACAACAACACGAAGTGCTTTATCATTTACTTATGGACGTGTCGTTAGTGGAGTATCATCAACAAGGAACTCATGCCGTGTTTTCTTATACCACCTTCTCTGATGCAGTTAGTGTTCTTGTGTTTTCAACAGTGGAGTTTTTATTGAAATCGTATCCTTGCCGATACCAAATAAAAACTTCCCACAGGTCTTTTACGGTTATCATACAGAATCCACTTTTCATCACAGGTGGCTATCCGGTGCAATAACGGTTCAGTTTGGTTTCTTAATCTAACCGACACGCAGATTTCCAGGCGCCGTAGTTTTTGGGACTCGTCCAGTTCACGGGGTGTCCATTTATCGAGTTTCTTTACCTCTCCTATGAGAGAAAGGTGTCGACTTGTTGTCATCGGGGATCCTCCCATGCTTTGTGCAATCTCCCGACGGCGCGAACATCTCTGAAGTTCTTCCCTTACAGAGTGGGAAAGCTGTGGAATTCCTTTCTCGCATGAGTGTTTCCACAGCGTTACAACCTGAAGCTGTTCAAGAGAAACTTCAACAGTTATTAGATGGTATCTTGGGGCTCCGACTCGGCGTTATAGATTCGCCACTCCCGAGAGAAGTGTAATAATAAAATAAAAAAAAAATTAAAAGTAAACTAACCCAACTTAATTCACTTCTGGCCCAGATTGTTTTCCCGCTATTTTCCTTAAATATTGTGTCTCTGTTCTCCCCCCCCCCCCCCTCGTTAATCTCCAATCTGTCAATTTCTTAAGACGTATTCCCTAATATATGGAAAGCTTCTTTCATCGCCCATATAGATAAAAATGAACCCGAAGTCGATGTCTTGTACTACGAGGGCAGTGTGATAAATCAGTGACTTTTTGAATTTCGTGCTCAGTAACTATATATCCAACACTAGCATATATATATATATATATATATATATATATATATATATATATATATATATATATATATATATATATATATCATCATCATCATCATCATCATCGGCACTACAACCGGGAACCGGTCTTGGCCTTATTTAGCAAGTCCTGAGGCTTGTTAAATTTTCCATGATCATTTGTTTTTCCGGGCAAGGTCATTAGTCTTGCGCCTGAGTCTCCCCGACGCGGAATCGAACCCCGGTCTCATATATATATATATATATATATATATATATATATATATATATATATATATATATATATATATATGTATATATGTATATTCTACTGGAATGCCAAACTGGGTATCACCTGATGGAGTCTCTCGCACGTGTCGATAGATCACCGCCACTCCTCGTGCCTGATGACGGTACGAACGTACCGAGGTGCCAACGTCGACTCGGATCACTATCTTTTTGGTACAGTTTTCCGAGCGCAAATTGCCTTATGGAGGCATACTGCTTCCGCGGATCAGATTAGAATTAGCACGATTGCCTTACGCAATGAGAATACTAGTAACTCGGTGGGAAATTAGTAGAAGATGCACCCAGATTTATCGGCACATCTTCATACGCCCGAATGTAATGGGCTAATCACTCAATTAACAGACTGCCATACAAAGCACAATTTTGGAAAATTCGTTGGATACTGCAATAAAATTGACATGCTTATGGTCAAGTGCTTGAAGCAAGAACGTATCAATAAATCTGCTATCAATAGAGCACAGGCTAGGGAAAGGCAAGAACGTATGCAGGGAAAACTGTAAATGTAACAATGGATCCTTTAGCCAAATATTACTTTCAACCTGATGAACAAAAGTGCTGCTTCGACGTGCCACCAATTATCGAGGAACGCGTCAAAAATTACCGCAAAGTTGTTGATAGATTTTTTACTCGTTATTACTACATCAAACCTGGCCCAAACTCCGAACCGTATACCGTACTGCTTCATTCGAATAGAATATGTCTAATATGTTTAGCACCAGAGCATCCGGCATTCAAAGAAGGAATATCCTCAATTACTTTTAAAGTAGGAAATAAGGATCGAAGTGAGAATAAAGTTAGTGGGAAACGCAAGAAGGGAGGCATGCTACTAGAGCCTGGTACTGCTTTAGCAATAGTGACCACAAAGCTTGGAAAGACCTATAAAGTGCCAAGTTGTGTTAATGGTAAATTGGTTGAAGTGAATCCGAGAGTTGTTGCATTGCCGGAACTTCTGTCGATAGATGGTTATTTTGCAATCATTCTTCCGAAAATAGATCAATGCGATAAAATCAGATCGAGATTGATGACAAAAAAACAGTACGAAGAACACAAACGACAGGCTTCCCAATGTGAGGAAAATTTAAATATTACATAGAGTTTTAATAAACTGAAGAAATGTATAGATAAAAAAAAAAAAAACACCTTTGGTCATGCGTTAGGACTCGGCCTCGAAGAGCTCGACGGAGGGAGAATAAGTCCTGGGGCCAGAATGCCGGGCGTAGGAGTGAAATGAACACGCCTTAAGAATACTGTCATTAGTACCGCCAACTCCATCTTAGGCAGTAGTCGAAGAGATCGGAGCGACTGGCTTGATGATGAGTGCAAACTAGTGACTGAACGTAAGAATACTACATACCGGGCAATGCAGCAGTCACATAGGACGCGGGTACGCGAGGAGAAATAATAAGAGCACAGAAGATCTGCCAAAAAGACTCCACAGACAATAGAAAAGTGCCTGGGAAAAAATCCAGTCCGCGAAGTAGAGAAAAGGAGTGAGCGAGGTCCGCACCAGGCACTGTATGATGCGGTACACACCACGCTGCACTTACTGCAAGGATAAAGAAGGTAATCTGATCACCGATCCTGAAGGCATTCTGGAGCGATGGGAAGTGCACTTTAATGAATTGCTAAATGGTCAGCTCACAGAAGAATTGGAGGCTCCACCAATGCAAAATCAAGACCAAATGCTACCGTCGCCAAACATTGAGGAAACAGCAAAAGCCATAAGACAGCTTAAATCAAATAAAGCCCCCGGAGCTGATGGCATATCAGCTGAGCTGATCAAACAAAGAGGGACAGCGTTACATCACGCAATTCATTAGATCGTGGTGCACGTATGGGAGCAAGAGGATATGCCGGAAGATTGACGTCGTATAGGGGTATAACACTGCTGAGTACGGCCTATAAGATACTCTCCACTATCCTACATGACCGGATAGCCCCATACCTAAAGTCATCATTGGTCAATATCAGTGTGGTTTCATCCCAGGCAAATCAGCGATTGAGGAGGCGATGGAAAAATGTGTGGAATTTAAGATTCCATTATATCATCTATTTATAGGCTTTAAGGTCGGCTACGATAGCGTAGCCAGGGTAAAACTATATAATGCCATGGGAGAGTTCGGCACTCTAAACAAATTGATATGACTTTGTAGATTGACCATGACCAACGTCAAGTAAAAATACCGGGATTACTGTCCAAACCAATAAACATCTTTAATGGACTCCGACAAGGGGAGTCATGGGCAGATGACATCGACACCATCGGTAGAACCGAATCGGATGTACAGGACTACTTCACCCAGATCGAACAGGCGGTACAAAATCTGGGACTGCACATAAATAAGGAAAAAGACGAAGTACATGGTGGCAACTTCTGCGAAGAGAACTCTTAGGTCTTAAGGAGAACTGTTTGGCCCGTATGCGGGGGAGAACGATTCCGGAGACGCTACAACCTACCTACCTTGAAGCTAGAAAAATCAAGCTCGGTAGACTGCGATGGACGGGACACCTAGCTCGAATGAGCGAAGAGAAGCCTGCCCGGAAAGTCATTTGTGGCAGGATGTATGGAAGGAGACAGCGCGGCAGACCTTGCCTGCGATGGAGGCATGGCTTAGACCCGGGCGCCCAGAGCCTGGGAGTGCGAAACTGGATGACATCGGCTCGAGACCGGGACCGGTGAAGAGATTTGTTAAATAAGGCCAAGACGGGATCCCGGTTGTAGTGGCAATATGTATATATATATATATATATATATATATATATATATATATATCATCATCATCATCATCATCGGTGCTACAACCGGGAACCGGTCTTGGCCTTATTTAGCAAGTCCTGAGGCTTGTTAAATTTTCCATAATGATTTGTTTTTTCCGGGCAAGGTCATTAGTCTTGCGCCAGCACATATACATATATACACATATATATATATATATATATATATATATATACATATATATATATATATATATATATATATATATATATATACACATGTATATATATATATATCTTCTACTGGAATGCCAAACTGGCTGACATCGGCTCGAAATCGGGACTGGTGAAGAGACTTGCTAAATAAGGCCACGACCGGATCCCGATTGTGGTGGCGATGATGATGATGATATATTCTACCGTCAAAGCTTGAGCAACCTGCGTCACTTAGCTTGTGTTTGACCGCCATTGAAAGCAGACAGCCTCGTGAATTTTAACGAAAATGGAAAAAAAAAGTAAACTCCGTAAATTGGGGTACGAATTGCTGCCCGATCCAGCATATGTCCAGACTTAGCCTCCTGCCACTATTTCCTGTTTTGAAACCTGAAATGGCTCGCCGGTAGGAGATTTGTATCGAATGAAAAGGTCATCACAGAAACTCACGCTTTTTTGAGGGCCTTGAGGAAACCTATTATTTGGAAGGAATAAAAAAAAGGGAAAAACGCTGGACTAAATGTATCGAGGTAAAGGGAGAGCATGTTTGGAAATAAAATGCTTATTTGTCAAAAAAAATCTTTTATTCAAAAAGTCATTGAGTTATCAAACTGCCCTCGGATATCTATATTGTAAAAACAGAAAACAATGTACTAGACGAATCCCTCTTACATACTGATATTATAAAAAACAAAAGCAGTTGTACGCCGAAACGCATGAGCAAAAAACATAATACTAAATAAATATTGTACAATTAAGAGTGCTTGTGAAAAACCGGAAAACTAACATAAGAACCAAACTCCAAATAGGATATAACATTTAGTCTTAAATACAAAAGTAAGTAACTTTACTGTAAATAAATGTGGATTTAAAACTGAAAAATACTTACGTATGTGGAGCAGATTTTCTGGCTTTTTTCAGCTGCCCCAATGTCATACCAGGGCAGTTATGGCCATTACAAAACCAAAACCGAAGCCCTTAAAAAAAGAACAATATACCATATATCATAAATCCTGTTACCGTGGAATTTTAGTAATGTTTGCACCGCGCCGAACCACTAACTACCCTTTTTAATGAGCCGCTCATTCACTCAGCGTGTGTTTCACCTGTTGTACCTACACATGTGTTTTTATTATTGTCCTCGTTGAATGACTTGATAGGAATTCCCGACGAAGTAGAAGACGAAAAGAAGTAGCAATTCGGTGAGGAATCAGCAAAAACTCCAAAAAAAGAATGAGTGTGAACGACCGAAACCGGTTAGCCCGGAAGGAGATTCGTGAAAATACAGGGTGGTCGTGAAACAATGCTTCGAGATTTTTAACGTGAGATGAGAATAATTCTTTAGACAGTTAGGTTACCTGAGCAAAAGTAATGTTTTATTGGAAAAAAATAATGCATGATTATTTACAATATGTTAAACGACAAATTACAGAACAATAAGCGATTTTGTGTTTATGGAAAACAGATTTATCATTGAAAGAAGATCTTATAATAAATTTAGAATTTATGTGCAATACTGGCAAAAGAACAGCACTAGTGCAATGCGACAATAGTCCACTTTGAGTTAATTACGATTTTAATAGAAATAATAAAAACAAAAATAAATTAATTGTTAGTGTGTTAGGAAACCCCAACTCCAAATTGAACTAAATTATAAAATTTTGTGTCCCTAAAACCGACTAATGATCAGCTACATCTTATATATGACATATGAAGGTAATTGAACCACAATAGACTAGTTACAACAAAACGCTGTATGATTACCTCATAATTAATTTAAATGGGAATATATTAATACACGGTAGTAGTGGAATTTAGTCTCCCAGTTTTTTTTTTATTTTGTCCTTGATTTACTTTCTTATTTTTTGAGCAAATACAAAATGTGTGTATCGCTAGCTATTTGTGTTAGCGTATAAGCGATGTGTATAATAAATAAAAATAAATAAATATTATAGAATTTCATATTTTACTGAAATAAGAATAGGAAGCAAGGACTTTGTGTAAGGAATAAAATCCAATACTTTCAGTGTAACTTTTTACTTCTTGATGACTGTTTTCTGACTGTAGCGAATACGAAGTTTATAAATCTGTTTTAAATGTCACGTGGGTTTTGTTTGTTTTTTTTTTTTTTTTAATTAAATAAAACACTACAACACTCTACAGGAAAGCCAACTGGGAGGGCCTTAACGAGTTACGCCAGTCTGGATTTTTCAAAAAATCGATTGTTTTTGCTTAAATAATTCTTTACGGTCTTAAAATTGATGTACACTTAGTCCCAAGTCCCAAATAAATTTCTAAGTATTCTGGAATCCAGTCCGTCGAAGGAAGGTACAACGTCACCGCTCGGGCGACAATCTGGTCGAGTGCTCCTCCCATTTCTCGTAACTTACCTGTCGAAATTACCGTGAAATTCAACGGTTCATTCCACAGAAAGTCTACAGAGTTCACTGGAAAAGTTTCTATAAGAAAGTGAAAGTATAACAGTTGGTAGTTACTGAACCGACGCTATTAAAAAGCAAACGTATTTTTCGCCGTTCTCTTCGTTTCTCGTGTGTAACTTTCGGTGTTCCCTTCGTTATTTTCTCATTTTTTGTTGTTTTTTTTACTACTATTTATTGGCCCCTTGTTCCCTGTCCCGTGCGCTCTCCTTCCACGTTCGAGGTCCAACCTAACATTGTCCTCCCAACTCCGTCGCGGCCGCCCTGTGGGTTTCTTTCCCGTTGGCTGACCGTCAGGAATTCTATGCACGGTCCTATCGTTGCCCATTCGCGCCACATGTCCGGCCCATCTTAATCTTCGCGATCTGATTATTCTCACTATTGTAGATTTGCGGTATAGCTCTTCCATTTCGTGGATGTGTAGCTTCTTCCATTGTCCTGCTGTGGCGGTTCTACGAACCGCACAACCAACTATAGGTTGAGATGTCCTTTCCGTCAAGGAACATACTTACCTTTATTCATTACACGTGCCCACAGACACGTGTCCCAAAGTCTTTAATCATACCTGTAACAAAGGTCATATGAAACTGCAACAACGTTGAACCCGATATCAAAAACCAAGGAACTTAACGTTCAAAAATTTCCAATATCGAGTTCAACGCATCCATATATCGTATGCAAAACCAATCCCAAAATGCAGGAAAGCATCCCATGTAAATCGATCACCCAGCCAGAGCAGCAACGCGATGTTTTTCCACGAAATACCATTGTCGGTAAGTAAACCGAACAAGGGATGCATTCTCGGGTAGCTAAAAGCAATTAGCACCTAAATCCCTTGCATGGCCTAATGCTAAGGCAAACTTGCGCAAACAAACGATTCGTTGCGCCGCTGATAAGCAGGCGAACAATCATAAACGCATAACACTATCCCTGATAGATGTTTATGATGGAAAAGGCAAACAAAGCCTTATATCCCATAGCCCATGTACACATCCGAAATGCAGGTGATCCTTTGCCGCATGCCAAGTGTGCTGTTCAAATAAACCACGGAAAGATCGCAGAATAAGCGGCGGCATCCGATCCGTAAACAAAATAGAAACATGATTCCGACCACCAGGAACGAATGGTGATAATGATGATTATTACGTAAGATTTCTCCTTTCCAGGTCCAATAGGCAATTCTCATTTTTAGATGCAAAGAGAAATTTTATGGTGTTAACAGATACGATGGGAAAGTCTGTTAGCAGATTGGATGGGGAAATTTTCCTTTGCAGATGCGGGTTGAGAAATTCTAATGGGATATTTTTAGGATAGATACAATGAGTCGATATCGAGCATCCGTCCAAGACAGTGTTAATTCAGAGTCTTTTATCGAACGGTCAATTAGAAGGAGTCCTGGAGAGAAGAACTACGAGGAAGTCAGTTGCGCACAAGAGGCAATGACCTAACGCCGAACGAAGAAAAGATATTGTTTTAGTATTGTCGATAGGGGTTAAAACAAAACATTCGTGTAACGTACAATTAAGTGAAAACCTTGTATTATTTTTATTAAAACCGAGGTGCCAAAACATAGAAGTAATATAAGGGAAAACAGTGACAATAAAATTTAAACTAAAATTAAATCTCTGTTTCATTTGCGACGAAACTCGCTCCTGTTTCAGTGTGTTTCTTTTGATGTTCATGGACAGTGTTCGGCGGAACACCGTGACTTTTGACAACGTCACGCTTAAAAGCACCAAAGCCGAACAGAAATACGCCAAATTGGTGACCGCGACGCGAGTAAATTGAACACTTAGAAAAGCGGTATAGCTCTTCCAATTCGTGGTTGTGGAGTTTCCTCCATTGTCCTCCCTCCTCGTCATATTTGCCGCCAAAGATACCCCTTAGGACTTTATTCTCCAATACGCGGAATTTGTTTTCTTCCCGTTTTGTGAGAGCCCATGTTTCGCACCCGTATAGAGCATTCGGCATGATTATGGGTCTATAGACACGGAGCTTTATATTACGTGATAGCAGTTTGGATTTTAGCAGTTTACTGACTGCGTGCCAACTAGCGTTGTCGGAGTGTAGTCTTTTCTTAATTTCCTTCGACATTTCGTTACTGGCCGTCAGTATTGTTCCCAGGTATTTAAATTCCTTCATTTTTTCAAATATCTTGCCCCTGATATTTATGTGTGTTCTCTGAGGTCCACCTGCTCTCGCCATAATCATGTATTTTGTTTTGTCTTCATTTATTTCTAGGCCTATCTCTTCTGCCGCTTGCATGATGATATCACTGTTTTTACTTACAGTTTCTAGATTATCGCCCAAAACGGCGATGTCATCCACATATGCGAGCACTTGTGTGACCCCGTTCAGGGATGATCCGGTCATGTTGTCGTCTTGTACCTTTCTGATAACATACTCGAGGACAAGGTTAAAAAGGCATGGTGAGGGGACATCCCCCTGTTTTAGTCCGTCCCGGATTTCAAATGGTTCTGAGATGTGGTTTTCTATTCTAACTCGCCCTTTGTTTTCGTTCATGCAGATTTGAATGAGGGCGGCATATTTTTCGGGATTCCCAGTTCAACTACAATATGGTAGAGTCCCTCTTCCGTTCTAATATGTAGTCCCGAGTAGTGCTCGGATCGTTGTCTGGCATCTGTGAAGACAGCTTTCGACTACGATATCCAGCGAAAATTACACGTGTTTGATAGTTTTTTGTTGTTGCAATTAACACAAAAATTACACAAAGTCACAAGATTCGATGTGAAGCGCGATAGATCGACGAGGACTTAACGTCTACGAATACAATTTTATTTATAAACGAGCACACGATGAATATGACTGACTGAATGAACGATCGGCGAGTGAATGAATGGCAGGAATACAAAATGCGCCCCCCTTTTATACTCTGTATCTACAGAGATTTGCTAAAAAGTGTTTAAAAAATTACAAGAAGCACAGACAAGATTTTGCCTGTGCTTCAATTGTTCTAAGAAGGATATGCGAATTTGTTTGAACAAATTTCTGGTAGGTAAAATCATAAAATGCATGTGAAAATAAGTACTTCATTTCGTTCGGATTATTGGGAATTGAATCAACGCGCTATAAATGAACATCTGGACATATGATTCAACTGGTAATGTTTGGGATCATGGATAGGAGTTGGATATTAGGGTATGGGTGTTTCGGATTTTCTATTATAATAGAGGATTGGATGAGAATCGCGATTTAGGATCACTACATATATAACTAGCAGTAGTCTGATAGGTTTTCTTAATCAGGTCGCCGAGTTTGTCACCTTATTGGAAAATTGTTGATCCATCCTTAAGTTGCCACGTGGTAGTACTACTACTGATCAATAAGGTCTAAAATGCGACGTTTCTAACAGATACACACACAATATACAACAAATGGTGATTAACATCGAACGAAATTCGAATGAACAAAGCATCAGAGCAGTATTCGATAGGGATAACATAGAAATTCCGCCTCAGTTAAGTCTACTTGAAAATAACGTTCGAATTCGATGACGCAGAGCTCTGATGTGTTGAGACCGGGATGATAATATTAAACAGCGTCAACAGTTCTGGTGGTTGAATGGCATATAAAGATACTGGATACTTAGCATTTATAGAATTATTATTTAAGTTAAGTTAAGTTGTTCTTTTAAAGAAGATTAAAAAAAAATAATAATAATAATAATAATAATATATATGTAGGTTAAATTTTAAGAAAAAAAAATTCGACACATAGTTTTCCAAATTTTTCTTTGTCATTCAAATAATCATAAGTACAGCCGCAAACAAAGTTCTATCGCCGAAAGGCAAATTATACAATAGTTGTGTAATGTTTAGCTCAGGGCATCTGCGAAGGACTAGTAAGTTATAATATAAGATAATTAAGCTAGAATTTAAGCATTTTTTATCTAGCATGTAATTTAGAAACTAAGAAGACAAAAAGAAAATAAAAAAAATTCTGTAAAAATGAAATGCCCCCGCTTGGTAGAAACCTTGACCTGGTGCGGGGGATTAAATTACAATGAAGCATATGCTTTCAGTAGGGCCACCCATGTCAGACAGACTAGCGAGGAGTAACACACAAAGATCTACCACCCCCAATCCAGGGTGTTACGCGTCAACGTGCCAATTGGATGGATTGCAGCCAGGGGTATACCGGCTGTATTATAACGACGCCTCTCTGGCACCAGGTCGAATCAGAGCAGTAAGCAGACCTTACCATATCAAAAGGGGGTCTGATATGGCGGGCTATTTGAAACCCCAAGACTCGTGGGATCCAAAATGAATAACCAATATACAAAAAACAATCCCACGAAAAGCCCGGTAGGCGTAGGTGTGATGAGTCGATACTACCATAAGGGAACAAATGATCAAGAAAACACCGACTAGGCAAAAGGAAGACGTAGGGACAAACGGAAAAAGCGGAATATACGCGTCGGGACGTGGAATCCTCGAACGTTATATAAACCAGGCGCGATACAGACGGTCGTAGAAAACGCGAAACAGTATAAAACGGACATCGTCGCGCTTCAGGAAGTTCGACTCCCACATCAAGTAATCGAAACCAACGGGTTTACACTGGTGTGTGGAAGTACCGATACACATAACGTCGGAACTGGTTTCATCACAAGCAAGCAAAATTACGCCCCATATAAAAGCTGTGGAATTTATTAATGATCGAATGTCTGTGCTAAAAATACAGATATCATGGTACAAATTTGTATTTATAAACGTACACGCCCCAACAGAATCTACCGACGAAGAAACGAAGGACACGTTCAACGAAACCGTAGAGGAGGTATATGATGGGATCTCATCATTCGATGTTAAAACCCTCCTTGGGGAGCTCAATGCAAAAATTGGAAAGGAAGATAACTTCCAACCAACTATAGACAAAGAAACCCCACCGACGTTTCAAACGGTAATGGAATTCGAATTATCTCGTTCGCAGCGTCAAAAGATCTGGTAGTGAAAAGCACAATGTTCAAGCACAAGGAAATTCATAAAGCCACATGGATATCACCCGACGGCGTAAAGCGTAACCAAATAGACCACTTCCCTATAGACAAAAGACACCACTCGAATATCCTTGACGTAAGATCATATAGAGGAGCAGATTGCGACTCCGATCACCTTCTAGTGATGGGCAAAATTAGAAGTCGTCTCGCAGCAAACTGACATGGGCAGTCACGGGAGACGAGCAAAAAGTTCGACAATGATAAACTAAAAGATCTACGTAAAAAGGCTGAATATCAAGACGAACTAACGAATAGATTTAGCATCCTAGAGAATGACAGTAGTGAGGAAGAGGAAGCCAATAGTGTGGACACTAAATGGGCATCGATCAGAGACACAATCAAACAAACAGCCCAAGAGGTATTAGGATTTAAGAAAACAACTAAGTCCAAACCTTGGTTTGATGATGAGTGCAGGGCAAAGATCGAGGAACGTAAACGCCTCAGAATGATCCACTTAGAAGCATAGGATGAAGTCAACGCAGTAAGATACGCGACAATTCGGAAAGAAACAACTAGACTCTTCAAACCCAAAAAACGGGAATGGGGGAAGACTTCAATCGAAAAAATCATAGAAAATGCCAGAGCAAAGAACAGCAGAGGTAGGTATGCCGCCATAAATTCAATTAGAAATGGCTACCGATGGAGAGCCAAAATAAGCCGAGACACAAACGGCTGTCTGGTGACAGATACAAAAAATATCGTGACAAGATGGAAGCAGTATACAAATAAACGCACCAGATCCCAGAGCCTTCTTTTGACGAAGTTGTAGACGCGATAAATCGACTGAAAAACAACAACACAGGACAGGGAACAATGGCGCAGCCGAGTCGGTGAGGTCATGAACTTCCGGGTTCCTACAGGCCAGGAAATAATAATATATAAAAATGAAATGAAAGGAAAATGAAAATGCTCTGATGTGTTGAGCATTGGTTCTATCTTTTAGTAATTCTAACCACCATAGCGTCCGTTCGAATCCCACGTTCTTCACCATCACCGCAAACGCTTTAACATGCCAGCATTAAAAATTTGTTTTCTTCCCGGCTCTCACAAAACGGGAAGAAAACAAATTCCGCGTATTCGAGAATAAATTTCTAAAGGGTATCTTTGGCGGCAAATATGACGAGGAAGCAGGACAATGGAGGAAACTCCACAACCACGAATTGGGAGAGCTATACCGCAAACCTATAATAGTGAGAGTAATCAAGTCGCGAAGATTAAGATGGGCCGGACACGTGGCGCGAATGGGCCACGATAGGACCGTGCGTAGAATTCTTGACGGTGGACCGACTGCAAAGAGACCAATAGGACAGCCGCGACGGAGATGGGAGGATGATCGTTCCGATCCAGTAAAAAAAGAAAACGATTAGTAAAACGTTATAAATTGCTAATTTATTATGGTGGATGACTATCTCACCTGAATGGTTTGTACTTTCTTATACGTTAAAATTCCTTTACCTCCGGTTTTCAGTAGAATGTTGTTTTCGGTTCTTTTTTGCGGCAACTTCCCGTCACAACCGTGCCTTTGCTTGAAAAATCAAAATACCAGTTGGCAACGGTCCCTCTTCGCCTCTTTTTGCTGTGTTCCCCGTTGCCAGAGATTGTTCTTGAGTCTCAGAGTAGATAACTGATGTGAAAGCTCGACTCGAATCGCAACTTTATCAGCGCAAGCTTTCCGTTGCATACCCTTAAGCGCGAGATAACATTTGCGCCGTCAACTGATCTATTTAAATTCTATCGTTGACAATGTTATCGATTACTAGGGTTATGTCGTTGCCTGTGTTGTGTTTTATTTGACTCTCATGTTGCATTTGCAACATCCTGCCGGGACAGCGATGATGTGTCAACCCAGCGGTGTCTTATCCGCGATTGGTGATTGGATACGAATTAAGTTCCTTGTTTGTTTCGCCCCTGAACGGGAAGCGATGTGAACAGGTGAGGGAGGGTGGTGAGTTGATGATGATTCTTGAATTATTAGTTAATTCGTTATTTGGTTGAGGTGCAGTGGCATTTCATATTGTGTGTGTATGTGTTTGTGTGTGTGTGTGTGTGTCTAATTGACCATGGGCAAGAGACAGAGTTTTGTTATTGGGCGCTTCAAAGTTGTAGTAGCAGTTTTCACCGTGACAACACGAATTCTTGCATCCGCTCCTGGATGCGTGGCTACGATTCTACCTAGTCGCCACAGAGTAGGTGGTGATTGCTCATCAGGTAAGAGCACCAAGCTACCTATTTTCAGTTCTGGATTTGGTGCAAGCCATTTTGGTCGTTGCTGAAGCCTAGTAAGGTATTCAGCCTTCCATTTTTTCCAGAAATCCTGCTGTATTTTCTGCATCAATTGCCATCTGTTCAAGTGGTTGGGCCCAGTCTGGGTCAAATCTCCTTCCGGTGTGGTATTGAGTGCAGTACCAATTAGGAAATGTCCTGGTGTTAAAATGGATAAGTCTTCTGGATCTTCAGAAATTGGGCAGAGTGGACGTGAATTTAGACAGGCCTCAACTTGAGCCAGTACGGTTAGATATTCCTCATATGTTAAAATGTAGTGTCCTATCACTCGTTTGAGATGATGTTTCATGGATTTAACCCCGGCTTCCCATAGTCCACCAAAGTGAGGGGCTGCCGGGGGATTGAAGTGCCATGATGTGCCATTGTTTTGAATCTGCCTAACGATGTCATCGGTCCATTGTTTTGAGAGGTGTGCCTGTTCCCTCTTTATCACCTTGGCTGCTCCTTGGAAGTTGGTCCCGCAGTCGCTATAGATGTGCGCACAGATTCCACGGCGCGCCGTGAAGCGTTTGAAAGCCGCCAGAAAGGCGGCTGTACTATAATCGCTGACAAGTTCGAGGTGCACTGCCTTCGTGCAGAAGCATACAAAAATGGCTATGTACGCTTTGGTGATTTTGTTACACCCTCCCTTCCATGCCTTAAGCTGTACTGGGCCGGCATAGTCCACTCCTGAAGTTTGAAAGGGGCGTGATTGGTTGACACGAGGTGGGGGTAGATCACCCATCTTTTGTTGCATTTGTTTTGACTTGTATCGGTAGCACTTCAAACATTTATGAATGCAAGCTTTGACGCTAGACTTGAGATGTACTATCCAGTATTCAGTTCGAAGCGTTGCCATCATCAATTGTTGTCCCCCGTGCAGCGTTTTCAAGTGCGCATTGTTGATGATCAGGGACGTTAAGAACGTGTTGGAAGGCAGTATGATCGGGTGGCGTTGTGAATAAGGTAGATCTGCATTTTCCAATC
This sequence comes from Microdon myrmicae, assembly GCA_963931805.1. Taxonomy (NCBI): domain Eukaryota; kingdom Metazoa; phylum Arthropoda; class Insecta; order Diptera; family Syrphidae; genus Microdon; species Microdon myrmicae. The sequence goes on from OZ007497.1 coordinate 121,445,461, forward strand.
GCCCCCCGACTCGCAGAACCCCCTTCCCATCCAATATAGGGGAGAGTCGTGCTATCTTGCTTCCCTTTATTAATGTTTCCTCCTTTGTGATTCTCTTAATCTCGTCGTCAAAAAATTCCTGTTGCACGACCTTGACCAATCGTGCTTGCGCTGACGAAATCTCTTCCACCGTGAGCGGTCCAGTGGCACCACCCGGCCTCTTAGTGTTACGTACGTCGGCCACCCCATCTATTAATAATTTTGTATTTAAGTAATAACATAATTTGTTTTAAGGTAATATGATGGTAAGGTGGTGGAGGAATTGCACGATCCAGAAGTGAGTTTTTGAACACGCCCCGATTCGGGTGTGGATCGTGCAGCTCTTCGAGTTCGAACTTGTTTTTCGAAGTGGACGCGAGTGGGGAGCGAGAGAGACGGTGGGTAAATGTTTTGGAATACGGTTTTGAATTCCGTTGTGCACGGTTTGTTTTGAGAAAGAAAAAGAAACGTTTTGTGTGGAGTTGAAAAAGGAAGAAACAGTGAGATTGTCCCCGTTGTTGATCGCTGGTTTTGAAAAAAAAAAAGGAATTTGTAAAATTTGAATGTCGAAAGAAAAACAAAAGTAAAAAAAAGAATAATAAAACAAAACGAATTAAGATAACATCCGAACAAGTGGAATTTGTGTTGTCTATCTCAAAGCTTCTGATACAATCCTAATCCTCGAACATTGGTTGTAAACCCGAGTGAGACGTTGATAATTATCAATCATATTATTCTTGATATGCAACTGAATCTTAAATAATTAATTTGGTCAGTAACTATTTGCGGTGCTCAGCGGAATCTCGTGTGGTTAATATAAGATGCCTATTTTACGATTTTATTTGGGAAACGCCTTTGAGGAGCCTCATTAAAGGCGTGTACTGCAACAGCTGCAAGCATAAAGCCTGGAATCTCGGAGACACAGCCGCTTCTCAATTCGGAGCCACGGAAGCAGTCCTCCCCCAGAACCAGGTAATCAATTTTGAATTTAAATATATATTAAATTTCCTGTGGCTACATATTGCCACAGTGGCGCAGCCGGTGCCCGGCATTTTGCCTTAAATCCTCGAGCACGTTTAGCTCGGAGGTGCACGACCATTGGTGGGTGGAGCCCAGAGGCTCCATACGTCCCTATACTTGAACAGGAACGACTGTCGGGAGGAAAATTCTGAAGGAGGTTCGACGCGGTGGAATGAGCAGCGGTCGGCGAAGGCCCAGCATAGCGGAGTAGCGGAGAAATTTTTTTTTGTTTTGTTTGTTTTGATTTGTTAAATAATTTGATTGTGGATATATTTCAAAGTTTTGGAATTTGTATACCAAATATTTGTAGGATTGTTTAGGTTTTAGTGTTAAGCTGTTTGCTGTTATTTATTAATTCTTTATTGTTGCATTTATTTTCTTATTATCCAACTAATTTATTTATTTATTAACTAGTTTTACTATTACTAAGTCTCTTCGGTTAAATAGTAGAGATATTCATTGCTGGCTTTATCGATCTCTGGATTTTTGTTTGGAATCGGGATTCTGCTTTTCTTCCTTTTCAGCTGCGAGGTAGATATTATTTTTATACGCGACGGGTGGCGCGTTGAGGTTTTTATTTCCTTTTTCTGTCTCTCTCTCTCTCTCTCTCTTCTCGGGCGGTGTAGGGATCATTTGTGTTGTTCTCGCGTGATCTTGTGGCTGGGAGAAGAGTTTGTCCCCTGTAGGAGTGTTTATTTGTCTGTTGTGGGGGTTGTATTCATTGTTGTTTTTTCGCGCCCCCTCGATTCGTGTGCGGCCTTTTAGCGATCGGAGATTTCGAAATAAAACGTTGATCGGAACAGACGTTGTGGGTTTGTGTCCGATATCCGGCCGGCTCGTGTACGGATTGGTTCTGTTGCGTTCGGGTTGGTTCTCTCGTTGGACGAGTTGTGTTTGTTGTCGTGTTTTTGTTGGATCTCGGAGTTGGACTGTGTTTCCTACTACTAATTTTGTGGTTTTTCCCCGGCTTTACTGTTTGCCATAGGGTTTGTTGAGTTTCCGATTTTGGTCTTAATATCGTGGGATTTTAGGTTTAGTTGGACAGCCGGCAGATGCAGACAAGGCAGCGACAAAGGGATGTCCGAGGGGGCACCCCTGCCCGGGCACGGCCCGAGGCATTTCCCGAGCCGCCGGTTGACGGGGTGGATCCGGAGGCATTCCATGATTCGAGGGACGAATTTGTGGACGACCGATCGCCAACGCGCCCCCCTCCCACCGTCAGCAAACAGCCTGTCGGGAGCATGGAGGACACGCCGATGCCCTCGTATTTTAAACTGGGCCCACAACCATGTCCTGTACGGACCATGCTGGGCACAGATAGGGTTTTCGACCTTGTGTCGAAGGCGGTCCCCATGTTTTCAGGACAGGAAGGCCCGGATACAGCCGAGAGACTCTCTTCGTTTCTCAAAGGCTGTAGAAGGACCTTGGGTGGGCTGGCGGTGGAGGAGGAACATACCTTCCTCCGGTGGCTGCCCTCTAGGCTGAGCGGCGAGGCCTATCGAATGTTCGAGGAGAGACCACCCACGACATTCCTTGAAGCGGAAAAGCGTCTCAGAGAGGCCTACGAACCCCGGGTGTCGTATGAGGAGTTGTGTGCTCAACTTTCCAAGATGCGACAACTTCCTTCCGAGGATGCCACAAGTTTCGTTTCCCGAGTGAAGCGGGCCGTGGTACGGTGCGAGGAGGCAGTTGAGCGCTTTTATGGTCGCCAGGGTAGGTCCGTCTTCGCCAGCCAGCTTGAGGGCATGGCCAAACCGGTGTTGGTAAGGGGTCTGAGAGAGGAAGGACTAAAGCACTTCCTTCTCACGTTGGGTAATGTCCCTTTTCGAAGCCTAGTGGACCACCTAACTGGATTTGAGCGAGCTCGAAGGGAAATGTTGAGGCAGGACGACTTGTTTGTGGATGCGCGGTCCGGAATCGCCGATCCAGCGTCTGAATCATTAGGTGTAGGGCTGGGAAGCTCTTCAACTTTTATGGAAAACACAGCCTCCACTTTTAGGGATTGCACCGCGGCGCCGGCGCCGGTGTTGTCGAGTTTAAATCCCCGGGCGGTGTCATTTGTGTTGCCGGCCCAAGAGCCTGATAGTCGTCGGCGGGAGGAGGATAGTTTCGTTCGGGAGCGGTCGTGCGGACCTCTCAATTATCGACGGGATGCTGATGCCTATGCTCCGGCCTCTTCTGGCGAGGGAGCGTGGTCAAATACCGTGTCTTCCTCGAGTCGGAGTGAAGGGTCGCAGGGTTTGGCTCAAGGGGCGTATGTGCCTGGAGATCGATCGGGTCGGGACAATCCGGTCCGGGATTCGGTTGATCGATCGGCTCGCCCCCTGGAATCCCACACAACATGCAGCTTCTGCAAAGTGATGGGTCACGTATACGACGAGTGTCTACAAAGACGAAACACTCCCTTCTGTCGCGAGTGTTGGCGGTATGGCCACGACATAGTGGACTGCCCGGATCATCCGACGAGGACGCGCGGTCCCCAGACTACATACAGGGGTAGAGGTCAGCAGGGCGGTTTCGCACGGCAAGAACCGCCTTATCAGCGACCACAGTATCAGCGGAGAGCCCTACCAGAGCCGCAGCCCCCGCCTACGGGCGGCGGACCGGCGACATCAGGCCCAAGAGTATTCAGCGTCCGGTGCTGTTGCGAGTTTTGTGGCCGACAAGGTCATAGCTTGCGCGGGTACGAATACAGGCAAAGGTGGGAACATCAACAGAGTTCCCAGGGTTCTCCCCATAAGCGGCACGCCGGAACAGCGCCTGTTGCGAGCCGAGAGCAAGACACCCGTGTGGGGACTGGGGGAAGCGCGAGAAATAGACGCGGAAAGCGTCGGAGGCAGCGTCGGCGAAATCGGACGGCCGGTAATAGTAGCGCGGAGAGTGAGGATTCCCGGAAGGTGGGTAGAGATGATGGGCGACGATCGTCCGTGTCGAGCGATGGCGGTAAGCGACCCGACTCCATGGACTCGAAATCCTCAAAAACGGATGCGAGACATGACGCCGCATCAGGCAGCGCGGGGAGCCGGGAATGGCAGCCCCGGCGCATTGGGCCCAAAGTGGGCAGAAAGAATAGCTCCAGTTCCGCTAGTTCGGAGTCCAGTGGGACTCCCGAGCGGAATATTCCTGAACGGGGGAGCGGAACATTGTGCGAGTTTTGCGGTCGACACACTCACAAGGCGGCAGAGTGTCGACATAAGGCAAAATGGGAGAGTTCGGGAAAGTCCCCAAGGTCGGGTCGGCAAGATCCTACCCGACCGCACTAAAAACGAAACCCAGCTCCAGCTGTTCTCAGTTTTCGCCGACTCAGTTCCCGATTGTCGCTCTCCCTTTAGAGATTGGCCGTAGGAACCCTACGCGCCTAATCGTGGACACCGGCGCTGAGATCAGCCTGTTGAAGCTGAAGGCACTCCATCCTAGATATGGCATGGATGTGCATAAATCTACAACGCTCCAAGCGCTGTTTGTCAAAGGCAAGTCGAGGGGATGCTGCACTGGGAGTTTCGAGTTGCACCATGAGATTCCCTGCAGTTTCCAAATAGTAGACTCCTTGCCGGGTTTGGAGGAAGACGGATTGTTGGGGTACGACTTCCTATCTCGGAATTGTAAGGTAGACGGGCTGGGTGGTTGTTTGGTTTTTCCCCGAACGACCGTAAATCCCGTGCCATTCTCCATTCAATTTGTCAACTATGGGACGGGAAGGGCTGAACATGTGGCAGCCAAACGGGGAGACGTGCCAAAGGGACCTGTTAAGGTCGATACTGCGGCAGGTACTCGCCCGGAGACCCTACCCATACAGGGGAGGGCTGCGAAAAGCTGTTCAACCACGTGCTACCCACGTGGTCATCTGGATGAACCCCGAACAGCGGACGTTGATAACATAGTTATAGACAACATCTTTTATAAAAAACATATAAGGAAAGGATGAGCCTTCCTGTAACTTGGAGCCCCTGATCCTAGCTGGCCAGACTCTGGTTACCCCCCGGAATCTTCGTCCTTGTAAAGGACTTTCGTCGAGGGATACCAACTTGAGAGTCTGACGAAAGGTTTTTAAGGCCAGGCCTAATGCTGCAAGCGCAGTCCCAGCGCAGACTGCAGAGGCAAACCCCAGTGCTGGGGGTTGGATCTCAAATAGCAAGTGCGAAAGCGCACTATAATGTCGGGTGATGGTAGGTTTTGCCGCCGAAACGGGACAAACCCCCCGATCTACCAACCCATGGACCGGGGCAAGTACCGAGTCTAAAAGAGGAGAATTAGACTAAATATATAGGAGCGGGACGTTTTCGCCGGCCGGGTGACATTTTGGAGTGGTTGGACGAGGGGGGATCACCTCGCCTTGGCGGGGGGGTCCTAACCGGATCGTGTGGGCGGTCGAGCTTTCTGTCGGACCATCGGTTTAAGTGTCGGGCCCGCCGCGGGCGTTTGTGTTGTCATTGGTTTTGTGGAGCGCTAGTCTGTTGTTCCCCCTCTTAGGTTAATACCTACGTGTTATTTATTTATTTATTTAGTTATTTATTTGTACTAACCCTCATATATAAGTAGTATAATCCTTACTAACATTAGCACTTAAGCATGATTTATTTATTTCCTACTAACAATAATATATAAGTAGTATAATCCTTACTAACATTAGCACTTAAGCATGTTTATTTATTTATTTATTTATTTATTTGTTGGTTGGTTTGCTGATTGTTTGTTTGTTTGCTCTCCGCCGTCCACTCTCCGGCGTGACATTCCTCTCCTAAGAATGCCACGCAGTCTTGTGGGGGGGGGGGGGGGTATGTTACGTACGTCGGCCACCCCATCAATTAATAATTTTGTATTTAAGTAATAACATAATTTGCTTTAAGGTAATATGATGGTAAGGTGGTGGAGGAATTGCACGATCCAGAAGTGAGTTTTTGAACACGCCCCGATTCGGGTGTGGATCGTGCAGTTCTTCGAGTTCGAACTTGTTTTTCGAAGTGGACGCGAGTGGGGAGCGAGGGAGACGGTGGGTAAATGTTTTGGAATACGGTTTTGAATTCCGTTGTGCACGGTTTTTTTGAGAAAGAAAAAGAAACGTTTTTTGTGGAGTTGAAAAAGGAAGAAACAGTAAGATTGTCCCCGTTGTTGATCGCTGGTTTTGAGAAAAAAAAAATTTGTAAAATTTGAATGTCGAAAGAAAAACAAAAGTAAAAAAAAGAATAATAAAACAAAACGAATTAAGATAACATCCGAACAAGTGGAATTTGTGTTGTCTATCTCAAAGCTTCTGATACAATCCTAATCCTCGAACATTGGTTGTAAACCCGAGTGAGACGTTGATAATTATCAATCATATTATTCTTGATATGCAACTGAATCTTAAATAATTAATTTGGTCAGTAACTATTTGCGGTGCTCAGCGGAATCTCGTGTGGTTAATATAAGATGCCTATTTTACGATTTTATTTGGGAAACGCCTTTGAGGAGCCTCATTAAAGGCGTGTACTGCAACAGCTGCAAGCATAAAGCCTGGAATCTCGGAGACACAGCCGCTTCTCAATTCGGAGCCACGGAAGCAGTCCTCCCCCAGAACCAGGTAATCGATTTTGACTTTAAATATATATTAAATTTCCTGTGGCTACATATTGCCACATTAGTGGCCTTCAACCGTAGGTTTGCAATGAATCGAAGCCAGTATGCTATAGCTCGAAGTAAACGCGGTAGCGACGAAAATCGGTTGAACAATGCGTTGTCTTCGAGAGCGGTAAAATGTAAGCAAAGCTGAAACACATTTCTGATGGGGTATCCAGTTGCGATAAATTCATTTTTCTTCTTATATCGCTCCCTAGCCCTTAACTCAAGTTTCGTGGACTGTATCTCCTATGTGTGTGTATGATGGCCGTCAAATGTCCGGATTCCACTGATCTATCATGTAAGTAGATCATCTGTAGACGGGCGATTGTGCTACGACCGGGAAGTAGCGCGCACCGAAGAACAGCTCCTGCGCTTCAGTAGGGCTATCTCCCACAGAGACCGGGACGATAGTATTAGACAGCGTCAACAGTTCTGGTGGTTGAATGGCATATAAAGACCTGGATACCAAAGTCAGTATAGAATCATACTATCATCAGCTAGCTTACATAGACTTAGCTTTTCTAGAATTAGGGTAGTATAAGATTTAAGTTAAGTTAGGTTAAGTGCTTTTACATAAAAATAAAAAAAAAAAAAATAAAAAAAAATAAAAAAAAAAAAAAATAAAAAAAAATAAAAAAAAAAAAAATATATATATATATTAGGTAAGTTAAGTAAGTTAAATTTTAAGAAAAAAAAACAAAAAAATTGACAAAGTTTTTCAAATTTTTCTTTGTATTTCAACTAATTATCAGTACTGCCACAAAGTTCTGTCGCCGAAAGGCAAATTATACAAATGTTAAGTAATGTTTAGCTTAGAGCGTCTGCGAAGGACCAGTAAGTTATTATATAAGATAATTAAGCTAGAATTTAAGCATTTTTTGTCTAGCCTTTAATTTAGAAATTAAGAATATAAAAAGAAAAATAAAAAATGTTTTAAAAATGAAAAATGAAAAATGAAAAAAATGTCCGGAGAAAATCGGGCCCATGCCACCATTGCCGCTTCCCGAGAATCTCCGTTGGAGAGAGTCCTCTGGACGCCATGTCCGCCGGATTCTCCTTCGATGGTACATATCTCCAGCAGCTAGGGTCTATCATTTCCTGAATCTCTGCTACTCTGTTAGCCACGAAGGTAGTTCGTATGTGTGGTGGACCCTGAATCCATGCAAGCGTGATTTGCGAGTCCGACCAAGCAAATACCTTCGCCGATTGAAGGTCCATCTTCTTTATCGTGTGCGCGATCAGGTGTGTCAATAGATGAGCTCCGCACAACTCCAATCGTGCTAGTGACTTGCTTTTGAGTGGTGCCACCCTCGTCTTTGAAACGAGCAACTCAATTGACGCCCTTTGCCCATCCATTGACCGAAGGTACACTACCGCGGCATATGCCCTTTCCGAAGCGTCGCAGAAGCCATGGATCTCAAGAGTTGCTCGCGCGGTGATGTTGACCCATATAGGAATCTCTATGCTGTTGAGAGCATTCAGTTCGGTTTTCAACTTGGACCATGGCGCAACAATTGTTGGTGGAAGTTGGCTGTCCCAATCTTGGTCCTGCTTCCAAATGTCTTGCATAATTATTTTGCCAATGATGATGCAGGGTGATATCCAACCTATCGGGTCGTATAAGCGAGCAATGTCTGACAGAATCGATCTCTTCGTTGGAATTTTTGATTCCTGCAGACCTACTCTGAATGAAAAGGTGTCCCTTCCAGGGTGCCATTGGATTCCCAGAGTTTTTATTGTTTTTCCCTTGTCAATCGAGAGTGGCTATTCCTCTGAAATAGTGAGCATTAATCGTTCACTATTGCTGGCCCATTTTCTAAGTGGGAATCCCCCACGTTGCAACAATGCCACGAGTTGGTCTCGCATTATCATGGCCTCGTCTTCTGAGTCTGCTCCGTGCATGACGTCGTCGACATAAAAATTTTGGGAAACAATCTGTGAGGATATCGGATAGTCAGCTCGATCGTCCAATGCCAATTGTAGAAGAGTGCGTACTGCCAGGTATGGTGCGGCAGCGGTGCCGAACGTGACCGTGTTTAATTTGTAAGTTTTGATGGTTTCTCCTTCCGTGTCTCTCCACAACACAAGCTGGTAAGAAGCATCCTCCGGTGGCACCCAGATTTGGCGGTACATTTTATGAATGTCTGCTACGAAAGCTACCTTGTGTCTTCGGAATCTCAGAATGTGGTCGAAAATGTCATCCTGGAGTCGTGGTCCGTTTAACAAGTGGTCATTAAGCGACGTCCCATCCGAAGTTCTACAAGAGGCGTCGAAAACGATCCGCAACCTTGTGGTTGAACTGGTTTCTTTAATCACCGCGTGGTGCGGCATGAAATAGTGGTGTCTGTTAGGTAAGGCGGAGTCTATCCCATTCATGTGCCCCAGGTCCTTGTATTCTTGAAATACCCTTTTGTACTCTTCGTAGAATAAAGTGTTGGCTTGGAACCTTTTTTCCAGTTGTAGGAACCTCACAAGCGCTGATCGATGTGACAACCCCAACACCGGGCACATTCCTTCCTTAAAGGGTAATCGAACTATGTATTTTCCGTCCACATGGCGCTGGTGAGTTCGGCTGTAGTGGGTTTCACACTGTTCTTCTTGTGGTGACAGCGGTTTTCTTCCTGACACCTCTTCCAGTTCCCAGAACCTCTGCATAATTAAAATTTAAAATTTAAGAACCTCTTCAATTCAGGCTCCCTGGTGAACGTGTGATGAACCCTGATAGTGGAATGCTCATTAGTAATTATGTGGCCAGATAGTACCCATCCAAACTCCGTTTGTTGTTCCATAGGGGTACCTGAGCCACCCTTGACCAATCCCGCCAGTAAGATTGATGGATAAACATCACTGCCAAGCAAAATGTCGATTTTACTTGGTTTGTAGTATGTCGGATCAGCTAGCTGTAAATGTTTGAAGTGCGGCCAATCAGTACAAGAAAGTTGGTGTGTTGGAAGATTCATTGTTAACTTGGGTAATACCAATGCCGTCAAATCCAAGTTGAAGTTCTCATTTGTCAACGAATGAACTGTGAGAGACACCTTGTGTTTAGCAATGCTGGCCTTAGCCGCTCCAATGCCGAAAACGTTCACGTGACTCCGTTCTCTTCTGAGGCCCAATCGTTGTGCTATAGCTTCAGAGGTAAAAGAAGCTTCCGACCCAGGGTCCAACAGAGCCCGAAGCACTACCGGCTGTCCCCTCGCCGTGAATACCTTAATTAGTGCTGTGGCCAACAGAGCAGTTCTTGTGCGGTTAGTTTCGGCCATGTAAGTGTTGCAAGCTTGCGTTGCAGTGCGATTTGTTTTACATCCTGTGGCTAATTGTTGCGAGTCTGCAGAGTCCGATGATGGAGTAATCGTGGTACTCGTTGTAGAAGCGATCCCGTTCCCTTGGAATACACCCTTCTCTTCGTTCAAATGTAGCAACGAATGGTGTTTCCGTTTGCAGTGCCTACACGTAAATTTGCTTATGCACTCCTGACGTTTATGAGCCCTTGAAAGGCAATTGATGCACAATTGGTGCTTATTCACAATTTCCCATCTCTTGCGAGGACTGAGTGCCTTGAACTCAAAGCAGTTGTGAATTAAATGTGATCCCGAACACATTGAACAATCGGGAATTGCTGAATTGTGGACGCGAACCTCAGATCGTTTACTTCGGGAGACTTCGTGAGAAATGGCTGACGATGTTTGCCCCATGACTTCCAAACTTCTGATTCTTGTAAGCAGGAACTCCTCCAGTATGCTGTAGGTCGGATAATCCGCGTATGATGAGATGTGGGATTCCCACAAACCTCGTGTTTTAAGGGGGAGTTTTTGGATTGTCTGATATATCAAGACATCTTCCCATGAGGCGATTGGAACAACGTAATGATTGCCTTGCCTCGTTCGTGGTATCCACCAGAGACCTAATGCCAACGGCCGATTCATGACCTAATGATGGTTGGTCAAACAGCAATCCGAACTGGTTATCCTTTAGCAACCTTACATTCTGGTAACGCTTTACTATGGTTGCCCATGCCGACCCAAAATTCCCGTCGACGATTGCGGTGTTCCTCAGCAAACGTTCAGCCTCTCCGTTCAAGTTGGCCTTCAGATAGTGAAGCCTTTGCACATCGGACAAAGTTGAGTTCCCAATGATGAGACTCTCGAAAAGGCTCTTGAATTCTGGCCATGTCTTAAAAGAGCCAGAGAAAGACGGAATCTTGATTGGCGGGAGCCTCATCTCAGTAGTTGGATCCTTGCTTCCTCCAACTGAACTATTGAACGAGCAGTGCAACTGTTGTTGACCTCCCGTGTTCGGCATTTGTGCCTTTAATTCCGACGAATAGCCGTAATATAGCTCCTTCAACTTATGGAATGTTAGCTCTTCCATATATTTCGATTTCGCGTCGTCGCTCGGTGCCGCAATTATTTTCTGGTGCAACTCCCTTGCTTCTTCTAAATTCTTTAACCGCGCTTCATTCATATGAATGTTTTTAGCTAATTGATCCAAGGCCAGATATGCCTTGTGATCAGCGGTTAATTCTGTGGCGATGGCTGTTATGGAGTCGATCCAGTTGGCCAATCGTGCCTTGCTCATTCTCCACCCTTTTTCACCTGTTCCTCTTTTCCCTTATCGTTACTCACTCAGTCGCACTCGTCAGCTCACCCTTCACGTTCCCGAAGACCGATGTGGTGACCGCCGAAACTAAACGGATGAATTGATTTCCACAAAAATGTTGTCTTCAAAGCTTGACCGTTAACCGAGCAAATCGGGTGGTTTTCGTAAATCCCTTGCTGTTGTTGAAGGTACACACAGCCCCGTTGATCAACTCAAGTGAACAAAACTCAAGAAAAGAGAAAAAAGACAGTCCAACGTTGCGACCTCCTCGACCGAGAACACACAGCCAATAATCGGAATCGAGCACAAATAGGAAACTGCTCCGTAATCACGACCGAACAACCACTAAATCCTTCTAGAACTGCGACGATGATTGACACACCACAAGATTCCTCTAGAAATTCCAATAAACTCTATCGTATAATCTCCAAATTGCTGACTGGCCACACACAACCACAGATACTCCTCCTGATCTTCCGACAAAAATAAAATTGCCGCCTGTCACACACAACCACAGATACTCTTTCCGAGCTTCCGATAAAACAAAATTGCCGACTGGCACACACAACCACAGATATTTTTCAATTAAGATCACTAGGATCGTTTATTTAAGATAAATTATTATATCACTCACCCTTGATTTGAGAGTTGCTCCGTCATAGGTCGGAAACGGCTTAGCAATTGACTTGCAATTTGCAGGATGCCACAGAATTGGTTCACTTCCAGGAACAGTTTGCCGCTCAGATGCACTTCTATGTCACCAAATCACTTGTGATAAGGCACTTCTTTTGTAATCCAGCAATTCGTAATAAGGCACTTCTTTGTAATCCAGGAACAGCTTGTTGATTGTAATCCAGGAACTTGTAATAAGGCACTTCTTTGTAATCCAGGAACGGCTTGTTGATTGTAATCCAGGAACTTGTAATAAGGCACTTCCTTGTAATCCAGGAACAGCTTGTTGCTTGTAATCCAGGAACTTGTAATAAGGCACTTCTTTGTAATCCAGGAACTTGTAATAAGGCACTTCCTTGTAATCCAGGAACAGCTTGTTGCTTGTAATCCAGGAACTTGTAATAAGGCACTTCTTTGTAATCCAGGAACTTGTAATAAGGCACTTCCTTGTAATCCAGGAACAGCTTGTTGCTTGTAATCCAGGAACTTGTAACTATCGCCGACTCCGTGTAGCTTTTTAAGAGAATTCGGCTCGATAGACCAAATTTATGATCGTTCCGATCCAGCAAAACAAGAAAACGATTAGTAAAACGTTATAAATTGCTAATTTATTATGGTGGATGACTATCTCACCTGAATGGTTTGTACAATAACGAACTTTACAATTCAATTAGTTCCTTTTTTATACGTTAAAATTCCTTTACCTCCGGTTTTCAGTAGAATGTTGTTTTCGGTTCTTTTTTGCGGCAACTTCCCGTCACAACCGTGCCTTTGCCTGAAAAATCAAAATACCAGTTGGCAACGGTCCCTCTTCGCCTCTTTTTGCTGTGTTCCCCGTTGCCAGAGATTGTTCTTGAGTCTCAGAGTAGATAACTGATGTGAAAGCTCGACTCGAATCGCAACTTTATCAGCGCAAGCTTTCCGTTGCATACCCTTAAGCGCGAGATAACATTTGCGCCGTCAATTGATCTATTTAAATTCTATCGTTGACAATGTTATCGATTACTAGGGTTATGTCGTTGCCTGTGTTGTGTTTTATTTGACTCTCATGTTGGATTTGCAACAGAGGACAATGTTAAGTTGGACCTCAAGGAGATCGGACCGCATGGTCGAACTTGGAAGGAGAGCGCACGGGACAGGGAACAATGGTGGAGTCGAGTTGATGAGGTCATGAACTTTCGGGTTCCTACAGGCCAATAAATAGTAGTAAAAGTAGCATTAAAAAGCACAATGGGTAGTTGTGAATGAAGTACAGAACCGGTTTACATTTCCATTGTGCCATTATTGAGCACGTCTGGTACAGTTACTGATGGAACTGTTGCGTCAGACGTTGTTTTCACAGGCAAACCTTGAATATACACTTTAGTTCCGCATTAGTGAATATAGAAGCAAAATGTCAGTATAGTTTGTGAACGAGAGCAGTTTGTTAAGTTTCTGACTGTGGTTTATTAGATAGGTCTGAGATCATCCAAACTTAAGCCTCAAATTTGAGCCCTAAAACATTTTGGATGGAGGAGGCGTTTAATTTAATTTTGGTGTCAGGAATGGTATATATGGCTGGGCACTTTTATTGCGGTTCTTATGAAGAACTCTCTTCTTGTCATCCATAACATGTCCAAATAGATAAATTCCTCTTTTCCCATCATTTTTTAAATCCCATTCCAACACAATGCATCATTAAACAGCGTACACAGTCTACAGCTGAGCTACGGGGAAGTAATATCGCATGACATGTGGCAATAAATAAAATCATGTCAAAGGAAGATTCAAGTGCGTTCAGGCGAAGTGTCACTTCACAGCGCCTCCAAGTGTTGGCCCATTAAGAACACTTGACTAGGCATACTTTCTTCGATGTGATTTATAATCTCTATGGACTTAAAAGAATTTGAATTATTTACTATTCACTGCCTACGCCAGTACCTGGGTCGCAGAATCCTTTAAATCTTTGTTACATATTCATGAATGGCTATTCTCGTGAATTTCTTATCCGATCACAAGTGATTTCTGCAACGTTGCAGCTTAAGCCCCAATGTCACAATGATCCAAAGAAGATTCAAGGGAATCGAAGAGGAAATTAAGGACATTTTCTAACAACTGCGCGAATAAATCTACTATCAGCGACTCAGATTGAACATACAAATCCTTGGCACAAGATTTGATGTCAATGAAAAGGATTGTTTGCTTTTCTCAAAGGGCTTACTGAGAAAAGAGTAGATAAAGCCTACGATAAAATATGAATATGGAAAATGTCTGCCGCCATATTCGTCTTTTTAGACTGTTAAGAATGTGATTCCTATTTCGTTAAAATATGCGGCGAAAACAAGCATGCGTATTATGCGGTATCATAATAAGGGATGTGATACTAATGTTGTGAAACATTGTCAAGTTATCTTAAATTGCTGTAATCCCATAATCCATGTACTAATTAGTTTGACTTATTGAGTCGTTCATAGGTTGTCTGTTTTCTTTTTAACTAATTTTCTTATATGTTGTCTTATGTTGTCTTCTATGTTTTTTACAAGTAAGTTGCAAGTTGCACAAAGATGGATTTTCTCCTTCATGACTCCTATGAAGCATGAACAAAGGCAATTAAGCGGCCTTTCTCTTTTAGAATATTCAAAAAGTCAATTTTTTTACATTCTTATTATGAAGGACCCTTTTTTTTATATATTCAAACAATCTGTTTTGTATATATCGTGTGCTTCATCAAGAATACAAGTAACATTAATTGAACATTCATTTCTTATTCAGCACTATAGTGAGTGTTTTTTTAATCGACACGATACTTTGTGGACATTTTGAAGCAAATTAAGTAAAAATTCAATGTTGATTCTACATGATTAAGCTTTATACCAGTGTAGTGCTCCACGAAGCCCTACCCCCCCCCCCCCCCCCCCTCAAAACATTTTGCACCTTCTTCCATAACTCCATCCATATCCCCAAATCAACATTAAATCCAATGTTGAACAAATTGAATCAAACGTTCAATTGTCGCACTGATTCAATTTGTAGAAATTGTTAAAGCATATGCAATCATATGCATTGTATATTCAATTATAGATTTCCAAAATCCTTCAACTAAATGTGCGGACCAGATGCCCAATTTCCGAACAAATGTTATTGAGAATCATAAAATGCGCGTCTGCAATTTTATGATCCTCTTAGAATTTGTTTGCACAAATTTGGTCCCAGAAAACTGAATATCCATTCCCATCTTTCAAATTCAAATACAAACGAATTGCGCCATAAAACGAACCACATGTTCATTTTATCGCGCATCAACATCTAGGATAATAAATGCGCATCCGCCAGATCCTTTATCTATTGTTTCCTGCCGAAGTGCATTTATGACCTTTCTTCCTTTCTTTTCCTTTTTGATATCCTATTTCCAAAAGTAAAACAAAAACAATGGAATGGCGGCTGGCAATTGGCGCAGTTTAGATTTGGTGTTGTGGGGGTTTCTCTATTCTACATGAGAAACAACCCACAATTCCAACCAACATTTCCACCTAATTTCGACCGCTTTCAGCGCGTCATACTTACCAATTTCCTTTATATGTATTCCCCTGTAAAACATTTCAAACGGACGTATAGCTAAACTCATCATCCTTTGCAGATAATGCATAATTGAGTTTAGCTACATAAATGTCATACGGCAACTCCATTCTTGCTAACCATGAGTTTCCCATCGGAAATCTCATAATGTCGGTTAGCAACAACAAGTTGTGGCGTTCTACGACACACAATTCTGCGCAGGTACGGTTCCTACCTTCAAAGAACTTACTTACCTGAGAGCGTTGTACGCGCCCATAGACGCGTGCCCCGAAGTCCCACCATAGAGCCTGCAACTCGCAGCCAACGTTGAGACCGACACCAAAAAGCAGGAAACTGAACGTCCCCAAAGCTTTTTAGGTCAAGCTCAACAATTATAATTCATCATGCCTGAAACAAAGGTATAAACATCCATGCGTTCTATTCCTAAAAAAACAATTCCCAAAATGCCATACATGCTGCCTGCGCCCAGGAACATCTCATCGAACCGGCAATTCCGAAATTCGATACAAAAGAATTGCTATCATCAAAGAATGAGCCGATCAACGGATGCACGTGCGGGTAATCTAACGCAAGGACCACCCAAATCCGTTGAACAATAGAAGGCAGCCACGACCTATCGCAATCGAATATATCTCAACGAGATATCCGATAATTTATGAGGAGTTAAGCCAACAAAGGCAATACTCCGGTCCCACGGCCACGCTAGAATTTCGCACCATAATAAAGATCTAATGGATTTCGATTCCGGGTACCAAGTTCAAATAAGACCCACGGACTGCACGTCAAAACAATCGCCGAATATCTCTGGTCTGGGCGCCAGATGTTCTGTGCAAACAGAAGGCCGTGGAAATGAAATTCTATCACCAATGATAATGATGTATGCAAGGAATGGCTTTCTCCTTTCAGGAAAATAGGAAATTACCCCTGGGATGAAATAGCATGCTGCTAACAGAGATTTCCGGAATTCTGTTAGCAGATCGAATGGAAAAATTTTTCCGTACAGATACGGATACCGGTTTGGAATCTGGATATCTGTGTGGGCAGACAGACAGTCTGATTTTGATAGCCATCGGGACGAGAAGTCTCTTTCGAAGGACCAGGGGAGTCTATATCGAGGAGTCGCGGAGATAAGTCGAAGGATTGAGGGTCAACGTAGATCATTCGAACTGCGAGGATCTCTATCGAAGAGATTCTATTAAAGTTAACCGAATGAGGTCGTGAAGGAAATTATTCGAGGAAGTCGAGTAAGCGCGTGTTTCGTTCGGTGGCTACCTGCGTTCGTATTGTTAAGACCATGTCTAACACCAGTGTGATTCAATAAAAACAAAATAGTAAGAAACTATTCCTCTGTGTTTTGTGTTTAATTGATGACGGGATCCGCTCCGGTCTTTTGGTTTTTGTGGACAGAGCTGGTAGAGCATGTTATTCGCCGTGTGTTAAGTATTGGACAGTGTCGGCGGAACACTTCCTCCGGCGATAATACCCAACTTCGCCAAAGTTATATAACTTAAATCCGCCAAAAAGTCTAAAAGAACGACGCTGTTGCATCATAGCAAAATAGCTGGGGTAATTTCAGCGTCTTAGAGTCTGGTTCTTACGCGGATTATTTCCCAAACATCAGCGGCGTCCTATCGACTTTCCCCCAGATCACCCATTCGCTTGGGATCAATGATCTCTTTTTGCAGGGGAATAACATCAGCTAGGTTTCCCTCTCATTCGTATTTCTTTCCACGGTTCAATGCGCTCTAACTACACCATAGCCGTACCACTGGGTCAGTAGGTCGTGTCAGTAGCTGCATCTGATACCAAGCCACACAACCAAAGCTACCCCGAGATCAGAGCATATCATGTTTTCTGTTCTCTCATTCTTCATGTCCGTCAATAACCAAAGCTACCCCGAGATCAGATCATATCATATTTTCTGTTCTCTCATTCTTCATGTCCGTCAATAACCCTATTAACAAAAGTTACTCATACTTTGACGGGCGTGAGGTTGAGAGAGCAGAGGCGTGGTCTCTTTTGGTTGTCCTGTGTGTAGAAAGGAATATGAATTTCAACCCTAATTCACACCAGTCGCTATCCAACCACTACCGCGTCAAGTCACGTCGCTCGGGTCCAAATTTTATTTCGAAAATTTAAGTCAGTGTGTCCGTGTTTTTTTTTGTTAATTAGTAATTATTATATCTAAGTGTGTTGGAAACAATTAATTTGTAATATTGTTAGTGACATTAATTGCTGTTAAATAATAAACCAAACAAAAACTACACCAGTGTTTTCGATTCTGATTTCCTATCGGATATACCTGGTGCCTATCACGTGGCAGAGCAACATCGTTGGGGAAAGATAAGTGAACCGTGTGCCCATGACCGGCATAATATTTTTACCCCCACAGTGTTGTGCGACTGCGGACTCAAGACGAGTTCGTCGTTTCGGTTTAGTGTCGGCGATATATAAAAATTAATAGTAAAAACTTTTAAATTAAATAAATGGATAAAAAATTAAAAATTGAATTTTGACTAAAAACAAAATGGTAGCCCACTCTTCCTGGGGAACTAGAAGCACGGTGGGCACCAGGACAAATTGCATTACACCAGACACTTAACTTGAAATATATATTTAGGGTGGGCCATACATTTTTGCAAATGGCAACACTTGGTTTCTTAAAAACCGTTAGAGGGAGGAGCGCGTGTTAAGTGTGTCGATGATGTCATACCTAAAGATAACATTCAGGAGATCATTGACACACTCAAACAAAAAAGCGCCACCAAATTCTAAACTCAGATGACCCCCCGGTACGATAGTGCATCAATTGCATATGCCAAAACAATTGCCTAATAATGCAAAAGCAATTAACGGCATATTGCGGAACAATTAAATTGCAGAAACTGCATGTTCCAGCACAATCAAGTACGAAATAATTAATTGGGTCAATTCGCAACTGCGGATACGGAACTATGATGCAAGTCAATGAAGAGCGACACAGCAGTTTGAAGCAGTTGCGAATCAAAAGCCAATAATCGGAAATTGGGGCAATTAAAATTGAATTGCACTGTCGTAATCGGGAAGCGTTGACCCCGAGGTGTCGAGAAGTTATAGGAAGTAATTACGGAGGCAGTTGGTTTTCGGTCGTGAAGATAAGGAGTTCGGGGTTGGAAAAAAAAGTAAGAGTTGGTCGTAAGAGTGGAGGTTGGACATTAAGTCGAAAGTAATATTAGAAAGTAAATAAAAAGTACGAAGTGAATGTTATTTGGTTCAAAGTGACTGTTAGTTGACGTTAATATAGAAAACTAAGCTAAGTGAATAAGTTAAGGAATACAAAGTGATTGTTAATTGATGTTAATGTGAAAAACTAAACTAAGGAATACAAAGTAACTGTTAGTTTGATGACAATATGAAACACTAAGCAAAAGAATACAAAGTGACTGTTAGTTGATGTTAATATAGAAAACTAAACTAAGTGAATAAGTTAAGGAATACAAAGTGATTGTTAATTGATGTTAATATGAAAAACTAAACAAAGCCGAAATTAAACCGTTTCTAAAAGAAGTTTGTGAATAGATTTTAAAAGGAAAGAAACGAACATTAGTTGTTACAAACAGAAAAATGGTGATTAGACTTAAAGAAAAATAAAAATAAGTGCAAACCAAATAGAATAGAATGACGAATGTCTAGAAAAGTTCATATAAACATAAGATACAATAATAAGTGACAATAAAGAAAGAAAACTACGAGTTTTGATTTCCTGGATTTTTCTATTTTTGGCGTTAATGGAAGATTGGGTCGACTTTCCCCTCGGGCCGTGTTTCTCGTCTTTCAGCTAGAACTCAAAAACCATAACTCGCGCGAGTGCCGGGGCGTAATAAAGGTATAAACAATTCCAACAAAAACATAATAAAGAATTCCCTGGCAATTGCGCGCCCCTCCCTCTAACGGTTTTAAAGAAATCAAGTGTTCCCAAATGCAAAAATGTATGGCCCACCCTATATTATTCTTTATTTTAACTTTAACGTTAACTGCCAGATGTTTGGTTATGGTGAGATAAACTGCAACGTCAAGACCTACTGCACAAACTGCTCCGGTTCCCACGAAACTCAACAATTCAATGCAAACGTCATAAAGTGTGCCAACTGTTAATTAATACCCCTGGAATCATTGAGCTGATTCGTATCCTTAAATCTGAAAAACCATTTTCCTACATAAAACCGATAGCATATATTACGCTATTTACCAACAGCAAAACAGGGGGGGGGGGGGGGGGGGGGGTGCTTTTCATCAGGATGTAATAATGAGTGACGCGGTCTTCCCCCAACCCGGAGCAAGCTCTCGGGGTCGATGAAAGGGTTGAGACGTAATAATAGGCCGGCCTGCTCGGATGAGTTTCGGGTGAGTGACGATATCTCCTTAGGAAAATGGGTTTTCTATACGTAGGCGATCCACCGTTTAAGGGCCGAGTCAAGCTGCATTGGTGTCAACTCAGCGATGATTCTTGGGTTAGCGTTCGGACGTGGCTTCTTGGTTGAGGGGTTTCCTTGTTGTAGTCGTTGAATAAACTTGATACACCCCGCCGTCACGCGGATGAGCGTGGGCAGCCGGGAGTAGCGCAGTGGCAGGTAATTGTTTTCTCGTGGGCGAATCGTGACGTGGCTGGTCACAGGACGGCATTCCAAGTCTACCTCGGAACTGTTGTTAAGATACACGGCCACGGAGTTGACGTAAGAAAGAACTCGGGGTCATTCAACCATATGGATGGTGCGTGCAGGCGGTCCGCCGAGGTTCCACGGGAGGCTAAGTCGGCAGGGTTTTGAGCGCCGGAAACATGATGCCAGTATGCGCCAGGAAGAGTGGTCTGGATTTTTGAGACCCGTTTAGCAAAATAGGTTTTCCATCGGCTCGGTGTCCCACGGATCCTTGCTATAGCGACAGTGGAGTCTGACCATAGGTGGATGTTGGATGTTGGAAGTGACATGATGAAGAGAACACGTTTCGTCAGGCGCGTCAGTAATAATGCGGCGCACAGCTCCAGGCGGGGCAGGGACACCTGCTTGATCGGGGCCAGTTTAGTTTTGGACGCAAGGATGATGTAGGATGGTTTCTTATGCAGATGACCGCGCCGTAAGCAGCCTGTGAAGCATCGGCGAACCCATGGAGTTCGACAAATAGGCGGTCGTCAAGGCACTGCCCGGTCCATCGCGGAATGCGGAGAGTTTTTAGTTGTTTTAAACCGGTGACTAGGTCCCGCCATTGGGACTCCAGAGGTGGGAGGAGCGGATCATCCCATCCGAGTCCGAGTGGCCACAGGGACTGTATGAAGATTTTGAAATATCCACCCAAGGGGGTCGTAGAGACGCCCGATGAAAGCAAGCGCCCTTCGCTTGGTGTTGGTTTTGTCAATGGTTAAGTCGTGGAGTGAAAAGACGAAGCAATCTTCATGGGGTCGCCATTTAATTCCAAGGATCGACTGGGCATCCGCAGAGGGCCAAATTGGGCACGGTCTGATTTCCGAATGTGGTAACTGAAGTAATGAAGGGTGGTTGGAGGTCCATTTACTGAGAGGAAAACATGCGGTTGCCAATAACGCCGGGAGTTGGCCTTTTAGTATCTGTGCCCCTGTGATGGTATTTGAACCGGCAAATATGTCATCCACGTATGTGTCCTCGGGCAAAATCTTTGCCGCATCTGGGAATCGTTCACCCTCATCTGACACCAACTGTCGAAGTGTTTGAATGGCTTGATACGGGGAACTTGTGAGTCCGTATGTCATGGTGTTGAGTGAATACGTTTTGATGTCTGCCGAGGGATTAGATCGCCAGAGTATTTGCTGATAGTGTCGGTCTTGCTCATCAATCTTTATCTGGCGATACATCTTTGCAATGACCGCTGAGAAGACCTATCGATGGATGCGCCAGCGCATTAGTACGTCGAAAATCTCGGTTTGGAGCTTGGGTCCAACGTAGAGGCACTCATTGAGTGATGCTCCCGTCTTTGTTCTGGCGGAGCCATTGAATACAACACGTATCTTAGACGTGTGTCCGGATGTTTTGAACACCCCATGGTGTGGTATGAGGCATCGCTGTGGGAAGGTGTCTGCAGCTCTGGGTTTCACCTCGTTCATGTGGCCAAGCGAGATGTATTCTTCCATGAACTCCTTGTAACGTTCTTTGAATTGCGGTTGACGCTGGAATCTTGTTTCCAGACGCCGGAATGCAGCGGTGGCGGTGCTTGTGAAATCTCCCAATTGTTTAACATTGGACTTCAGGGGATTTCGGAGTGAGTAACGGCCTGGAGGATCACGTCGATGTGTCGAAAGAACGTGGGCCTCGCAAGTTTCTTCGTCCGCTATCAAGGTGGAGACTGTGGGTGGGATTTCTTCTTGGACCCAGAATTTCTCCATGAGATCACGCAGTCCCCGATCAATACTGATTGGATGGCTGTTTAGTGGTACTATGGCATTGGGTCGTTTGCCCATGGAAGGGCGTGGGCCGGGAGGTGACGCGCCGGTGAGTATCCATTCCAAATGAGTGGCCTGGGCAATGATGTCTGAATGGTTGGACTTCTTAAGTCCTGATTTAATGATGGCCGGATACACATCGGCGCCGATGATTACTTCCACCTTTTCCCTGGGCGGGATGTCTGGGTCCGCAAGGTCTAGGTCTGCCGCGACGGCGAGGTCGTCCGGTGGTAGGCGAGGGGGTGGCACGTAATCCGACAGGTGGGGCAAAATCAGAGAATTGGTCGTCCAGCACCTAGCGCCGTCGAGACGAGGTATTATTGTGATTGACAACTGTGTCTTTGCGGTGTGACATCGTGCGCCCCCGACTCCGTGAACTGGTATGAACGATGCCCGACGGTGGAGGCGCAAACGCTGAGCGAGAGATTCAGATACAAACGTGGCTTCAGAGCACGGGTCGATCAGGGCCCTAGCTTCCACTCGACGCTGTGTGCCCGACCCAATGACAACGTGGGCTGTAGCCAATAAAGTTGGTCGAGGCGGTGGGGCGGTAAGAGTGTGCGACGACACTCCATAGCTCTGGGTCTCATTGGTGTTATCGCTGGTTCCCACACTTGGCGATGGCCGTGATGTCACTGGTCCGGCATGTAACAATGTGTGGTGTCGTCCTTGAGACTGTCGGCAGCGTTTGTTGGGCAATCACGCATCAAATGTCCACCCAGGCAGTTGAAACAAAGCTTTCGTTGGGTAACCTGGGCCTTTCGCTGATCCACATTGAGCGCCTTGAATCCTTCACATGAACCTAAATAATGAAAAGCGTTACAAAATGGAGAAGTAAACAGGGGGCTCTGGACCGGGGGTGAAACAGTGTGAACCGAGTGCCGCGGCCTTTGGATGTTGGGTTGTTGATCGCTCTTATGTCGATGAGGGTGCTCGCTGTTGCTTCGGGGCAGCTCCACGAACTCCAACGCCTCAATCCTTGTTTTTAGGAACGCGTCCAGCTGTTTGTAGGTCGGCGGTTCCGTGGTGTTGCCCTGTGAGTTCTGCCAATCACGACTAGTTCGGAGGTCCACGCGCTGGATGGTCAAGTGGACCAAGATGTCATCCCAGGTAGTTACGGGGCGACCAAGAGCATCCAAGCTGTCAATCGCATCGTTGGTGGTTTCGCGGAGTGAGCGCAGGCCTGCGGCCGAGTCCTTAGCCAGGGCAGATACGTTGAGAAGCGTCGTCAGGGCAGAGTGAACCAAGGCGCGAGTATTATCATAATGATCCACCAGCTTATCCCAAGCTCGGTGGTAATTTTCCTCTGTCACAGGAATGTACTGAACGGCTCTGGCGGCCTCGTCCCGGAGGCTGGACTTTAGATAATAAAGCCTTTCGACATCTACAAGCTCGGGGTGGTCTGCCAGTACCGCTAGGAACGGGTCCTTAAAGGGCCGCCATTCCGAATATTTCCCTGAAAATGTTGGCATCTGGATCGGGGGAAGTTTTCTGACATGGGGCCGACTGAAGGCGTCGGTCGCAGCCCTGGACGTGCTCGGACGTTCGGCGCTGAGGGCGTGTCTTGCCTCGACGAACTTGCTGGCCTCATTCAAATACGTCTCCTCTGCCTGGTCAATAAACCCTTCGTCAAAGTATCGATGGGCGATGGTTATCCTTGGGGCTGCTGAGCTAAGTATGACTTCGTGCCCATTCCTTATAACTTCCCGTCCTGCATGTAAGCTACGCTCGCGTGCTTCCACAGTGGCTAGTGTTGGTGGTGTTGTGGTCCTTCTCTCAGGGAGCGTGTCTGGTCCTGAAAAGGACGAGGGATCTCTTTAAGATAGCTCCTGAGGGGACCCGTTGCGGTGCCGCCGTGCTTCCTCAAACCTTGAGGGAAGAGCAGCTACCGATCGAATATGGTCCTGGGAATCGGCCAGGATCAATTAAAAATACTTTTAATTTTATTAAATTTTAATTTTATTTGTAAATTCATTTTCTGGCGTCCTTACACCTTGAACGCCAATTGAGACTGATCCTCGAATCTGAAATTCATCACCCTTATAAAGAGAAACAAATCGAAATTTGTATCTCGAAAATACACAATTTCCTACAAAAATCCCGATTTTGGAATCCTGAGTGAGATGCTCAGTGTATATTTAAGATAAGGATTCAGTTTCCTGAATTCCTATGAAACTATTGTGCAGATGTGGATATGTAAAGGAATTCGGGTTTTTGTTTGTTCACTTTGATGGATTTTACCAAATAGAGATAATGATCTCTGGATTTTGAGTTTGGATGATGCCGTGGGGCAAATGCAAAACGATAAACGAATATATGATTCGTTTATTGTGAATTTTGATTTTAATTTGGTTTTTTAGATTAAATTATGCCGTGGAGGTAAATGTTAAGCGATAAACGGATATTTGATTCGTTTATTGCGAATTTTGGGTCTAGTTTGGGTTTTTTCGGGTTTTGATTGAATTTTAGGTTTTAGTGTATTACTGCTGGGATTTGGATGTAGGTGTGGGGGAAGGAGATGGTAGGGCTCTTCAGAGCACTACAGTGGTCCTACCATTTCTAAATTCCGGAAGGAGCACGACATCTTCTCATACGCGGCGAAATGGGCCTCTATGCGCTGTTCTGTCACGCATTTGACATGACTCCCGCGATCCTGGTCATTGCTCTGATCTTCAGTGGGGCATGGAGCACCAACTTGGCGTTCAAGTTCTGATTCCATTCGCGACAGGCTTCGACGTTCGGCTAATGCGGCCGACTCTGTGTGTCCCGCGACCTTTTTATATACTGCGAGCTGGCAGCAGTGAATTGGATCCACAGACTGGCTCCGGCTCGAAGGACCAAAAATATGTGTCCAACAAACGTTGAATACACCTTCCACACACAGAGGGTTGTTGATTTGGTGTGGGCTGAATGGTTGCGTCAGGAACACGATGGTGTCTCCTAGCGTTTGATGCTGGATCTAGAATAACTTGGATATTATTGTAACAAATATCAACGAATACCTTTAGTGAGAAAACCAATCCAGGATATAATGGTATTCTCAACAGAATTGTTCCCAACAAAAGAATAATCCACGCCGGTTGTTTTGAGATAATAATAAAAGGTTTATTTTAAAAGATGAACTACATTTTCTTGGATTGAAAATGAAATACGACTTATGTCATCAATAGATTAACGAAGAAGGAGGATAACATAGAGAAGCGAAACGGTTGTTGTTTGACAACCAACAGAATTAATTTTAAAATGTCAGCTGATTGCTGACATTGTTTCAGGTGGTGCCACAGGTAGCATTTAATTGCGAATTCGCCGGTTGTGTCAAGGGCGAATCCGCAACAATAACTGAATGTAAAATTTCACTATTACACTATAACACTAATTAATTATTTTTTAATTCGATACCTTCAGACACGATAACACGTCTGCACTATTGTCATTATTCGTCGTCATCATCATCGGCACTACAACCGGGGTCCGGTCTTGGCCTTATTTAGCAAGTCTCTCCACCGGTATCCGGTCCATATCCGAGACTTGTTAAATTGTCCATAATAATTCGTTTTTCCGGGCAAGGTTATTAGCCCTGCGCCAAATTATCATTATTATTATTATTATTATTTACTGGCCTGTAGGAACCCGAAAGTTCATGACCTCACCGACTCAGCTCCGCAATTGTTCCCTGTCCTGTACGCTCTCCTTCCACGTTCCACCATCCGATCCGATCTCCTCGAGGTCCAATCTAACATCGTCCTCCCATCTCCGTCGCGGCCGTCCTGTCGGTCTCTTCTCCGTTAGTTTACCGTCAAGAATTCTATGCAAGGTCCTATCGTCGCCCCTTTGCGCATCGTGTCCGCCCCATATTAATCTTCGCGACTTGATCACTCTCACTATTGTAGGTTTGCGGTATAGCTCTCCCAATTCGTGGTTGTTGAGTTTCCTCCATTGTCCTGACTCCTCGTCATATTTACCGCCAAATATACCCCTTAAAACTTTATTCTCGAATACGCGGAATTTGTTCTCTTCCCGTTTTGTGAGGGCCCATGTTTCGCATCCGTATATAGCGATCGGCATGATTACGGTTCTATAGACACGGAGCTTTATATTACGTGATAGCAGTTTGGGTTTTAATAGTTTACTGGCTGCATGCCAACTAGCGTTGCCGGAGTGTAGTCTTTTCTTAATTTCCTTCGACATTTCATTACTGGCCGTCAGTATTGTTCCCAGGTATTTAAATTCTTTCATTTTTTCAAATATTTTGCCCTGATGTTTATGTGTGTTCTCTGAGGTCCACCTGCTCTCGTCGTAATCATGTATTTCGTTTTGTCTTCGTTTATTTCTAGGCTCACCCCTTCTGCTGCTTGCATGATGATTTCACAGTTTTTACTTATAGTTTCGAGATTATCGCCCAGAACGGCAATGTCATCCACATACGCGAGCGCTTGTGTGTCCCCGTTCAGGGATGATCCGGTCGTGTTGTCGTTTTGTACCTTTCTGATAACATACTCGAGGACAAGGTTAAAAAGGCATGGTGATAGGCCATCCCCTTGTTTTAGTCCGTCCCGGATTTCGAATGGTTCTGAGAGGTGGTTTTCTATTCTAACTCGCCCTTTGTTCGCGTTCATGCAGATTTGAATGAGGGCGGCATATTTTTTCGGGATCCCCAGCTCAACCACAATTTGGTAGAGTCTTTGCCTTGCGACTGAGTCGTAGGCCTTTTTGCAGTCCACGAACAGTTGGTGAACCGTCTCCCCGTATTCCCACTTCTTTTCCAGCAGTTGCCTTATTGTGAACATCTGGTCGCTTATTGACCGGTTCCGACGGAATCCGCATTGGTAGTCTCCCAATATTTCTTCTGCGTACGGTGTGATTCTTGCCAGTATGACATTTGTTACTATTTTGTATGTGATTGGGAGCAATGATATTCCACTGTAATTTTCGCAGTCAGATCTGTCGCCTTTTTTGAAAATGGGGATGACTATTGAGGTTTTCCATTCTTCCGGAATGACTTCCTTGTCCCATATTATTTTAACCAGTTGGTGGATCTTTCGAGCGATTGCCCCTCCTCCATGCTTCACAAGCTCTGCCGGTATGCAATCGATTGCGGGGGCCTTGATGTTTTTCAGTCGATTTATCGCATCTACAACTTCGTCGAAAGAGGGCTGTGGGGTCTGGGGCTCGGCTGTATGTACGTCTGGTGCGTTTATTTGTGGTGGGTGCGCACGTTGAGCAGTTTTTCAAAGTACTGCTTCCATCTTGTGACGGTATTTTTTGTTTCTGTGACCAGACAGCCGTTTGTGTCTCGGATTATTTTGGCTCTCCCTCGGTAGCCATTTCTAATTGAATTTACGCCGGCATACATACGAGTACCTCTGCTGTTCTTTGCTCTGGCATTTTCTATGTTGTTTTCGATCCAAGTCTTCTCCCATTCCCGTTTTTTGGGTTTGAAGAGTCTAGTTGTTTCTTTCCGAATTGTCGCGTATCTTACTGCGTTGACTTCATCATATGCTTCTAAGTGGATCATTCTGAGGCGTTTACGTTCTTCGATCTTTGCCCCGCGCTCATCGTCAAACCAAGGTTTGGACTTAGTTATTTTCTTAAATCCTAATGCCTCTTGGGCTGTTTGTTTGATTGTGTCTCTGATCGATGCCCATTTAATGTCCACACTATTGGCTTCCTCTTCCTCACTACTGTCATTCTCTAGGATGCTAAATCTATTCGTTAGTTCGTCTTGATATTCCGCCCTTTTACGTAGGTCTTTTAGTTTATCAATCTCGAACTTTTTGCTCGTCTCCCGTGACTGTCCATGTGGGTTTGCTGCAAGCCCACTTCTAATTTTGCCCATCACTAGGAGGTGATCGGAGTCGCAATCTGCTCCTCTATATGATCTTATGTCTATGAGGAAATGGTCTATTTGGTTACGAGTTACGTCGTCGGGTGATATCCATGTGGCTTTATGGATTTGCTTGTGCTTGAACATCGTCCTGTTCACTACAGATCTTTTGACGCTGCAACGTGATAATTCGAATACCATTATCATTTGAAACGTCATGTAGGCTTTCTTTACCTATTGTTGGTTGGAAGATATTGTAGCGAGCTTAGGGTTCGCTGGATTAATTACTGTAAAATAAATAAGAGCCGTTAAATCGATTTTGAATTAATATCACACTTTATTAGTCCGTAATACAACCGTTACTTATACCGTACACTTAACGATTTCTTTACCTACCGCTTCCGTACTTATCGCGTCTTTTACTGGTTACTTCTCACTCGAGACTTATCGCTTGCTTCACTGTCTTATTTATAACTCAACTCCCGATTTGCGTGCGACGTATTTATACCGTTTTTCCTCATTCTGATTTGGTGTATCGTTTCCGTCCGTTCCATAGTCTTGAATGTTCTATTCCAGTTTTCCAGTACTTCCTAAAATAATCTAGTACTTTGTTTCGGACTTTCTCGAAGATTCCAGTACTGATTGTCATATGCGTCACAATATCTTCCTTTCCAATTTTGGCATTGAGGTCGCCGAGGAGGATTTTAACATCGAATGATGAGATCCCATCAAATACTTCCTCTAGGGTCTCGTAGAATGTGTCCTTCCTTTCTTCGTCGGTAGATTCTGTTGGCGCGTGTACGTTTATAAATACATAATTGTACCATGGGCCCTGTATTTTTAGCACAGACATTCGGTCATTAATAAATTGCACATCTTCTACATGGGACGTAATCTTCTTGCTTATGATGAAGCCGGTTCCGAGGTTATGTGTATCGGTACCTCCACACACCAGTGTAAACCCGTTGGTTTCGATTACTTGATGTGGGAGTTGAACTTTCTGAAGCGCGACGATGTCCATTTTATATTGTTTCGCGTTTTCTATGACCGTCTGTATCGCGCCTGGTTTATATAACGTTCGAACATTCCACGTGCCGACGCATATATCCCGCTTTTTCAGTTTTTCCCTACGTCTTCTTTTTGCCGAGTCGGTGTTTTCTTGATGATTTGTTCCCTTATGGTAGTGTTGGCTCATCACACCTACGCCTACCGGGTTTTTCGTCAGATTGTTTTTTGTATATTGGTTATTCATTTTTGATCCCGCGAGACTTGGGGTTTCAAATAGTCCGCCACATCAGAGCCCCGTTTTGATGTGGTAAGGTCTGCTTACTGCTCTGATTCGACCCGGTGTCAGAGAGGCGCCGTTATAATACAGCCGGTATACCCCTGGCTGCAAACCATCCAATAGGCACGGTGACGCGAGTTATGTTTTCTAGGTAACCGTCGAAAACCAATGTTCTTATCACCGAGGAACCGACACCCAAAATATCTTTTGTATGAATCATAAATTTTAAACACAGAGTCTTTTCCTTTTTTTTTGTTTTTTTCTTTTACTTTCCTTCTTTATTTATTAGTTCTCTTTACTGACATAAAAGGGACGTTTCGTCTTATAATCTTTCATAAAGTTCCACCGTCATTCACTTAACTTAATCTTAGGTTATCTATTGTTATCTCGCTAGCTTTCACTTCATTTACATCTGAATTCAACTTTCTTTTACACAATTCTACCATTATCCAATTAACTTAACCTTAAACTATCTTTTGATATTTCATTAGTTCTTACTTCATTTATATCTCATTTCAATTTTTAATTACACAGCTCCATCATTATTCACTTAATTTTATGCTATTTTTTGATCTTACATTAGTTCTTATTTCATTTACAACTCGTTTCAATTTTTCATTTATACAGTTCCACCATTGTTCACTTAACTTGACTTCAAGCTGTCTTTTGATCTTTCCTTAGTTCTTATTTCATTTACAACTCGTTTCAATTTTTCATTTATACAGTTCCACCATTGTTCACTTAACTTGACTTTATGCTATCTTTTGATCTTTCATTAGTCACTTACTTCTCGGTAACTATACGAAACTTGGACTCTCTCGGTCCGTTACTACTTCAATATCTCGACATCAGACTTCTATTCACAACACCCGACTCCTCGAATAGCCACTGCCTTCCCATTCTCGACTTCCAAGACAAACTACCGACTACTCGACCAACCAATTCCTCATTACGTCCGGGGTCAACCCTTTTCGATTCCCTCCGGGGTTAACACCTTTCGATTACAACCATGCAATTTAATTTCAATTGACCCAATTTCCGATTCTTAACTTCAATTTGCGATCGCTTCATATCGCTGAGCCAGTCAATATTCCTTCATTGACTTGAACTCCAGTTCAACCTTTGCGATCGCGAATTGACCCAATTAATTCTATTTCTGTTGATTGTTCCGGAATATGCATTTAATAGCTTTTGCGTTATTGGGCAATCGCTTTCGGCATATGCAATCAATTGCTTTTGTGTCAATTGGTTTGAAATGTGCAATTAATAATTTTATCGCCTCCGGGGTCATTCGAGTTTAAAATCGGTTGGCGTTATTAGGTTTTGGTGTGTCAATGACCTCTTGGACATCATCTTTGATTATGATGTCACTGACACATTTAACACGCGTAACACTCTGGATTAGGGGTGGTAGATCTTTGTGTGTTACTCCTCGCTAGCCTGCCTGACATGGGTGACCTACTGGAAGCATATGCTTCCGTCAGCATAGCCTGAGTGATTCATTGTAATTTAAGCCCTCGCACCACGTCAAGGTTTTTACCAAGCGAGGGAAATTATCATTATTAGGTCAGTTAAATGTGAAAATAAAATAAAATCGTCCTCATTTTCTAAAGATTTATTGACCTGCCTTCGTATATTTGCATGCTTGCCGAAAGACGAAATAATCTACTATGGTCTAAGAAAGGTTATTCATATTCAAACAGCTGCAAAAGCCAAGGTTTTGGTGTCACCACTGTACACGAATGGATCCGAGATTTGAATGCTTTTTAGAAGATACCTTTGCTGATTGGTGAAAGTCCACAATACTTGTCAAATCCTAACACCCACCTGTAGCAACTAATTAAGTGTTTTTTAAAACATTTGTTCTATCATCATCATCATCATCATCATCACTCGGGACTACAACCGGGATCCGGTCTTGGCCGTTTTTAGCAAGTCCCGAGGCTTGTTAAATTTTCCATAATAATTTGTTTTTCCGGGCAAGGTTATTAGCCTTGCGCCAATATTTGTTCTATCAGTCCTCCCTAAACCTGAGAGTAAGATACGCTCGAAGGCGTGCTTGAGAACTGGTTGGTCCATGTGGGAGAGTAGACGATTATAGAGGCTCTCCAAATGAGGGCTAACCAACATTGATGTTGTGTAAAAAAAAATTAGGTCGGCAGACTCCAGTGGTCTGGACACTTAACTCGTATGAGTGAATATGCTCGGAAAATTTCTTGGAGCAGGATTTACTTAAACGTCCATATCTCTGCTTGGTTGTGACTACCGTATTGGTATTGCGCTGTCAAACTTAATGATACCGGCTCGAACCTGAGGCAAGGATTGCAAAATTAATGTGAATACGTATAAAAGGGAAGGTACTACAATGATAGTGGCCGAACTCAACAAGATATCCACGTTAAACCACGGACATGATTTTAAGAGACTGAATTGCGTACGTGAAGTTGGCACTTAATGTTCCTCCGACCATAAAACCATAGAGTCTAACAGTCGGCGTGGACGATATCCTACATTCTACCTGTTCTCACAATAACTGGAGACAACTGACAAGGGTCTATTAAAACATCAATTGTAATAAGGTCGTTCTGATACTGTCAGTCAGTGGAACAAAACATTCTGTTTGGATTGAAAGACAAACAATCTGACACTAAACCCTGTGGTTTAGTATCTGTCCATTTGTATTTTGCAGACATCAGATCAACAAATTTGGACCTAAACATACGATAAATTGCCACAAAAAAAGGTTCAATTTTAACTTGTGCCACAACGAATTATCTCCAGTAGCTAGCCTGCAGATTATGGCACTGAAAAGACATATCGGTTCGGTTTTCAGCTCAATAACTAATTTCAAAACGATAATAGAGCAAATAATAATATTTTACAAGTTAATTGAAATCAACTGACAGCGATTCATTGATGTGCATTCACATTGAAAATAATAAGGAAACACATGGCGTTTCGATGTGCTTTCACACATGAATATCAGCAATCGAAGGCGAACTTTTCACCGCAAATGACATTGAGCGGACCTTCCTAACTAATTTTAACTTGTCAATGAGAAAATAACTTCCTGATAAGGTTTTAAGCCCTAAGGTGCAATGCTTTCTACATATAAAGAATTCCACCGGCGTAGATTCGTTTGAAATTCGATTGAAATTCGAATGCAATGCGAAGAGAATTTTAACCAACTTACCGAGGTGAATATTAATTTGGGTGTTCTCGCACGTGCCTTAATTTTAGCTGGCGTAATGCTTTTCCAAAGAAAAGATCGATTTACTGTTTGCTACATGGGGAGGTCACCATAGGGGTGATTCGGAAATAACTTTGAACGGAGAATGTCTTTCAAATATGGTGACAGACAGACGTCGCAAGAGTAATAAGCCCTTTTACATGACCTGAAGAAGATAAAAAACGAAACTTTTTGAACAATACTTATTTACTTATGAAACTTGTTCTTCTTAGCAATAGGGGAGCAGTATAATATTATTTTGCAAACCCCAAATCCAATACAATCTTTCCCCATCATCCAGGTTTATTTATATACGAAATGTCTTCTCTGACTCATGCCTCCTACGGATTTGTTGAACTTCAAACAAATTTAATGCTCTTTTCGGATTGGTGTTGTAGTTGTATTTATTTCAGCAATATTTCATTAGTTTAAAATCCACCCATAATTCAAGAGATTCTCAATTTAACCTTCAACTGTAGCGCAAGGAAATATTTGGAGACGATTTTTGTTTTAAAGAGACGTAGGAGATGTTACATCATTAATGTAGAGTATTATATTATATGTGTAGAATTTTCATAACGTTTTTCTAGTTCATTAAATGCTATTAGATAGTGATCATTTTTAACCTTTCTTGAGAGTTTTTAAATTTACAGAAGGTAAAAAAAAAAAAAAACGTTTGGAATGCTCATTTAATCATCATCATCGGCACTACAACCGGAAACCGGTCTTGGCCTTATTTAGCAAGTCCTGAGGCTTGTTAAATTTTCCATAATGATTTATTTTTGTCTGGGCAAGGTCATTAGTCTTGCGCCAGGGGCTCCCCGACGGGGAATCGAACCCCGGTCTCCCGGGTGACAGGCGGGTATACTCATTTAATAGTCTATGTGAATAAGTTCAATCCAGTTTTCTTTTAACGCGTGTGTTATTAATAAGTATATAATTTTTAACAGCCAATTTTCTGGAGGACGCCACAAGTCGCTCGTGTACCAACTTTTGGAAGAAACCATAATCCAGGGGTCGACAACCTTTTTTGGCTGCGGGTCAAATCAGTCACAATGTAAATATTAAAGGGACGTTTAGGTCAGTGATATTTTCATTTTAAGGCAGTCTTTTAGTGAATAATAAGATACATTTTATTAAGAAAACAATTACAATACGCTTTTAATCCTTAATTATTATTATAAAAACAAATAAAATTCTAATTATTATAAAAACTAACATAGTTGAATGAACTTTATTTATAAAAGTTCTCTTCGATATTAATGGCTCCCCTGAAGTTGAACCTGTGACAATTTAGTCAAGTCTGGTGTATAGTCAGTCGTTTTAAGACCAATGCAAGCATTTGAATTTTCAGTAGTTAACCTGCTTCTGTTCTTGCTTAAAATAAATTTGATTTGTGAAAATTATTGCTCACATTTATAAGTTACTTAGAGTATCATACCTACTAAAAAGTGAGAGACTATTTAGATTCGTAATCAGAGGACTTCCAGCTTCAATGTCCATAGATATGGTTGCAAATGAATTATGTTCACTAAGTCATAAAGTGGTAAAGGTAACAAACATCAGAAAAAGCACCACTTCAAATAATAGAGAAAAAAATCTTTAAAGCCTTTCCATTGTTTTATGTTGATATAGTTCAAAAAGAGAATAACAAATCAGTTTATGAAATCCAAGAATTATTATGGTGCAAAGTATCGATTGAACCACCCAAAAAGTTCAGATCGATACCTCAATGTAATAACTGCAATACAAAAAATATCTGCAACTATAATTCAAGATGTGTTAAGTGTGCTGGGCCTCACCACACAACTCAATGCTCGAAACAACGCAACATCATAGCAACATGCGGGCTTTGCCACGAGAATGGCCATCCAACTAGTTACAAGGGATGCTCAGTGTATCAAAAAAAAAAACTAAAAGCACAGGATCCAAAGAAAACTATAGTCACTCAAAGACTGCAATCAAAAAATACAGAGCGAGCGGGGCCAACCACAACCGGTACTAAGAACACACAAATGAACAGCAAACCAAATGAGAAAGCAGATAATAAAAGCAGACAACAACCTGTCAATAACGAGCCTACCATCATGGATATGATGAAGATGCTCAATGTATTCCAGGACGACATCAAAAAAAGCATCAACCAGCTAACAGAAAGGGTAGGTACACTTGAAAATTTTCAAAAACTACCGACCAAGAAATCCAAGAAATAAAGACAATGAGCAATCGGCACCTACGAATAATCACATTGAACGCAAATGGGCTCAACCAAAGAGTTCAAGAACTAGAAATATTTATAAGAGAGCACAATATAGATATTGCGTTGATATCAGAAACACACTTTTCTCATATGAGCTTCATAAAAATCAGGAGTTATATGGCCTATTGGACTATGCACCCCAGCGACCGTACCCGTGGAGGTACAGCTCTGATAATAAAACAAAATATACCTCACTTCCAACAAGAAGAAATAAAAGAAACTTTTATTCAAGCCTCCATTGTTACTATCCACCTTAATGGAGCTGATTTAAATGTAGGTGCTGTATATTGTCCACCTAGACACACAATCTCAAAACAACAATTCACGGATATCTTCAAGAAGCTCGGGCAAAGGTTTATAATTGGTGGAGATTTCAATGTCAAGCACACTGCTTGGGGACTCCAGCGGAAGTAGCCTCTTCAGCGTTAGCTGCCATCTGACGACAGCTACAATTTGGGGATCGAAACCCCAATGATATTCAGCCGAGAAATCTCAAATAGACCCCCAAATTCAATTTCTTCACCGCTATCTATTCTAGTTAGTTTTTTTCAAAGACATTTTTTTAAATATATTTAACGCAAGGGTTCGAAAAGCACACGGGAAACAGCGAATTACTCCGCTTATGTTTTAATTATTTCGATAGTAATTATAAGGGGAATTACTTTTATGTAAGGTACACCATTCCGTGTGAAGGTATTTAATTGTAGACAAAAAGTTTATGGAACGGGGCGTTATTGAAATATGTTTTGTTTTCTAATAAAATTTTATTTTACATCTCTCAGAAAGGGCAAACCAAAAGCCCTGAAATGCTATTTGTCCTCTATCGCGTCAAAACTCTGAACTGAGATGGACATTTGATACAGACCAATTCACCTTAACGATATGTATAAAGGGAATAATTCTAATAGTAGAAAATGCCCTAGGACACCGCAACTTCATCACAAACACTAAAGGCTCCTCTGTCTCCATTGCAACAACAACTCTGGTTGATCACGAGAAAACCGTTAGAAAACTTGTGGAACTACAACACAATTTTTTTACCTTCCAACACCATCAGCTCAAACCAACAACATTTATCATTAGGCACATTGACCCAACTTGGACCAACGAAGAACTAGCGTCGGAGATCATCAGGATTTGCCCAGAGCTGAAAATCCACAGGCTGGACTATTTTCAAACTCCGTACATGCGAGAAAATAACTTAGGGAACCTATGGATTATCCAAATTCCTCCAAATGAAGACACCAACAACCTCAAACAAATTAAGTACTTGTTTACGCATAAAATCAGCATCGAGGAGCCTCATAAACAAAGCATCCTTCATTGCAAGAGATGCCAAGGCTCGGGACACTTGGCGGTGGCTTGCCACCTAAATATACCATGCGGCAGATGTGCCGCCGAACATCAACCAGGAGAATGCAAAATCAATCCATAGGGTGTGGAACCAGGAAAAATACAAACCACAAACCCCAAGGGATTCATTACTACTAAGGAAATCGCTGTGACATGCTGTAACTGCGGACGTCCACATCCAGCCAATTTCTCCCAGTGCCCTCATAAATTGAAAATTCTCCAAAGAAGAATAAAACCAGGTCAACCAACAAATCCGCACCAACCAAATCCACATTGCAGAACACATTACCACAACCTACAAGGCCAGGAACATCATATGTGGATGTCATCAAAAACAATCTAAACACCCCGACGTCAAACAACCCCAACCCCATTCCTCAACTTGGACACCATGGGCCACATCAAGAGTCTACAAACTATGCTTCGTCCGTTGAAGCATATGTCGGATAACGAAAAAAAAGGTCAGATTCTCTCACTTATAACTTCCCATATTCTTCCCCTCAATGGCTGAACTAACTATAGTCGCCCTCAACGCAAAATCTATATACTCCAACATCCGTAAGCAACACTTACAGTTGTTTGTTAAAACCTTCTCCACAGACATCCTTCGCCCCTCAGGAACGTGGCTTAAGTCCAACTCCCCAATTACACATTAATTTCAAACCCCAGAACTACTGGATCCCATGGAGGTACCGGCATCATACTAAATAATAAACTTCAATTCACCGAAATCAGGTTCGCCAATGTTTTCAATATCAAATACACGGCAGTTAAACTTTTTTGTGAAAACAAAAAAGTAATTATATTAACATCCATTTACATCCACCCAACACGAGAACCAGACTTCCCTGACTCTGACAGATCTCAAATAATCAGACAGTCTCTCGCCGTACCATTCATAATCGGTGGAGACTGGAACGCTCGACATACAGCATTCAACGTCATCAAGAATAACAAATACGGTTGCCAACTTTTGGACCTCCTCTCATCTCACCCATATACGTACATCGACAGTCCACTATAGCCAACTCGTGTCACCAACTCGACGCGGTCAACAATTGACTTCTTTCTCAAGTCGGCTGATGTCTACTCAACCCCCCCCCCCCCCCCCACGTCCTCTTTCCATCTGATCATGGTTCCGTTCACACCTCGATCAAAGTTCCCTCCATCGAACTGCTCTACTCACACAGTCCTGTCCCGAACTTCTCCAAGACTATCTGGAAAAAGGTCACTAGAGAAGTCGCCGAAAGTTTTTCTAACTTGCAAATCCCCGAATCTTCTAACCTAATCCCTGCTGATATCGATCGAGCAGGCCTAAAAATTGAGCAGACCCTCAAGAATGCCCTCACCAGCAATACACCCACCACCATCCCCCATCATCATTTAGGAAAACCTTTACCCAGCATCCTAACTAAATTGCGGCGTCTCAAAAACAACTCCGCCGAAAACTTTATATAAGATTCTGCCCCTTTATTAAAAGTCAGATCCAACTCCTGACCACCTAAATAAATGAACATTTAAAAAAGTTCGCGGATCAGATCTATACTTCTACACTTAACAATATCAAACCCAACCGTGATCTCTACAAAAACATCAACCGACTAACTGGTCGGAAGTTTAAGCCGCGAATCGAGCACCTTATCAACCCACTCAACAACAATCTTATCCAATCCGATACGGACATAGCCAATTGCCTCGCTGATCACTTCTCACAGATCCATCAACAAAATGATTCCCTCTCAGTCCCTAATTTTCGCAATACTGTCAACGAAGATATCTCACACAGATTACCCGCATCTTATACTCCTTTCATCGGAGAATTTAATGACACCACCACATTTCTAACCACAGATGAATTAATCAAGTTCATAAAATCACGACCCAACAAAAAATCTACCGGTATAGATGGAATACCACACCTTCTATTTAAAAGACTTCGCCCGCCAAATCTACTTCCCATTCTAGTCCTTCTTAACCATATCATAAATGCTTCACATTTCCCAGAGAACTGGAAAATTGCGGTAGTAATTCATCGGGCCACCGCCGTGTGTACGAATTCGATTTCTAAACTCAAGTACATTCGACTGATGTGGATTTGTTCTGTTATCGCTATGGTATACGGCTCTGATGCATTTTCTTATTCGATTTTCGTTCGGTGTTCTTCACCATTTGCTTGTGTATTGTGTGTGTATCTGTTAGAAACGTCACACCTTCATAAAACCTTTCAAAACTCTAAAAAAAAAAGTGAATATCCCTTTTCAACGACTGGTCATTCTCAATCCACCTCAAAAATTCCCTTCATAAAGCCTCAATACAGCTTAACCTCTGCAGACGGATGTTGTGGAAACCTAAAGGTCTCTCTCTTAAAGTTAAATAGCTCATCTACAAACATATTGTAGCGAGCTAAGGGTTCGCTGGATTAATTATTTTGAATAAATAAGAGCCGTTAAATCGATTTTGAATTATTATAACACTTTATTAGTCCGTAATAACAACCGTTACTTATACCGTACACTTAACGATTTCTTTACTTATCGCTTCCGTACTTATCGCGTCTTTTACTTCTTCAC
Organism: Microdon myrmicae; assembly: GCA_963931805.1. NCBI lineage: Eukaryota > Metazoa > Arthropoda > Insecta > Diptera > Syrphidae > Microdon > Microdon myrmicae. The sequence continues at coordinate 121,483,892 of OZ007497.1, forward strand.
TGCTTACTTCTCACTCGAGACTTATCGCTTGCTTCACTTTTCTTACTTCTCGGGTGGCGAGAGGGCCGACTTTAGCGAGACAAGGACAGATGTGTCCTTCATCTTGTCTCTGACTTCTGGTTATCTTGCGATAACCAGAATCACCCACATCCGTGAGGATGTTGGGCTCGGTCTCGCGATATCTGAAAAGAAAAGAAAAAAGGGGGGTATCCAAGGATAGTGCGGACAGTGTTAGTCCAGGTGTTCTCTAACTATTTATATAGAGGGATGGTGGGAAAGAAATCTTACAAGACCGGTGGGTCTTGGGTGCGGTAGTAAACGCAGATCACGTCTTTGGCGTCTGATAATCTGCGCTTTGGTCGGTGTGTATGTTTGTGTTTGTGCCGTCTTGTACTGTGCGTTCGTGTGTGTGGTTTGTTAATAGTAGACCCTATGGGATGGGTCCAGGAATCCTCTATTATAGAGGGCAATGTTGGTGGGAAAGGTGCTTTCTTCAGTTTTGTACTGAAGAAGAAATTGTGGGGGTTTGATCCGAAGAGATCGAGAGAGAGAAGGGTCAAGAACGCAAGAGTCCCGTACAAGTAGGTTCTCGCTGTTCTGAATGTTTTCGAGGTACTTATATGCTAATTGAAGCAAGTACTCGTCGATAGGGGTAATGGAGGCGCCTTCGTATAGGTGAGAGTTCGGGTAATGACGACCGTCAGGCCTTCTAGAATGATTGGTGCATCTTCTGAGGAGTTTCCTTTCGAAAACCCGAAGTCTTTCCATTTGAGCCGAATATATGCAGGACCATATGCGAAAGGCGTACGATATTCCAGATCGGATTAGCTGCTTATAGCAGAGAAGCTTAACTTTGGTGTCAACTTTGTTGCTCCACTTCAAGATGTTGTGCAGTTGCTTCGACCGACCGAGGCCCCTTTGGAGAATGTGGGTCACATGTTTGATTAAATTCATTTTTGGGGTATAAGTGACCCCAAGATATTTCATCCTGTCCTGTGGTCTAATCGTAGTATCTCCCATTTTTATTCGAATATTCTGTGAATATCTTCTTACTTCTCGATCTGCGTGCTACGTATTTATACCGTTTCCTCATTCTGGCGTTTCGTTTCCGCCCGTTCCATAACCTCGACTTTTCTATTCCAGTTTTCCAGTACTTCCTTAAATAATCTAGTACTTTGTTTCGGACTTTCTCGAAGATTCCAGTACTGATTGTCATATGCGTCACACTACCCTCCCCCTAGATTAGTTCGTCCCGAACTAAGTTCACTGCTCTTCTGGATTAACAAAAAGTCGCCAGTCGGTCAGGATGTACCACTTTCATCTTGGCGTTCGGTCTCGCTGAATCCTATAGACAACGTCGTTAATTCTTGTGAGAATCTTATACGGTCCTTCCCAATGTTGCTGCAACTTCGGAGACCTTCCTTTTTGCCAATGAGGGTTATAAAGCCACACGTTATCGCCTGCATTATATCCAGGTGCGTTGGCTCGAACGTCGTACCTTGTTTTCATCCTGTCACTTGATACCTTGATTTGCTTTCGAACCAAATGATGAATCTCATCGAGGCGATTTCTCCATTCAGCTACGTAGTCTTCGGTCTTGTCTATGGTGTTTGGAGGTATTCCGAATCGCAGATCGGCTGGTAATCTTATCTCTCGTCCGAATATAATTCTTGCTGGAGAATGGCCGTCGTATCGTGATTAGCCGATCTATAGCTCATGAGAAAGGTTTGTACATATTTGTTCCAATCTCGTTGGTGATCACTAAGGACCTTCGATAAGTGCTCTTTCATTGTTCGGTTGAACCTTTCGACCATTCCGTCTGACTGCGGATGTAAGGGTGTGGTCCTCGTTTTCCTTACGCCCAGTCCCGCACAGATGCCTTGAAATATCTGCGATTCGAAATTCCGGCCTTGATCGGAATGCAGCTCACAGGGAACTCCATATCTGCTGATCCAATTATTGATGACCTTCTCAATGACGGTTGTTGCTTCTTGGTTTGGAATTGGAAGGACTTCCACCCACTTGCTGAAGTAATCCATGATGACCAACATGTATTTGTTGTTGTCGTTGGTTTTTGGAAATGGTCCTGAGATATCAATCGCAATTCGCTCGAAAGGGGCACCCACGTTGTACTGCTTCATAGCGCTCCTTGGTTTTGCCGTTGGTCCTTTGGTCGCAGTGCAAGTTGTGCACTTCCTACACCAAGACTCGACGTCATCTCTCATGTGAAGCCAGTAGAACCGAGATCGTAATTTTGAAAGTGTCTTATTAACTCCGAGATGTCCACCGGAGGCCCCGTCGTGCATTTCTGTTAGAACCTCTTTCACTATTCATGGTGGGACTAGAATCTGCATTCGATGGGATTTTTCGCCCGCGGCTTCCCATTTACGCTTAAGGATACCATCTTCCACCAGCAAGGAATTCCATTGTGCCCAATATGCTTTAAATGTTCCACTCTTGTCGGAAATACTGTTCCAAGTTGGCCGCTCGTTCTTTTCTTTGTATTCCAGAATTAGCGACATATCTTCATCCTGAAGTTGAGCTGCGCGTATAGCATCACTCGTCCACCCATCTAGTACTTCTACTTGTACATTTCGCAGGTCGTACGCCTCTTCTTTCTCTTCCGCTCTATGACAATGTTTACAATCTGGCTTACATGGTCTTCTTGATAGAGCATCAGCGTTATTATGCACCTTCCGTTGACGGTGGGAAATTTGGAAATCGTACGTTTGAAGTCGTACGATCCATCGAGCTATTTGTCCTTCGTTATTCTTAAAATTTAGCAACCATTTCAGGGCGGCATGATCCGTCCGAAGGTGGAATCGACGTCCGTAGAGGTATTTATGGAAATTCTTAACGGCTTCTACGACAGCCAGCAGTTCCTTTCTTGTTGCGCAGTAATTTCTCTCTGGCTTAGATAGAACTCGACTATAATACGCGACAACTCTCTCTTCACCATCGCCTTCCTGTGACACCACTGCTCCAATTCCCGTGTTACTTCCATCAGTATCCAATATAAACGGGCGATCCGCTCTTGGGAATGCCAATGTTGGAATCTTACACAACTTGGCCTTCAATGTCTTGAATGCTGCCTCACATCTGTCTGTCCAATTAAATTTCTTGTCTTTACCCGTTAGTTCGTGTAGAGTTTTAGCCACGTTGGCGAAACCTTTAACAAACCGTCGGTAATATGTGGCTAGTCCCATAAAGCTTCTTAACTGTTGCTTATCTTCTGGAGTAGGCCACTCTTGGACAGCTGGTATCTTGTCAGGATCCGTTTGGACTCCTGCAGATGAAACGATGTGTCCCAGGAATTTTACTATCCTTTGGAAGAGTTCACATTTCTTCGAATTGAGCTTTAAGTTGGCCTGTCTTAGTCGTTCGAAGACGGAGCGCAGATTATTGATGTGTTCTGGTAAATTCCTTCCGACAACGATGATATCGTCCAAGTACACAAGACACGTCTTCGATGTAAGTCCCCGTAGAACACTTTCCATTAGTCGTTCAAACGTTGCTGCAGCATTACACAATCCAAAAGGCATCACGTTAAATTGATAAAGTCCGTTTCCCGTAGTAAACGCTGTCTTCTCCTTGTCCTCCGCTTTCACTTCCACTTGCCAGTAACCGCTTTTTAGATCCAATGTTGAAAACCACTGAGCTCCAGAAAGGGTATCTAGTGTGTCGTCGATTCGAGGAAGTGGGTAACTGTCTTTCTTCGTAACGTCATTTAACCGGCGGTAGTCGACACAAAATCTAGTTGTCCCATCCTTCTTCTTGACGAGCACTACCGGCGAAGCCCATGGGCTCGATGATTTCTCGATGACTCCTTGCTCTTCCATATCTCGAATCATGTTGCCTACTTCTGATTGTTTGGCCAACGGTAGTCGACGAGATGGCCGCCTTATAGGTCTTGACTCAGCCGTGTCAAAGCGATGTTTAACTATACCGGTGCGTCCGAATTTATCATTTCCTGTCACAAAAATATCAGAAAACTCGTTCAGGAGTGATTTAACGCTTGTCTTTTCTCCGTCTGTTAATCCGATTTTCTGGGACATCAGCCTATTAACCACAGGGGGTGCACCAGAGGGCGGTTGAATTGAATGGTCCTCTCCCCTTGTTTGAATTGAGCTTATCATTGACACGGGTGCACATTCTGCGATTACCTCTCCTTTTCTTATTGCGATCGGCTCTTTGGACGCATTTAGTACTCTGACGGGTACGATGTGCTTCTTCGCATCGATAAGGGCTTTCCCAACAAGGATGTTCCCCTTACGCTGATTTTGTACAGCCTCGGTGATGTAAAATCGATTGTCACCGGGATCACTCTCGAGACTGGTCCAAATTACCGAGTCTGAACGAGGTGGGATCTCATCCTCCCCACGCACATAACATTTCAATCTTCGCAATTGTTCGTCCTGCAATGTAATAGCAACCTCGAAGTTACCAAATCGCAGTGTTCTTTGCGAACAACTTGGTGCTCCTTCATGAAATCCATTCCAAGAATGAATTCGTCCGTAATATCGGCAACCAAAAATTGGTGGGAGATGGAAATATTGCCCAGCACTATTATGCTCTCGACTTCTCCGTAGACTGTAGAGCATTCTCCTGTAGCAGTCCTCAAAGCGTATCTTCTGTTTTTATTAAGGGCTATTTTGCTCATGACATCCGGCCGAATTATGGATCTCGTTGCTCCAGTGTCGACTGTCACTGTTGTTGTCCTTGCCTCTTATGATTAGCGCATGAACAACAATTCTCACTTGATGTTTCATACATTCGTCGGCGTTTCCTACAGTCAACAGATATGTGGCCGACTTCGCCGCATGTCCAACACTTCATATCAGGTCTCGGGGTTCTCCGTTGTACATGCCCGATTCTTTGGCAGGAACATTCCTGGACGGACGTTTCTCGGACTCTGTATGTAGTCCCGGTAGCCAGTTTAGCAGATTCATATGCCAATGCGAACGCCAGTATTTCATGGTTCGTCTTCTTTCCCGCTAAACGAACGGCCTGTTGCAAATCCCGATCTTGGAGTGCGTTTATAAATGCATCCATTGCTACCTCGTTCAGAAATTCCTTAGTCATATTTGAATAAGACAAGTTTGCCAATCGCTCAATGTCTGCCTGCAAGTGTTGAAGATTTTCTCCGGGTTTCTGCATTCTGCTCCGCAGTTGCATGCGGTAGACCTGCTGCATGTGGTTGTCTCCATACCTAGCTTCAAGGCTGTCTCTAACCGCTTGGAAATCTGTTTCCTTCTCTGTTGGTATGGTTTGTAGCAATTCTGCAGCTGCCCCGCGGAGTGACAAAATTAGTGATGTTGACTTTTGCTCATCCGACCACTTATTATAATTGGCCGCGGCGTCAAACTGACGTATAAATACGGAGAAGCGTCCTATAGCGTTTGAAATAATAGTGAAGAAGATCGTGTGATTCGAACTGACGCTATGACAGCTCGAATCACGAAAAAAATTTTACCTAAGCGTTACACACCAGGCTACTAACCGTGTTTAGAATTTGATTTCCAAACTCGACAAACACTGGTGTGAATTATTTTTATTTATCGCTTGGTATACGGTTCTGATGTATTTTTCTTATTCGATTTTTCGTTCGGTGTTCTTCACTATTTTTGCTTGTGAATTGTGTGTGTATCTGTTAGAATCGCTACAGTCCCGTTCCATCGAATGTAGGCGGTTGCATCCTTGTATCTTTGTAGTCATGTTGATTGCCTGGCGATGTCTTATTTCTCTCAACACACTCAAGGCTCTTTTCGATTGGTGTTATTTCTTCGGTGACTTTCTTGAATTCAGCTTCGTTTTTTAGATCTAGATTTTCTACTTCGTTTCGAATTTCGTCCTTGAAGTGTTGAAAATTACATTTCATCCACTGCGTTTGGGCATCCAACTTTGCATTAACATCTGCAGCTTGCGCGTCCAATTTTGAATTCTGGGCGTCGAATTTTGAATTTACGGTGCCGAATTTTGCATTAACATCTATAGCTTGTGCGTCCAATTTTGGATTTTGGGCGTCGAATTTTGAATTTACCGTGTCGAATTTTGCATTAACATCTGTAGCTTGTGCGTCCAATTTTATCATCATCATCCTGAGCATCTCCGAAATGTCCAACTGTGGCGAACTCTTCTCTGTTACATTGACACCATCTTGACTCGGTGTTTCTTCGCCATCCGGACAGTCTGGCGCAATCACAAAAACAGATGTGTCAACATCAGTATCCTCTTCCTCCATTGCTGCTTGTAGACGCTGTCGAAGAATTTGCTTCTGTCCTCTGCTATCCAGATTCCGGTCCTCAAGTTCCTTGTTCAACTCAGGAACGCAAAGATCCTCCAAATGTCGATCTGACATCGTCACAACACACTTTCACAGACTTATTCACTTCACCAATAATTAATCCCACTTCTGACACCAATTGTAGCGAGATTAGGGTTCGCTGGATTAATTATTTTGAATAAATAAGAGCCGTTAAATCGATTTTGAATTAATATAACACTTTATTAGTCCGTAATAACAACCGTTACTTATACCGTACACTTAACGATTTCTTTACTTATCGCTTCCGTACTTATCGCGTCTTTTACTTCTTCACTGCTTACTTCTCACTCGAGCCTTATCGCTTGTTTCACTTTTCTTACTTCTCGATCTGCGTGCGACGTATTTATACTGTTTCCTCATTCTGGTTTGGCGTTTCGTTTCCGTCCGTTCCATAATCTCGACTTTCCTATTCCAGTTTTCCAGTACTTCCTAAAATAATCTAGTACTTTGTTTCGGACTTTCTCGAAGATTCCAGTACTGATTGTCATATGCGTCACAATATAATCAGACCCACTCTTACATACGCCTGCCCGTTATGATACCACACCTCACCCTCCCAAATGGAGATAGTATGAGTTTTTGAACGAAAATGTGTTGGGTTTATCACTGGCTTACACCGCAAAATCAACTCATATACATACCACAATAGCAACGATCTTTACAACTCCGCAGGCATCGAACGACTGGATAGATGGATCCTAGAACTGTCGATAAATTTCATAGAAAACCTCCCTGACAATCCCAACCCGATAATAACAGACCTACCATCACCCTCCTCCAATACGGGAACTCACTACCGTATTTATCTCCAAATCAGGACCCTCTTCATCTCAGGCAAACTGGTTAATGATCTAAACGAGGTCGTGTACCACAACACCGAACTGGGACCCAATCATTTTAAATACAGCAACATCCAACCATTCTCCAAGATTCCTACCTTTAACACAGAACCTGGCTGCCCCCTTCTTCAAGAACATACCTAACCATATCCCTTACTATCCTCAATTAAAACGAGAAATCCCACATCCACATAAATCAATATTGTAAATATTATTTTTAAGTCATATCAAATTGTCACTATCATTGCAATATCAAATATTGTAAATTGCATATAAGATTAGAGTATGTTAGATTAAGTTATGTTAAGTAATTTTAAGTAGGCTAAGTTAAAATAAACAGAGTTCCTTGTTTTTTTTTTCTGACCGTTTCCAGGAAAAACAAAACTACCAATATATATATAATTCCCATTAAATCTTAAGCACATATAAAAAAGAACTGTTTGAAAAATGTTAACAAATAACATGTAAGCACTTAGTATGTAACCAATCTATTATAAGGTAGCTGTATTACTTATTGTAACTCTCAATTTTTGGTCTAATAAGTGCAGTAAATTAAAAAAAAAAGAGATGGACATTAAAGGTGCAAGGGAATAAGTCCAGGTCATTGAAGGTTATCAGAGATTGATCTGTTCCGCTTCGCCTTATTATGGGTGAGAGTTTTCTTCCGCATACATGTTTCTTTAAGTCATTCAGCGATTGGAAAGCACAAACCCTTTAAGTTTGTTAATGTTTTTATCAATAGTTGAGGGTGATGGTCTCGCTGAACTTTGACAAGTTCACTATCCTCATTTTAATTTTATAAAAATCAATCGCCATAACACCTTGGTAACATGTTCAATGAATTGGAACAAGAAATTTATTTTTTAGAAGAAATCTGACACAAATCATTTTTAACAAAAAACTTCTAACCCATCAAAGCAAATGTCATGAAATTTCTATCAGCTGTTCACAATAGCTATACCAACCTACCAAATAAATGTAAGCGCACATCCATATTCAGCGCGTATTTCTTATAACTTCGTTCTCATCAAGAAATTAAAATTATATTGTCTATAAAAATGTATGAAGTTTGAATGCATCACATAAATGAAGGGGTCCACCATGTGCCAGTCCGAAGGGTTTAGTGTGTTAAACGGAGGGTTAAAGAAATAAAATTAAAAGTAGTATAAAATAGAGTAAATAACATGTTTTTTAAATCAAATTTTACAAATCGGAGTTAATGGCCTGAGAGATTTCACCTCTTGGATGTAAAAAGGTTTATCCATCAAACATTTCTCTTTTTAGATCTAAAAAGTCTTATTTTCTCGCGCATAACATGTTTACTATCCCATCACCTATGATACCATGCCTGCCGTAGAGCTAGTGAACCAATATTATACAATATTAATAATAATATAAAATGATTCAATATAACAAATTCAATATAAAAAAAAAAACAAACAAGTAAAATGGAAAACACCACAAACTTTATCGTAAGCATGTCTCCTTTTTTTCTTCTTGAAACTATAACATGCAATCCTTTTAAAGTAAATTAAAACTCTCTAATTGTTCGCCTAAAAGCGTAGATATTAAAAAAACAAAAAGTATGTACTTTAAATCTGTTTAATTTAGATTGCTCAGCAGAGACAGTAAATGAAATAAGAACAAAATATTGTGAAAATAGATTTAGCACGTAATCTAATAATGCATATTGTTTTGATTGTGTTTTAACAGAGACGTTTAGACCCAATAAATATAAAGAGTAAATCTTTTACATAGGAGTAAATATTTCTCAACTTGCTTGTTTTGAATGTGAACAACGATAGTGACTGATTACATTTGTAACTGCATCAAAATGTAACCAGCACTTCAACTATTACCATTGCAGGCTGTCAATGATGACCTTGACCTCCATGTGATTTGTCGTGATCGTGTTGCTGCTTTACTGCATAAAAATGACTGAGATACGTAAGTACATTCTGATTTGTGCACTGTTTCTTTAATTGTTGTCTTACTACGTAGCACTACATCACGTTGTATCTAGCAACAAATGGATGCTGTTGAGAGCCTGTGTGGGTTGCACTGCGGAACAAATGGAAATTGTTGATGAGTATGGTAATACAGCTCTTCTTAAAGCATGTTACTTCGGGAGCGCCGAAGTAGTTAGGGTGTTACTTAATTACAATGCCAACATTGACGCAGTCAATTATTTCGGTAAGATCATTTTTGTGCTTGAGATTCAATGCAAGGGTAACTTACGATCCTTTCTTTAATTAGGACAAAACGCTTTGACATTAGCTACATATTGTGGATCTGTGCAGACAGCAATTGATCTGCTCAAGCATAGATCTCTTGAACAGTTTGATAAAATCTCGGTAATACCTGCGGTGTGTGTAGCCGAACTGAGAGGCCACCAGAAATTGACGAAACTATTCAAAAAACATATGCCGGCTGATTATGCAGTGCAAACTATTCATGGTGAGTAAACTTCCTTGTTCTGGTTTATTATTTACCATTTGATTGCAATGTAATACGTATAACTAGGTTTCAGTGTTGCAAACATAGCAGAGATGAAAGAAGTTGCAGAATACGATATTCACAAGGTCACACAATAGCTTCTCTTTATGGAATATTCCTTTTATCGAATCGAACAAACTATTTGTTAATTTCAAATAAAGAAACATGTATAGTATATATTTATATATAAAATTGAATATGTGTTTGTTTATTTATTTACTTTTTTGTGAGTTGTTCCCAAATTATGCATGCGATTGCAATGAGACTTGGTGAGTAATTGTTAGTACTGGTATGAAGGTTGCTTAACAGGTCAATTGAAAAGTCCCCGGCCTTCCATAGTAAAACACATTTTTTTGGCAAAATTGCTTTTTTTTTGTATTCAACATAATTCCCTTCGAGGGTGATACACTGATTATAGTGACCCTCCAACTTTTCGATACCTTTTTTGTAGTACGATTTGTCCTTTGCTTCAAAATAGGCCTCAGTTTCGGCGATCACCTCTTCATTCGACGAAAATTTCCTCCCAGCGAGCATTCTTTTGAGATCTGAGAACAGGAATTAGTCGCGGGGGGCCAGTTCTGGAGAATACGGTGGATGCGGAAACGATTCGAAGCCCAATTCATGGATTTTTGCCATCGTTTTCACTGACTTGTGACACGTGCATTGTCTTGGTGAAGCAGCATTTTCTTTTTCTTCAAATGCGGTCGTTTTTCGGCGATTTCGTCCTTCAAACGGCCCAATAACGCTGTGTAATAGTCGCTGTTGATGGTCCTTCCTTTTTCAAGATAGTCAATGAAAATTATTCCGCGCGCATCCCAAAATACAGACGCCATAACTGTAGTGCTCCAAAAAGCCCTACCATCTTTTTCCGCCATTCCTATCAAAACCCACAAAAACCCAAACATAACCCAAAATTCGCAATAAACGAATCAAAATTCGTTTATCGCATAACATTTGCCCCCACGGCGAAGTTTAATCCAAAATCCGAATTAAAATTAAAATTCACAATAAACGAATCTAATATTCGTTTATTGTTCTATATTTGCTCCACAGCATCACCCAAATCCAAAATTCAGAGATTGTTATCTCTATCCTAAAAATTCCATTGAGTTAAACAAACAAAAACTCAAAAGCAGATACATTCACACATCTGCGTAATGGTTTCGTAAGAATTCAAGATTTTTTTTTTTTTTTTTTTTTTTAAAAACTGTATTTATTAACCATAATTAAAATTTGTACATTTAAGTAATACAGTGACTTAAGATTAAATTCGTGACAATTGCTTACATGTTATTATTATTATAATACATTTTCCAAACAATGTTTTAAGAGTTACAGGCTAGATGTGTGTTTATACATTTAGTAGGGTTTTGTCTTCCTGGAAAAGGTCAGAAAACCAGGAATTTCTTATTTTTACTTTACTTAATCTAAACTTAACCCTAAATATAAATATAAATATAAATATAACTTAACCTAACTTAGTCTGATTATTATAAAATGAGCTATAAACAAAACAAAGTTTTATAATTAATGGGATTTATGAATTAAAGGATGTGGAATGAGGTCAGTTATGGGTTTGAGGAAGAGTATTTCTTTCCGGTTGTTCGTTGGAAAAACGTAGGATGTTGGAAAATGGTTGGACGTTAGAGTATTTGAACTGGTTAGGGGTAACTTCGGTGTTGTGGTATATGATCTCGTTTGAATCATTTACCAGTCTGCCTGAGGCGAAGATAGCCCTGGTGTGGAGACAGTTGGGGTAGTTAGTTCTGATATCTAGAGGGTTCTCTAAGAGCGAGGTTATTATGGGATTGGGATTATTTTGTAGGTTTTCGATAAATTTGATAGATAGCTCGAGGAATCGTCTATCGAGGCGCTCAATACCAGCGGTATTGTAGAGTTCGACGTTACTATAGTACTTATAGGAGTTAGGACGACGATGTAACCCAGAGACATACCTAAAGCATTTTCTTTCGAATACTCGTAATTTCTCCATTTGGGAGGGAGTGATATGGTACCACAATGGGCACGCGTACGTGAGTGTGGGCCTGATAATCTGTTTGTAAATGAGCAGTTTGACTTTGTGAGAGAGACTATTAGGTTTCCACATTACTCTTCTACAGAGATTAAGCTGAATTGTGGCTTTTTGAAGGGAATTTTTAATGTGGGAGGAAAAAGACCAGTTATTAGAAAAAGTGATTCCCAGATATTTTAGGGTTTTGGAGGGTTTTATTAGAGTGTTGTTTAGGTTAAGTTTAATTTTGTTGTGGCAGCGTCTAGTGTTGTTTGTACAGTGCTCGTGTTTGCCCTTGAACACTATGAGCTGCGTTTTATTTGGATTAAGGTGAATTTTCCACTTATTGAAGTATGATGATAGGTTAGGGAGAAAGTTGTTAATGCGATTTCTTGCAGCCTTAACAAATTTGCTGCTAGAATAAATTAATGTATCATCAGCATAATTCAGCATCACAACATTAGGAGATACGGGTTGAGGAATATCCGCGGTATATAACAGATATAAAATTGGCCCTAAAATAGAGCCTTGGGGAACACCCGCGGTTATGTTGTGGGTTTCTGAGACGGAAGAATTTATTCTCACAACGAATTTTCTGTCAGAAAGATAAGAGGCTAAGAGCTTTGTTGTGTGAGAGTTTAGATTAAATATGGAGTGCAGTTTGTACAGAAGCCCTGAGATCCAGACGCAATCAAACGCCTTAGAAATATCGAGAGATATACACACAGTAGGGCTTTGGTTTTGGAGACCAGTTGTAACATCGTGTGTGAGTTTTAGTAGAGCATGACATGTGGATTGTCGCTTACGAAATCCGAACTGACAGTTAGGGATGAGGGCATTCTCATTGGCAAATGAGAGAAGATTTTGGTAGATCTTGCGTTCCAGTATCTTACTTAGTGTACTTAATAGGGATATTGGACGATAATTGCAAGGGCTATTACTACTACCGGGCTTCTTAATAGGAATTACTACCGCAGTTTTCCAGTTCTCTGGGAAGTGCGATGCATTAATTATTTGATTAAGAAGAATGAGGATGGGAAGTAGATTCTGTGGGCGTAGCCTTTTAAATAGAAGGCGTGGGATTCCATCTAATCCAGTTGACTTTTTGTTATTTCCTGATCTTACGATCTCGGATAATTCGTCTGCAGTTAGAAAATTTGTAGTGTCTAAGGGGTGTGAAGCTATGTTCGTGTTGCTAAATTCACCGATGAAAGGAGTAAAAGATGTGAATAATCTGTTTGAGATGTATTCGTTTACTGTGTTCTCGAAGCCGGGAGTTGATAGAGAATTATTTTGCTCATGAATCTTTGCAAAGTGTTCGGCGAGGCAATTTGCTATGTCCGTATCGGACTGGGCAATATTATTGCTGATTGGGTTGATGAGATGATCAATTCGGGGTTTATATTTACGACCAGTTAATTGGTTGATGTTTTTGAAAAGATCCCGATTTGGTTTGATATTTTTAAGTGTGGAGATGTAGTTTTCATCTGCGAACTTCTTCAACTGCTCATTTATCAGAGTGGATAGGAGTTGGATTTGGCTTTTAATAAAGGGGCAGTATCTTGTATGGAGTTTACGGCGGAGCTGCTTTTTAAGGCGCAATAATTTGGTTAGGATGCTGGGCAAAGGCTTTCCTAAATAGTTATGAGGAATGGTTGTCGGGGTGTTGTTGCTGAGAGCCTCCTTAAGAATTTGCTCTATTCTTAAAGATGCGTGATCGATTTCAATAGGGAGTAAGTTAGATGCTTCAGGGATATACAAGTCAGAGAAACTTATCGCTATGTCCCTATTGACTTTTCTCCAATTTGTTTTGGTGAAGTTTGGGACAGGGTTTGACGAGTAGAGTGGGTCGAAAGAGGGGATTTGGATCGTGGTATGAACGGAACCATGATCAGAAGGAAATATAAAGGAGACTGTAGGTGGACCCGCTGAGTGAACATCATCGGACTTGAGGAAGAAGTCGATTGTTGACTTGGCTGTGCTAGTGACACGGGTTGGCTGTAATGGGGGGTCAATGTATGTATATGGATAAGATGGGAGGAGGGCTAGCAACTGACGACCATATTTGTTGCATTTATTATCATTGAATGCTGTATGACGAGCATTCCAGTCTCCCCCGATTATAAATGGAGCGGGAACAGACTGTTGGATTATCTGAGAAATGTCAGCATCTGGGAAATCTGGTTGTCGTGAAGGGTGAATATAAATGGATGCTAAGACGAGCACTTTATTGTTCTCACAAAAAAGTTTAACTGCCGTGTATTCAATGCTGAATATATTAGTGAATCTAATTTCACTGAATTGAAATTTTTTGTGTATTAAGATGCCGGTACCTCCGTGGGATCCATTAGTTCTGGGGTTAGAAACAAAAGTATAATTGGGAATGGAAACTCGGGAATTTGGTTTGAGCCAGGTCTCTGAAAGGAAGAGGATATCTGGGGAAAATTTTTCAACAAACAACCGGAGGTGTTGCTTACGTATATTAGAGTAAATGGATTCTGTGTTGAGGGAGATAATGGTTAGTTTAGAGAGAGCTGGAAAGAATATGGGAAGTTATTAGTGAAAGAATCTGACCTTTTTTCTCTATTTCTGACATCTTCCTCAGCGAAGGTAGCATGGCTTGTAAGCTTTGGATGTATCCCATGATGTCTAGATTGAAGTTTTCAGTATTGTTGTTAGGGGGAGTGGTAGTGTTGAGGTTTCCTCTTGCTGCATCCGCGTACGATATTCCGGGTCGGGTTGACTTCGATTCCGGCAATACTGTTGGTTTCGTTTTTGTTGTTGTTGATTTAATAGTTGATGCTAATTTTCGTCTTTCCAGAAGTTTTAGCTTCTGAGGGCATTGGGAAAAATTTGCCGGATGAGGGCCTCCACAGTTACAGCATTTAACTGTGATCTTTTTGTTGGTAATGGATCCATCAGCGTTGACGGTTTGTATTGTTTCAGGTTCCAGGCCTTGTGGATTTACCTTGCATTCCTCGAGCTCGTGTTCCTCTGCGCATCTGCCGCAACGTCTTTGCTGGTGGCATGAGACCGCCAAGTGTCCTGATTCTTGGCATCGCTTACAATGAAGAATTTCTTGTTTGTGGGGCTCTTCGATTGCGATTTTTTGGGTAAACAAATATTTAATTTGTTTAAGTTGCTTGATGTCCTGATTAGGTGGGATTTGTATGATCCGGAGGTTTTTTACGTTGTTTGTCCTCATGTACGGTGTTTGGAAGTAGTCCAGCTTATTGATCTTTATTTGTGGACATATCCTTGCGATTTCCAGGCCCACTTCTTCGTTGGTCCATTCGGGATCGATGTGCCTTATAATAAAGGTAGCTGGTTTGCTGTTCGGATGCTGGAAGGTGAAGAAGTGATATTGCTCCTCCAACAGTTTTTTAACTGCCCTATCATGATCGAGTAATGACCTGACTGTTATTGAAGTCCTAGATCCTTTTGCATTGGTGCTAAAATTCCGGTGACCCAGGGCATTTTGCAGGGTTTGAATTAGTGCTTTGGTGCTGGTCGGGTTTCTGATGTAGATTGGCGGTGGTCTTTCGTTTTTGTGCTGGGCAGGCAGGGGACTCGGTGCTGGCTTGGCTTGTTTGGTGGATTCCTTATCGGCTGATGATTGTTGTTTGGGTGGAGATGTTTTATGGTGTAAGCTGGGAGAAGGCGTTATCTCCATACAGGCATCGTCGGTGTTTTGTGTGGGTTGCTTTAGGGAGTGAATTTCCTCCCGGAGTTGTTTCACCTCTGCTGAAAGCTGTTGGATGTATTCCACGGCTTCGTGGAATTTTTGTTCGTAGTCCATGTGTTTTCCTGGATTTTCCAATTTTGTGGTCTTCTTAGATGAGTTTTGAAGAGTTTCAATGGCTCTTCTCTTCCGTTCCAATAGATATTCCCGGGTAGCGCTCGGGTCGTTGTCTGGCATCTGTGAAGACAGATTTCGACTACGGCATCCAGCGAAAATTACGTGTTTTTTTTTTTTTTTTTTTTTTTTTTGTAATTATAATTTGTCGCAATGCTCACGAACAAACGCAATATATCACATAAGGTTCGCTGTGAACGCGGTCGATCGTCGACGACTTAACGTCTACGAATTCAATTTTTTTTTTTTTTTTTTTTTTTTTTTTCAATCTTGGTTGTACACGAGCACACGATCAGTATGTCTGACTGCATGAACGTTCCGAAGTGAAGTGAGAATTCAAGAAATTGATTTCTTATCTTGTATAAACACAACATCTCGCTCGAAATATCCAAAAGATCGAGATTGTTGCACGAAAATGTGTATCTTTGAGATACAATTTTCGATTCCTTTTCCTTTATAAAGGAATGGTTTCGTGATCTCCGGGCCGCAGTCTAAATTCGTGTACAGTCCCTGGAGGAAGTACCCCAGGATAATCTTTGAGAAAATAATAAAAAACACATTCCAAAGGAAACAAGACGTGCTTTCATTTTTACCCAACAATGGATAGCTAAGTATCACCTGCCCCCCACGGAAGACCAAGTGAAGACTAAGGACGAAGGCCAAACCAAAAGGACGTTACTCTTCCCTCTGGATCAGAGGAAGCACGGTTAACGACCCCTTGTAGGACAAGATTTCAGGAGCGGTCTGTTTTAAGAGATCGCCTTGTCCTTTTAAGGATCAGGAGACTCGCGTCCTGAAACTAACCCCTACAGAACACAACATAACCTTGCCAGCCGACTGTTGAGTTTTTCCACGCTTTGGGGCGGGTTCATCGTGTGCAGTCCACTCGGATGACTGTCGATTGGACTTCGGAGTGAAATGGTGGAGCCATGTTTCATCCATTGTCACATATCGACGCAAAAACTCGGGTTTATTACGCTTGATCATCTCCAAACACTGCTCCGAATCATCAACTCGTCGTTGTTTTTGGTCAAAAGTGGGCTCGTGCGGCACCCACTTTGCACAGAGCTTTCTCATACCCAAATATTCGTGAATGATATGATGTACACGTTGGGTTGATATCTTTAGAGTGCCTGCTATTTCATTCAATTTCAATTTACGGTCATTCAAAATCATTTTGTGGATTTTTCTAATGTTTTCGTCGGTAACAACCTCTTTTGGGCGTCCACTGCGTTCACCGTCTTCGGTGCTCATTTCACCACGTCTAAACTTGGCATACCAATCCTTGATGGTTGATTTTCCTGGGGCGGTGTCTGGAAACTCGTCATCAAGCCAAGTTTTTGCTTCAACTGTATTTTTTCCCTTCAAAAAGCAATATTTTATCAACACGCGAAATTCCTTTTTATCCATTTTTTTCACAATAACAGAAGTTGCAAAATACTATAATTCACAAACTAATGATCCGACAGCTGTCAAATTTATACACGCGTCTTTTGAAGGTTAGGGCTAAAAATCATATGGATTTAATTCTAGTGCCGCCATCTATGTGTCAGGCCGGGGACTTTTCAATTGGCCTGTTACATAGTGCCATCAACGCACAGTAGGTGGCACTATTATTTGCCAACACATCAGTCCAACTTGGCAGATTATCAGTAAAAAATGTGATAAATACTATAATCTAGCTACAATTTCAAAGGGAAAACTTAAGTAGAGGTTGCATTGTTGTCAGGTATGCCAATAAGTCCGATAGATGTGCCACTCGATTTCAAACGCGAACATACATAAGTCGCTGATTGCCTTCAACCAGGCGAAGGCCAGGACGATCCTTGTCCCTGTTCAATCCAAGTTGACATGCAGTCTCCACGTGACGCCCCTGGATAGCTACTTTGGCACCCGCCAAGGCTAATAACCTTGCCCGTAAAAAAAAATTATTATGATAAATTTAACATGCCTTGCATATGGACCGGATACACGACGACGGCCACGGAAACGAAAATCGATTTTAGAATTTTCTCATGGAACGTCCGCTCACTATACAGAGCTCGAGCTGCACAGCAGCTAGCCGATGCCCTGTCCGAATATAAGGCTGACATAACAGCATTGCAAGAAATAAAATGGACGGGGAGTGGTGTTATTCAAAGAAACGAGTATGACATTTATTACAGCTGTCATGTAAAACAATATTTATCAAAATTTAATCAACAATTTCGCGTTAGGAAATACTTTTTATACTTCATCATCATCATCATCATCATACAACCGCGATCCGGTCATGGATCAGCCAGCTAGCACAGGCGTAGTCAAATTGTTCGCAGTGAAAATAGATGAAATACTTACACAGTTTACTCTGTTGTTTTTATGTCCTTTATTAATCCCTGGTGATGGCTCTTAATTTGGTTCACTCTACATTATAATAAATTATTCATCATCATCGGCACTACAACCGGGAACCGGTCTTGGCCTTTTTTAGTAAGTCCTGAGGCTTGTTAAATTTTCGATGATAATTTGTTTTTCCGGGCAAGGTCATTAGTCTTGCGCCAGAGGCTCCCTGACGGGGATAATAAATTATTACTAGGTTTAAATTGAAGAACTTGTACTAATTCTCACTAGATTTAAATTGAAGAACTTGTATTTGGTTTTTTACAGGAAAGGCTCGCGACTCAATGTAACTATTGAAAAAAATACGCTTTGGCAAATAATACACCATTTAAGAGATTACTTTGGCGATCACGAAATTATTTTACGAAGGAAATATCCAACACAACTATTGCTCAACCGCGAGTTGACTCTGAACTTAGGCTCGGTGAAATGATTGTAGTACGGATCGGCGTGACTATCTGCGGTGACAATTGAGATGTGACTCGATGCAGCGTAGCGTGTGTACGCTGCTGTGGTTGGAAAGTGACTGCTTGAATTTGGGATGAAATTCTGGATTCTATTTTTGCACACAGGACAACCCATAGAGATCACGTCTCTGCTCTCTCATTGTCACGCGCCTCGAAGTCTGGTGAATACGTCGGTTAATTGATAATCGACGAACATGGGAGAATGAGAGAACAGAGACACAAAGTACTAAGAACCCGGGGTGGGTTTGATTGTGTGTGCATGAATCAATGCAGCTCTGAAGTAGTCCACTGACCCAATTCGGTGAATGTGGTGACCTCAGCGCGCATTGACCTGTAGGAAGACAGAATTGTGGAGGAGAGGAAATGTGGCCGATACTATTCACATGTGGAAAAAGATCATTGATCCCAAGCGAATGGATGATCTGTGAAAAGCCGAAGTGACGCTGAATTGGCTAGGTCTGATTCGACTTGTTGTTGCTAACCGACATGATGTGATTTCCGGTGGAAACCTCATGGGCTAGCAAAATGGAGTTGCCGTAGGGCAGAAAGGTAGCAGAATTCAATTATGCATTATCTGCATAGAAGAATGAATTCAGCTATGCGTCCATTTGGGAAATATGAGAATTCAGGTTTTCAGGTGAATAGCATGAACGATGGGATAGGGGTTGATGTGGCGCCCTGTTAGCGGTCGAAATTAGGTTAGGATTGTGGGTTGATTCTCCATGTGATGTAGAGAAGATAACCCACACAGGCCCCCCCCCCCCCCCGCCAATGACGTAGTCACGAAAGAAAGGTGGGGTGCTAGGGAGTTTGGAGTGGACGGTTGAAGGAGAGTTCGGTGCTTAGGATCTGTTTGGTGGCTGGGCTTGGGTCCGTATAGGCAGTGGACCTGGTTGGTACCGCGTGTGTTGCCGGCGGGGACGAAGCTATTCACCTGCGAAAAGAGATCATTGATCCCCACCGATAGAGTGTCTGGGGAAAGTCAATAGGACGCCGCTAATGCTTGGGAAAAAATCAGCGTGAGAACCAGACTCTAAGACGCTGAAATAACCCCAGCGGTTTTGCTATGATGCAACAGCGTCATTTGGTTAGATTTAGTTGTTGCTAACCAATATGACGTTAAGATTTCCGGTAGAAATCTCATAGGGTTCATGATATAGAGTTGCCGTATGGCAAAAGGGAGCTGAATTCTATTCTGCATTATCTGCATAGAATAATGAATTCAGCTATGCTTTCTTTTACATGTAAAATAGCTGAACGGCGGGATAGGGGATAATGTGACGCGCTGTAGGCGGTCGAAATTAAGTTCAAATTGTGGGTTGGTTGGACACGCTGTTGGCGGTCGAAATTAGGCGGGAATAGTGGGTTGGTTCTCCATGTATTTAGAGAACCCCCACAGGCTCCTCTTCGCTCATTCGAGCTAGGTGTCCCGCCCACTGGAGTGTAGGGGTACTTGTCGGTGTGCCGGCATGGGCACTGATTCTACTACGACCCCACCAATTGTTCACTAGATGTTAGGCGTCACAAGCAGCTCACAACGAGAAGGAAATAAAACACGCAGGATTTCATTTTATTGTTTTTATTGGTTAGAATTTTTTCATATTGTAAATAGAGAAAATAAAACACTAGCGCACGGTTTCGTTGTTAATTGTTGTTTATTATTCTATTTTATATTGTGTTCAAACAATTTTGATATCAATTAAATACGATTTAATAGGGATGTGTCCGTTAAGTAAAGATGAATCTACGCATTCATATAACTAGGCACATAAGTTATAGTGTATAGACGGGAACTTTATTACACAACACAAAATGCCGCCAAATGTTGCTTATTCTGCCGCGGTGATATATTTGTCATATTGCAAAGTAATATTAAGTATTCATTTAGTCTATTATTTTCACATCGGATATGAAACAATTTTTAATAATGTTTATGAAACTCGTACAAAAATAAAGAAAACGCTTAGTTAAAAACTCGACATCCGGTTGTTTTTTTTTTTTTTTTTATTAGACTTCTCTCGGGAGAGGCGAAACTATAGCGCCGAGTGAGCGCCCCGAGATGCCATCAAATAACTGTTGCAGTTCTTTTTGACCAGTTGCCGGTTTTAGCGCTCCGGGAACACTCGCGTAGGAAGGCAGTTCTACAGCTTCCCCGCTCTGTAACGGAACTAGTTCTGATACAGGGATGTTCGCGCCGTCGGGAGATGAACCACAAGCGGGTGCGATCCGTCGGATTGTCTTATGGAGCGCATATAAACCGAATTGCGTGGAACAATGCCACGAATCTCCGAAGAACAGCACCCGTGATAATATCTGTAAAACAGACAGAGGTCGGCTACGTGCCTTCGATGTGATGGTGACTGTAGTCCCGACGTCAGCGCCGAGTCCCCGATCATGCGGATCGCTCGTCTCTGTACGCTCTCAAGTAGGCCGAGGATATGTTTAGGAGCCGAGCTCCACACATGAGAGCAATATTCGAGCGCGGGTCTAATTTGGGATTTATATAGGAGAAGAAGTTGGCCCGGAGTAAAATATTTCTTGGCTCTAAAAAGATAACTCAGTTTTCCTGAGGCAGATCTGGCGATACCCGATACGTGTAACGACTCCGGGATGTACGCATCGCCGCGCGCGCTACGGGGAGCGGAAGACGACACAACCAGCGCGTCTGGTGGTTGGTAAACGACTCCGCGAGGGTTAAATTCCGACTCTTGATTCAACCCTCAGTTCGAGGTGAGATTGGTGGAAGAGAGACAAGATTTCTCTATGGTGAGTGACCAGGAAGAAGATTTTGGTGATGTGTGTGTGATGATCGTGAAGATCGAGTTGTTTTACCCATGCACGAAGGTCATAGAAAAACGAAATTGAGACAAGAGAAGATGAACAAAGGAAACTCAACCAAGGTTGTGCGGGTACGAAGTATTATGCCAAACACGGGCACGCGGTTCACCTCTTCCCCCAACAAATGTTCCATTGTGAGAAATGTTCATCAGGTATATCCAAGAGGAAAATGAAAGAAAACACTAAGATGTTGTAGGTCATCGTGTGTAATGAGGGGTGCAGCTGAGTAAACGAGCTATAACTCATTAGGAAAGCTTGTAGGTGATAAAAGGGATTGGGATACTTTACACAAAGGAAGTTGTATATCGTATCTTTGTCGGTGGAAGAACCGAATTCTTTGTTTGCATTTGTATATGCTGAAGAATTCGGCTTGGACGGCTATGCGGTGATTGTTTGTCGAACGGATCGTGGGTCGGGTATATTGCAGGTGAATAAACAAGTTGCCCGACGTTGCGTTTTGTCGTTAGACAAAAAGGTCGCCAACCAATGTGCATGTAGGAAAATTGTTGTGCACATGTAAGGCTGGGATTTGTCTGGCAAACGAGGGTGCTGAATAGTTTTTTCCTCGAATATATGATGCGTTTGATGTGTGAACAGAATGCTTTCAGGGACTTTGAATAATGCATTGAATGTGTGAATGATGAAAGAATTCTTTCCAGAAAATTTTATGTAATGCGTTAGGTGCATTACATGTCCTTGAAGGAGGAAATGTTGCAGGTTTGCGAGGGAAGTTGGGATAGAATTGTGGGTGGTTCTCGCGGGAGGTTAAAGAACCCCCACAGGAGTCTACCGAGCATGATTTTTCTTACAACATTAGCTTCAAGGTAGATTGCGTACAACTCATGGTTGTAGCGTCCCCGGAATCGTTCTCCCTCACATACGGGGCCAACAATTCTCGTTAAGACTTTCCTCTCGAACGCGGCTAAGAGTTCAGAGTGCCTTTTATTGACTATCCAGGTCTCGGATCCATACACGTATGGTACTGGTAAGACCATGGTCTTGTACAGTGGTAGCTTGGATGTTCTGGATAAATTTCGGGATTTAAAGAGCCTTGATAGACCATAGTAGGCTTTGTTGGATTTGATCAGCCGTTCCCGTATTTCTTCTTCCATATTGTTATCGGCTGATACTATTGACCCAAGGTAGTCAAAGGATTGCACTACTTCAAATTCGTGCTCCACTACCCTGATAGTTTGACCAACGTTAGGTCTTCTCTTCGCAGAAGTTGCCACCATGTACTTGGTTTTTCCCTCATTATTGCGCAGTCCCAGTTTATGGGCCGCCTGCTCGATCTGGGTGAAGGATTCCTGTACCGCCGATTCGGTTCTACCGATGATGTCGATGTCATCTGCGTAGGCAAGTATCTGGCTGGACTTGGTGACAATAGTCCCTCTTGTTGTAACGCCAGAGTCACGGATTGCTTTCTCCAACGCCAGGTTGAAGAGGAGGCAGGCCAGACCGTCCCCTTGTCGAAGCCCATTAAAAATGTTTATTTTTTATACTTCAACAATATAATATTCCTCAAAAGTACTTTCCTTCTAGTTGCCATTTGTAGAGTTTCATCTTTTTTCGGCTGCATGTCAGTCTTCTTAAACCCTATTCATAATATCATTTTTTTTTTCCTCGCGAAGAGTATTCTTTACACCTAAAACTCTGAAACAATAGTGAGTAAACCATTTCTTGACAGTTGTTTGTGATAGATTTTCAAGATTATAAGCATCACAAATCGCTTCAAACATCTTTGTGACATTCTTCATGTTCAAAATCTCGCTATTTTGTATAACGAAGGATGAAAACTACTCGCCAATAGGTGGCACGACCTTCAATCAGCCAGGTAAACGTCGTATTCAACTGACATCAATATATAGACAGCCATCTTGATTACCGAAGATCGGCCATTGGGTTTGTGGGGTAGGGGTTGGGATGCCGGCGTACGGCACGGGTTCACTTCTATCCCCATCAAACGCTTTCACAACGTGCACCACGGAGAAGAAGGTACGGCAGTTGAATAAATGGAACGGACACTGAACCACGGAAATAAAATTCACAGAAAGTTGTTTAGTGTACGAGATTTTTATTGTCGACGGCTTTAATTGGATTACATATTATATTTGATTACATTTTGTGTCCTTGCTGGTTTAACACTTTGTTCTACTTGTTCATGAATTGTATTGGAAAATTACTCGACACACTCCCGGACACTTTCGACTCCGTAGCGGGACACACTCAGGGGAGTGGACACTCTTGTGTGCACTCTGCAGTGGAGGAAAGATGTTGCATGTTGCGATGGTAGGAAAACGACTTTTCGAGGAAAGAACTCGGACCTGTATTCAATAGTCGGTTAAGGGTGAGATTTGTAGGTGAAAGAGAAAATTTTCTCTTAAGGGTGTTGCCACCAAGGTAATACAATCCTTCCTTACTGGGTGTGACCAATTGAAAGGCGTTCTCTGGCACGCAGTGGCGTGCTTGTGTGATCATATAGATCTGGGTATGCCCATGCAACGAGACCATGAGAACGAAGCAGAATCACGGTGAGGACAAAGGGATCATGAAGATCATTGTTTATGATGTGCATTGCGGCTAAATAAATAGACGGCAATGTATTGAGAAAACGGTGCTAAAAGGAAAGATGGGACGAGGGCATCATTAAAGCCTTGGATGAGTGATGCCCTTGCGTAAATAGACGTATAGCCATTAGAAAAAGGGTGCTAATGGACTGGGATACTTTACACAATGAAAATTGTATATCGTATCTTGGGTCGGTGGAAGAAACGAATCCCTTGTCTGCATTTGTATATGCAGGGTAAACCGTTTGTGGCAAAGCCCTAAATTGGTGATTGTTTGTATTTGGGAAATGCTGGAGATGCGGTAATTGTTCGTTGATTGAACAAACGAATCGCTGGTCGGTGTGTTGCAGCTGTAAAAACAAGCTGTCCGACATAGCATTTTAATGATGGCAAAAGGTGCCGAATGGTTTGGGATGTATGATGCATACGAACATTAAAGAATCCTTTTTACGAATTTTAGATAATGCGTTGTATGCATTAAATGGCCTTGGAAAAGGAAATGTTTTCAGGTGGTAATGCAATTGTATTGGCGCAAAACAATGGGTGTTGGGTTGCAATTATGGAGGGTTCTTCGGGTAAGCATAAAAGAACCCCCACAGGTTTTTAAAACTTGTGCTCGAAAATGTCTTTTCTCTAAAATTAAATCGAAATAAATACTGTCTTCTCTTGTGTCTTGTAATCAAACATTTTTATTTTATCTAAACAACTGTACTCCTTTAAATTTGATTGAATTATTTTGTTAAAATAAATAAAACAATAGAAACAAAGAAAACGTGCCTTTTGTTATATGCAATCCCTGAATGTGGTCCCGCTACATTTACAACTGCTTTCACAGACAACCGATACAAGTCTCAGCTTCACCTGGCTCGTTAAGCATATTAACCCGGTCATCATTCTCGATCATAAACTGTCAAAAGTATAAATAATTAGACACTTCCCTCTGTTGGAGTAAAACAGCAAAATTAGTGATTGGTTTTACGAGATTTCAATAAGCTTAGCTCTGAAATCTCTTTTAACATGACGCACAAATCCCAATAAAATTGTCATCAATAATCAGCTGATATTTTAAATGCCAAACGAAGTAAAGGGTTGCCAACTAATCGTTTCAAAATTATGACAGTTTAAAAACAATTTTAAATTTTGTCATCCTCGTCTGCAACGCAACTTCCGTTACTATAGCCACAGCAAAAGAATATTGCATACTTTTGGATGTCGCCATTTAAGAGATTGTGTCGCACATTGTCACTCTAAGTTCCTGATTTTGTTTTTTCTATCAGCATATTAATTATTCGTTTACAACAATAGTTGTCTAATTTATGCTTCTCAGTGTTGTGCTCAGTTGCAACGTATCCAAAGCTGTTTAATATTATTTTGTTGTTGATTTTTCGAATGCTAGTATCTTGTTTCACGTCATTATTTATTTAGTATTTAATTAGTATACTTTTGTACCCGCTTCAGGTTTTCCTTTTTATTTGTTTTTGATACTTTTTAACTTTCACTCTTTAATTCTTTAACCCAGAGTGAAGTCAAACTGTCTAATGTAAAATTGTTTATTTTTCTTTTCTTACAGCTTTAATTTCGTTTTTTTATTGTTTGCTTAAGGTGTGTGAACCAGTAAGGCAGAAGGTTACTGGTATAGACATTTTCAAAAAGAAAATTCGGTATCGTGGCAGTAAAGTTGTTGTATAGAATATCTCACAAGCATGCGATAGTTAGCTAACGAAATGTGTTTCTCATGCATATTACAATTTACTTAGGGGTAATATAACCTTCCCCGTCGGGGAGCCTCTGGCGCAAGACTAATGACCTTGCCCGGAAAAAACAAATCCTTATGGAAAATTTAACAAGCCTCAGGACTTGCTAAATAAGGTCAAGACGGGTCTCCGGTTGTAGTGCCGATGATGATGATGATGATGAATATAACCTTGTGTTCATTAAATTTCACGTGATTTTCTGAGATGTACTACGAACGACAGAAGAGAGATAGAAGTATGAGGTCTTGAGCATACGAAATTACTAGTCTTCAACTACAAAAAAAAAAATTACTTTAATTTTACGATGCAATATGGCAGTACAGCAGCGCACGCAAGGAAAAAAAAAATCTCGGACGATTGACATGGGGGCAGCGCTACAGATCACAATTTTTAATCAGGAACAAAAAATTAAAAAGTTTCCTAAAATAGAGTCCAAAATCTAGTGAACATCGATATTTTCGAAAAATTGATTTAAAAAAAGAGGGCGTTAATTTAAACTTTTTTTTTTTTTTTTTTTTTTTTTTTTTTTTTTTTTTTTTTTTTTTTTTTAAATCTGCCGAATATAAAATGTATTAGGTTGTACCACATGAGATGTCCGATTTTATAGTAAAAATGTAAAAGCCAATATTATTTTTGCCGTAAATTTTTATTCAATCAAAATAGGATCCGTTGGCATCTATGATATTCTTCCAACGTGATACAAGGTCAGATATTCCTTTTTCGTAGGAGTGCTGAATTTTTGAGGCAATGAAATCTTCAAAGGCTTTTATGACGTCTGCTCGGTTACGGAAGAGCTTCTGCCGGCAAAATGAAACCAGATCACGGAAAAGATGGTAGTCCGTTGGGGAAATGTCAGGAAAGGTGGATGCGGAAGAATTTCAAATCCCAGCTGCTTCAGTTTTTGCACCGTTACTTGTGAGGTATGGGGTTATTGCGTTTGAAGTAATAGTGAAGAAGATCGTGTGATTCGAACTGACGCTATGACAGTTTGAATCACGAAAAAAATTGAGCTTAAACGTTACCATCAGGCTACTAACCGTGTTTTGAATTTGATTTTAAAACTCGACTATACTCCACTGATGTGAATTATTTTTGTTATCGCTTGGTATACGGTTCTGATGTATTTTCTTGTTCGATTTTTCGTTCGGTGTTCTTCACTATTTTTGCTTGTGAATTGTGTGTGTATCTGTTAGAGTCGCCACAGGGTCCAGCATTGTCTTGCAAAAGGATCGGGCCGTGCCTATTGACCACCGTAGGTTGCTTTTCAGCCAATTTGGCATGCAATATGTCGATTTCTTCACAATATTTGATAGCGTTATCGTTTCTCCTGGTTAAAGAAATGGAAAGCGGGTTGGTCCTTTCGATGTCCACCAAATTATCACCATAACCCTTTTTGGGTGAAGATGCGGCTTGGGGGTGTGTTTTGGTTTTTCACCTGCATCCAACCACTGCCCAGGTCTTTTACGGTTATCATACAGAATCCACTTTTCATCACAAGTGACTATCCGGTGCAAAAACGGTTCAGTTTGGTTTCTTAATCTAAGCGATGCACAGATTTTGCATGTGGTTGGGAGCAATGATATTCAACCGGGATCCGGCCATGGCTTTATGTAACAAGTCTGAGGCTTGTTAAATTTCCCGTAATAATTTGTTTTTCCGGGCACGGTTGTGGTGTCTTCGTGGTATGGACATGTATCGGGTGCCACGGGGGCACAGGTTCACCACGTTTGCCCAACCGGTTTACTTCTGTCCCTGACTCCACGAATTAAAACTCCGTATTGCATATCTTTGTTTTCAATTTATTTATTCCTTTTGGAGTTATAACACAATTATCGTTCGTCTGGTGAAATTAGTCTTTAAGTATTGTTAAGTAATTTCATGACACAAAGTATAAGTATAAATTAAACGATCGTATTTGTATTGATATGTAACTTCAGGACACAAAGTATAAGTATAAATTAAACGTTCACATTTGTGTTGATATGTAATTTCAGGACACAAAGTATAAGTATAAATTAAACGTTCGTATTTGTATTGATATGTAACTTCAGGACACAAAGTATAAGTATAAATTAAATGTTCATATTTAGTATTGATATCTAACTTCAGGACACAAGGTGTAAGTATACATTAAACGTTCACTATTCTGTATTGATATGTAATTTCCGGACACAAAGTATAAGTATAAATTAAATGTTAACTATTAGGCGCACCATATCCGACTTAGCCCGAATGGTTTTTCACAGAACTCCCTCGACCGCAATTAACGACTCTAATTTGTTCAACGTGGAGGCACAACTCGCCTCCACGGAATCTGTATCGCGATCGATTACTCTATCCGAAGCGACAGAATACTAAAAATTCTTTTCATCGCTTCGGTGACCATATAAGGTAAGATTTAGCTTTTTGGTCAGGCAAGAAGAAAGGGGGTGAAACCCACACACGATGATTGCTTCTGCACCTCAACGTGTGTATCCACTAGTATGCAGACATAGCATCATCTCAATCTACATGATTGCAGCTTCACAAAGGGGTTGAAATATTTACACGATCAACGACTGCGTAAAGCATTATAGCCGATCGTGTACATTTTGCTGGCATATCCTCGTAGTCGAATTCTGACGGTAAATTTCCATTTGCGAACTCGACTGCCTGTGCGTCAGCCGGATGCCCTCATGTATTGGTCGGTCGTGTGACCGATCGATGTGGGCATGCTATGCTGAGGAAAGATACACATTCCTGCAGGTGTACGGCTGGCGCGCAAAAGAATATCGTGTAGATATGGCACGGGCAATATTGATTGGCAGGAGGCACACCAGGAGGCACACCAAGTTGCGCTTACGTGTAGAGGAATGCGACCCGAGACATGTACTATGTATTTGGTTTGGTTCATGTTGGTCGCGTGATGGTGCGACCAAACTGCTTTTTGGAATTTTAGCATTTGTTGCTGGTGGCATTTTATGTCAGCAAGAATTACTGTGTTTTCCTAATGGGGTAAGTACACGATTCTCATGTTGTAGAGCGCGCGAGGACGGTTACCTGGTGGTAAATGAGAAGGCAAGTAGTGGCGTTCGAAAGAACCGCCACAAGGTTATTAGCCTTGCGCCAATATGCAATATGTCAATTCCCTCATAATATTTGATGGCGTTTATCGTTTCTCCTGGTTGAGCATATGAAAAGTGGAATGGCCCTTTCGATGTCCACCAAATTGTCACCATAACCTTTTTTGGGTGAAGATCGGGCTTGGGGTGTGTTTTGGTTTTTCACCTGCATCCAACCAGGTCTTTTACAGTTATCATACAAAGTCCACTTTTCATCACAGGTGACTATCAGGTGCAAAATCGGTTCAGTTTGGTTTCTTAATTTAAGCGATGCGCAAATTCCCAGGCGCCGTCGTTTTTGGTCTTCATTCAGTTCATGAGATACCCACTTATTGAGTTGCGTTACCTTTCCTATGAGAGAAAGATGTTGACAGTATAATTGGGGATACTCCCGTGCTTTGTGCAATCTCCAGCACCGATTTCGTAGGGTCTGCATCCACTGTTGCTACTGAAACACCGTCGTCAACTAACGTTTCCGGCTTCCCACGTGGTTCATTTTCGAGCGTGAAACCTCTCGAACGGAACTTTGCAAACCATCGTCGTATAGTGCATTCGTTTACCGTTACATCCTCAAATGCGTCATTAATGTTTTTCATTGCCAATGACGCATTATGTTCCATGTTAAATTCATAAAGGAAGAGGGTTCGAATTTGAGTTGCCGACAGCATGGTAAACAATTCCTAGTAAAAAAAAAAAACGCTGTACTTGTAACGAAGCCTAAAATCTTACACGTACCACTTTACTTTATAAAAAAAGAAAATTCAACGTTCTGGCACAAATGTTCACTCGAGAACTTCTTATTTCCGATTGAGCGTAAATCGGACATTTCATGTGGTGCTGTGGGAGTTCTTTAAAGCCTTCCCTAAGAACCACCCACTTCCCTAAGTCAATCTGCCTTTCCCTCACTCCACAAGCCACTATACTTACCTGCAATCGGGCAGCGTAAGCTATCTTTCAGTAGCTTTCACCTGAAAGTAAAACCTCACCGATGGCATGCGTAACATTGAATGTTTCTGGTTCATAACACATGAACCATTCCATACCCCCTATCGGCTCAGCTCGTCACCAATAAACGATAAACACACGCTGGCCAGCGTATTGTGGACACATCTGCAGCCGATAGTCTTTCTACTGTCCATAATTGGACCATTGCTCCTATACCCTTAGGTTCCCAACAGTTGCGACCAATTTCCTATTATCGGCTATCTACCGATCATGGGATTTGGGCACGAATGTGATTGACGTTTAGACAATCATACCCATGATCATGCCTTATGACGCTCCGGCCTGTAAACCCAACAAACACACAGTAGCATCACTGTGTTTATGCTATGTACTAAACGCTGGTCCGTGGTCACCCTGGGCGAGACGTACGCTTGCGCATCTGCAAGGCTAATTCCTCGCCACGGTGTCCATGTACCAGCACTGTCATGTAAACAACACCCAAATCTTCGGTTGACCTATCGTCACCGAAGGATGTATAGCCTACAATGGCATTACCACGAACGCCTGAGTAAACACGATGACCTCCTCAATGACCGCCAATATGGCTTTCGTAGCAACAGGTCTACCGGCGATCTGATGGCGTACCTTACCCAAAAGTGGAGCCTTTCCAATGTAACATCGGCAAAACGACGAACGATGTGCATCTCATCGTTTGACCCTTGAAATAGCGTTTCTGTTTACTTAGGGTGCAGAGACCTATTTCGTTCTCAGGCGTGCAGCATCGACGATTCATGACCACAATGCCCGCAGCCCCCTTTGCTCGTCCATTTGTTTGAACTGGTGCCGGAACGATCGTTGTCGGTATTGCAGGCAAATGGGCATCGTATTTGCGCTATACGGCATATGGAAATCCTCCCATTTAACCCCTTTCTCGATCGCCATTGGCCGTCGCCAAGTTGATCCGGTTCGCTCCTCCTACATCGATGTGATCCATCACCGTTGAATCTGGCGGATGTGGATTGCATCGAGGAGTCAGATTTCGTCACCTTAAGAGTGCACACGCACAACACGCGTCTATTGAGATTCATTAATATGAGGAGTCGAGTTTTACTATTCAAGGCGGTCGGGTGTCAACCACGAGTCAGTGCGATAGGAATAATAATTCGTGTCCTTTTGAAGTCACGAGCGATTAGACGGAAGTAGAAGTATAAGTAATACTGATTCGTAATAGTGGTTATAAAGTAAGTTCATGTGTTGTTCTTTTCTAAATCCGAAAGTATAAACATCTCTACGGTTCCAAATACCTCCGAACCGCGTAAGCAATACAAACTCTGTGTCAAGGATTGAAAAGCGGCTTATCCGAATACAAATGCCAATGATTGTAAATCTTGTGCTAAGTGGAATGTTATTATACGGAAACAATAAGAACATATTGATCAACGAGTTGTGTTTTGTTACTGTTATTTGTTGTATGCAGTTCCAGAGAAAGGATTGTTTAGTGTGTTGACAAGTGAAGACCGCCAAATCGTGACAAGTAAGTAAATAGTGCACCTCCCACGCAGGAAATTGGACTTGGTATCCGGGAGGCGAACATCAATCACGTGGGTGAAGAACAAATCCCATCAGGATCGCTATACGAAGGCATACGAGTTTGCAATTTGTGGAACTCCCTTGAGAAAGGGTATAAAATACATAAATAGAGGACAGAGAAGTAAGAGTGCTTGGAAACGTGTGACAAGTGTACTCATCCCATTTAGTGAAGTTGGCGATTTGGTAGGAAGTGAACATTAACAGTCCGCGAACTTGTTGGGAACCTTAGTGAACCCGTGGACCTGTCGGCACTTAACTAAGGGAAATACACACAGTGCAACTCAATATAAAAATCAATTTATGAAAAAAATCCGGGCGTTCATTAGAAAATATTGTTTTCAAGTTGCAGTTAAAAATTCAAGTCAATCAGATAAAAATTGAGGGAGCTACTGCTGTGCCCAGTTTGAGGAACATGGAGCCGAGATATTTTGAGTAGTGAAATATTGTTGACATTTTCATTTTACCTTAAAACTGGGGTACGAGAGACATCTATTAGTCAAAAGTAAAATCTGGAAACTGATATGTGTCGGAATAAATCATATAAAGAATAATAAATACTTTCGCGCACTCGAAAAACCACTAATTTTGCTTCAGGACTGCGCTCGGAAAAAACACGTTTTGTACCCGCTTACAAGTTTCTTCCGCTCATCATCATCATCATCATCATCGGCACTACAACCGGGAGCCGGTCTTGGCCTTATTTAGCAAGTCCTGAGGCTTGTTAAATTTTCCATAATGATTTGTTTTTTCCGGGCAAGGTCATTAGTCTTGCGCCTGAGGTTCCCCGACGGGGAATCGAACCTCGGTCTCCCACGTGAAAGCCGGGTATACTAACCACTATACTATCGAGAAGCCATAATCGACCTTTTTATCATTCTGCGTTGGCTTAAAGAGTCTGTAAACCAATAAAAAAAATCACTAAGTGATATAACTCCCTAAGTCGAATATGAAGAAAGATATTTTTTCTAAATTTCATTAAATGAATGCGGGTGTCCCCTAGGTTGTCATACTCTCATCCACTTCATTCAATCATATCTATAACAGCCAAAACTCAATCTTCTCTCTGATTATTGTGGAAAGGTTACAAGGAGGAGTGCTGCGATCTGCAACGAGATGCGTTGAAAGCTTCTTCACTGGTGCACATTTCGTACGTAGGCGGCTAACTTCCAGCTCTGCGAATAGCGTTCTAGATGTATGCGCGCTGTGAACTCTTGCGCTGGAGAAACGCATTGCATTAATTTACGTTCTGAATAAAATTGTGTACTCCTGCCGATTATACTCACGCCTTGTTGGTGTAATGCTAAATTGGCGGAAGAATTGTGGGGGTACGAGATCGCGACACCAGCATGGGCGGGAGTTCTACCTCGTCCCCACCAATCACTAAAGGTTTCTCCGAATATGAAAGGACTGTGTTTGCCGCAAAACGATCGCCATAGCAGTCAAGAAAACATCAAACACCAGAGAAAGGAAACAAACTAGAACACGGTTTTTTTATTGTTAATTGTTGTTTATTGGTGGTGAATAGCGTTTACATATTGTTCTATTCTATTTTACTTAACACTCGACACGAAATATTTACTTCTTACAATAAACGAGCAGACGACTCGCAGGACTTAAACACGCTTTTTGGTGTTGACACACCGTACCAGCGCGCGGTACGGTGGAAGGCAGACAACCCGATCGCCTTGATGTTATAATACGACTAAACGATCGTCATCTCATGCAGAGATGATTTCGCTAAGAAAAAAGGAAGAGAGAGAAAAACTCTTCTCTTAAGGGTGTGAATATATCCTTGCCAAGGATATGTTTTATCTCCCACAAGTGTAACGTAGAGTCTCTCTTGTGGGAACAAGAAAACCAGATCTCGTAATAAAGTTCATGGTGGTATGTGTGGGATCGTTCAGATAGATGCGATTCACACGTGCAGTGGAACGACGAAACAGGCAGGCGGCAAAGACAATAGGGAAAAATGACCAAATGCGCCGTTGGTAATGCGGGTCATTGTTTACACGATGCCTCGTCGCCATTTTCGACGTTAGGCGAAAAAGGTGCTAAAGCAAATTG
This sequence comes from Microdon myrmicae, assembly GCA_963931805.1. NCBI lineage: Eukaryota > Metazoa > Arthropoda > Insecta > Diptera > Syrphidae > Microdon > Microdon myrmicae. The sequence goes on from OZ007497.1 coordinate 121,517,124, forward strand.
GATTTTTATGGCATCTCTGGCTGCAGTAGAAACCGGGTTCATATTTGCATTAGGAAATGCTGGAGAATTTGGTTTCGGCGTATATTGCGCTAATTATCTGCAGCTGCTTGGGTTGTTTATTGATAAGACAACCAAAAAGGTTGCCAGGCAATGTGTATGAAAAGGTATATGACGCGGCTGAGAAAATAGACGGCGCGATATTTATGGTCCTGTGGGGGGTTTCTCTATTCTACATGAGAAACAACCCACAATTCCAACCAACATTTCCACCTAATTTCGACCGCTTTCAGCGCGTCATACTTACCAGTTTCCTTTATATGTATTCCCCTGTAAAACATTTCAAACGGACGTATAGCTAAACTCATCATCCTTTGCAGATAATGCATAATTGAGTTTAGCTACATGAATGTCATACGGCAACTCCATTCTTGCTAACCTTGAGTTTCCCATCGGAAATCTCATAATGTCGGTTAGCAACAACAAGTCTAAAAGAACGACGGTGTTGCATCATAGCAAAATAGCTGGGGTAATTTCAGCGTCTTAGAGTCTGGTTTTCACGCGAATTATTTCCCAAACATCAGCGGCGTCCTATCGACTTTTCCTCAGATCACCCATTCGCTTGGGATCAATGATCTCTCTTTGCAGGGGAGTAACATCCGCTAGGGTTCCCTCTCATTCGTATTTCTTTCCACGGTTCAATGCGCTTTAACTACACCATAGCCGTTCCACTGGGTCGGTAGGTCGTGTCAGTAGCTGCATCTGATACCAACACACACAACCAAAGCTACCCCGAGATCACACCATATCATGTTTTCTGTTCTCTCATTCTTCGTGACCGTCAATTACCCTATTAACAAAAGTTACTCATACTTTGACGGGCGTGAGGTTGAGAGAGCAGAGGCGTGGTCTCTTTTGGTTGTCCTGTGTGTAGAAAGAAATATGAATTTCAACCCTAATTCACACCAGTCGCTATTTGTATCTGAACCTGGTTGTATCTGCGGATGAGATAGTTCGTTTAGTTCACGGAAAAAAGCCCAAGGAGTCGTTCGATAGAGTTAGTGTACAGGTAAAGTTTTTTCGTTCCCGAAGCCTGTTTTGACGGTTTACCTATATTCGCGATTTGCGTACGTCCGACCAGCTGAACAGTCTGGCATTCCCGTCGCGTACTGCATTCCCTGCTTGACAGACGTGAAATAGTAAATCATAGATATTCTGATTAATCCAGTGAGGCTGTGATTCATGTTGGCAAATACAATTAAGACCCAATTTTTAGCTGTGTAATTAAGTTCAATCGATATTGAGACATTCACCACCATTTTGCTCGTGTTTTTACAATAAATAAGTAGAAATAGATTTAAATAAATAAAAACGTGTTTTTTTTTCATTTCTTTCTGCGGATCATCGTTGGGGGATTACAGTGAATCCTGTGCCATACGTTGGCATTATACATTTACCCCCACAGTCCCTGTTATGACGGTTACATTGAATGCAATCCGAATTATTTTGTTTACAGGAATTCATCTAAGGGAATTTGACTGGCGACGTAGATGCCGAAATTGATTGGAAATTCCTGGTAAGTTAATAAAGAAATCTTAAGGAGCAATGGTATGCGAAGAGAATGCATGAAGGTAAGTTTTCTTGACAGGGACTTAAAGATCATAAATTTGATCTCTTAAATGCGTGCAGCATTTTTAGGTACTAATACTGTTGCATTAGCAAACTAAAGGGAGTTGGGTTGTAGTTATGGGGGTTTTTTCAGGTAAGTAGACCGTAGGGTTTGGCGGAGCCGCTACAGAATCATGCGTCGGTTTTCCATCGTTTATAAAGAAGTGACACTCAAGCAGTGTTTCGTCAACTCCACGCAAATTCAGCTGTACGTCCGCCGTGAGCTTGACCAAAAGTGTGCTTGACTAGTCAAAAGCTCTCTGGGTTGTTGCCTTTCCTTACGGCGATTTTGTGCAGGTGGTGGCCCGTGGTAAACCGTTATATATCTATAGGAATAATGTAACTAAATGAAATTCGGTGGGTTCAAAACCCAATACTGCCTCTCGTATTATAAAAAACGTCTTACCACTACAGCTTTCTAGTATTCAAGGCCACTGCAACCGGTCGTTCTTCTTGTTATGGTCTCTCTCCCTTCTTCTTTTTCGGGTCTATTGCACTTTGGTATTTAAAATCTATCAAAATCTATTCTGTGCAAATGTGTTGTGTAAATAAACCAAATAAAGCGTACGTATGGAAGTATGCGGCAACCTAGGAAAACTGAGAGAGGGAGGTTTTATTTTTTTATGTGGCGTAGATAACAGAGAAGAAATATCGTATTCTACAATGTTTGTGACATTTCGGAGATAGTAATAGCAGCGAATAATAGCTGCTCTACAACATAATCATACACCAAAAATAAAAAGCCGTCCTAGAACGCCGAGTTACAACACATCAGCCATAAAAGGGCAATGGGAGAAAAAAAAAAAAACAAAAAAAAAATGGACACAAAGTTTTTCAAATTTTCTTTGTCTTTCAAATAATTATAAGTACTGCCACAAACTTCTGTCGCCGAAAGGCAAATTATACAAATGTTTAGTAATGTTTAGCTTAGAGCGTCTGCGAAGGACCGGTAAGTTATTATATAAGATAATTAAGCTAGAATTTAAGCATTTTTTTTCTAGCCTTTAATTCAGAAATTAAGAATATAAAAAGAAAAATAAAAAATGTTTTAAAAATGAAAATGAAAAAGGGCAATGGGAGAACGGCTACAATTTCAAATCCTTAAAAATAAACAATTTACACACTTGAAGGATTCCATACAGTCTGACAAGGATATGTTGACTTTCAATGGTACGTACACTCTCCAAATATCTCAACGACATTAATGGACTCCCGCAAGAGGATGGACTGATCTATCTCCTCCTCAATCTAGTACTGGCAAAACATTTTCCAGAGTAACAACGAGATGTACAATTGTGTATAAATCCACCCAAGTAACGACCTATTCAGAGGACAGTAACAGGAATATTCAAGTAACTCTTACCCAGACCGAACTGACAACTAAATGTGTACTCCAGACATTAATGAAGGCAAAACTAAGTACATGGTTATCACGTCTTTGAGAAAAATTATCATTAATCCCACAAACAAGGTGAACGAACACGAATTTGAACTAATGAAGTACTTTATTGGACCAATAATAGCAATGGATATCACTCTAGAGCGGGAGATACACCCACGGTTGATGAAAGTCAACAAAACATGTTGTGTGTGTCAGAACTTTGTAATAAAACATATCCATAGGGTTACTCTAAGTTGTAAATATACCTATAATAGATAGCTAGAGCTTTAGAGCTGCATACGTCGTAGGTATCCGAAATTTGGGTGTTTAGCAAAATGTACTTTAACTTCTTAGTTTAAGAACAACATTCTAGTTGTTTCGTATAAGCAAGAACATGACGTTGGAGGCCCTACAATAATGAAATTTAGATTTATGAGAGATAATACAACATTGTTGTGTATTGTGCTTAAGTTAATCCACCCATACTATCCCGTTTCTTGTATTTAACTGCCAAATTTCCTAAATTCTATTCTACCGACGCTGATAGAGCTACTGAAAAATAGTTGTCTTTCGAAATATTTGGAACCATGTGATACTTGGAATCCGTCACATAGGTGTAAACGAGGAATGGAACCGTCAGAATCCGTTGATGTGAGTGTGGCCTTGATGTCAAAGCAGCGTTTTCCGGGGATTGTTCGCCTCTGAATGCTACGAGTATATTGAGGTTATGAATTATGATATCAACCCTGCCCACGTTATATAATATTTTAAACAATAAAAACAAGGGCAGGTCAATGAGTTTTTAGAAAATGAGGACGATTTCCTTTTATTTTCTCATTTAGTTGATTTAATAATGACGCATAATACTGTCCAGTTATCGCCTGTACCTTTTCCAAATAGTCTTTATTATTATTATTATTATTTATTGGTCTGTAGGAACCCGGAAGTTCATGACCTCACCGACTCGACTCCGCCATCGTTCCCTGTCCTGTGCAATCTCCTTCCACGTTCGTTGTCCTCCCATCTCCGTCGCGGCTGTCCTACCGGTCTCTTTGCAGTTGGTCTACCGTCAAGAATTCTACGCACGGTCCTATCGTGGCCCATTCGCGCCACGTGTCCGGCCCATCTTAATCTTCGCGACCTGATTACTCTCACTATTGTAGGTTTGCGGTATAGCTCTTCCAATTCGTGGTTGTGCAGATTCCTCCATTGTCCTGCCTCTTCGTCATATTTGCCGCCAAAGATACCCCTTAACACTTTATTCTCGAATACGCGGAATTTGTTTTCTTCCCTTTTTGTGAGAGCCCATGTTTCGCATCCGTATAGAGCGATCGGCATGATTATGGTTTTATAGACACTGGGCTTTATGTTACGTGATAGCAGTTTGGATTATAGCAGTTTACTGACTGCGTGCCAACTAGAGTCATCGGAGTGTAGTCTTCTGTTAATTTCCTTCGACATTTCGTTACTGGTTGTCAGTATCGTTCCCAGATATTTAAATTCTTTAACTTTTAAAATATTTTGCCTCTGACGCTTATATGAGTTCCCTGAGTTCCGCCTGCCCTCGCCGTAATCATGTATTTTGTTTTGGCTTCATTTATTTTTATGCCCCATTTCACAGTTTTTACTTACAGTTTCTAGAATATCGCCCAGAACTGCGATGTCATCCGCATATGCGAGCACTTGTGTGACGAAGACTGGTGGGATCCACGAAGACTGGTGGACTCCCCGAAGGACGACTCTATCCTCGAAGGAAGACCAATCCTCGAAGGACGACCGATCCACGAAGACTGGAGGACTCCCTGAAGGACGACTCTATCCTCGAAGGAAGACCGATCCACGAAGACTCCTCGAAGGAAGACCAATCCCAGAGGAAGATTAGTGCAAGATAAAACCCTAAAGAGGGAAGGAAGGTCCTCATTTTCGACTTGGATGGCGGAACATTCGATGTATCGAGTGCAAATAACTTCGAAATTTCCTTTGCCGATGAGTTCCAGAGGAAATCTAAATTAACCTCAGTGGCAGCAGATGAAAAAAAAAAAAAAAAACCCACAAGAAGACAACACCTCAGAAAAAAAAAGAACAAAACATCAATCAACATATAGTAGTAGTAAGAATCGTTAGCGAAATATCAATTTTTCTGTTCATTTTTCCGTAGGAATATTTTTACCTTGGAACTTTTAACTTTTCCTTTTTACTAACAATTTTGTCCGATAGAAATTATTTCGAATATTCTCTTTCCAGTATTTCGACGACATTTCCGTTCTGTCTTTTTCGCCGAATTTCCTTTCTCTACAGTTTTGAGACCAAATTAACTTTCTTTTTCATATATATTGAATAACTAAAAGAAAGGCCATTTTTATATACCGTATTTTTAAGAAGTGATTTTGCCATTCATTGATTTCAGAGTTTTCAAGATTACGAGTCCGTATTACACGAGACAGGCGGCTAGGCAGGGGGAAGAACAAATCCACTCTCTACAAATACACCATAACCCCCCTGAAATGGCTCTTTCTGTCGGAATTTCTGATGTTTTCAGAATCGTTCCTACCTTTGACGGAAAACCCTGCGCCCTAGATAAATTTATATCCGGGGGAGACGTTTTATTTAGATCTATAAAAAGGGCAGACCCGGAGATATATGAAACATTTTTGGAGCTAGTCAAAAATAGACTAGAGGGTCCTGCCTATGATCTAATTAGGTATAGCACAATTGCTAAATGGGAGGATTTAAAGGATAAACTTGAATCAGAATATAAAGAGGAGCAATCTCGGTCCTCGGTCAACGGCACACAATGAGTTGATATCCCTGAAACAAAACTTCAGAGAAACCGTTCGGGAATACTGAGATAGAGTTGCGAATGCTCTGAGGACGCTGAACTCTGCTACGTGTGAAATAACAGCAGACGCGGTGGTTAGAGAATTCTTGATAGAGGAAAACTCAAAATTGGCCGTGCAAATATTTGAGGATGGTCTCAAGAATGAACAACTGAAAATCCTAGCCAAAGTCCATGGGGGAAGTAGTTTAAAACAGTCTATTGTACATGTAGTATCACATGCTGCTCGAATGGACAACTCTCCCAGGCCATATAACTATAATGACAGATTTAATCGAATAGTCTGCCAAACCTGCGGTAAGCCAGGTCATTCTCAGGACACTTGTTATCGGAACATGCAGTCCAACAATTTTCCGAATAGACAACCAATAAAAAGAGAATATAACATTATATGCAATTTCTGTGGACGGAATAATCACACAGAGAACGAGTGTAGATACAAGATATCTAGGAATGGACCATCCTTAACAAATTACCAACAAGGTACAACAACGCGTAATCCATTCCGAAATAATCCTACCGAAAATCGTTTTAGTGAATATCCTAGAATCACCAATAGACAAAACGATAGGCAAAATGTTCACTTTTCTCGGGTGCAAGAATCGGAAAACGAGGCCTGACGCCAACCCAATTTTGTGGAAGACACAAAATTTTTCTATTTATAACATTAGATCTTTGGCAATAGATAACGACAATTTTAATGAAGCTCCTAACCAAATAACTAAAGCGATACAGATAAACGAAGAGAAAACAAGTACTAATATAAATATTCCGATTCATACTCTAATTTTGGAAAATAATTCAGCAACACAGACTGAAAATTCGAAATTTTCAGCAGTAGTAAAGACTGAAATCCCTAATATTTCGGATATCCCTATTGACCACACACACACTTCAGCAACCAAGACTGAAAACTCAGCAATATTAAAGACTGAAAACTCAGAACTTGCAGAAAATACACTAACAAAAATCCCTCACATTTCGGCTATCCCTATAGACAACCCCGACACTTCAGCAACAAAGACTGAAAATTCAGCAGTGGTAAAGACTGAAGATCCAAAAGGGGCAATAAAAATCGAAACCCAGGTCAGTTCAGTAGTTAACACTGAAGAACACCATGTTTCAGCAGCAAAGTCTGAAGGATTGAAGGTTTCTACAGCAGATATAACTGAAGAAATAGTTCAAACAGCAAATAAGACTGGGAACCAAGATGTTCTAACAGCAAATAAGTCTGAAGAACTATACGAATCAGTAAATGAGACTGAGAAACTAAACGATCCATCAGCAACGAGTAAGACTGAAAAGGTAAACGTTCCGACAGAAGTTAAAGCTATAGAAAATGATGACAATGAGCCGAAAACACTAAACATTTTAAATAACGATACTAAACACCAACACGAAGTTATGAAAATTGAAAATAATAATTCAATTAAAATAGGTATTGAAAAGAAAAACCTTATAAAAACCTTACATATTAAATTTTACAACATAAACATGTATTCGAACACAAAATAAGAAAAAATAAAAAGGTACACAGTCATTTAGGACAACTGAGATCATTTCTTAAGAAAATGTTTGGTATTATGCAATTCTATGCAGTCATCATAATAATAGGCCCAAAAAAGTTTTGGAAAATTTTCCATAAATTTAAGGAAAAGATAGACACTTAACAAATGGCCTTTGTTTTTATTCAATATATAAAACAATTGTAAGAAATGACGGAAAAAAAAAAGTTAAAAAAGGGGAAGAAAGAAAGAAAATTTTAGAAAAATAAAATTTATTATATACTGGGATATAATACATTTTAAACTATATATTTGGAAATAAATCGAACGAAAAAGAGAATTTTGAGAAATAATATTAATTATATATATATAGAAAAAAAAAAGTTGTTGGATAATAAAAGAAAAGGTTCCAAGTGGAAATATTAAGTTAGTTAGAAATATTTAAAGTTAGTTAAAAGATAATGTAAGTAGACTATAAGTAAACTTTTAGATTATTGTAACCTATTTTTCTAGTATTAAGAACTTTTGGATTTTTGTAACTTTTGATATAAGATTAACTTTGAACGCCATTGTAATTGAACGAAAGTCCAAGTCGGTAATTAAACCTAATCTAAGCAATAGTTAACAGAAAATTATTCTCTTCAAGGATAATTTTCTTTCTCGAAGAAGGGTGGGATGTTGTATTCCAGAATACTACCCTTATTCGCTTTAACACTAACTCATGTCCTTTCAAACACAACCCTTAAAACTACATCCTCACATATCTTACATTCTCAGTTAATACAATTCATAAATAAACAGACACAATATTCTATATCCAGACAATATTCTATATCCAGTCACTTACAGCACATTTCATAAATATGCCCCTTTTCATAGCAAGCACATTTTTCATTTCAAAACATGGCCACTTTGATTTTCGTTCAAAGTTTATTAAAAATTCTAAGTCACAGAGACTTCTAGATTGTTTTGTTCAGTTTATACGCCACAGTCAGTTAGAACAAAATGTTCTATATAAACAAGTAAATTTATATGAAAAAAGTAGAAAGAAGAGAGCTCAGCTTGAGATAGCTGAGTTCGATAAAATAAAATAAAAATAAAACAAATAATAATTATTAATAAAGAAAACTTTAATTATTTTAATAACCCCTTAATTTAATAAATATAATAATATAATATAATTCGAAAAAGGAAGCACGGCGTTGGAGCCGTAAGATTGAGATACTCGAGCACTAGGTTAAAAAGACACCATCTCCCTGTTTTAGTTCGTCTCGGATTTCAAATGTTTCTGAGAGGTAGTTTTCTATTCCAACCCGCCCTTTATTTTCGTTCATGCAGATTTTAGTGAGGTCGGCATATTTTTTTGGGATTCCTAGCTCAACTACAATATGGTAAAGTCTTTGCCTTGCGACTGAGTCGTAGGCTTTTTTGAAGTTGGTGAACCGTCTTTCCGATTTCCCACTTTTTCTCCAGCAGTTGCCTTATTGTGAACATTTGGTCGCTTGTTGATCGGTTCCTACGGAATCCGCATTGATAGTGTAGCGGTTCCGCCAAACCCTACGGTCTACTTACCTGAAAACCCCCGATAACTACTACCCAACCCCTTTAAATTTGCTAATGCAACAGTATTAGTACCTAAAAATGCTGCACGCATTTAAGAGATCAAATCTATGATCTTTAAGTCCCTGTAAAGAAAACTTACCTTCATGCATTCTCTTCGCATACCATTGCTCCTTAAGATTTCTTTATTAACTTACCAGGAATTTCCAATCAATTTCGGCATCTACGTCGCCAGTCAAATTCCCTCAGATGAATTCCTGTAAACAAAATAATTCGGATTGCATTCAATGTAACCGTCATGACAGGGACCATAAATATCGCGCCGTCTATTTTCTCAGCCGCGTCATATACCTTTTCATACACATTGCCTGGCAACCTTTTTGGTTGTCTTATCAATAAACAACCCAAGCAGCTGCAGATAATTAGCGCAATAGACGCCGAAACCAAATTCTCCAGCATTTCCTAATGCAAATATGAACCCGGTTTCTACTGCAGCCAAAGATGCCATAAAAATCCAATTTGCTTTAGCACCTTTTTCTCCTAACGTCGAAAATAGCGACGAGGCATCGTGTAAACAATGACCCGCATTACCAACGGCGCATTTGGTCATTTTCCCCTATTGTCTTTGCCGCCTGCCTGTTTCGTCGTTCCACTGCACGTGTGAATCGCATCTATCCGAACGATCCCACACATACCACCATGACCTTTATTACGAGATCTGGTTTTCTTGTTCCCACAAGAGGGACTCTACGTTACACTTGTGGGAGATAAAACATATCCTTGGCAAGGATATATTCACACCCTTAAGAGAAGAGTTTTTCTCTCTCTTCCTTTTTTCTTAGCGAAATCATCTCTGCTTGAGATGACGATCGCTGAGTCCTTTACCATCGGCAGACCGCCACGGTCATGCGTCACTCCAACTCGCCGTCACTGCGAAGACGCACAAATATATACTGGAGTCGTGTTCGCGTTGTGCAAGTAACTTTAGTTAAAGTCGGTGAAAGTATTGATTTAAATCTGTCATTTTATGTGTTGTTCGATTTCGATATACCTTCAAAACTAAAAATAAATCTAATTGAAAGTATTGAAGGTAACAAATAAAGTATTATTGTTTATCAAACCGGACTGTTTTGTTTCTGTGTTGTGTCCGCTCGGTTGCGAAGGTCGACCATAGTTTGCTCCATCCTTGCGTAGTGAGCAGTTACCGCGCGAACAATTTATGATGGAGGAGGAAGTGAACGGGGTGCCCGTGTATTGGCACAATACTTCCTACTCCACAGTAGTCTCACAGTATGTTTCTGCGTACGGTGTGATTCTCGCCAGAATGACATTTGTTAATATTTGGTATGTGGTTGGGAGCAATGATATTCCTCTGTAGTTTCACAGTCAGATCTGTCGCCTTTTTTGAAAATGGACACGACTATTGAGGTTTTCCATTTTTCTGGAGTGACTTCCTTATCCCATATTGTTTTGATGAGCTGGTAGATCTGTGGCGTCTCTAACAGATACACACAATACACAAGCGAATAGTGAAGAACACCGAACGAAAATCGAATGAGAAAATACATCAGAGGCGTATACCATCGCGATAGCAAAACAGTTCACATCAGTGGAATATACTTGAGTTTAAAAATCGAATAGCAAAACACGGCCAGTAGCCTGATGTGTTACGCTTAGGTTCAATTTTTGGTGATTCTAACTGTCACAGCGTCAGTTCGAATCACACGTTCTTCACTATCATTCCAAACGCAATAGATCTTTCGAGCGATTGCCTCTCCTTCATGCTTCACAAGATCTGCCGGTATGCAGTCGTCCCCGGGAGCTTTGTTGTTTTTCAATCGATTTATTGCGCCTACAACTTCGTTGAAAGAGGGCTCTGGGATCTGAAGCTCGGCTGTTTGTACATCTGGTGCGTGTATTTGTGGTTGATCGGTGCGTACATTGAGCAGGTTTTCAAAGTACTGCTTCCATCTTGTCACGATATTGTTTGTTTCTGTAACCAGACAGCCGTTTGCATCTCGAATTATTTTGACTCTCCCTCGGTAACCATTTCTAATTGAATTTATGTCGGCATACATACCTCTGCTGTTCTTTGCTCTAGAACTTTCTAGGATTTTTTCGATCCGAGTCTTCGTCTTCCCCCATTCGCGTTTTTTTGCGTTTGAAGAGTCTCATTGTCTCTTTCCGAAGCGTCGCGTATCTTTCTGCGTTGACTTCATCATATCTTTCTAAGTGGATCACTTTGAGGCGTTTTGGTTCTTCGATCTTCGCCCTGCACTCATCGTCAAACCAAGGTTTGGACTTAATCGTTTTCTTAAATCCTAATACCTTTTGGGCTGTTAGTTTAATTGTCTCTCTGATCGATGTCCATTTAGTGTCTACACTATTAGCTTCTTCTTCCTCACTCCTCCCATTCTTTAGAATGCTAAATCTATTCGTTAGTTCGTCTTGATATTCAGCCCTTTTACGCAGGTCTTTTAGTTTATCAATGTCGAACTTTTTGGTCGTCTCTCGTGACTGCCCATGTGGGATTGCTATGTGGCGACTCCTGATTTGCCCCATCACTAGAAGATGATCGGAGTCGCAATCTGCTCCTCTATATGATCTTACGTCAAGGATATTCGAGTGGTGTCTTTTGTCTATGAGGAAGTAGTCTATTTGGTTACGCGTTACGCCGTCGGGTAATATCCACGTGACTTTATGAATTTGCATGTGCTTGAATATCGTGCTTTTCACTGACAGATCTTTTGACGCTGCGAACGTAATAGTTCGAATTCCATTATCATTTGAAACGTCGTGTAGACTTTCTGTACCTATAGTTGGTTGCAAGATATCTTCCTTTCTAATTTTTGCACTGAGGTCCCCGAGCAGGATTTTAACATCGAATGATGAGATCCCATCAAATACTTCCTCTAGGGTCTCGTAGAATGTGTCCTTCGTTTCTTCGTCCGCAGATTCTGTTCGGGCGTGTACGTTTATAAATACATAATTGTACCATGGTCCCTGTATTTTTAGCACAGACATTCGGTCATTAATAAATTTCACATCTTTTACATGGGGCGTAATCTTCTTGCTTATGATGAAGCCGGTTCTGAGGTTATGTGTATCGGTACCTCCACACACCAGTGTAAACCCATTGGTTTCGATTACTTGATGTGGGCGTCGGGTTTCCCGAAGCGCGACGATGTCCATTTTATATTGTTTCGCGTTTTCTACGACCGTCTGTATCGTGCCTGGTTTATATAACGTTCGAACATTCCACGTGCCGACGCGTATATTCCGCTTTTTCCGTTTTTCCCTACGTCTTCTTTTTGCCAAGTCTGTGTTTTCTTGATGATTTGTTCCCTTATGGTAGTGTCGGGTCATCACATCTACGCCTACCGGGTTTTTCGTCAGATTGTTGTTTGTGTATTGATCTTTCATTTCATGGGATCACTCTGGGGTTTCAAATAGTCCGCCATATCAGTGCCCCTCTTTGATATGGTAAGGTCTGCTTACTGCTCTGATTCGACCCGGTTCAGAGAGGTGCCGTTATAATACAGCCGGTATACCCCTGGCTGCAAACCATCCAATGGGCACGGTGACGCGTAACACCCTGAATTAGGGGCGGTAGTTCCTTGTGTGTTACTCCTCGCTAGCCTGTCTGACATGGGTTTTCCCACTGGAAGCGTATGCTTCTGCCAGCATAGCCTGAGTGATTCATTGTAGTTTAAGCCCCCGCACCACGTCAAGGTTTCTACCAAGCGGGGGCTTTTCCAAATAGTCAATGAAGATAATACCACGCGCATCCCAAAACACAGTAGCCATAACATTCCAGCTGATTTCACCGTCTTTGCCTTCTTATGGGCCCGTTCGCCTTTAACAATCCACTGTTTTGACTATTTTTTCGTCTCGGGAGTGTAGTAGTGTATGCACGTTTCATCTACAGTTACTAATCTGCATAGAACTTCATCCGGGCTGCGACGCACGCGCTCCAAAATTTTTCAGCTGAGAGGCATCCATCTCGTAGATATTTTTTTCCTACCAAATTTATCATGCCAAATTGAGACATTAAACAAATTGAAAATCGGTTTTGCATGGACGCTGGTTATTTGAATCTTCCAGTTCCAAACAATATAGGGCGAGCCATACATTTTTGCAAATGGCAACACTTGATTTTTTAAAAACCGTTAGAGGGAGGGGCACGCTAGTGGCAGGGAATTGTACGTCGCTTCATGCAATTTTAGTCACACTGGAACGTTTCACGCGACAACAGCGTGCTTTTTGTGTAAAACAATTTTACAAAAACAACGATTCCTAGGTTACTGTACGACGCCTATTGAATTGAATACGGATTACGCCATGTAACTGAGTGTCTAAGTGTTAATTTAATTAAAGCTTGCGTCAAAAAGTTCCAGCAAACGAGATCGACAACGAATATTAAACAAACAAGGCGGCCACCTTCAAGAAGAAGCGATGAGGACATTCGGGAGGTTGAAATGCATCATGTCAGCGAGTTTTCCAAAGTTTGTGTAGTCGACTGCAGGAATGCCAACGACGAAACGGGGCACATGTCGACGATGTCATTTAAAAAAAATAAATTTCAATAAACGTTTGTTACGTTAAGTAAATGATCAACAAAATAACATTTGTGGTTTTATTTCTATTCATGTTTCAAATGTGCAAAAATGTATGGGCCACCCTATATATTGTAGCGAGCTTAGGGTTCGCTGGATTAATTATTTTTAATAAATAGGAGCCGTTAAATCGATTTTGAATTAATGTAACACTTTATTAGTCCGTTAATAACAACCGTTACATTTACCGTGCACTTAACGATTTCTTGACTTATCGCTTCCGTACTTATCGCGTCTTTTACTGCTTACTTCTTACTTCTTACTTATCGCTTGCTTCACTTTCTACTTCATGCTCATCTTCATGATCTGTGTGCGACGTATTTATACCGTTTCCTTATTCTGATTCATAGCTTTGAATATTCTACTGTCCATAGTCTCCAGTTTTACAGTACTTTCTAGAATATTCTAGTACTTTGTTTCGGACTTTCTCGAATATTCTAGCACTGATTGTTATATGCGTCACAATATTATACTGTCCTGCGCCGACTTCTTGACGCGCTAAGGGCCGCTTCCTGGTCGGCGTTCGGGGTTGTAGTGGGTGTCGGCGTTAGTTGGGTAACTGCTAGTTGTACAAGTAGGAACGTGTAATGTCTTTAGTGGCATTTGTGGTATGCACGAGCTGCATTACCTCCAGTTATGCCCGGTCTACGGGCAGTTGGAGCAGAGTTAATTCCTACTCACGATGTCCATCCTTTTGGGACAACGTCGTAATATGCGGATCCCTTTGCATATTGTACAGAAAGGGGATTGGTTAAAAGCTGCGAGCAATCCCCCGTGATGTTGTCTGCATTACGGCGCATTTGCGAGTGCTTTGTCCCCTCCCGTGAGTGACTCTATTGCTGGGAGTCCCAACTCGAGGAAGTTTATCAATTCTTTCAAGGACGGTAATGACCTGATATGTTTTACAGATTGCTCTCATAGTAATTGGGGGACTTCCTTATGAGTAAGTTGTACGATGATTGGATCTCCCGAGCTTGTGTCGATGTCGAAGCCAATTTATGCATGAAGGGATTCCTGGGTGGCATAGCCTTGATTGAGTTTGCATTATCGCTGGATGTGGTTGGTTCTGCAGGCCATAAGGCAGGTTATTGTAGTTACTGTAATTGTTAAAGATATTTTAACAATTATATTTTATATTTTCTTCACCAAACTCACCCCTAATTAACTTCTTGAAGGAAAAGCAGCTGGTGTGTCTCCGTATTATAGGCACCTGCATCTGTCCTCCACTGTTCCCGAAGAACTCTTTCTGTGACTCGAATCCAGGTCGTCTGTTTCCTGTTGCTATTGCCTTTGTGGAATTCGAAAAAGAATTTTAATCACTTATCAACTATTTGCCTGTATCATCGGACACATCAGAACTTCAGGCAAATTCAGCGTACTGCCGAACTTTACTCACACCTCCAGAGCTCGACACGCATAGGGATTCTGACCCTCAATTGCAGGTGCAATAAAACAACAATGTAAATTCAAGTTGAAAAATATTTTTTATTCTTATTTTAATTGCGGGGCGCGAACAGCTCACACACACACGACTTATTTCGAAGAGTCACTTCTTTTTATTTTCACAATTCAACTTTGTTTTTTTTTCTTTTTTGCTTTTTCTTTCTTTTATTTTAATTTCGAACCACACGCGTTGACGTCTTAATTCAGAAAACCGGAAATCTCGTGTCGTTCCATTCAATATCCTTTTTTGTTCCGCATCCTCAATACAGGACGATTGTTATTTTGTGGAAACGGAATTAGGGAGACTATTAGGGACACTATGGCTGTGTGCAGTATGTTCGTCATTTTGAAATAGGGGTTTTAAATTATTTTAATTATATATCAATTGTATGTGGGAATATTCTATTGTATTTGTATGTGTTGTGTTGATATTGGTAAAGTATATTTATGTGCCGACACGAGACTGCCATGGGGGGGGGGGGGGGGGGGGGGGGGGTGATAATTAAATGAACTTAATTATATAACATAATCCGTTTGTAAGCATATCTGATCGTCAATATATTCCAGGTTGTGACGGAGTTGGACCCTGCATATGGTTGGTGCCGAATCAATCGTTCTGCTTCTCCGATCAAACTAGCTCCTGCATCTTCTTCGCGTTCGATGTTCTCTTCTATTGCCTACTACTTCGACGAACAGCTCACTGAACTCAACCCTTTTCATGTAATTTCTGTCAAATTCCGGTGGAGGTATTTCGGGGAGTTTAAGTCCCGGACTACCATCATGTTCTGCCATCCTTGAAATTTCTTGGGCATGCCGTGGCATCATTCCTACAGTTTAATTAGGCAGCTTTGTGTCTTTTCCTCTAGTTCGTAGTAGTCTACGGTCATCATCACGACATGTATTTTGCCGTGGATACCGTAGATATCTTCCAAATATCGCTCGATGCACTTCTCTTTTACTTAGCAAAATTGATTCGTGGCATCCGTTTCCTTCTTAGTCCTTGCAAGTAACTTTTTTGTTTCTGTGTCAGTTTGACGACTTTCTTGGAATGCCTCTTTTTTTATTATCGGTGAGCTTTTCTTCTGTCCCTTCCGTCGCCATCGCTTCCACCTCGTTAAGTTTTGTTGTGATGTCTTCATGGATATCATGGATCATTTGTATTTGTCCATTGTGAAGTATTGATGGGACAATTCCTCTTGGTAGCTCCTGGGATGGTGCTATCTGTTTTATCTACCCCTCTCCATAGCTGTTCAAATTTCAATATCATTTATTCAATATCACATTCGCACTCCTGGTTCAATTTTATTTCCCGCGATGACTTATTCAAGTCCTTCGTGTATCTTTTTTATTGTGTCTCTAATTGGTTTTTCGCTTTGTTGGTGTCAATTATATTATAGAGAGAGAGAGAGAGAGAGAGAGAGAGAGAGTGAGAGAGAGAGAGAACGCGAAAAAAAATACCTAAAAAGAGTGTGTTTAAATCATGTCGGGGTCACCAAATTTAATCAGTGGCCTTTCTAACGGTTCGCCTAGGGGATGGTATGAAGTAGCCTCTGGTCGGGGCAGGGATTCCTTCATACCATCCCCTTGGAGAATCGGTGGAACAGCCCAGTAATTATTAACACCATACAAGTGAATACATCCACTGTATTAAACAGCCGATCGATGTCAGTATTTCGTCACAAGAAGACCACACAAGTGCCATGCGAGAAAATAAAACTAAACTCTTTATATCAAAATCATCAACCATATCTCAACAGATTTACGTTAGATTAGTCAATAATTAATTTTTATATTAAACAAAACTGAGCGAAGATATGCTCATTTAACCATTAACATCCAAACAACCCCCAAAAATAGAGTTTAAAAAATATATTGTTATCGCTCCCAGTTGCGTCACTTTTGACATCTATGTTAACATGGTTTGAGAGACTTTCCCATCCAATCTGCCATTGAAATGAGACCGTTTTCGAATATTTCCGCGACTTGTGTTCAACTATTGCTGTTAACCTTACGAGGTTTGTTCTTTTCAGACGCAGAGTACTCTGGCGTCTCTGAGAACCCATATACAAGCTAGGTAAATAGCCAAGCTTTCACCTGTATAGGAGTCATGAGGAATATATCCCATGTCGCGTTGCCGTTCTGTGATAAAATTCCAAGTTTCTGTTGTCCCGAAATCGTGGCTCAACCCTTTCGACCCAAAACGATAACCGAATGCATTATCTCCCAATTCTAACCAACTGAACAAATTTCCAATTACAATATTGAAGTCAGTAGATCTGTCAAGAAAATTTTAAGGAAATCGATTTTTTAGATAAAAATTGTCAACTTATTCGCAGATATCGGCTTGTATATACAGGATGGCCCAACTTGGGCGAGCGGATCGGGGAACACCCTAACTTTGTAATTTTTTCTCTAACATCTGTCATAGAATACATGTTTGAAGCTTTAGTCTTAGGAGATTTGTGATATGAAATAGTACACGCTATTCGAATGCGCTGAAGTTTTTCAACTGCACACTTAAAATATTTTTTTAATTGCTAAAATTCAATGCGTTTATTCGCAATTGGGGGCATCGCCGAACAGGTTCTATGCCCTCGATCGCCTATGCACTCGATCGAAATGTTGGAGCATTTTGTTAAATCTCTTTTGTGTTTTCAGTTCTCAAAAAAAAAAAAGAAAACACGTTTTCTAAAGACAATTTTCCTTCGAAAAAAAAAACACTTTTTTCATACCTTTTTTTTTAAAGTACGCCAAAACCATAAAAGTTGACTTTGCAGTTTCAATCTTTGTCTTGAAAATTACTGGCTCAGATTTTTCTCCATTATATGCTATAGAAGTCGAGCCACAGTCGCAAGGTTGCATTACAAAAAAAGAAAGGAAAACTTGTCAACCACAATGAAGCAAAAAAAAAAAAAAAAAAAACTAAAAAATAAATTTTTAAAACCACACTAAAACAAAAAAAAAAAAAAAATAATAATAATTATTATTAAATAAATAAAAAGAAGAACAATTACAAGGATCGTAACACCAAGCCATCAACAGGGAGCTTATGCAGTACAGATGAAGTTAACGGTAATGTGTATGTGTATAATTGTCTTGTTTTGGATCCTTTTGTTAACGGAGATATAAAAAAGCAACTAACTAAATGTAATTGATGTGGCATCAAACATAATCCGAAAACTATACTTATAGAACAGAAAAAAAAATGAATGGTAAAAGATTCTTTCAATTTTGTGTTGGTGGTAGACACCAAAACCGCCAAAGTCCTAAACGGGAAGATTTTATTCAGACAGAGATGTGGAAGTCGAGTCTTGCAATATACGACTTACGTAAAAGTTCGATTGTTGAGGAGCCCCTTTGAAGTAATATTTTATTGGGTGCTATATTGAAAAAGAGAACACACACACACAACAAAACGTTGCTCTAAAAATGCGTGTTCATTTTTACATTTATTTTGTTTTTTCCTTTTACGTCTAATTTTGAACAGTTTCAAAATTATCAGCAAATTACAACAAAATAAAACGAAAACAAATTCCAAAAACGACAACATCAAAATAAGACGTTACAAACATTTTGAACTGAGGGTTAGATTCTAATTGTTTCTCGTGTAGAACTTTGCCGTTGTCATGGACTAAACTGCACACAATCAGAGTAAGAATCTCATTAATTAATATTCTTATCGCTGATGAAACACTTAAACGATTTTCATGGCGCAAAGTTCTTACCTGAAAAAAAAAACAGAAAACAAGTCCGATCAACAGTTTCCACACATCCGGTGATATTGAAAATCCAACTTTGGCACGTGCTAGACCTTTAATGTATGTTACCTCCGATCGTGAAGAAAACTCAACCTTGTTACTGGTTAAAGTTGATAAATATATTTTTATTTACAATCTAAACAATTTGACACACACTTATCTATGCCTGTAAATAGAGGCACTAATCTAACTATTCAAATCCTTTTTCAGTTGATTACATCTAAATTTAACATTTGTATTAAAAATAAGTTGTGTTAAGTTATCAGCATAGCTGCCATCCTCCGGTCCATTCCTCGTCTATGAACGTGCTGCACTAGCGACAGTAGACTATCGATTTGCCAGATTAAAAAATGAACTGAGTAAAAAATATACAAAAACGGTATGACACAGAAGATCAGCCTTAAAAACGCCATGGCCACGCACTAAAGTTAATAAACAGTTTTATATCTAAAATAGAAATTTCGGCACGATCAGTTTTATATTTAAATTTGTTGGGGCACCGTGATTATTTAATTGGGGTGTTGGGCACATACTGACTGGCCGACGTGATAACTTCAACGGACTGGCTGCTTGTTTACTGATTCGTAATCTACAAAAACAACACGAAAAATTCCGATCATGCAAGCTGTGTAGAGTGGCGTCTAGTTTTTTGTTGTTAGGTTGTTATAATCTGTCTGGTACAAGGGAACAACAATTTGTGACAGTAACCCGCCGAAAGTAAAAACAAATACGCTTATCTGTGTTATTGTTATCATGTCTCGTAGATAAGTCTGCTTAAGGGGGGACACCCTTAGACGCCTCAAAATGAGTAATTTTTTTTCAGTGTGTTTAAAGGTCATAAAATAATCGTCTCATTTTGGACTTTTAACATCATTTTGTTAGAACTTTCAAGAGTACAAAAACACCTTTGATTTTCAATTTTTTTTATACTAAATGGCTGCTGAGTAAAAGTTTTCTTCAGGCGTCTATGACGCCAGGTCCAAAAGTGCTGTACTTGTCATTCCTTTTCTATTGATCCAACACAAAAAAATACAATTATTTTCTATTTCTAACATATGGACGGGAAGGATAAACATATAAAATGATAAAAAAGTATAAAATTAAGTGCTACGTACGTTCTTTAATATAATGTTCAGATTTTGTACTATTTTTTCGACAATTTTCATACCAAAAAAGTTTATTTTGACAAAATCAGATACATCCTTCGAGAATGATATAAAGAAAGGCCTCACAAAGCTACAGGCAAATCGATCAATAACTTTTTGAGTTACAGCACGAGCACTTTTTGAAGATACAGGTTCGAGATAATCGCATTTAAAGTTTCAGTACGATAAAACGATTACTTTTAGTGACTCACCGATCAATCAGCGATCCCAGATGCATATAATAGACCTTCTGCTTCATCGAAAAGCTGTTTTTCTGCAAGCTGCTGCTCTTTTCGGCCTCGAGGAGTTGCTTTTGTCTCGAGAAGACTCCACCGATCCTGTCGAATTGTGGGCACTTTATCGGCGTTTTCTGCGAAAACTTGGCATAGGGGTAAATAATCATATCGAGTTTATCGCTAACTCTAAGAGTGGATGTGTAAACTTCATTAATTATCCCGGTAGTGACGAATGTTGAGATTTCAACAATTTTTAAACCAGAATGCAGGTGTTTGGAGACAACCGCCATTAAAACTGTCGTTGGCGTCTGGGTATGGGCACCCAATCATCTTTGGAAAAAATCGTCTCTAGATACGAGGGTTGCCTTTTATATTTCGGGATTAGAGAACAAAAACAAATATTGATCATCGAAAATCACTTTATTGTTTTTCAAAATATTCCCCATGAAGATCTATACACTTTTGCATGCGTTTGAACCAATTGTCGAAGCACTTTTGCCACTCTGATTGAGGTACCTCCAACACATGCATTCTGAATGCAGCAACCGCTTCTTCTCTGCACAATAGGAAATCCTGAACATCTACACGATGTTACAAGGAATCGCTATCGTCGGTAAATTAGCCGACCAGCGACAACCTAGTTCAATAAAGCATATCGCCTGCCGCTACCAAAGTGCAGGCAACCATAATTATCTCGACGAGATAATTCGGAAAATTTATGAGGCTAAAAACCTACAAAGGCTCTATTCCGATCCCACGGTCCCTTTCGAATTTCACACCCATTAGAAAGATCTAATGGATTGTTAGTTTTAACCGAAAGAAGTTAAACAAAACCATGGACCGTACGTCCATTCAAATTGCACGATATCCGTCGGAAATTCTGTTAGCAGAGCGAATAGGGAAATTTCTCCTGTACGGATACAGATACCAGAGTTGAATCGGGATATCTTTTTGGGCAGACGGGCAGTCTAAGTTGGATCGTCCTAGAGGATAGTGAGAAAACCAGACCGAGAAGGTATATCCGCGCTGCATACTCAATCGAATATTACGGATATATCAGCGCCGCGCCATTACTTTAATTTTTGAACGGTCCGCAAGCTTAGTTTCGCGAGATAACTTGAATCCCGGTGTGCCATTGTAATAGTGTCGATTGTTCTTTTTTGTGCAAATTAACGCCTCCTTGCTTTGGGTAGATGTGCTAAAACACCCAGTGACAGTCCACTTGTAATTTAACTAACTGGATGTAACTTTAAAAGAAAAGGACAATTAAAATAAAAATTGAAAAAGAAAACAAAGTATTCGTGTGTTTTACTGGTGACAGCATTTGCTCCAGCGTGTTCTTCCTTGTGTGTGAACAGTGTTCGGCGGAACACTCCGGCGACTAAAGACTACACCCGCTAAAGGCCTACTTAAGCGAGACAAGGACAAATGTGTCCTTCATCTTGTCTCTGGCTTATGGTCAGTATGCGATAACCGGAATTACCCACATCCGTGAATCCGTGAAGATGTTGGGCTCGATCTCAAGATATCTGAAAAAGAAAGTCGGGGTGGTATCTAAGGATAGCGGCGACAGGGTTACCAGTAGGTCTTGAGTGCGGTAGTAAACAGTCTTCGGCGTCTGATAATCAGCACTTTGGTCGGTGTGTGTGTACGTTTGTGCCGTCTTGTACTGTGCATGCGTGTGTGTGTGCTGTGTTAGCAGTCCTATGGGATAGGTTCAGGAAATATAACGTAGAACTGATGTTATTATTATTTCACGTACTGAAAATAATTCGCGACGATGTAAACTCTACGACGGTTGGAAAAGGAATGCAATAGAAATGTAATTTTTTTTAAATATACTTCTCTCGGGAGAGACGAACCTATAGCACCGACACGGCGCCCCGAGATGCCACTACATAACTGTTGCAGTTCCTCTTGAACAGCTTCAGGTTTTAACGCCTCGGGAACACTCGCGGGGGAAGGGATTTGGACTGCTTCCCCGCTCTGTAACGAAACGAGTTCTGATGCAGTGATGTTCGCGCCGTCAGGAGATGAGCCGCAAACTGGTGCGATCCGTCGGATTGTCTTGTGGAGCGCATATAAACCGAATTGCGTGGAATAATACCACGAATCTCCGAAGAACAGTACCCGCAATAATATCTGTAAAACAGACAGACGTCGGCTACGAACTTTCGATTTGATAGTGACTGTAGTCCCGACGTCAGCACCGAGTCTCCGATCAGGCGGATCGCTCCTCTCTGTATGCTCGTAAGTAGGTCGAGGATATGTTTATAGCCGAACTCCAAACAGAGGTCGGCTAGGAGCATCCGATGTGACAGTGACTGTAGACCCGACGTCAGTACCGAGTCCCCGATCAGGCGGCTCGCTCGTCTCTGTACGCTCTCAAGTAGGTCGAGGCTATATTTATATCTGAACTCCAAACAGAGGTCGGCTACGAGCCTTCGATGTGATGATGACTGTGGTCCCGACGTTAGCACCGAGTGCCCGACCAGGTGGATCGCTCCTCTCTGTATGCTCTCATCTAAGTCGAGGTTATGTTTATAGCCGAACGCCAAACAGAGAGCAATATTCGAGCGCGGGTCTAATTTGGGATCTATACAGGATAAGAAGTTGGGCCGGAGTAAAATATGTTTTGGCTTCAAAAAAAAGCTCACTTTTCCTGGGGCTGACCTGACGATGCTCGACACATGTTCATGCCACGATACATTCCCACAGACCGTGGCGGTGAGCAATTTCAAGCCTTCCCCAGATTCGAGGGCCTGGTCATTCATCTTCAGCTCTGGTACCGATGTTCCACTTTTCTTTGTGAATATTGTATATTGTCTCTTCGTTGAATTGAAGTCGACGAGATTGCCCTTTCGCCACTGCAGGATCTTATCCGGATCCCGATTCAGAGAGTCAATCTATCTACATCTCAGCTGGTGTGACGTTGATGCACGAATCGGCCGATCACTCGAAAAAGAGGAAACTGGCGTACTATTGTGGGGGGGTAAGAAGTATTTGCGCCAGACATGGGCGGTCGGTTCACTTCTTCCCCAACGATGTTGCTTGACGAATATCCTGGTGGAGCCGTGGTCACTTGGCTGGTTGGCTCTTCTTAGGTGTCGAGGTCGTTTTGAACGAGTTTTTGTCGTTCAACAATGTCATCATTTGTTCAATTAGTTAATTGTGTTTGGCTGCTATGGGTTCGTATGGTTTTGGATAAAATGTCGAATAACTTGAAATGAAACACTGGTACACAACATTAGAGAAAGGAGTTTCACTTTATTTGTACAGATAAACAAACCCTAAGCACTTTCATTTGGTATTTTAACAGCGGTGCACATTATGAAAATCCGACAATAATAACTTGCTGACCGAACGGAATTGGAATGGATCTAATTTAAAATCAAACTCATTTTAAGTCTTTAACGGTTTGTTTTTTTGTTAGATTTCGGTAGGAAGGTGGAAATCTTCAAAAGATACCTCTAGACCGATTCAGGGGTATGCCGGGTTTTTACCGACTAAAACCACCTCCCGCCAGGCTCATATTCCCGTTGATCCCCGCGGGACTTTCTTTTAGATATTCCATCGCGTGGCGGGACGGAGTTTACCTGTTACTCCGCTCGTCACGCCGCAACTGCTGCATTATTTCACAGAGAATACCAATGGTTACGGAACATGCCTGTTTTGAACTAAGCATGTATTCTATTACTCCAGCCAGAGTAACTGTCCGTCTCGTATGTCTCTCCAACATCGTTCGTGCTGTCTCGAATCTCATGCACTCTGAGTACGTGTTCCGCATCCGTGTGCACCAGTGTGCACACACTGCGGTTGTTGAATAACGATTCGTTAAGCGATGTGACCATCCGCGATGATGTTTGAGTAAAGACTGGTCCCAATTAGGGATGAAATTGGATTTTTAATTTTTGCACTCGACAACCAAAAGAGAACATACTTCTACTCGCTCATTGCCACATCCGTCGGTGTGTGGTGAATTTAGTTGGGTGTGCATGAATTAATGTAGTTCTGGGCGGTACCCAGTGACCTAATTCGGTAATATGGTGTTTTCAGAGTACATTGATCTGTACGAAGACAGAACTGTGAAAGAGAGGAAAATTAAGCTGGTGCTATTCGCCTGCAAAAAGAGAGCATTGATCCCATGCGAATGGATGATCTGAAGGAAAGTCAATAGGACGCCGCAGATGCTTGGGAAATAATCAGCGTGAGAACCAGACTCTAAGACGCTGAAATAACCCTAGCGATTTTGCTATGATGCAAGAGCGTCGTTCGTTTAGACTTGTTGTTGCTAACCGACATTGTGTGATTTCCGATGGGAATCTCATGGGCTAGCAAGATGGAGTTGTCGTAGGGCAAAAGAGTAGCTAAACTCAATTATGCATTATCTGCATAGGATAATGAGTTTAGCTATGCGTTCCTTGGGAAATCAATGATTCTCAGGTGAATACCGAACGGTGGGATAGGGGTTAGTATGATACGCTGAAAGCGGTCGAAATAAGGCGGAAATTGTGGTTGGAATTGTGGGTTGGTTCTCCATGTAGTATAGAGAACCCCCACACTATCAACCGCAAAACTGAACAGCCTGTTATCCGTTGTCTCCAACAAATCATTTATATGAAGCAAAAACAAGGTTGGAGCCAAAATAGAAACCCGAGGCACCCCTGAATTAACAAGATACATATCTGAACAGTCGCCGTCGACAACAACCCGGGTCGATCGATTTTCGAGGAAGCTCGTCGTCTAGTCGCAAAGCTGCTGGGAAACTCCGTACGAATGAAGCTTGCTGAGCAATGCCCCGTGCCAGACGAGGTTAAAAGGCTTCGAGATATCCAGTACGACCGCCCTTGACTCACCATGCCGCTCAATCGCAGATGATTTTTTTTTTTTGTTATTGTTTTTACCTTATTTCTAACTTAAATACTAAACTAATTTTTTTTTTTACCTTAACTCTACCTTAAACCTTACATCTAAACTAAATCTTCGAAATGCTAAATCTATGTAAGCTTTCTGTTGTTTGTTGGATTTTATTATTATTATTATTATTATTATTATTATTATTGCTTCCCCTTTTTCAGTTTTATATGGAAACAGGTTTTTAATTGCCACTCAACCACCACAATCTCTGGTGTTGCTTATTAGTGTCTTTTCGATCTTTCTGTGCTACTGCCCTACTGAACTGCAGGCGCTCTTCATCTGTGTGCACGACATCTCGATTGTAACATATTCGTTTATCTATGCCTGACCTACGCACGTGATAAATCAACGGTATAGCGGATTCCTTTTTTTATGAGGCCGTTCATGTGAAGACTAAGGAATGCTTCTGGTGGAATAAAGCCAATGCGACGCACTCCCTCATAATACATATTGTTTGGATAATATGCACCCAAAATTAAATCGTCTGCGAGCTCATTGATCTCCTTGATCATAAAGTGATTCACTCTGTTTATATTGGGGCCACTGTACAACGCTTCATTGGGATAGTATTTTTTGTGATCGGAGTCAGGAGTCCGATGGAAGTTAATCTTTTCCATTAAGCTAGGTCCCATATTAAATCACACTGAACATCCATACAAGATCATCGGTCTGATGAAAGCCATGTAGCATATAACTTTAACTCTGCTCTCAAGTTGACTACTATGAAACAGTCTTCTTGTCATGGCATAAGCTTTCTTTGCCCTGGCCAGCGCAGCCTCCACATGTTTGTTAAAATATAGATACTGATCCAGGCAGATGCCTAAGTATTTGACTACATTTTTGGTTTCCAGTGTTTGTTGGTGTCGTCCCATAATAGCTAGCTTTCGCCAGTTTTTCCTGGTGTCTCTGGTAGCTTCAGCCAGTGGTGTTCTAAAGAGGATGGTTTCACACTGGATATTGATTTTGAGTTTCCAGTTGTCGCAGTATCGCTGAACATCATTGAAATCCCTTTGTAATAATCCGTTAATGATTTCAATTTTTGGAGCTGTTCTGTATATTATCAGATCGCCTGCATACGCAATAGCCTGATGAAGAGATCTTACCAGGTCGCTAGTGTAAATATTAAAAAGGATCGGAGATAACACCGCTTCCTGTTGCAGACCGTTTTCTATATTGTAAGTAATGTTGGAGGTCACATTGCCACTTTTGACGACGAATTTCCTTTCATTCAACATGTCGTATGGTATATACAGTAGTGGTTTATGAATGTCTAGTCTCATTAGCTTGTAGTATAACCCTTCTAGCCAAACGATGTCGAAGGCCGTCTCCAAGTTAATCAAACAGTCACCTGTGCACTGTTTCAGATTTTTATTCCACTGAATGTCTGAAACCAGTTTAGCTGCGGCATGTGTGATTTCATGACCAGCTTTAAAACCAAACTGGTTATTTGGAATAATATTATTGTCCTCAACCCATTTAAGTAGAGCCTCGTTTAGAACCTTTTCGAATACTTTACTGATACTCGGTAACAAACTGATCGATCGCAGATTTTTTGGGTTTGTTCTGTCTTTCCCTCTTTGTTGCAGTTCCGCAACATATATATTATATCTTATACCAGTCGGAAAAAACATACAACACGGAGCGCCACCTATTGCTGAATAGACAAAAGCAAAATGGTCGATTTATGTGACGTTTTCCATGGTACTGTTTTCACGCAGTGCTGGTTTTACTGTTTTCGTACACAGTTTGTTTTGATGTTAAAGCAAACATTTTGATTTGTATACGGTGCTTTCAGCACCTGTTGTTTATAATGTCTAGATCAGAGAGGTTTGTGCTACACTGTTTTTTACGTTTGATATAACTCTAATCATTTTTTACTTGTTAACGTGCTTTAAATCGTAAATAAAGTTAAATTAATGTATGTTTAAAAAATGTGTTTAATCACTGCCCAATGCGGCAGTCATTCGCTGGGCAACAACGCCATTATTTTGCTGTTCTGCTCGATGCAGGAATAACCCACCTTTTGCTGTTTCCCAGTTGGCGAACCATCGGCAACAACGGAGTTGCGGTTCCCAGCTGGCGAAACACTCTTTTTGGTAACGGTTGGATGATGGCCGTTTTCCAACGTACTGAATAGTGTGCGTTGTTCAGAGCGTTTTTAAACACGACGGCATATATGTCCATTGCGATTGGAGGAAGATGTTTGAGTACTGTATTGGGTACTCCATCGATTCCATCTGATATTTTGTTTCTTAATGATGCAAAGACGCCATGCATGTCTTCACTAGTGATCAAAAGGCTGTTAGCGCTTTTGACAGTGATCTCGGCGTTTGCCGAAATTTCATTACTGAATTCGATAAAACCATGCTTTTCTGATCGCCACTGTGAAATGTCATTTCGAAGATGACGATAATTCAGTAGAACTCTCTCCCCCAAGTCATGGTTGCGGCGAATTACTTCATTTGCCTTGTACAGTTCTTGAAAGACGGACCCTTCGCAGATGTCCATATATCGGTTATAAGTGTCAAAAGGTCTCCCGTAGACCGCCTGCTACGGAATCCGTATTGACGATCATTCAGAAGTCCGTTGCACTCCAAATTAACTCGATATTGATGACCTGTTTCATTACCTTAGATATCATAGACAGTCATGCTATCGGTCTTTAATTTTGTGGGAGACACTTTTGCCTGGCTGAACTCGAGGGATGTTCTGGCAGGAAAGGTCACTCGTTAATAAAATAAGTGAAAGAGTGTGCCAAGAACCGGCGATAATTCTGGAGCACAGTTCTTAAGGAGTATTGCTGGTATACTGTCCGGGCCGGTTGCCTTCCTATAGTCCAGCTGACGTAGAATGCGTTGAATATTATGCGGGCGGAAGCTCACATTGACTGCGCCGGCGCCCCCACAAGTGGTTCCAAAAGACCGTCATCGAGGTATGAATTCGCGGAAAATAAATTCGCGAACTCATTAGCTTTATCTTTTGAATTTGCGACTAACGTTCCGTTGTCCGTCACCAATAGGGGAAAAGAGGAGGAAGTGAAGTTACTGCTGACAGTCCTTGCCATTGACCAGAAAGGACGCGAACCAGTTGGACACTCAAGGACTTTATTGGTCACTCTGTCGTTGTGAGCCTACTTCGCGATATCAATCACCTGATTGCACGCGTTTCTTATTACCAAATTCGTTCTGTTAACCTCAGTTGGATTGGAGTCACTGTTTAATAGCTCTATTTTTTGCCGCTGTAATCTGCTCGCATTTTTTATCAAACCAAGGTTTATCAGATGATCTTCGTTTGATGGAGTGTGGAATGGAAATCTCCACCCCGAGAAGAATAATCTATGTGACCGACTCCGCGCATGCGTTAACATCAGAGTCTCCAAAGCAAACCTCCGACCAAGGAAAGGATGCCAAGAAATCTCGCAAATCGTTCCACTTGGCAGCACCATACCTCCATATATGGCGAAGCTGCTTAGGTCGGATATTCGCTTAAAATGCAAGTGGTTGGGCGACCAATACCAGGCAGTGATTTGAGTTTTCCAGTGACGCAGCAACTTCCACGGTTCGGATGCCAACAACAGATTCAGGGTGTTCGCCTAATCGCCTCGGGTATCCGGCACCCGTGTAGGTTCCTCCACGAGTTGAGTCAAATTGCGGCTAACAGCAAACATCTCCGCCAGCCTTCCAGCCTTGTCGATTCTGTTAGAATGCACCAACCAGTCGGAATTGTGCACATTAAAATGGCTCAGGACGACAATTTCAGGAGCTGAGTGGTTGATCTGTATCCATTCGACGGTATGTGAAAGATTGTTCGAAAAGTGTCGCTGGTCGATCGTCATTCGGGGAGCGGTAAAGACAACAAAGAAATTTAACAGAATTCCGTAGCACAACCTTCAACCACATGATGTCCATATTATTGGGTTCTAACGCCTTCATTCTTTGGCAAGCCAGATCGGACCGTGTGAAGACGCAGACTCCACTCTTAAAACGGAATCTCGAATGTAAGTTGTATCCTGAGCAATGAAGATATGTCGAGTCAGTTGACGAATCGATCTGGGTCTCGGTTAGGCAAGTATATCAGGCTTCGTTGTGGACGGCGTTTACATTCGCATTGGTGAAACCGATGCCCACGATGTTCCTCTATTATAGAGGGGAATGTTGTTAGGAAGGGTGCTTTCTTCGGTTTTGTGCTGCCGAAGAAATTGTGGTAGTCGGATGGGAAGAGATTGAAAGAGGAAAAGGTCAAGAACGCAAGACGTACATGTAGGTTCTCGCTGTTCTGAGTGCTTCCGAGGTAGTTGCATGCTAATTGTAGCAAGTACTCGTCAATAGGGATAATGACTTCTTCGTATAGGCGAGAGTGGGGGTAATGGCGACCGTCAGGACTTTTAGAGGTGGTTGGTGCATCTTCTGAGGAATTTCCTTTCGAAAACTGGAACTCTTTCGATTTGGGCCGAAGATATACAGGACTGTATGGGAAAGCCCTACGATATACCAGATCGGATTAGCTGTTTATAGTTTGTTGCGAGTTTAGTGCTTTTGGCTGACATGTACACTAGGACGTCATCCGCATAGTATATCTGGTTTACTCTTCCATCCACAGGGCGACGAATATCCGAGGTGTAGATATTAAACAACCGGTCAATATAACAAACTATTGCCAATTAGTTTGATGTAAATACGACAGCAGTTTGATACGTTAGCAATGTTTTGAATAAGATATATTTTTCGCAAATAAGCATTTCATATCTCAACATATTCTCCTTTTAGCTCGATACATATACATCTACAGATACGTGGGCCACAAGTCCCGAAAAATTCTCCTACGCCTGCACGGCGATCGAAGGACACGACCCGTCACAGAAGTTGTGTGTCGATGCATCAACTGGATGTACACAAACGGTTGGCACAGCTGCGCCAGATGTCGACAAACATCACGTCTCCGGCGATAAGCGAATTGCCGGAAAACCAACCCGTCGACAAAACCTTTGCCCCTGCCGCAATGTACTTCGCCTAAACAAAGGCACTAACTTTTCGGCATTCAACAATCGCGATTTTGCTGTCCACTCCTCGGATACTCGAAAATAGCCTTCTCGTCCCGGTGACGATCAAATTTAGACTGCCAGTCGATGTGTGTGTCTTGCTGATCGCGAGGTGACTTAGAACCGTGAACCGTGTGTCGTTGTTTATCGTGTTTTATTTACATTAAATTATAATCAAAGCCTATGGAATTGATTGGCCTAGAACAAACAAAAGAAAAAAATGAATAAAAGACGTTTGTAAATAAAACAACTTTTCCGTGTTTCATTGTTGTCCGTGTTCCAGTGCGATTCTCTCCTTCTTGCAAACAGTGTTCGGCGGAACACTAGGATAATCTAAAAACAAACGCTATAATTGGTGACCCCGACGTGATCTGTACACACAGCAAACACTTCCCATAGTAAAGCAGAACTTCACACACGGTCACGACTTCCGCATAGAGCACAGCCTCCGACGTTTTCTCGTTTCTCTCGTTCGTCCGTCGTCCGCATACGAATCTGATCGTAACGAAGTTATTGCGGCGGGAGTGGTGCGGCGATTCTAACAGATACGCACACAATTCACAAGCAAAAATAGTGAAGAACACCGAACGAAAAGTCGGATAAGAAAAATACATCAGAACCGCATACCAAGCGATAAAAAAAAAATCACATCCGTGGAGTATAGTCGAGTTTGGAAATCAAATTCTAAACACGGTCAGTAGCCTGATGTGTAACGCTTAGGTTCAATTTTTTTCGTGATTCAAACTGTAATAGCGTCAGTTCGAATCACAGGATCTTATTCACTATTATTTCAAACGCCATAGAACCGTTTAGATTCCCAAATGGTTCGCGAAGGATGAACCAAAATGCTTTGGGAAGAATGTAATGTTGCTTGATGCCATGGCAACATGATGATCTTGCCGTGGGTTTATATTTCAGGTGGGAAATGGTTGAAAGAGAGTTTTGTACTGCTCGTATGCCGGTAAGAGATAATGGCTGGAATGTATTTTATCGCAGTTGGGAGTGGGGAGTTGGGTTAGGAAAAATGGGTGGTTTTTCGGTGAGCCTTAAAGAACCCCCACAGTTCTTTCTGTGTGTGGACAGTGTTCGGCGGAACATTTCAGAGACTTCGACTAAAAGACAAAATCCGCCAAATTTGTGACCCCGACGTGATCGTTGTCGTGAAGTTCTGTTTACTATGGGAAAGTGTATGCTGTGTGTACACAGATCACGTCGGGTTTTTTTTTTATTTTTTTTTATTAGACTTCTCTCGGGAGAGGCGAACCTATAGCGCCGAGTGGGTGTCCCGAGATGCCATCAAATAACTGTTGCAGTTCTTTTTGAACAGTTGCAGGTTGTAAAGCTCCGGGAACACTCGCGTGGGAAGGGAGTTCCACAGTTTTCCCGCTCTGTAACGGAACGAGTTCTGATGCAGGGATGTTCGCGCTGTCGGGAGATGAACCACAAACGGGTGCGATCCGTCGGATTGTCTTGTGGAGCGCATATAAACCGAATTGCGTGGAACAATACCAAGAATCTCCGAAGAACAGCACCCGTGATAATATCTGTAAAACAGACAGAGGTCGGCTACGCGCCTTTAATGTGATAGCGACTGTAGTTCCGACGTCAGCGCCGAGTCCCCGATCAGACGGATCGCTCGTCTCTGTATGCTTTCAAGTAGGTCAACGGTATGTTTAGGAGCCGAGCTCCAAACATGAGAGCAATATTCGAGCGTGGGTCTAATGTGGGATTTATATAGGAGAAGAAGTTGGGCCGGAGTAAAATATTTCTTGGCTCTAAAAAGATAACTCAGTTTTCCTGAGGCTGACCTGGCGATATTCGACACGTGTTTATCCCACGATACATTCCCACAGACCGTGACGCCGAACAATTTCAAGCTTTCTCCAGATTCAATGGCCTGACCATTCATTATCAGCTGTGGAACCGATGAACCACTTTTCTTTGTGAATGTTGTATACTGGGTCTTCGTTGCATTGAAGTCGACAAGGTTCGCCTTTCCCCACTGCAGGACTTTTTCCAGATCCCGATTCAGAGAGTCAATCTGTCTGCATTTCAGCTGATGTGGCGTTGATGCACCAATCGGTCGATCACTCGAAAAGGAGGAACAAGCGTACTATCATTCGCAAAACTGAACACTTTGTTATCCGTTGTCTCCAACAGTTGTTGCGTTAAGCAAGGATAGTGAAGACAGTGATTTGAACATACGGTGAAATGAGTGAGAAGCGAAGCAATGAAACACCAGGCTACTGGCTGATGTGGAATTGTTCTGTTATCGCTATGGTATACGGCTCTGATGCATTTTCTTATTCGATTTTCGTTCGGTGTTTTCACTATTTGCGTATGTATTGTGTGTGTATCTGTTAGAAACGCCACAAACTCTTCATTCGACCTTTATCTTTTCCCGCCCAGGCATTTCTTCAGGTTTGGAAACAGGAAATAGTCGCTGCGGGTTACATCTGGAGAATATGTTGGCTGGGGTAGCAGTCCGTTACCAGATTTATAGGAAAAATGTAAATACAAACATTTTTGACCCGTTTCAATGCAAATATCGTAATTCTTACCCCAAAAGAATTAAAAAAATTCTCTAAACCAGGGCCGCGATTAATAAATACACAAATATTTATGTAAAAATAACCCTTGCCAGCAAATTTGCCGTTACCTTATCATTATATACCTATGCACCTGACAATTCGTTGAAAGGGGGTTTCGGCCAACTAGAGCCGAATCCAAATTCAATGAATCGGTAAATGGTAAGGTGAGGGTAAATTTCTGTCCTCATATAAAAGGACGCGAATGAGCAAAATTCGCTCCTGTTTTTTTTTTTAAGTTGGTTGTGCGAGGACTCGTGTAGTATTTAAATTTTCCTGTGTTCGTTTTAAGTAATTAATAATGAAGTTGCTGATTATTCGAAATACAAAGGAAAAAAAAAGTAGCTAATTTTATTGTGTGCGTATCCCAGAACCTACAGAGTTTGGAACAACTGAAATTTTACAATTAGCATAGTGTGGGATAGCGTGAATTTACATTTCCATTGAAGTATTTGAGCAAACGAAGGTGCTTCTGATAATTGATTACCGATGCAACATTCGTCAAATAGTCGAGTGCGAGATACATCCAGGGAAGAGTGTCTATTAATCCCAGAGCAGTTTTTACTCTGACCGGGACCTAACAATGGGCTAAACCACCATCAACTCCAATCAACCTACAACGTAAGCAGTAGCAGTTTACGAACCTCACAGGGAACACCTCTATACCCAACGCAAATAAGTGAGTATATCCCAGCCATGAACATATGAACATCTACATGTAAGAGAGACTAATTGTCTTCTTCATTATATGAGGTTTAGGTTTAATTAAATAATTTTTTGGGTTCAAATGAAGGAAAGATTAACCGTCATATTTTTCCACGTGCATGCATATCGAGCTAGATGAGCTTTGAAGCCTTTAAATTTATTACACCTTGGCACAATAGTTAAAGGTACTTTAATGTGTTTATCAGTGCCAACCCGGGGTAATAGGTAGATTTCAAACTGACGTTTTAACTGCGAAAGTAAAGAGATCGTCTAGATTAGCAACCATTGGAGGCCAACAAAGCAAGGTTCAATATTTATCTCCGGGTTGCATTCAATCAAGTGAAGGTCATAATAGTAATCTCTTTTTTTTACCAAATGTGATTTAACTATTTCCAATCTTATTGTTATTTCTTGAACAGTCTTTTCCAAAAATGTTAGGGGGAATTACACAACGTGCTTATTATTCGACCTACCTACACCATGTTCTACGACCTAATTAAATTTAATGTTTTTCAAAAGCAATATGCAATCTGGACTGTAAATTATGAACTAGAATAAAAAACAAAACATAGCCTGGGACGGAAATTCGTGCTAACTCTTTAGATACGTGCTTGCACTTAATTCGCAGCAATCACAATTTGTTGCTTGGAAGTTGGTTTTATCTGCGGCACGTCATATATTGCAAGATAACAGTGGCGACAAAATATAACTTTACGTTTAGTATCTATGAAAACTAATTGAATTCACAATGGGACTCTAGTAATTAATTATTATTTTTTTTATTTCTCCTTTCCTCGGGGTAGCAGCAAAAAGTGCATAACCTGCCAAATGAAATAAATGCAACTCATTGTATCTGCTTGTGTTATTGAGAATTTGTAGAGTTGTAGAATTGAACAAGTGGACCGTTTCCGATTTTTCTTCATGATTTATATTATATTGTGACGCATATGACAATCAGTGCTGGAGTCTTCGAGAAAGTCCGAAACAAAGTACTAGATTATTTTAGAAAGTACTTGAAAACTGGAATGGAAAAGTCGAGACTATGGACAGAACGGACAGAAACGAAACACCGAATCAGAATGAGGGAACGGTATAAATACGTCGCGCACAGATCATGGAGTGGAGTAAGAAGAAGAAAGTGAAGCAAGCGATAAGTCTTGAGTGAGAAGTAAGAAGTAGAAGGTCAGGCAAGCGATAAGTAATGAGTAAGAAGTAATAAGTGTGGAAACGATAAGTACGGAAGCGATAAGTGAAGAAATCGTTAAGTGTACGGTAAAAAGTAACGGTTGTTATTAACGGACTAATAAAGTGTCACATTAATTCAAAATCGATTCAACGGCTCTTATTTATTCAAAATAATTAATCCAGCGAAACCTAAGCTCGCTACAATTGGTGTCAGAAGTGGGATTAATTATTAGTGAAGTAAATAAGTATGTGAAAGTGTGTTGTGACGATGTCAGATCGACATTTGGAGGATCTTCGCGTTCCTGACTTGAAGAAGGAACTTGAGGACCGGAATCTGGATAGCAGAGGACAGAAGCAAATTCTTCGACAGCGCCTGCAAGCAGCAATGGAGGAAGGGGGTATTGATGTCGACACATGTGTTTTTACGATTGGACCAGACTGTCCGGATGGAGAAGAAACAGCGAGTCAAGATGGTGCCAATGTAACGGAGAAGAGTTCGCCACAGTTGGACATTTCGGAGATGCTCAGGATGATGATGATAAAATTAGATGCGCGAGCTGGAAAATTGGATGCGTGGGCTGCAGACGTTAATGCAAAATTGGACGCGCGAGCTGCAAAATTGGATGCGCGAGCTACAGACGTTAATGCAAAATTGACGCACGAGCTGCAGAGTTTAAGGCAAAATTGGATGCCCAAAGGCAGTGTATAAAAGAATTCTGGGACTCAGAAACGGAGGAATCTGAGGATGAGGAGAAATTGGAGCCACATGATAGGAAGAAACTCAGGAAGAGCAAAGCTATGCCGACAGCAGTGAGGAAGAGGAGGAAGATGACGATGATGTGTTATGTGAAGAACTGAAGGATCTCATCGATGATAACCCGATTGAAGAGGACGGCAGTGATGGTGAAGACACTGATGCTCCAGGCCGTTCCCCGAAACGGATTTACAATGATGATGACGAGTTGGATGACCGACTGGAAGACGACGACTGTGACCTTATTGAAGAGAATCTTGGTTTGAAAGTCGAACGCAGAAAGCGTCCCAAGCACTTTGCACAGAGCTTTCTCATACCCAAATATTCGTGAATGATATGATGTACACGTTCAGTTGATATCTTTAGAGTGCCTGCTATTTCATTCAATTTCAATTTACGGTTATTCAAAATCATTTTGTGGATTTTTCTAATGTTTTCGTCGGTAACAACCTCTTTTGGGCGTCCACTGCGTTCACCGTCTTCGGTGCTCATTTCACCACGTTTAAACTTAGCATACCAATCCCTGATGGTTGATTTTCCTGGGGCGGCGTCTGGAAACTCGTCATCAAGCCAAGTTTTTGCTTCAACTGTATTTTTTTCCTTCAAAAAGCTATATTTTATCGACACGCGAAATTCCTTTTTATCCATTTTTTTCACAATAACAGAAGTTGCTTCACTCAAAATACTATAATTCACAAACTAATGATCCGACATCTGTCAAATTTATACACCCGCCTTTTGAAGGTTAGGGCTAACTAAAAATCATATGGATTTAATTCTAGTGCCGCCATCTATGTGGCCGGGGCGACTTTTCAATTGACCTATTATTTGAATTACAGTACGGGAATGCATTACCTCTAAAAAAGTACCTCCTCATATCGCTGGTGGAGGACATGCTGGGGAGTATCTGAAAAGAAGATTGGAATATAAATACACCAAAAATCTAATCTTAATTACAGAGTTTACTCGAAAGTTAGGAAATATACAATTACACGTTATCCTATGAATAGAAAGGCATAAATAGAAAGTGACCCTAAATAGGAAGGCTTAATCCGAGGAGCTACCCAAACAGAACTCTCAATGGTCTTGCTACTGTTTCGCCTTTTGTAGACGCAAATGTTTTGTTGTTTTAGCGACGTGTCCAACGACATATCAACACCGTGGTTCTTTTGTGTGATCGTTCTCAATTTTGCTTGTTACTTCCGTCGCCAAGGTGAGGCGTTGCTTACAGTAACAATCTATACTCCAACTTATGTTTCAAAATTATACAAGATTTTCACCTTCGGCTTTACTTGGTGGCGTTAAGGTTGACTTTTTTTTTAAATCATGTGATGTAATACAATGTTCGATTAGAAATCAAATGATTAATGTTATATGGCTAATGACCTCAAACGCAGTTTAATACGCTATACTAAAACGTTTTTGTGGCTTGCGTTGATATTAAAGTCTAATCTTAAACAGAGTACTACCATAATAATGTTGCCGCCTGTTTTTAGTAGAACCCTTCGATATTCCAAGCAATTTCGTTTGATTTCTCCCTAAGGGTACACCATAGAAAATTAAACGGATATCTTAGTTCCGTCGGACGGAACACATGCATAAATAGCGAATACTCGCCCTTAAGAGGCATTAATTATATCTTATATGTTATATGTGGATAAGGTCTATCCTTCGGTCGATATAAATTTCCATTACTCCAACGATAAGGAAATTTGAGTTAATCACTTGAAAGGATATTTATAGAATAAAAGCGTTACAACGATGACAGCTTATCCACAATTGCTCTCAATCCTCCAAGGAATATGCCCACTATAGAAAGTGGGCATTAACTTGGTAGATGGATTTATGAAATAATCTAAATAATAGTTGCACATGAGAATTGCTATTAAATTGATCGTGATAAAAGAGCACTTTTTGGGATTTATGTTTTTATTGGCCTATTGTGATTAGGTCCCCCATTAATCCCCATATGTAATTTTGTATGTGAAATGTTACCGAATATTTAACCGCTGGCAAGGAGTATGCCATCAGGGATTTGCTTAAGCTTAAGTTTATTATTAAGAATTAATGGTCGATATCTCCACCGAAGATAAAAGCACACATTGTTAATCTAATAAGCGGTAGCTGATATGTCCTTCACGGTGTATATGATGGTTGTATTGCTTAATATCAGGTTTAAGAGATGGCTTGCAAGCAACTAATTTAAAAATGTTACCTTCAAAAAAAAATTTTACTAAAAATATGTCTATCCAGATACGTACCTGGAATGGCGAGACGATTGTAACATGTAGGCGATTGTGTATTTAAGTTCTACTGACGACTTTGTAATATTGCGGCGATTGGATAATAAATTAAGCGCTTTGGTTTCCAAATGCGATTGTTGGAAATGGAACGCGCATTA
Organism: Microdon myrmicae; assembly: GCA_963931805.1. Classification (NCBI taxonomy): domain Eukaryota; kingdom Metazoa; phylum Arthropoda; class Insecta; order Diptera; family Syrphidae; genus Microdon; species Microdon myrmicae. The sequence goes on from OZ007497.1 coordinate 121,554,857, forward strand.
ACCCAAACAATTTTAATTGTGTTTATTCGAATTTTTAACGGTATCCTTCAAAAACAATTAAAATGTATTTTACTACACAATCGGACTGTTGTCTTAAAGTGAAATTATTTGTGATTTACCTTGTGTTGAATGTACGGCTACAGGGGAACTCATCTACGTAGGATAAAGCGACCGATTTGCAGCCAGATCGCTTGTGCGTTTCATAATGCTCCTTTGATGGCGTCAGTGTGTTGAAACACTTTTTGGTCCGTTTATTTTGGTTGCCTTTTTCTTGTTATGTTCAAGTTTCAATTTTGTTTATTTGGTTTTATTTTTCAATCCCCATGAAGGCACCGTTATGTTGCATTCAACTGAAATAAAGTTTTGCTGCACATCGTACATCTCATGTGTTCTCATTGTGTTACACCTCGTTTTGCAACCACTCCCAGAACAAGCTAACAGCCAATCTGCACACAATGCAATTCATGCCTCTCAAACAATTAACTCTCACAAGTATTTTGCATACAATGCAAAATACGACTTATTCCCATATCATATTATTCATAAACACCAACCGGCGCAAGGCGCCGATCATGACTAACGACCCCAAGGTCGTTCGCTGTGACCATTCCGCTGTGTCGCCAAAAAACAAAGCGAGCACCCGACAAGCTCATGTTTCGACTTCACGTCATTACGATGTTAAACAAGTTATATGACACAAGCGGTATTATCAAAGGCCACGAACGACGAAGTAATCGAGCGTCGGTTAAGTGCTGAGTTCGGCGAAGTAGCGAACACAGCAGTGAGGCGCAGTTAATCGAATGATACGATTAGCACACACCGGCAATGCCCTATAATTGGTTCTCCGCATGAAAGCAATTAAGTAATTGCGCAATTCATTACCGCTGCATTTTTAGCAGGGTAAACTTAACAAGTACTGAAAATGCAAAAAACCTCTGGCAGGCAAATAACCTCAAAATAGGTTACACGTTCTGATAGAGGGAAATGCATCGGCTTCAGTAATTCGCGAGTAAATTGGTATATAAAGAGAAGGTTGCGAATTGGTGAAAAATTTAATTATCATTATTATTATTAGTGTAGTAATATAGTAAGAAGGTTGCGGCCTAGCGCGTGCACAGCGGCCCTTCTTACTACTAAGTTTAAGTACTTCATCTAAACTAAAAGTGTCGTTTAAACTAAGAATAATTGTAAAAATGATGCTTGTACAGTGAAGCTGTTGTTATTAAGGAAGGCCAGCTAAGAATAATTGTAAAAGTGATGCTTGTACAGTGAAGCTGTTGTGATTAAGGAAGACCAGCTAAGACTAATTGTAAAAGTCATGCGGGTAAAATTAAAAGAAGACTAACTAAGAATAATTGTAAAAGTGATGCTTGTACAGTGGAGCTGTTGTTATTAAGGAAGACCAGTTAAGACTAATTATAAACGTGATGCGGTTGAAATTAAAAGAAGACTAACTAAGAATAAAAGTGATGTTTTGCTATCGAAGAAGAATAATTGTAAAGTGAAGCTGTTGATATTAAGGAAGACCAGCTAAGACTAATTGTAAAGTGATGCTGTTGAGATCAAAGAAGACAAATTATAAAAGTGAAGCTGTTGATAATATAGGAAGCTATTTGTGAAACTTAAGAACGTGCTGCTTTAATTACAACCCACCAACACCGGAGGGAAACAAAGAGACCATAGAAGAAGCCACAACCTCGGAAGACAACTCCCCATCAGAGCAACAGGCAAAACCGGAAGGAAGCACACTGACCCAAGACACGTAAGCAATCTCCAGTTAATAAATGTTAGATCCAGATACGGCATCCTTAATGAATAAACATTACAAACTTTAGTTAAGACATATTAAATCCAGATACGGCATCCTTAATGAATAACTATTACAAACTTTAGTCAATAAATGTTAAATCCAGATACGGTATCCTTAATGAATAAATAATACAATCCCTAATGAATACATATGACAATCCTTAGTGAATAAATATCACAGTATGAATAAGTACTACAATCCTTAATGAATAAATCTTAAATCTAGATACGGTATTCTTAGTGAATAAATAATAAAGCTAAAACCGAATTTTACAATCTTTGATGGATAAATATTGAAACCAAATGTGGTACGAGCCATAAAAACGCTATTACCCTGTGGCCCCCGACGTGATACAGGGACTAAACAAAATAAAACATTTTCAGATAACTAAAAATTAAATGTTAAAGTCAGAGGTTTACACTCTGGTATTACAATGGTTAGTGTTACGGCCACAACCACCCATCTCATAGAAATTACCCTTTTGGAGCTAGTCTCCACCACTAACGGCGATACACGCCAAAAACATCGACTTAAAGGATGTGACATATCTAAATAAAAAACATTAGCCTATACAACAAATGGTCCCACATAAATGGATAGCAAGCAAATCGAACTAAACGTTCAATTTGCGCTAAGCAATTAAACTCCAAGCAAATTGAACTAAAAGTTCAATTTGCTCACATAAAAAACTTGGAAATATAATCATTGAACCAAGGGTTCACCACAACAACCCCTAAGAGCCAAATGTGCAGGTCAGATGCCGTCCTTCAAACAAAACCACTGAGTATCATAAAAGTTGCGCGCCAGCAATTTTATGAGCCCTCAGAAAAATGGTTACCTAAAACCATTAAAACAACCAGCGCCAGTTTCCGTTTTAATAAAACTAAATTAAAACAAACAACAGGCAATAACACAAAATGAACGTTCGCCTGGACGCTATTGATCTTTTCTTTCAATCGGTTTCCCACGCAAAAAATCTTTGCCCATTCGGTTAAAGATAACAACAGGCGCAATAAACACACTATTGATTTTTCTTTGTGTTTAATACCGAAAAAAGGTTCAGGCGGGAAAAAGGAAGTATCCTTTGATCTGGCGAAAGGAACCAGATTCCGAAAAAAGAAATTAAAAACGAGGAAAAAACTAGACACGGTGGTTTTTCGAGTTTTTGGCAGAGACGGCCATTAAAGGAGTTGGTTTACGAATCTCGACCGAGACGGGAGACTTTTTCGAGTTGTGTTTGGAATTACGACCGGGACGGTGCGTTGAGGGTTGGCAAGAAACGAGTAAGGTGATGAGGTTGGAAAAATCGTGTGTCGGGTTATTTTAATATATGGACTAAATTTCGAGTGGTTATTTGTGAGTGTCTTAACTAAGAGGATTGCTTCGTAATTCACTAACTTTAGGTGCGTTCCGGTGTGTGCTTATTATATATATATATATATATATATATATATATATATATATATATATATATAAAATAATATTATAGTTTGTGCAAACAGTGGTGAATTAATATAAGTTGAAAATACAAAACATAAAGAAATGTGCTGTTTGTAAATAATTCCTATTCGACCAAGTAATATGGTTTATTAATAAAGACTAGCTTAAATAAAGAACAAAAAGTGTTTATTTTCAAATGTGTGTTAACTGGGTGGTGTGGAAAAAAAATGTAACATTAGGAATCAGGATCCAGCAACCCTCATCGCAGTTGTCCTGGTTGTTTCCCTGACAATATGCTGGAGGATCGTCTGTGTTGTGCGTTGGTCCTTGCCGTCGGGCTGCCATGATTTGCATGTCGTATGGGGGTTGAATCATGGATCTGTGTGTGTGTGTATTGTGTGTTCACAGTTGGGGTTAGTTCACTGTCTCGACCCGATGGTGGCGCTCAGTATGGTTCTTAACTTGATGACGAGATCACAGCTTTAGGTTTCATTCGTTTGTGAGCGGATTAATATATTACAGAATTTTCACTTCTACCGTTACATAATCATCATTCATTGATGATCTCGATTCGGTGTACTGCCAGTCACAAATCAGCCGTCAGCGAGATAGAACGTGGGATCTTGCCTCTCGAGTGCGCATATGTATAAATAGTGTCAGGTATTTAAACATATTGTGACGAATTTACAATCGAAGTTTCACGAAACTACGAGGATGTAACCTTGCTGAATAATCGTGATTAGCATACAAGCATTAAACACGCCATCTAGTGCGAAAGAGAAAGAGCGACCAAGGGTCAGCTCGCATATAAAAAGGCCACAGGGCGTCTCAGCGATAGTTCGACTGCCATGCTCTCAACTTCGAAATAGCCGCGCCTACGCGTGGTACCCGAGGTAACTCCATCCTGGACATCTTTATTGTGTCCAAAGACTTACTTCCCCAAATCACTCCTCCCCAAGTATCGCCGGGTGTATCTGACCACAACGCTGTGACCATGTTCATCCGCGGCTATCGAGCATCCCGGGCTCATATCAGATACATACCCGATTATGGGCGCACAAATTGGGACAACTTCAATATTACATTGAACGAAAAACTCCACCAATTCTCTCTCCCCACTGACAGGAACCTAACGACGGTTGAGATATATAACGCTGCAACTGGACTTCACGAAATTCTAGTTGAAACTTCTGAGACTCATGTCCCGAAGTACAAACTTGAAAAGACTTATCAGATTCCCCTTGACGACTTCAGTCTTCGTCTCATCCGGGAGCGTAAAAAGCTCTGCAGAATGAGATATCGTCATCGCTTTACGCAAAGGGAGCCATTATTGCGAGCTATTATTCACAATATTGGCACACTGATAAAACAAAGAATCCAAAACAATCGTACCCGACAATTGGAAGACAACCTGAAGGGTATTCAGATGGACCAGAATATTTATAAAAATGTTAAAAAATATATGGCACCTCTCGTATCACTGGACCAATCATGCACAACAGTCTTATTGTCAATAATGACACCAATAAAGCAAACATCATCGGAGAGACCTTTGAAAATAATCACGAACTCACTCTCGAGGATGGCGACCCGGAAACGAATGCAATAATTAGTTCAGAGGTTCACAATAAATTAGACAACTTTAACGAGCCAATAGTTGTCTTCAGCTCAGCTAACAGTGCATACTTCAATGACACACGTAATAATGGTCACTCGCCACACCAAATACCCTACAGAACCTAGTTAAATCTCGAAACCCCAAGAAGTCACCCGGTATCGACAATATGTCCTACCACTCGTTGCGAAGGCTTTCTGCTTTATTCTTTATAAAGCTCTCCATTCTGCTCAACCATGCCTACGACATGGGGTATTTTCCCCAAACTTGGAAGCATTCTGTTGTCTGCACAATAGCAAAAATATTTCGCTCATCACCTACATCAGCAAAATATATGAACAGTTCATATACGAGAAGCTAAATAAATTTATCAGTGTCAGGAACCTAATACCTGACTTCCAATTTGGATTTAGAAGAGCGCACAGCACCACTATGGCTCTCAACATATTTCAAAGCCACGTTTGCGTGCGCCTCTTTAATAAGGAACCCACCATTGCGGTGAGCTTGGACATTGAAAAGGCTTTTGACACAACCTGGATCGAAGGTCTCGTTTTTAAATTACTGAATACTGGCCTCAGTAGAACGCTGTGTAGTGTCATCTACCAGTTCGTTTTAAACACGTTTAAAACCTTCCAAGTTCGAGTGAATGGAAAGGTTTTCCGAACTTTCAACGCCACTGCAGGCGTACCACAGGGCTCCATTCTAGGCCCCATCCTATTTAATATCTACACCTCAGATATTCCTCGCCCTGTGAATGGTAGAGTAAACCAGATTTGCTATGCGGATGATGTCCTAGTGTACACGTCATCTAAAAGCCCAAAACTCGCAACAAACCGACTCTACCGTCATCTGGACGAACTGTATTAGTATTACAGTCGATGGAAAATTCGACTTAACTCATCTAAAGCAGTAGCTATAATTCTGAGTAATAAACACTCCCAACCTACTTCTCGATATTCACAGAATATCCGAATACAAATGGGAGGTACTACGATTAGACCACGGGACAGGATGAAATATCTTGGGGTCATCTATACCCCAAAAATGAATTTCATCAAACATGTGACCCACATTCTTCAAAGGGGCCTCGGTCGGTCTAAGCAACTGCACAACATCTTGAAGTGGAGCAACAAAGTTGACACCAAAGTTAAGCTTCTCTGCTATAAGCAGCTAATATGGTCCTGCATATCTCCGGCCCAAATGGAAAGACTGCGAGTTTTCGAAAGAAAATTCCTCAGAAGATGCACCAACCACTACAGAAGGCCTGACGGCCGCCACTACCCGAACTCTCACCTATACGAAGGTGCCTCGATTATCCCTATCGACGAGTACTTGCTACAGTGAGCATATAAGTACCTCGACAGCATTCTCTCTCTCTCTCATTCTCTCTCTCTCTTCTCTCTTTCGATCTCTTCGGATCAGACCACCACAATTTTTTCTTCAGTACAAAACTGAAGAAAGCAGCCTTCCCAACAAGATTCTCCTTTATAATAGAGGGTTCCTGGACCCATCCCATAGCGTCTACTGCTGACACATTACAAACACACACACAGTACAAGACAGCACAAACACACGCATATACACACCGACCAAAGAGCAGATTATCAGCATTTACTACTGCACTCAACATCTACCGGTCTTGTACGATTTCTTTACCACCATCCCCCCTTCAAAGAAGTTAGAGAACAATTGAACTAACCCTGTCGACACTATCCTTAGATACGTCCTTCACCTTTCTTTTCAGATATCTTGAGACCGGGCCCAACATCTTCACGGATGTGGGTGATTCTCGTTATCGCAAGATGACCAGAAGCCAGCGAGAAGATGAAGGACACATTTGTCCTTGTCTCCCTAAAGTCGGCCTCTCGCCACCCTTTTTTTTTTTTTTTTTTTTTTTTTTTTTGTTCAGCGATAGTTCGAACTTGGTTGTTGAACGATGTACATCGTGCCATAGTAAGCAAACTGACAGTGTGATACTAAATGCTAAATAATATTTGTAAAAAATCTATTAAAGTAAAGAGAACAAAGTTTTGAGTTTTTATTGGATTATTCACTCTCCAGAGATCGAACTTGGAAGGTCGATAAACGTCGAATTAAATTTAATATAATATTGTTAAATTCGAGATTTTAGTTTAGGTATACTCGAATACCCGAAAAATCCATACCTCGTAGTGGCGCGTCAAGAGGAGTTTTGTAATCTCTTCTTAAACCGATCGATAAGATAGTTTTTCTCAAATTCTTGTAATCTATCTTGAGTGACATAAATAAAGTGGTGCTGCTTCACAGTGATAAAAATAGGCAAAACGGAATTAATAGGTTCGAAGATAAACAAAATAATCGAAAATAAATAAAAAAAATGCAAACAAACAAAACGAATAATAAAGGTGAAAATTCAACACTCAACACAGTGCATTAAATAAAATAAAAATAAAAGTGCATAAAAAATCACTTCAGTGAGGTGTGAAAAACAATTTAACAATCAATTAAAATATATCACCACGGTCCCAACCGTGCTCGTTAAGCAAACAGTTTTTAAATTACCATATAGTGCGGGTGTAAGGTTCGACTGTAGGTGAAGGACCAAATCAGCTGGGTCAAGGTTTGTGCCGGCGGCTGGTCGGCTTTTTATTTTTTTAAATGAAAACAAGCCGGAAAGTACCAGCATGATCACGGACTAAAAAACGTGACAACACACAATAGGAAAGGTGGTCCGAAAAATTCCATTGTGACGCGAACTAAAACCGTGAAACTAACGATTGAGGAAAAACAGCAAATGGAGGAGGACAGCGAGCTCCCCTGCCGCTCCAACTTTACTATGTATGGGGCAAATAACTCACTCGCTTCTCTTGCATCCGCAGAGTCTGAGAATGAAGAAGAGGATATAGGCGAATTGGAGGCGAAACTTGCGTTGGCAAGAGCACGGTTTGAAGAGAGACGTGGGAAGAAAAAATAGCGCCGCTCGAACAGCAAAAAACCAGCAAAAAATAACAAAAGTCGAAGCCAAAAGTTGGCCAACAGCAACATCAACATAAACATCAACAGCAACTACTAACACCAAATCGCCCACAGGAACAGCAAGCAGCACAACAGCACCAAATCAACAACAACAACAGAAAAATTAATATGTTACCAATCAACACCATAGATATTGAGTGTAAGGAAACAAAAACACAATTTTGTAATTAAAAGACTGTCAGGTTGCAGGCATGCTATTCAAACCTATGCGGTGGCAGACCGCGACAAAATTAAAGAGGTTCTAAAAAGAGCCACCGCGGAATTTTACTCGTTCACGCCGAAACAAACGAAGAGTATAACAGTTCTACTAAAGGGCGTCGACCCTGAAATGGAACCGGAGGCTCTTGTAGTGATCCTAAATCACTACTCTCACCCAATTACCTATAATCCCAACCTTATTCCCATAGTGAATCATTTGAGCGACAAGTTAAACCAAAAGTTAATTTGTCGCACATTGATTCAATTTCCAATTACCTTACATCCCAATCCAATTGAATCATATGCACGATAAATTTCAACGAAAGTCCATTTGTCGTGCATTGATTCTATTCCCTATAACCATTGAAATTATGAAATGCCTAATTCTAAATGCATTTCATGATTTCTCCTTCCGGGAATTTATTCAAATAAATTCCTATACACTTCCCAGAATCCTATTCCAATTGAAGCACACAAAACCTTGTTTGTGCTTCTTGGAATTTTTGAATAAAATCTTAACAAATACCTGTTGCCACAGAGTATAAAAGGGCGGCACATTTTGGATTCGAGATCAGTGCCAAAGACGTGATCTGCATTCACTACCGCACTGAAGTCCTACCGGTCTTTTACGATTTTTTTCCTACCATCCTTCCATCCAAGTAGTTAGAGAACACCTGAACTAACCCTGTCCACACTATCCTTAGATACCCCACCCTCCCTTTTCTTTTTCAGATATCTCGAGACCGAGCCCAACATTCTCACGGATGTGGGTGATTCTGGTTATCCCAAGATGACCAGAAGCCAGAGACAAGATGAAGGACACATTGTGGGGGTACGAAGTATGTGTGTATGTATATATCAAGTTCACTGTCTTACGCCGCAAATACCGAGTAACGCTGCAACCGTCCGCACAAGAAGGAAATAGAACACTAGGATGTTTTTGTTGTAATTGTTTTTATTGTTTTTAATTTTACACTTTTTGCGCTTAAATGTTAAACTAATTAATGAGCTTGGTAACTGTTCGAAATTCTCGCTGACTCACCAGTGACTACTAAAACATAATATTTATCCAGAAAAAAATTGAACTTACTATCTGCTCGTTTTTTTCTTTGACAATAAGTTTGTTTTTCTTATTTTATTTGTGAAATTGTCTTTTATGCTTCCGTAGCGTTTCTAGCAGATACACACGACCAATAGTGAAGAATAACACCACGAAATCCGTTAAAGCAGTATAACATAGCAATAATACGAGGGTTGCCTTTTATATTTCGGGATTAGAGAACAAAAACAAATATTGATCATCGAAAAAAGTTTTATTGTTTTTCAAAATATTCCCTATGAAGATCTATACACTTTCGCATGCGTTTGAACCAATTGTCGAAGCACTTTTGCCACTCTGATTGAGGTACCTCCAACACATGCATTCTGAATGCACCAACCGCTTCTTCAGGTGTCGAAAAACGTTGACCTCTCAGTTTGTTTTTTACGTACGGGAATAAAAAGAAGTCATTCTGTGCCAAGTCAGGACTATACGGCGGATGACCCATCAAATCGATGTTTTGGGTGCTCAAAAATGCAGTTGTCGCAGCCGATGTGTGAAAGCTCGCATTGTCGTGGTGAAGAGTGGCGGTTGGTTTTCCTGATTTCTTGGAAGACAACTGGCAAACAAATGGTTGTGTACCACTCAGAATTGACTGTTCTGCGTTGTTCTAGTGGTACGGTTGCGACATGTCCAGTTTTTCCGAAAAAACAGGCGACCATTTGCCTGGAAGTGCTTCGTGCGCGAACAACTTTTGTTGGATTTGGCTCATCTTGAAACACCCAGACAGTCGACTGCTGTTTACTTTCGGGCTCATACGCGTAAATCCACGATTCATCACCTGTCACGATGTCGTAAACGTGTTTCGAAGCACCGCGACCGTATTTTGAGCATTTCTTTCGACCAATTGACACGAACCTTTTTTTGGGCGATTGATAAATTGTGTGGGATCCTACGCGAACAAATTTTTTTGACAGTCAAATGTTTATGCAATATTGAATGTATGCTGGTCCCACTAACGCCTAAGGTTGTCTCAATCTGACGATAGGTCACATGACGATCTTCCAATATCAGTTCGCGCACAGCATCAATGGTTTTCGGAACAACAACTGATTTTGGACGACCTTCACGAAATTCATCTTGGAGTGAACTACGACCACGATTGAATTCACCATACCATCGATAAACACTGGTCCTTGATGGAGCTTCATCGCCAAAAATTGAATTAAGTTCATCCATGCACTGTTGCTGAGTTAATCCACGCCGAAAGTTGTAAAAAATAATCGCACGAAAATGTTGACGATTTAATTCCATTTCTGGGCCGAGATGAATCTTTTAAGTTACTGTAAACAACACAAATAGCGCTCGTATGTCAAAATGTGCTGAGTGCGTATAACCTCAAAAATGTCCAACTTTACGACAGAGCTGTCAATTGCCGGATTGCAACGCTAGGGTTGCCAATCCCGAAACATAAGAGGCAATCCTCGTATAGCGTTTCCACATCAGTCGAATGTATTAGAGTTTAGAAATCGAATTAGTACACGCGGCAGTGGCCTGATGCGTTGAGCTTTGGATCTATATGCTAGTGATTCTAACCGTGATAGCATCGGTTCGAATCACACGCTCTTCACTATCATCGCAAACGCTATACTTCCATATCTCAGGCAGCGGGATGATTACCTTTTTAACGTAACAACTTTTAGATTCCTTGTCTCGTGTTATTGATCGTTACCTTCGATCGAGGTCAGTAAATTAGAACTATGCTCTCGATCTGTCTTACTTTTCTTGTGTCACAACAAAACGTAGTAGAACTAAATTGGTGTTAGCTCTAGGGTTGTAACACAAGACATGGCTTAAGTTTTATACAAGACTATATTATATTAAATATAACCTTGTCACTCCTAGTTGCAGCCACAACAGCATCTTTTTTCGCCCACATAACTACCTATGTCGCCTTAAGTGAACTACCGACTGTTTATTTTTATTTAATTTCCGCTTTGCAAACTTAATTATTTCTACATTTGGTGCCCTGACACCGCATATTAAAGTGCTTGTTTTCTTTTCTATTAAGCTAAAATGGCATACGGCCCACAGAAGAGATCCAAAAAAACAAAACCACATTCTCTTGGCAATAAAATTCGTTACGTTTTATTTGCTAGTAGATGTACATTCAATTCCACTTCGCAATTTTTAAGTTATGTAAAATCACTTGTCTTTAACATAAAAACACAAATATAAAAAATTCTCTTTTGTTACAATGCTTGTTACAGAAACACAAAAAAGGTGTTTCACTATTGCATGGAAAAACAAATACTTTGTTTGTTTGTTCTGTTTTCAGTTTTCACATTTATCCTTAGCCGGAAAATACTTAATAGCGGTACAAAGAATATACGTATATGTAGGACACGATGACAACATCCCGCTCATACTTTATTAAAGCTTGGGGGTTCATTTAGGACTGTTGAGGTCTGATATTTTTCCGATTTACCTGTACTGAATTTCAAAGAGTGGTTTCTAAACCTGATTTCCGTTTAATTCACTTTCACATGGAATGATCCTGTCGGCAATTGGATCCGCACTCGACATCGTGATCATGGTCATGATTCGGCATCATTGTGATTGTGGTTTCTTGTAGTCTGCAAAGAAGATATCAGAACAAATAGCTTTATGATATCCATTATCGAGAGGTATATTTAAAAAATGATTTCTAGAAAAAAAAAATTAAAAACAGTGATCAAATCTGAGGAAGGTATGAAGCCATGATTGCTTTGAAAGTCCCCAATCAGTGGTTTATCTATGGTTCCAAACCCTTAGGATAAAAGGGCAACAAGGATACTGTGGCGGTTTTTACTATGGCATCAACAAGGATGCTGGTTCAATAAAAACACCACCGATGAAAAGACAAATCACCAATTGCACAAGAGAAGATAGTATAAATGAAACACGTTATTAAGTTCTTTTCTTTGTAATACTGTTTAATTTTTATTTTGCAAAGTAACACTTGGTTTTGGCTTTTATTACTGAAATCGCTAACATCATTGTATTCCTACTCTTCATAAAGGGAAACTTCTGGACACAAATAATATTAGACACGGACAACCATTGAGCCTTGGTATCAGCACGTACACTGGTGCGCTCCGCTGGAGGCGCTTAATATGTCAGTAATTCTTTTGATTCACTTTCTTAATATTGTTGATAAAATGTTCACGCAAGCATTGTCTTTCACTAAGTATCAAGTAATCGTGGGCTACTTCCGCAGCAGTTCATCCGAGCTATGTCATGCGGTACCCCGTATGTCTGACATTTAATAATAAAACGTACTTTAATTTTGAACACAAATTTCGACTTAATTTACTTTTTTAAATTAATGACGTAAACGGTTAATCGGTTTAAGGGGGGAAATTTCAACTCGCGCGTAGACCGAATGCCGTGGTGATCAACTGGACTCTTGACCGCAATCGACGGGGGATGAATTTTGACTGCTCGTAAGCTGCTCTATGGTGACCCTACCTCCATGAGTGAGATGGGTTTCCACTCATGTCCTCGTAGGGGAAAACAATCTTTCCTTCCCCCAAACGACCAATGAGAAACGATTCGCATCCCATTGGAAGGTTCCCATAGGCATCGTCCCGATAGGTTGAATGTCTTTACCTAGGAAAGAAAGGCAAACAAAACATGCGTTGGGTGAAGGAAGCGAAAACAAACATGCAGCTGGTCAAATATGATGACCGATGTAAGGAGGCTTCTATATTACATGGAGAACCAACCCACAATCCCAACCACAATTTCCGCCTTATTTCGACCGCTTTCAGCGTGTCATATTATCCCCTATTTCACCGTTCATGCAATTCACCTGAAATATCATGTATTCCCAAAGGACGCATAGCTAAACTCATTATCCTATGCAGATAATGCATAATTGAGTTTAACTACCCTTTTTGCCATACGGCAACTCCATTCCTCTAACCATGAGATTTCCACCGGAAATTCCATTCGTGTTGGTTAGCATCAACCAAGTCGAATCAAACGACGCAGTTGCATCATCATTCAATGGCTTGAGTAATTACCGGATTCCTTAGCGTTTTTCCCACGGTATTATTTCCCTAGCCGATGTAGCGTCCATCGATTTTCCACAAATCATCCATTCGCTTGGGATCAATGATCTCTTTTTGCAGGTGAATAGAACCGGCTACATTTCCTCTCCTTCATAATTCTGTCTTCCTACGGTTCAATGCCCTCTGAGATCACCACAGCCGTAACACTAGGGCAGTAGGTCGTTCTCAGAAACTTCATTTGATAACGGCGCACAAGCTAAGCCTACCCCGAAGTTATTGCGCTCTTTCTTTCGTTAACTGTATCCTTCGCATGTCCAGCGACTGTTGAATGATACGAGTATTATCCACCTCACTGAGGCATGCGTATGAGAAGATACATGAAAAGAGCATGGTGATGATTGGCTGATAGCTGTACGAATACAGAAATCCCAATTTTCACCCCCTATTTAGGCAGTCGCTATCCAACCACTATCGCCGGAGGTCACGCCGCCGCGATTCGTGAAATCGATCGTGAGTTAATACTTAATAATCAAGAACTTCTTAGTGCACTAGCTAAATCGAAACGCGAAATTTGCTATTTAAATTCGTTGCTTATAGAGCAACGAGAAAAATATTCTCGGCTGAAGAATCGTATTTTTGCCGAACTACAAAAGTTACAAATGTATAATTAGAGATAAACTGAGTATAAAATAAAAATAACAAAAAAATTCAATCAAAATCAGTGCCTTCTATTTTCTCCTGTTCTTTACATTGTGTTTGGGGTGTTTGATATTATTTATCCAGTGACGTCGTGGGGAAGAAAGTGAATCCGTGCCATACGTTGGCAACATACTCTTATCCCCCACAGGCTAGCTGCCCTGCCATCATAAACGATCCGGGATAGGGTTTTATGTTGATGTTATGTAAACAGAACTTCGCTTACGATGGCAAAGGCTAGAATGCATGGATGCATGTTTGTTTTAGGAAAAACGTATCGTGGGACACGATCTGGTGATTAGGATGATTACACAATGACGGTTGTGTATACATCCACGTCGATTGTGCATTGCATCCATAGCGAGTCAAGGGTCGCATTCCAGTGTGAATATTTACACTGGCAAAGAATTCGGCTCTTGACAGCGAGGCGCGAGTTGCGCTATGCTTTGTATTAGCGAACAAAACAAGGGGCGTGACCGTTGCTAGATTGCTTACGGAAAACAAACTATGATCACGTCCAATTCGATGCCAGTTTATCGCTTATGCAACCGATCAGGGATAATCGGCTGCAGCTGTATAAGCAAGCGATTTGCCATGGCTTGTCTTTTGGACCAACGGATTGTTGGAACAAGAACACTCGGAAGGATTGGCCTATGTTTGATGGGCATGTGGCCGCCCAAAGGAACCGATCGGTTCATGACACATGAACTGAGATGGTTTAATTGATGCTATTTATTTGATTACCATCTTACCGTGGGCTTATGTTTCAGGTGTGAACTGATCGATGGAGAGCTTTGAACAGCTCATATAAAGGCAAGTGGCTTATGAGTGAGGCGAAGGCAGGTAGATTTAGAAGGTGGTTCTTTGAGAATGCTTAAAGAACCCCCACAATACAACTAGACGACTGGAACTTAGCTCCTATAAAAATTTCATGGAACGCGGCATGCTATAAAGTTAACACATGAACAATTTCACAGAAAATCAACAGCAATAATTTTCCCACAAGCTTCTGCTGAGAATATGTCTAAGCGCAAATTGATTGCAGCTTGCTGTCGTGGCAAATGCCGAATATGATATTCAACGGAAAATCACGCATCCGTCGCATGGGCAACAAGTAAATAGATGAAGCTTACGTTCTAGGTAATCAAATATTGTTAAGTTTGTTCTAGGTTGGCACTAAGTTGCGAATACATAGGTATCTTTTCAATTAAAAACTTTTAATTGGCTCCCTAGCAGGGATCGATCAAACGGTTCGGTGTAATATATTAAATATAATCAGTTTCGGGTTAAAATACGGTTGTAAATCTCCCTTAGTAACCATCGATAGCTAACCAGTTGTCCAAAGAGGATCAATGTAATGCCTACAACATTTATTGAAAGCTAATAATAGGAATAAAACATATAAATGAAACTACAATTTTTATGTTTAAGAAATCGGTGGTGGTATAAAAAGTTAATGTGCCGGCACGGGGACTGATTCACTAGCTGCCCTACACTTCTTCCGCCGAACACACGTTTACAAAATTATCCATGAATCCGCAAAAGAGTGTAAAATAAAATTCACTGGAGTTGTTATGTTTATGATATGTTCTTTTTATTTTTTTAACTTAAAATTGTTTATAAGTTAAATTCACAGAAATTGTTTATTACAATTTCTTCTACTGGATAAAGTAACACAGATATATATCATTCGCTTTTCCTTTTATTGGTTTCGTTATCACTTTTGGAAAGGTTTCCGAAAAGAGAAAAAAAACTACGATCTAAATTTTTCTTATTATCGAGAATCGAAAATCAAAGAAATCACATGTATGTACGTAAGTGAAATAATATATTATAACGCGGACAATAAGACTGTACACGACTTTAACTCCTGATGATACTAACTCGACTCGTATGACGTGTGCGCACTCGACGTGGATGGAAATCGACTTTACTCCGCGAGTGATGAAACTTGACTGTTGGTTCTATCCACACGATCAACCAACCTCGATCGCACACTCATCCGCATTCTACCACCCCCCCCCCCCCCCCCCCCCGAGGTGAATAAACTCCTGCGAATTTACCCAATAGTCAATGGACTTAGAGAGAATGTGAGAATTGAAACGAAGAGCGCGATGATCTCGCGGATGATTTGCCTTCCCATGCAACGAAGGCAAAACCAATGGTGACCGCATGACCCAGTTTGATATTGGATTGATCTCAGAGTGCAATGCACTCCAAGAAGGGGAAATTGGGTGAAATGAAAAGTATATTTTTCGTGCTATTCATCTGACTACTGAGTTTATTGATCCCCAGCGAATAGTCGTGTCTGGGGGAGGTCGAAGGACGCTGCAATGGCTTGGGATAATATCAGCGTGGGAACAAAACTAAAAGAATTTGATATTACCCAAGCGGTTTCGCAATATAGCATCAGCGTCGCTTGCCCACACTATTGCTGTTGCTAACCAGACCTGAGATTTTTGATTTCCGGTAGAAATCTCATGTGATCTAATAAAATGGCTGAATTCAGTTATGCATTATCTGCATAGAAGAATGAATTCAGTTTATGCGTCGTTTGGGTATGTACCTTTCGCGGGTGAAATAGGCCGACGAAAGGGATTGGGGTTGAGGTGGTGCGCGAAATTGGGTTGTAAGTGTGGGTTGGTTCTTCGCGTAATATATAGAACCCCCACAAATCTAAGAAATAAGTAACTAAAATTTAAATGAACAGGTGGGAATATCAAATAGTGTGAGTAGGGCGTTAGAATATACTCACAGCTAGGCCAGCTTGTCGTAAGAGGCGACTAAAGGCCGAGTGGTAGCCGGGGTCCCAATGCCTTACGCGCCGGTGAAATACCACCCCCACAAGCTTTAGGCTCCGTGAAATGGTCGGGAGAAATCCCAGGCCATCTTTCGGAGCTTGGCTGATGGACCGGTTCGAGAAAAGGTTGGTTAGGTGGTAGTCGGTCCCAAGGTGAGATACCACCCCGTCACGCTGTACATTCCGCGATATCGCCGAGAGAAATCTTAGACGGTGTTTCAGATGTGTGGCTGATGGCCCGGACTGACACGGAGATAAGTCATGATGGTACCTTCTGATATAAAGAATTCTGGAGGTAAACTAGTCCCCCATTCGGATCTCCGCGGGGACTATGTCAGGGGGAACATCATGCAGATATCATGATAAATAATAGAACTTTAAGAGGTTGTCATCGCATAACCGGGCTAACTCTCGAGGCTCGGACCACGCTCGACTGGTAACGGCATTTTGTAACATCAGGGGCATCGGTTTCACCAATACGAATGTAAACGCCGTCCACCAATATTTGTAAACAACGAAACCTGATATCCTTGCTCTAACTGAGACCCAGATCGATTCGTCAACTGATTCGACATATCTTCGTTGCTCAGGATACGACTTACATTCGAGATTCCGTTTTAATGGCGGAGTCTGCGTCTTCGCGCGGTCCAATCTGGCTTGCCAGGGGATGGAGGCGTTGGAACCCAATAATATGGACATCATATGGTTGAGGGTCGCGCCGAGGAATTCCGTTTAATTTCCTTGTTGTGTTTACGGCTCCCTGAATGACGATCGACCGGCGACATTTTTCGAACATCTTTCATATACCGTCGACTGGATACAGATCAACCACCCAGCTTCTGAAATTGTTGTCCTTGTTAAAGAAATTGTGCACTAAACTATATATGCACACACAGAATGAAAACACACGTAGTTAAATAAAATACACTACTTTATTTTCGAAGTTAACAAAGTCACTGGACTAACACACAATTAATTTAGTAAACATTAGTTTTAATTTTATCTTAAGCTCTAAGGCTTGTTTAATTTAAATTTCACACACGGCCATCGACTTTCTTGACGGCACACGTCTAGGTTGACGGGATACTTCCACTTCGTTTAACTTTTTCTATCGAATTTTCACGCGCGGCGGCTTTTCCTTTGACTTACGTCCAGGACAACGATTTGTATCAGACTCTTTAAATTTATGAATATCCAAACCGGACGACGTTCATACATCGACCTCCTTATCTCTCTTTCGGTCGTGTAGACCGAAATATACATTCATCCATTGTTTACTCACAATAGATCCTTTTTGATACCCATGAGGTATGCTTTGCAGTACATTTATTGAAAATAATAAACATTGAAAATGTTTATGACCTGTGAGATCTGATTGTGTGGATGCGTGTATATAATTTAGAACCTTGTATTTATACAAGTGTTCATTTATGGTCAACGATGGCAAAGATATTTTGTATACTTTATTGCTTCGTTACCATAGAATTATTCTCTGCTTTGAGCAGCACATTATTTTCTTTGTGCCGTCATGAATTTGTCCCAGATGTGGTATCTGGATTCCATGATTTGCCCGTATATGCATTTTGTAGCTAATGCACTTTTACAGGTACTCATTGGGTTGGATATGTTGATTTGGATTAATCAACATATGGGGCATCATATGAAGGTGAATCCTGTTAATAGTGGGGGGTGGCCCCCAAAAAGGGTGAGTATTAGGGGAGTGTAGGCGTTGCGTGTAACATCCTTGGCGATTTTAATGTGCACAATTTCGGCTGGTTGTTACATTCTAAGCGAACCGACGAGGCTGGGAGGCTGGCGGAGATGTTTGCTGTAAGCCACAACTTGACTCAACTCGTGGGGGAGCCAACGCGAGTGGCTGAAGCCTGAGGCGATTATGCGAACATCCCGGACCTGTTTTTGACATCCTAACCGAGTATTTATACCGTAGAGATTTCTGCGCCACTCGGAAACTCAGATCACTGCTTGGTATCTGTCGCACAAGCACTCGCATATCAAGCGAATAACTGGCCTAGGCAACTTCGCCATGTATGGGGCCGCTAACTGGGACGATTTGCGAGATTTCTTCGCATCCTTTCTATGGTCCGAGGTGTGCTTCGCAAACTCCGATGTTAACGCTTGCGCGGAGTCGGTATCAGAGATTATTCTTCTGGGGATGGAGATGTATATTCCACATTCCTTCAAACGAAGTTCGTCTGATAAACCTTGGTTTGACAAAAAATGCGAGCTAATTACAGCGGCAAAAATAGAATATTTAAGCAATGGCGCTCCAATCTCACCGATGTTAACAGAACGAATTTTGTTAGAATCAGAAACGCGTGCAACCAGGCGATTGATACCGCGAAGAAGGCTCACAACGACATGGTGATCAATAAGCTCCTTCGGTGCCCAACTGGTTTGCGCCCCTTCTGGTCAATGGAAAAAGCCGCCAGCGGTAACTTCGCATCCTCGTCTTTCCCCCCGTTGGTGACGGACAGCGGGATGTTCGCAAATTTATTTTCGGCGAATTCAAACCTCGATCCCGGCTTTTTGGAGCCACCTGTGATCTCGCCGGTACAGTCTTCCATGCGGGATGTGAGATTTCGTCCGCGCACTATTCAACGCATTCTACCTGAACTGGATTGTAGGAAGGCAACCGGCCCGGACGGAATACCAGCAATAGTCCTTAAGAACTGTGCTCCAGAACTATCGCCGGTTCTTAGCAGACTCTTCCGCTTATCTTATGCACGGAGGACCTTTCCTACCTGCCCGGAAAATCGCCCGAGTTCAGCCAATCCCAAAGACGGGAAAAAGAGTCTCCCACAAAATTACCGTCCGATAGCATTACTGTCTATTTTATCTAAGGTAATGGAAAAAGTCATCAATACAGAGTTGGTTAAGTATTTGGAGTGCAATGGACTTCTGAATGATCGTCAATACGGATTCCGTGGCAGACGGTCCACGGGAGACCTTTTGACACTTATAACCGATATATGGGCATCTGCGATTGAACGGCATGGTGAGTCAAGGGCGGTGGCATTGGATATTTCCAAAGCTTTTGACCGCGTCTGGCACGGGGCATTGCTGAGCAAACTTCGTTAATATGGACTTTCCCAACAGCTTTGCGGCTGGACGAGGAGCTTCCCCGAGAACCGATCGATCAGGGTTGTTGTGGACGGCGAGTGTTCGGATCTGTATCCTGTTAATTCGAGGGTTCTATTATGACCCCAACCTTGTTCCTTCCACATAAATGATTTGTTGGAGTCAACGGATAACAAAGTATTCAGTTTTTCGGATGATGGTACGCTTGTTTCCTCCTTTTCGAGTGTTCGGCCGATTGGTGCTTCTGCGTCGCATCAGCTGAGATATAGACAGATTGACTCCCTGAATCAGGATCTAGATAGGGTCCGGCAGTGGGGAAAGGCCAATCTCGTCGACTTCAATGCAGCGAAGACACTATATACAACATTCACAAAGACAAGTGGATCATCGATTCCACAGCTGATGATGAATGGTCAGGCCCTCTAATCTGGCGAAAGCTTGAAATTGCTCGGCGTCACGGTCTATGGGAATGTATCATGACATAAACCCATGTCAAGCATCGCCAGGTCAGCCTCAGGAAAACTGAACTATCTTTTTAGAGCCAAGAAATATTTTACCCCGGCCTAACTTCTTCTCCTATATAAATCCCAAATTAGACCCGCGCTCGAATGTTGCTCTCATGTATGGAGCTCGGCTCCTAAACATACCCTCGAGTTACTTGAGAGCATACAGAGACGAACGATCTGCCTGATCGGGGACTCGGCGCTGACGTCGGGACTACAGTCGCTATCACATCGAAGCCGACCTGTCTGTTTTACAGATATTATCACGGCTACTGTTCTTCGGAGATTCGTGGTATTGTTCCACCCAATTCGGCGTTTGTGGTTCATCTCCCGACAGCGTGAACATCCCTGCATCAGAACTCGTTCCGTTACAGAGCGGGGAAGCTGTGGAACTCCCTTCCCACGCGAGTGTTCCCGGAGCGTTACAACCTGCAACTTTTCAAGAAGAACTGCAACAGTTATTTAGTGGCATCTCGAGGCGCCCACGCGGCGCTATAGGCTCGCCTCTCCCGAGAGAAGTCTAATAAAAAAAAGTTAAGCAAAAAGGAAACAACGAATATTTTTAATAGAAAATTGTTTATGTTTAAAATGCTCTTATAATAGTTTCATTGTGTTATAGAATAAAGGAACTGAGAAAAACATCTCTAGAAAATTGACGTTTTTCTGACTTTCTAATTCATAATAGTCGTTTAAAAAAATGTATGAACAGGTGGATATTAGTACAAAACCTCAGCTTTAACATACCGCGTGGTGTGACCAGAAACTATTAAATCTTGTTGCCGACTCTCCTACTTAATCCACCTATACATACTCTAAGGTCTCTATGAAGTATATCATGCCTCAGATATCAGACATCTATTTTTCCTTTTTAAAATGGTGACGAAGAGCGGAATATGGTATAAATATCAGTAAGCTGCGTAAATATTATACCTATTTTCTCTACCGAGTCCAGCTTGTAAAGAGTTTGTCAAAGTAGACATAACGATTTTGTATTATAATAGGAATTACTACTATTACTATTTATTGACCTGTAGGAACCCGGAAGTTCATGACCTCGCCGACTCGACTCTGCTATCGTTTCCTGTCCTGTACACTCGTGGCGGTTCCGCCAAACCCCATGGTTCGCTTACCTAAAAAACCCCCATAACTTCCACCCAATCTCATAACTTCACTAGCATCTTAAATGCTTCACGCATTAAATAGATCAAATCTTTAACCTAAAAGTTCCTGTAAAAGAAACCTTACCTTTCATACATCCCTTCTCATACAATTCCCCGTAAGATTTCTTGCTCAACTTATCAGGAATTCCAAACCAATTTGGCACCTTCGGCACCAGGCAGATTCCCCTAGACGAATTCCTTATAACAAAGGATTTGGATTACATACTATGTAACCTTCACCAGGGACCATAAACATTGCGCTGTCTATTTTTCAGCTTCACCTTGTGTATGATAAATCTTTTAACGTACACAATGGCCGGCGACCTTTTTCTGCCAGCAATAAAATACCCAAGCAGCTGCATGCAATTAGCGCAATCGACGCTGAAGTCAATTTCCCTAACTCGCACCAAGTGCAAACAAAGAACGCTGTTCCTCCATAGGCTTCCTGCCGATACCACAAACAATCCATATCGTTTGTGGTATCCTAAACGAATTTTTCATTTAATGAGTGGCTGCTATTTATCCAGCTGACTCTCATTACCGAACGATGCATGGGTCGCTTTTCCCTTTGTCTAGTAAATGCCCTGAAACCATTCCTCATGACTTCGATACAAAATCAAACACAAACCCATTAGCATCTCACGAGATTCGATTTGTTTGTTTCAACGAACACACATCTCCTATATGCACCTCATGCCCCTTCTTGGTGTTTCGGATTCGTTATCATGGTTTTGACCTATGAAAAGAACCGACGTACAAATATACATGTGTACCATGACGATCTCCTCTATGAGATCCGGTTATCACCACCGTAAAAGCGACTGCATCCAAATTTCTTGGACAACGAATGGATACCGTTGAGTCTTCTTCCATCCTTGAGTGCACGCACATCGTGTCTGATTATAAACACAAGGGGTCGGTCGAGTTTTCTAGCCCCCGCCGTGCCGTCCACGCGTTACGGTGAGATACGGAGTTTTTAACTAAGTGCCATCTTTAAGTTTATACGTGTTTCACGAATATTATTAAAATGACCTAATATCTATGTGAAAAATAATAACAAATACCTTGCCGCGGCAGAGTACCTAGTTGTAAAAGTAATTATAAATATAGTTGTTTACGTAAAATAAAACCAATCACAATAAGCAATCAGTGCGTTTTACTTCCTTTATTGGTACGTGTCTTGTGGCGGAGTTTTACTCCTTGATCGGCGAACAATTACTTGGTGATTAACTTTTGGCGGAACATTCAATCAGTGACAGTGGTGGGTTGGTAGTAGAACTCGCGTCCATGCTGGCACCACGACTACCTACCCCACAACTCTCCTTCCACGATTAACCATCGATCCAATCTCCTCAAGGTCAAACCTTACATTGTCCTCCCATCTTCGTCGCGGCCGTCCTGCCGGTCTCTTTCTCGTTGGTTAAGAATTCTACGCACGGTTCCACAGAGCATCCTCATCATTACTGGCTGCAGTGTGCAACGGCACCTTAGAACGTTTTTCAGGATCTGTCAATGTCAATACATCAGTCAACGTTCGCATTTTTATTAGGGTAGAGTTCACGAACGAGCAATGTTAAGAGATTATTGAAAATCACTACAGAAATTCTGAGTCGGCGGTCGCAACTTTAAGAGCAGTTACTCCTTATTTCGGTCATATCGTATAGTGGATAATTTTGAGTTAAAATATTCTTTTTAGATGTTGCTATACCAGTAAGATAACGAATCGGTTGAAGTTCCGAAAATATAGAACCCGTAAGTGTTTCAGTTCGAAATACGTCATATCGGCCGATTTCACGCCATTCACAGGAATTGGTAATCTTTCAAACCATATTGTGGCGAATTTTGCATAAAAATTGCGGCCTACACCTTTCCAAGAAATTAACTGAAGAGATGAAGCCACTTCATCATTTGAGACGCCGAAACTTCTCCACGTAGGCTCTACAAAATTGTAAAAATGTTCCAGAATTTCATCGAAAAGTCATTTCCAGCTCACTTTTGGCGTAATAGCTTTGTTAATAAGCGATATTGGATATTACACCCTCAAAACGTGTAATAGGATCATATTTTTTCGTCGATGAAAGTGATCGTCATGCTACGATCGAAGAAGTTCTTTATGGTGCCATGTTGGAAGACTGTTTTTGGCCACAATCGGATGGACTTGACGTCTGCGAGTTGGTCACACAGTTGATCTGGTCGTGTGATTTAACGCGAGAGGAAAACTGCGTTAAGCCGTTGGCTTAAACCAACAAGCCAACAACGTTAGAGGAGTTCAGCAACAATATCGAAGGAGATGTTGCCGACGTTATGGCCGATATGAGTGGACGAGTAGCGCAAAATTGGCTTCAACGAATCAATTGCTACGAATTCCTCGCCTTGGCAATATAAATGAGATTAAATTCCATAGTTAAATGTAACACGTATACTGCACCTGGAATAAATTTCATCCCGACATCTCAATTATTCTGTTTTGTTCAAATAGAAAATTGGAATGTCCCTATTGAAAAACCCTATATCTGTTTTTTAAAAGTTTAAAAAGAGTAGTAAATTTACCTGCGTAGTGTGGTTTGATTGTAAAATCTTCTTGATGTATACCTCCTTGACACTGTGCTTGTCAGCGATGCATCCCGACAACCTAAGGTGTCGCTGCGTTTCTTCCGCACAGCTCCAGGTCCTTGACAAAACAAGTATCTTAATGAAAATAAAATTCAGTTATTCATCAAATCAGCGGAAAATGAACAAAAAGGAAGTCAATGAGTTTGCGTTTAACTTGATTAAAGCTAGTGGTTATTATATCTATTTATTTATTCTATAAAAAAATTTTCTCCGGGCGACAAAAAACTCTACGAAAGCATGGCATCATTGAGACATTTGTTAGACACTTTATGTCAGTTAACTGTAATTTATAAAACATACTGTGGAGCATAATGTGAAAGTATAAGAGCAGTTAAAACGGATGCCGTGTGCAGAAACAAAAAAAAAAAAAAAAAAAAAAGATGAAAAGAAGTGTGCGTAGCTTTACTACAACGTATATTAATTCGCTGGATCAATATTATTAAAAATAAAGTGGGAATGAGATCTTTAAAGAAACAAAAAACAAGAAAAAGAGACTGTTAGTTGCTGGGATATAGGCAGACGGTTTGTGAGGTATTCCGTGTTTCTGGTCTTGGGCGACCCTTCTGGTGACGTTTTTTGGGGGAGTTCCCAAATACTACAAGAGTAAATATCTGCTCTCCACTCCTTGTTTTTTTTGGAAAACTTATAAAGTATCATTATTCTCCAATAAAAAACGTTAATTTTTTTTTTTTAATATAATAAATTTTCTTTTACCTTTATTACAGTATTTTATTTTCTTCTCAAGTAATGTGTGACCGCAACATCTTATGATTATAAATCTGACTCTATAAAGACTTTTATTCGCCAAGTAAACTCTCGATGAAAAAATAAACTAGTGATCGAGTGTCAGTAAGACGCAGTAGATGAGGGGCTAGCGTTTTGACGGGATAGATATATATTCACCACATCAATACAGTCACGATTTCTTCGCATTTTTGCATTTTGTCCCCATTTATTTCAACATTTATTTTGACTTTAAATTATAAGCAGCCGCTGTCCTCCCCTACATCATCTTGATCTCACCTTTTTTGTTCAAAAACCTCATTGCTGTTTCATATTTAATAATATGGACTTAGACTTCCCAACTTCTGAGCGATCGACTTAAAGAAAAAGTATATTGCGTTTTCTTTTTTAAATCGAAAAATAAATCATCAGATCAATTAACATAGCATTCCATGACTTAAGTTGCGAAGAAATACAAGCTTCTGTAGGTCGCAAGCTAAAGCTAATTCCAGTTTCCACCTTATTTACATTATCTCCACATGGGTGACTTGTGTGTGCACTGGAATCACCACAGTTACCCGCGAATTTGTTTCGTCGTTTATAGTTCACAGTTGGATCGTACAAATTATTTATATTTTATTGGGCCTTTTCGGTTAGCTTGTGCACTCGAGATGAGCGCACCAATTTTATTTTTTGAATTTCAGGTACAATGCTTTTGTCGCTCGAAGCAATTTAAATGATGTCAAGGCGGAGCGAGGAATTTTTGCCACTCAAATAAATGTTTATATAATATGTACGCATATATATATATATATATATATATATATATATATATATATATATATATATATATACATATATAGGGTGTTAGAAAATGACCGAAATGGCTATACATCATATCGAAAGAACAGTGAATTCTAAGAAGAAAGTTATCAGTACCAATTTTCGAATAAATGCTTAGTTCTCGAGTAATTAGACGATAAAGATTCGATTCGACGGACATCCTATATAATATATGTTATATATATAAATATATATATATATTGTGACGCATATGGCAGTACTAGAATATTCTAGAAAGTCCAAAACAAAGTACAAGAGTATTCTAGAAAGTACTGGAAAACTGGAGACTACGAACAGTAGAAAATTAGAGGCTATGAAGCGGACGGAAACGAAACGCCGAATCAGAATGAGGAAACGGTATAAATACGCGGCACGCAGATCAAGAAAGTAAGGAAGTGTTGTATTCCAGAATACTACCCTTTATTAAATTTAACACTGAATCTCCTTACATATCCTTAAAAACTTCCCTTAACATATATTACATTCTCACTTAATACATACCATTCATAAAGATTCACAATATTGCCAGTTACAGCACATTTAATAACATGCCCCTTTTCATAACTTGCCCCTTTTCATAACTTGCCCCTGTTTATTTCAAAACAGAGCACTTTGATTTTCGTTCAAATTTTATTCAATTTAAAAGTCACAGAAACTAAAGGAATACTTTGAGAAAATTTGTTTTGTTCATATTATAATTTACAGTAAATTAGAACACAATGTTCTATAAGTAGAGAAAAAATTCAATTGTAAGTTCAGTTCAGTTAGTTTGAGATTGGAAGCGAGTCAGTGGAGAAGAAACAGATTTGAAATTAAATAGCTGAGTAAACAGTCAGCTGAGTTTTGAAAGTTAGTTTTGAGTTTGAATTCGGAAGTAGTTAAAATGGCTGGTAATATGAGCTCACTGGAAAATACTTATTAAGAATAACCACTTAATCGGAAACAACGCTTTCAAATATCAAAGACCGATCTTTGATTAAATACTGGAAAGAAATTTTGATTTGGAAAAGGCCTTCTATGATATGCGTTATCTGATTCCAAAGACATCACAACAAATCTAGAATCAAGATATCTAATAAGATTGTTGCGCGTACAGAAGTTCCTTAAAAGAAGTAAAAGAAATAAATAAAAGGTCCCCTCTCTTCCCTCAACCGAGGAAGCACGGCGCCGGACGTCAACAGAAGCGATAAGTAAGAAGTAAGAAGTAAGCAGTAAAAGACGCGATAAGTACGGACGCGATAAGTCAAGAAATCGTTAAGTGCACGGTAAAAGTAACGGTTGTTATTAACGGACTAATAAAGTGTTACATTAATTCAAAATCGATTTAACGGCTCTTATTTATTAAAAATAATTTCTCCAGCGAACCCTAAGCTCGCTACAATTGGTGTCGGAAGTGGGATTAATTATTAGTGAAGTAAATAACATTTGGAGGACCTTCGCGCTCCTGAGTTGAAGAAGGAACTTCTGGACCGGTATCTGGATAGCAGAGGACAGAAGCAAATTCTTCGACAACGTCTGCAAGCAGCCATGGAGGAAGAGGGTATTGATCTCGACACATATGTTTTTACGATTGGGCCAGACTGTTCGGATGGAGAAGAAACAGTGAGTAAAGATAGTGGCAATGTAACGGAGAAGAGTTCGCCACAGTTGGACATTTCGGAGATGTTCAGGATGATGATGACAAAATTCGACGCGCAAGCTGCAGATGGTAATGCAAAGTTGGATGCCTAAAATTCAAAATTTGACGCACAAGCTGTAGATCTGTGTGCAAAATTGGAAGCCCAAACGCAGTAGATGAAATGTAATTTTCAACACTTTATGGATGGATGTAAAAAACGAAGCTGAATTTAAGAAAGTCACCGATGAAATAACTCGAATCGAGAAGAGACTTGAGTGTGTTGAGAGAAATAAGACATCCCCTAGCAATCAACATGGCTACAAAGATACAAGGATGCAACCGCCAACCTTCGATGGGACGGGACCCTTCTCCGTATTTATACGTCAGTTTGACGCTGCGATCAATTATAACAAGTGGTCGGATGAGTAAAAGTCAACATCACTAATCTTGTCACTCCGCGGGCTGGCTGCAGAATTGCTACAAACCATACCAACAGAGAAGCAAACAGATTTCCAAGCGGTGAGAGACAGCCTTGAAGCTAGGTATGGAGACAACTAACCACAAGAGAAGCCTTCAGCGTGATTCAGACTTGGACAGCACCACGACCGAATGTAAATCCTTGCATCAACAGATAATTGCTCTTAAGACCAGCCGAGAAAAGGTCATTGAGGAGAACAATCGTTTATCAACTGATCTAGCAGAGAGGCAAGCTGAATTTTTGACTCTAAAGCGTCGCCTTGAGGATTCGGAAGTAGAAATTGATCGTTCAAAACAAGAGGCGTACGACCTGCGAAAGGTACAAGTAGAAGTACTAGATGGGTCGACGAGTGATGCTATATGCGCAGCTCAACTTCAGGATGAAGATATGTCGCTAATCCTGGAACACAAAGAAAAGAACGAGCGGCCAACTTGGAACAATATTTCCGACAAGAGTGGAACATTTAAAGCATATTGAGCACAATGGAATTCCTTGCTGGTGGAAGATGGAATTCTAAAGCGTAAATGGGAAGCCCCAGACGGAAAATCCCATCGAATGAAGATTTTAGTCCCACCATCCAAAGTGAAAGATGTACTAACAGAGATGCACGACGGGGCCTCCGGTGGACATCTGGGAGTTAATAAGACACTTTCAAAATTACGATCTCGATTCTACTGGCTTCATATGAGAGATGACGTCGAGTCTTGGTGTAGGAAGTGCACAACTTGCACTGCGACCAAAGGACCAACAGCAAAACCAAGGAGCGCTATGAAGCAGTACAACGTGGGTGCCCCTTTCGAGCGAATTGCGATTGATATCTCAGGACTTTCATTTCCAAAAACCAACGACAACAACAAATACATGTTGGTCATCATGGATTACTTCAGCAAGTGGGTGGAAGTCATTCCAATTCCAAACCAAGAAGCAACAACCATCATTGAGCAGCTTATCAATAATTGGATCAGCAGATATGGAGTCCCCTGTGAGCTTCATTCCGATCAGGGCCGAAACTTCGAATCACAGATATTTCAAGGCATCTGTGCGGCACTGAGCGTAAGGAAAACCAGGACCACACCCTTACATCCGCAGTCAGACGGAATGGTCGGAAGAGCATTTATCGAAGGTCGTTAGTGATCACCAACGGGATTGGCACAAATATGTACAAACCTTTCTCATTAGTTATAGATCGGCTAATCACGAGACGACAGGCCATTCTCCAGCAAGAATTATATTTGGACGAAAGATACGATTACCAGCCGATCTGCGATTCGGAATACCTCCAGACGCCATACATAAGACTGAAGACTATGTAGCCGAATGGAGAAATCGCCTCAATGAGATTTATCATTTGGTTGGAAAGCAAATTAAGGTATCAAGTGACAGGATGAAAACATGGTACGACGTTCGGGCCAACGCATCCGGATTTAATGCAGGCGATAACGTGTGACTGTGTAACCCTCATCGGCAAAGAGGAAGATCCCCGAAGTTGCAGCAACATTGGGAAGGACCATATAAGGTTCTCACAAGAATTAACGGCGTTGTCTATAGGATTCGGCGAAGATGAAAGTGGTACATCGTGACCGACTGGCGACTTTTGTTAACTCAGAGGACCAGTGAACTTATTTCGGGACGAACTAATCTAGGCGGAGGGTAGTGCGACGCATATAACAATCAGTACTAGAATATTCTAGAAAGTCCAAAACAAAAAACAACAATATTCTAGAAAGTACTGGAAAACTGGAGACTATAAGCAGTAGAAAATTAGAGGCTATGGAACGGACAGAAACGAAACGCCGAATCAGAATGTGGAAACGGTATAAATACGCGGCACGCAGATCAAGAAAGTAAGGAAGCGATAAGTAAGGAGTAAGAACTAAGCAGTAAAAGACGCGATAAGTACGGACGCGATAAGTCAAGAAATCGTTAAGTGCACGGTAAAAGTAACGGTTGTTATTAACGGACTAATAAAGTGTTACATTAATTCAAAATCGATTTAACGGCTCTTATTTATTAAAAATAATTAATCCAGCGAATCCTAAGCTCGTTACAATATATATATATATATATATATATATATATATATATATATATATATATATATATATATATATATATATAATTGTTGTTTTTAAGTACGACAATAGAAATACCTATTGAAATGTTTCCGGAACGCCCCGCTAACGAAGTAGAGCGCAACGGGATTAGCACAGCTGTTAGCGAATGACAAGCAAAACCCAACTATTCGTAGAACATGCCAGAATGCATTGTAGTCCAGTTGTGCTGTAGGCCTAGGATATAACGAAGATGTAAAATAAGTGACATACGTCCTTTAATCAAACTCACCAATAGTAAAACCAAAGCATAAACACATGATAAGGCAAAAAACAAATGCCAAATATGACTACGAATGCTAGGACAGTCACTGCAACCTTCTTTCTGGCGCGTACCTGAAAGAATTATAATAAACAAATCTTAAGTGTCCAGGGTAGGGCAATAAAATAACGATTTTCTGCATGTAATTATTCATGTGCCAAGATCGTATGAATATTGATTCGCTTTCTAATGCCAACAACAACTATTCATTTGTTTGATTGTACAAACCAGACATCCCATAAAAAAAAATCATTTACAATGGTACGTGATTGAAGTGAAACCATGCCAGATAAATATTTACAATTAAGCCACTTACCTGTCTCACAGCTCCTTGCATCTCGCCGGGTACGTTGGCTGTGTACATTAAATGCCTCGCAATAAGCAAGTAGAATGCTCCAATTATAACCAATGGCACAGCATAATAAATCAGGAACCTCATCAGAACCATCGTTTTGGCATAATGGGCTCCCCATTCATCAGGAAACGGATAGCAGTAACAGAAGGACTTATTGCTATTAATTTCAACTTCCTATAAACAGAAAATAAAACCAAAATATATCACTGATTGTCAAGAACTAATTAAACATCGCCACCACAATCTGATTACTTACTTTAACTTTCGTTCCAATTAACGCTGGTAAGCCGCAAAAGATGGCAAGTACCCAAATGGAAAAAGCTATTGCAATTGTCATCCGCGTAGCACGTTTTCCCCCACCTGCGAAGAATAAAAAGTATGTAACCGCAACAAATACAAAGGAATGTAAATTGAACGTACCGTGAGCGTGGAATTTTCTCAATGGGTCGACAATGGCGAAGTACCGGTCACCTGACAGTGCGGTCAGTGTAAATACGGACACTCCAATTGATACATCCTTTATAAATTCAGATAGCGTACATAAAAAGCTACCCCACGGCCACGAATCAACAGTGTAAACGGTCGAGGTGAGTGGAACTGTCGTCACAATCACCAACAAATCCGCTAGCGCCAGTGAAAAGATATATCTGGAAGGTAGACGATAAAAAGGATTTCAAAACGAATTGCAAATAACATCCTGAAATTATGGTTGAGCTGTCAAGGTGAGCAAGGGTTTGAATGGACCAAGTTATTGGAAAGTATAATAGAATTATTGTCTTGAAGTCAGCACGGAAAATCGTAAATTCTTTAGCTGACAATTTATTACCCGCTGACCGAAACAGCATTCATTATTTGAGGGTCCTTCTGAGAGGTGGAAATGAGTTAGAGCTCTTTGGTTAAGTAATTTCCACAGCATACAAATAGAGAACAGGGTAACTAATTAACTTGGTTTAATTAATTGTAGTATTGTGATCTCCGTTTTATGATCGCATCGTGGTCTAACAGAAATGAATCTGCCAATTACAGGAATGACATTTGTACGTTGAATGTGAGACAAAAGCTTTTCTTAATTTCAAAGATGAGTCTGAGAGGGATTTCTTCATTCTGGAATTTTGCCATTTTCTTGGTCAAAAATTGTAAATTTTGATGATTAAAAAAGGTGTTCACATTAGAGGAGTAAAATGTGATCTGGGAAAGATACCCAAACCTTATAGGTTGCTCGGTTTTCTGATATTCGTGTAATGGAAACATTAGCAAATTTAACCAAGGAACGATGTACGATTAATGCGTTGAAATGGCGTAAACCTTTTTCAAATATGAGCTTTTAAAAAACGAAACACCTTTTAGGCATTGCGTTACTTTTTCGGTTAGTATAATCGTCCTAGCAAACACTATTTTAGAAAATTATGTTGCAATTCAAAAACACTGCGACTATGATTAACGTAAGCTAGAAAACATGAATTTATTCGGCCCAAACCATCGCGAATATTACCGCTGCTCGTGGCAGAGCATCCGGTCACCGTGTCCAGGAATTGAACCTTCCACCAAACATGTTATTCAAGATTTCGAAGTAATTGAACCAACACGAGTACAAGGTCCAGTTGACACAGGAACAAGAAGAGACCAACCGTAACAGCAACAGCAATAATAAGTCGCAAGGTAAATGTTAAGTGAATAGATTTCATCCCGTTGAGTTTAATCCTTCAATCAGTCGTCTATTGGCTAATTTAGTTGAGTGCCTATTGCAATTATTCTGTAGCTTGTTTTTGATTATCGTCAGCTGATATGATACGTGTATCATCGGCAAAGGTGCCTATGAATGTGTCTTTAGTTGTTGGTATATCTGCTGTGTATAGTAAGTAGAGGAAAGGTCCCAGAACAAGTCCTTGCGGAACGCCTGATTCTATTGGATAGAAAGTAGAGTGAGTTCCTCCGAGTGTTGCTTTGAATATTCTATCAGACAAGTATGATTCGAGTAGTTGGCAATAGTTTGCTGTAAGTAGTTTACTCATTTTATATATAAAACCTTCATGTCATACTCTGTCGAATGCTTGGGAGACGTCAAGAAAGACAGCTGGGCAGTATTTCTTTTTTATTATTGATGTCACACGGTGAACCAGATCAATCATCATCATCGGCACTACAACCGGGAACAGGTCTTGGCCTTATTTAGCATGTGCTGAGGCTTGTTAAATTTTTCATAATGATGTTTTTTCCGGGCAAGGTCATTAGCCTTGCGCCAGAGGCTCCCGCACGGGGAATCGAACCCCGGTCTCCCGCGTGACAGGCGGGTATACTAGCCACTATACTATCGAGAAGCCAGATCAATAGTTGAGTGTTTATTCTTAAACCCAAATTGAAAATCTGGAATATTGATGAATGGCTTGAGTCGCTTGAGGAGTATTCCCTCAACAGTTTTGAAATGGGTGGCAATAGCGATACCGGTCTATAAGACGTTACTCCTTCTGCTGATTTGTCTGTTTTTTAGCATTATCTGGGCTATTTTAAATGAATTCTGAATGTATCTTAGTCGAAAGCAAGCATTAAACGAATATGATGGTGTTACATTATTAATACCCCTCGAATCATTGACCCGATTCGCTTCCTTAAAATTCCTACTGTTACGTACTACAGACACCCACCCGAACATACATACTGCACCAAGTCTCATTATACTTGGAATCACATAATGTGAATCCCCTTCGGATTGATTAATAAAACCACGATTCAAAAATTCGTTAGCGGCATTAGAATAAAACCGTAGACTCTAGACGTACTTCTGAGATCAAAGTCGCTATGATGGCACAAAAGCAAACATAACGCAGTTTGTGAT
The DNA here is from genome assembly GCA_963931805.1 of Microdon myrmicae. Taxonomy (NCBI): domain Eukaryota; kingdom Metazoa; phylum Arthropoda; class Insecta; order Diptera; family Syrphidae; genus Microdon; species Microdon myrmicae. The sequence continues at coordinate 121,588,123 of OZ007497.1, forward strand.
ACCTAAACAATAGTAATCAATTCCATGGAAACGATACATTGCTATTGGGTGGCGAGCGAACGTCCACCAATTATGGTACGGAGACGAGGCGACCAGGGAGATGGCGTCGGGGATGATGCGGCAGAACTCCCTTCAGCAGTCCTTGAGCTTCGCAATAGTGACTATTTTATTTTTTATTTTCTGAATTTTATACTTAGTTTAACAAACACTTTACTGTAATAATAATGACTAAATGGCAACCCCCGTAAGAAGGCAGACTGACTGCAACGGATGGAAGCTGATGGTCGTCTGACTGAAACACGTTAGTCATATTCAAATCTGTATGACAGCTCGATGGCGTCCCTTGGCGATGACGCATTGTCAGCTGGTTGCTGACAGGCGTGATGAATATGTTGGTTGGTGAGTGTACTAGACGGTGAACATACTAGATTCTCCCCGCTGCATTTAGTTGCGAATCCGCAACAGATATCGTTGACCGTAAATAAACACTGGGATAAATACAAGGTTCTAAAGATGTATTACGCACATGCACACATTCAGGTCTCGCAAATCGTAAATGTTTTGAATGTTAAACAAACGAAAAATGTACTGCAAGACATGCATCTGTTGTGCGATAGAAATACATCTATTGTGTGTTTCTAAACAAAGGACAGGTGCAAATTAAAAATGGGCCCTTCGATTAGCAGAGGGGATTCTGCGGCTATCCATTGTCTTAGATGGACATCATCTGGTGAAGCCGATCGCGGTTAAATAATTAACATGAGTCCCGAGTATTACCCGCCGTGAGTAAAGGCGGATATTTCGTATTTGTGGGTGTGTAATAGAATTGTATCGTGTTGTGCGTAATTAATGATATATGTTTAAGCAATAAAATAATGTGTTAAATAAACTCAATGTGCGTTTCATTCTCTGTGTGTGCGTGTGTAAAGTGTGTGGAAGTTGGTTACATATATATTGTAAAACTACAAAAACAAAAAAACAAAAAACAAAAAACAGCAAACCATTTTTTCCCATCCTCAAATCCATTTTTATTTAAAAAGTTCCCCTTCGTGTACGAAAAGTACAGGCTATTCATTTATAAATAGTCACAGCAGCCAGTGAGAAATATACATACATTTCAACCTCACCATTTCCTTTTCTTGCAACACACAATTATTCAATACTCTACACGAGGTTAAAAGCAAATAGGATTCATTTTTAAAATTTTTTTTAAATAGTGTGTTTATTTGATCAATAATTAGTTTTTGCATTAAGTACTACAGCTAACTTATAATTCTGGTGATACAATTGTTTACATGTATACATTACACATTTTTGAAACTTAATTGTCTGTATGAATTACTACTTGAGTATTATAGGTTTTAATATTGATAGTCGTCCTGGAAATGGTCAGAAAACGAGGATTTTTATTATTTAATTTAATCTAGTCTAATACTTAATCTAACTTAATCTAGTTAATATTTTTATTTATTTATTTTTTTTACACACGCGCACAAAAGGGGAGTTTGGAGTACCCTTAAATATCAGAGCACAATGCGAGCGGAAGGAGAGGAAGTGGATAAGGAATCCTCGTGCATCAACAAAACATTTTATCGGAATATCGGAGGTTGGGTTACTGGTGTAGCAATCCTAAAACGGCACTCCCATTCAAATCCCCAATACCTCCCATAATCCAAATCCAAATTCCATATTGAATCATATGCGCGATAAAAAATAAACCAAAGCCCATTTGTCGTGCATTGATCCAACTCCCAAAAATCCTGACATCATGAAATGCTTAACTCAAAATGCATTTCATGATTTCCCTTCCAAGAACTTATTCAAATAAATCCTTAGTCAATTCCCAGAACACAATTCCAATTGAAGCACACAAAATCTTGTGTGTGCTTCTTGGAATTCTTACATTAAAAACGTTGACAAATCTCAACGACAAAAAGAATAAAAGGGCAGTAATTTTCAACTTCACGATCAGTCAAGGTTCCAAAGGGCGAACCGCTGGCCATCCGCACATCAATAAAATTCCAGAGGCCGAACCCTGGCGGCAAGCCAACCATATTCTAAAATATAAAATCGAATGTTCAAGCCGAAAAAATTAAAATAAAAAATATGGTATAATTCCAAGTTAAAGCCGGACATTTTTCACTTTCATGGCATATACGACTGATGGGAAGCTTGCGCCCGCCGCGCTTCTTTTAGTTGTTCGAAACTCTGTGGAATAAAGCAAAGGATCTTTGGCGGAGCAACCCACAGTGACCGATGGAAAGCTTGCGCTCGCCGCGCGTCATTTAGTCACTCGAAACTCTGTGGAATAAAGCAAAGCATCCTTGACGCCCAAGCCCACGGTGACCAAGGGAAAATAGCGCCCTGTGTCCCGGAATGACAAAGGATGTCCTGGGAGGAAACTCCAAGTAACCCACGCACACCGAGTCTCCCATCCGGAAGCCCCCACGCCCACTGAAGGAAGTTGCGAGGGCACACCAAAGGAGGTAAGCTACAATTTCCAATTTAAAAATATAGCACCTCAACACTGGCAATGTTTTAAATTGTTTTGTGCCAGATGTTGGAAATTATTTAAAACGGAAAAAATTAGCTTGAAGGCGCTATTACTCTTAGACAGTGCTAAATATCACCCAAAAGATTTGAGTCATCTCAACTTTTAAAATAATGTTCCTACCACGTAATTAACACGTTTTTGGAACGTAATCCCTTTTTTTGTACTGGCTCTGGGTTTCACATAACACGATCTTACACAACACAGCATTTTCTACGAATATAGGAGGGCTGCCTGTATACATACAGACATATATATGTATATTTTATATATATATATATATATATATATATATATATATATATATATATATATATATATATTATATCCCCCACTTGGTAAAAACCTTGACGTGGTGCGGGGGCTTAAACTACGATGAATAACTCAGGCTATGCTGACGAAGCCTACGCTTCCAGTAGGGCCACCCTTGTCAGACAGGCTAGCGAGGAGTAACACACAAAGATCTACCGCCCCTAATCCAGGGTGTTACGCGTCACCGTGCCCATTGGATGATTTGCAGCCAGGAGTATACCGCTTGTATTATAACGGCACCTCTCTAACGCCGGGTCGAATCAGAGCAGTAAGCAGACCTTACCATATCAAAGGGGGGCTCAGATATGGCGGAGCATTTGAAACCCCACAGTGATCCAATGAAATGAATGACCAATACATAAAAACAATCTCACAAAAACCCCGGTAGGCGTAGGTGTGATGAGCCGACAGTACCATAAGGGAACAAAACATCAAGAAAACACCGACTCGGCAAAAAGAAGACGTAGAAAAAAAACGGAAAAACGAGATGTACGCGTCGGAACGTGGAATGTTCGAACGTTATATAAACCAGGCGCGACACAGACGGTCGTAGAAAACACGAAACAATATAAAATGGACATCGTCGCGCTTCGGGAAGTCCGACTCCCACATCAAGTAATCGAAATAAACGGGTTTACACTGGTATGTGGAGGTACCGATACACATAACCTCAGAACCGGCTTCATCATAAGCAAGAAGATTACGCCCCATGTAAAAGATGTGAAATTTATTAATGACCGAATGTCTGTGCTAAAAATACAGGGACCATGGTACAATTATGTATTTATAAACGTACACGCCCGAACAGAATCTGCGCACGAAGAAACGAAGGACACGTTCTACGATTACCTAGAAGAAGTATTTGATGGGATCTCATCATTCGATGTTAAAATCCTCCTCGGGCGGGGACCCCAACGCGAAAATTGGAAAGGAAGATATATATCAACCAACTATAGGTAAAGAAAGTCTGCACGACGTTTCAAATGATAATGGAATTCGAATTATCACGTTCGCCGCGTCAAAAGATCTGTTAGCGAAAAGCACGTTGTTCAAGCACTATCAAATCCATAAAGCTACATGGATATCACCTGACGGCCTAACGCGTAACCAAATAGACCACTTCCTCATAGACAAAAGACACCACTCGAATATCCTTGACGTAAGATCATATAGAGGAGCAGATTGCGACTCCGATCATCTTCTAGTGATGGGGCAAAATCAGGAGTCGCCTCGCAGCAATCCCACATGGGCAGTCATAGGAGACGAGCAAAAGGTTCGACACTGATAAACTAAAAGACCTGCGTAAAAGGGCTGAATATCAAGACGAACTAACGAATAGATTTAGCATTCTAGAGAATGGGGGCAGTGAGGAAGAAGAAGCTAATAGTGTAGACACTAAATGGAGATCGATCAGAGAGACAGTCAGACTAACAGCCCAAAAGGTATTAGGGTTTAAGGAAACGATTAAGTGCAAACCTTGGTTTGACGATGAGTGCAGGGCGAAGAACGAAAACGCCTCAGAGCAATTCACTTAGAAAGATATGATGAAGTCAACGCAGAAAGATACGCGACGATTCGGAAAGAGACAATGAGACTCTTCAAACCCAAAAAACGCGAATGGGAGAAGGCTCGGATCGAAAAAATCCTAGAAAATTCTAGAGCAAAGAACATCAGAGGTATGTATGCCGGCATAAATTGAATTAGAAATGGTTACCGAGCGAGAGTCAAAATAATTTGAGATGCAAACGGCTGTCTGGTCACAGAAACAAACAATATCGTGTTAACATGGAAGCAATACTTTGAAAACCTGCTCAATGTACGCACCCATCAACCACAAATAAACGCACCAGGCGTACATACAGTCGAGCCTCAGATCACAGAGCCCTGTCTCCACGAAGTTGTAGACGCAATAAATCGATTGAAAAACAACAAAGCTCCCGGAGTCGACTGCATACCGGCAGAGCTTGTGAAGCATGGAGGAGAGGCAACCGCTCGAAAGATCCACCAGCTCATCAAAACAATATGGGATAAGGAAGCCACTCCGGAAAAATGGAAAACCTCAATAGTCGTTCCCATTTTCAAAAAAGGCGACAGATCTGACTGCGAAAACTACAGAGGAATATAAATACTCCCAACCACATACAAAATATTAACAAATGTCATTCTGGCGAGAGTCACACCGTACGCAGAAGAGATACTGGGAGACTACCAATGTGGATTCCGTAGGAACCGGTAAACAAGCGACCAAATGTTCACAATAAGACAACTGCTGGAAAAGAAGTAAGAATACGGAGAGACGGTTCACCATATGTTCATTGACTTCAAAAAAGCCTACGACTCAGTCGCAAGGCAAAGGCACCACCATATTGTAGTGGAGCTGGGAGTCCCGCAAAAATATGCCGCCCTCATTCAAATTTGCATGAATGAACACAAAGGACGAGTTAGAATAGAAAACCACCTCTCAGAACCATTTGAAATCCGGGACGGACCAAAGCAGGGAGATGGTCTGTGGCGGTCCTTGAGAACGCCACTACTTACCTGCTCATCTACCACCAGGTAACCCCTTTTCATAAGCGTCCTGTTTCAATAAAGCGTGTACCTACCTGCATTGGTTATTCCTATAACCACGAAAAACCTGTAAAGCACAATGTCTGCTGATACGAAAATTATATCAGCAGTAACGGACATTCCCTGCATGGGCTTATAGAAACCGAAAAGCATAACTTACCTGCCCATAACGACCAACCACCGCTGCAATGCTTAACTGCGCTGAAGTAAAACACCATCAGCAACACAGGCGTTTCTATAGGAAGGGCAAATTGGTCGCACATCTAGCAACCAACATTGCATTAGTTCCTACCAACGAAATGTCTCCTAAGAGGTCGGCTACAATGCCACAAGAGATATTTCTTCTTTTGGTTCTTTCATGCAATGCCCACAGCGGTTGCTAAATCAAGCCACACGAATTGGAAACTAGCACCTGGCAGCAAAAAGGCATCGAGAACTCGCCAGTGTAAATACACACACGACGGTCCAACCTTTGTTGATGCCAACAACAGCATGCGCACGATCAGCAATCATGCTACACGTAGTCCCTGATCGCGTATGCACTTCCAACCCTTTTCAGGATGACTCGCCCCAGCTGCGAACGTTGTTTATTTCCATTTAACTTGATGAGCAACCAAATGGGGATCATCGTGTGTGTGCGTTTCAACCCTTCTTTGGTGGTACACCAATGCGAGAAGGAAAAATACCAAATATGGTCATCGAGGCGATGGATGGAATTTTGGTATTCTGTCGCTTCGGTGGGGATACTTAATCGCGTTTCGGATTCCGTGGAGGCAAGTCGGGCCTCCACGTTAAAGAAACCCAGTAATTTATGAACTAAATTGTGCGTGTTTGTAACCAAGTTACACTAACATTATGAACTAAATTGTGCGTGTTTGTAAAAACAAATTTACCTAAATATATAAAATAACTAAGCGTGAATGTAAAACTAAATTACTCTAAATTTATGAATCAAATTGTGCGTGTTTGTAAAACAAATTTTCACAAATATGTAAAATAAACAAGTGTGAATGTAAAACCAACTTACTCTAAATTTAAGAACCAAATCGTGCGTGTTTGTAAAAACAATTATACTAAGGAAGGGTGATTGTAACACCAAATTACTATAAATTTATGAACTGAATTGTGAGTGTTTGTAAAAACAAATTATGCTAAGATATAACATAAGTAAGCGTGTGTGTCAATTCAAATTATTCTGAATATCACTAAAAAGTTACCAAAGTAAATAAGCGTTATTCTTCTCCGGTGAAAACTTACTGACAGTAGCCGGACTGGGTTGGCGTTCTGCAAGACCCCCCCTAACTTAAACCCCACAGGTCTATCATCGTGTCTTTTTAACCTTGTGCTCGAGTATGTCATCAGAAGGGTACAAGACGACAACATAGCCGGATCATCCCTTTACGGGGTAACACAAGTGCTCGCATATGCGGATGACATCGCCGTTCTGGGCGATAATCTAGAAACTGTTAGTAAAAAATGTGAAATCATCATGCAAGCGGCAGAAGAGGTAGGTCTAGAAATAAATGAAGACAATACAAAATACATGATTACGGCGGGAGCAGGTGGACCTCAGAGAACACATATAAACGTCAGAGGCAAGATATTTGAAAATGTCAAAGAATTTAAATATCTGGGAACGATACTGACGACCAGAAACGAAACGTCGAAGGCAATTAACAAAAGACTGCATTCCAGCAACGCTAGTTGGCACGCAGTCAGTAAACTGCTGAAATCAAGACTGCGATCACGTAACATAAACCTCCGTGTCTATAGAACCATAATCATGCCGATTGTTCTATATGGATGTGAAACATGGGCTCTCACAAAACGGGAAAAAAACAAATTCCGCGTATTCGAGAATAAAGTTTTAAGGGATATCTTTGGAGGTAAATATGACGAGGAGTCAGGACAATGGAGGAAACTCCATAACCACCAATCGGAAGAGCTATATCGCAAACCTACAAAAGTGAGAGTTATCAAGTCGCGAAGATTAAGATGGGCCGGACACGTGGCGCGAATGGGCAACGATAGGACTGTGCGTAGAATTCTTGACGGTAGACCAACGGCAAAGAGACCGGTAGGACGGCCGCGACGGAGATGGGAGGACAATGTTAGGTTTGACCTTGAGGAGATCGTATCAAATGGTCAAGCGTGGAAGGAGAGCGCACAGGGCAGGGAATGATGGCAGAGTAGAGTCGGTGGGGTAATGAACTTCTGGGTTCCTACAGGCCAATAAATAATTAAAAAATAAATAAAAATAAAAATAATACATATTATATAATATATATATATATATATATATATACATATATATATATTAAATATATTATATATATATATATATATATATATATATATATATATTTATTTATTTGTTGGAGACAACGGATAACAAAGTGTTCAGTTTTGCGGAAGATAGTACGCTTGTTTCCTCCTTTTCGAGTGATGGGCCGATTGGTGCATCAATGTCGCACCAGCTGAGATGTAGACAGATTGACTCTCTGAGTCGGGATCTGGATAAAGTCCTGCAGTGGGGAAGGGCCAATCTTGTCGACTTCAACGCAACGAAGACCCAGTATACAACATTCACACAGAAAAGTGGATCATCGGTTCCACAGCTGATGATGAATGGCCGTGCCCTCGAGGCTGGGGAAAGTTTGAAATTGCTCGGCGTCACGGTCTGTGGAAATATTTCATGGAATAAACACGTATCGAGTATCGCCAGGTCAGCCTCAGCAAAACTGGGCTATCTTTTTAGAGCCGAGACATATTTTACTCCGGCCCAACTTCTCCTATATAAATCCCAAATTAGACCCGCGCTCGAATATTGTTCTCATGTTTGGAGCTCGGCTCCTAAACATACCCTCGACCTACTTGAGAGCATACAGAGACGAGCGATCCGTCTAATCGGGGACTCGGCGCTGACGTCAGGACTACAGTCGCTATCACATCGAAGGCGCGTAGCCGACCTCTATCTGTTTTACAGATATTATCACGGGTGGTGTTCTTTGGAGATTCGTGGCATTCTTCCACGCAATCCGGTTCATATGCGCTCCGCAAGACAATCCGACGGATCGCACCCGTTTGTGGTTCATCTCCCGACAGCGCGAACATCCCTGTATCAGAACTCGTTCCGTTACAGAGCGGGGAAGCTGTGGAACTGCATTCCCACGCGAGTGTTCCGGGAGCGGTACAACCTGCAACTGTTCAAAAAGAACTGCAACAGTTATTTGATGGCATCTCGGAGCGCCCACTCGGCGCTATAGGTTCGCCTCTCCCGAGAGATGTCTAATAAAAAAAAAAATTAAAAAAAAAAAATTTCGCCATGGACACAGCAAACTACTGCCGCACTGGGCAGAAATGAAACTCACATTGAAAATTAAACACATTTAAAATATACAAATTTAACTTTTATTTTTACGAACGAATTTAAAGTGGACAGTGTCAAAAAACAGTGTGAAAACTTCGTAGTAGACGTTAAAAAACATACTGTTTCAAAAACAGTAACAACTAAAAACAAAAACTGTGTTACATAGTAACGATGAAAAACTGTTAAAGAGAAGTCTTATTTTCCTTCTTCTTTATTCGGCAATTGGTGGCATTCAGTGCCACCAGAAATTTCTGTTGTAAGCTCATCGTTGTATTTTTTATTGGAGTATAAGCTCAGGCGCCTAATGCTTGAAAAAACTGTGGGAAATTGATTGGTAATGTGCCGAGCAGTGCATCTGATATCAATTTGTAGTTTAGAATCACTGCTGGCATTTTAACATCAGGATCCGGAAACCAGTCTGGCATATCCGAGTGCCGTTGAGGCCGCTTGATGTTTTATGCTTTGTTGCTGTACTGCAACATCTTGCCGGGCAGACGACGATGCATCGGTAGTTGTCCTTCCCTTTAGTGCTGTCAATGAAAGGGCATGTCAGCACCCACTGGGAACAGCAAGACCAACTCCCCTAGTTGGTTCTCGTTGTGACACCCTTTGGCAAAAACCAACTTCACTGTTTTATGCTTTGTTGCTCTACTGCAACAATATATATATATAAATATAAATATATATATATATATATATATATATATATATATATATATATATATATATATATATATATCGATAGATATAAATTATAATATTCCACTTTCCGCTTTCGTTTTTACGCTTTCGTAACATTGTGACCCGAGTTCATCGGTTTGACTGACGTTACGATTCGCAGGGAACGTTGCTGCTCACGTGAGGCGATCGCTGGAGGTGCAAGATCAGCATTTGCTGATCACCAACGTGCTTCCAGCTATCCGTGGGTTCGTTTGCTTGTCCCCATCGAGTGATCGGTTCATGGTTCGGATTTTCGGTTATTTCGTTTTGTTTGTTCCATTTCCTCTTTTTTTCTATTTATTTTTCATTTTACGTTAGGAGTTTAATTTAGAAATTAGAATATGACATGATTGTACTTAGTCGTAAGATAGGCTTCGAGGCCGCAAGTACTCCTCGTGAAATAAATAAAAAATAAGAAAAGAAACATGTGTTTTTCCTTTTGTAATTGTTAATCTCCTATGGCTGTTATAGCCTCTATTGAAAGTATAGGGCGAAGCGAAAAGCCAAAATGGGATAATTTATCCATGCAATGCTACATCTTGAAGTCTATAGAACAGAACCATTAACGTCGATGGACCATATTCTGCGTACAAAGCTGTCCCACTCAAATAATTGGCTTAATTTAACTTAAGAAACATTTCGCTCGCTATTTCAATTTACCAAACAAAAAATGCAAATTGAGGGCTCCCCAGCAAATAATCAGCACGTAACTTCTTTTTAAAAGAGTCTTTCAAATTGATGATTTGTGAATTATATTCCACCGAGAACTTAGTTGAATGGGACGCTTTCGCATTCCGAAATAGCATGTCAACAACTCATTAGTCGTTCAAATGAAGTGAACTAAAAAACTCATAAAAGCCAAAACATCATGAAGTGAGGTTATAAAACTGACTTTGATAGACAGACTTCATCATGAGCGTCGTTTATGTGGATGTTTTAAATGAAAAAATTTAACAAAAGTTGAATATCAAGAATCTCATTACATTCGACAGCGAATAATAGTCGTTGTTTATTTCCATGGCGGTTTCGAAAGAGCCATCAATACAGACATCAATTATGCTTAATCCCTTGCATTGGGGTACTTATCGCAGATTCCCTGTGGCAAGAATTCCCCCACGCCTTGATGACGTGGTTGACGGTATGTCAGTAAGCTGTGATGTTATCCTTGAAAAGTAAATTGAAACAGTTAAATGCTGAAAACTTCGCATCTCGTCATCCTTTGTAGATGGTGGCAATTTTAAGTTCACCGGCGCATTGATTTGTTGCGATATTATCTGTCTGAGCCTCTGTGTCTACCATTTGAGACCCAAACAGTTTCACCCGGCGTCAAATTTAGCTTAGCAAAAATCACATTCCAAAGAAAGAATAGCACAAGAGAATACGCCGTTAAGGATACGCTGCACATCAAATTAATTCGTAGAACAGCGGGAGCTATAACAGCCCCCTGTAATATCCTTAACCCTGTGACATTTCGGATGTGTTATAGCATGTGTTTCCGTGTATTTCCAGGCAACCGATGAGAATAAGAGACGGTCTGGTATTCAAACAAGCTGTGTTCTTTTTTAGGCTTCATGAAATTACACGTTTGTTGAACACATAGTATTTTCGCACGCACCAGCCAGGGACATTATGCAATATTTGGGTGATGTCCAGTTTTGTGATTCTCGCTTATATTCATTAATTTGCATCGAAAATACATCGACATGGCCGAAACACTAACATTGTCCTACATCCGCTTATTGCGTAAATTTATTGGACCGTATGTCTAATGATGGTGCGAGTCTAAATTTTTCGTTGCAGCATCTGATGGAAAACGGGTACATTCGTAATCGATTACCTTGATAAATTCACTGGCATAAAATACCTCCCACTGGTAACTTTGTATTTAATTCAACGAACATAGAAAATTATTAGCAGAATTTGAACGACAACTTAGTTAATAGTATTAGGCATTACTGTGGGCTAGATAAGCTATATATGAATTGGTGAATATTGAACACTGAAATCTGGATGTAAAGAATGAGGCAGGGGAACTTACTGATTTAGAAATTTGATTACAAAAAAGTAATGCATATTTTGATTTAATTTTTTCCACCATCAAATGTAATAATTAAAGTTTATTAACTTAATTATTTTGTTTAGTGTATAGAGTCGTTTTTAAAGTTAGTATCATATAGATTGGGGGGGGGGGGGGTGGGTGCGAACATACAGGGCAAAGTTTCTGCTTGCCTTCAACCCGGCAAAGGCCAGGACGATCCTTGTCCCTGTTCAATCCAAGTTGACATGCAGTCTCCACGTGACACCCCTGGACAGTTACTTTGACACCCGCAAAGTAGTGAACCAATGCATGCAGCGACATCCTGAGAAAGGTTGGCGCAAGGCTAATAACCAGGCCCGTAAAAATGAATTATTATGGCCAATTTAACAAGCTCGGATATGGACCGGATACACGACGACGACCACGGAAACGAAAATGGCTAAATGATTTAAGGATTTTTTCATGGAACGTACGCTCACTATACAGAGCTCGAGCTGCACAGCAGCTAGCCGATGCCCTGCCCGAATATAAGGCTGACATAACAGCATTACAAGAAATAAGATGGACGGGGAGTGGTGTTTTTCAAAGAAAAGAGTATGACATTTATTACAGCTGTCACGCAAAACACCATGTGCTTTCTAGTCAGCCAACTGAAGCCTGCCATCATAGGCTTTAATGCAATAAATGAAAGGCTATGCACTCTTCGCGTGCGAGGCTAGTTTAAGACCATAAGCCTCATAAACGTTCACGGACCTACAGAGGAGTCCCCTGACGACGAAAAAGAAGAATACTATGAGAACGTCGAACGGGACCTCAATGCCTGCCCAAGATACGATGTGAAAATCGTTCTTGGGGATTTGAATGCAAAAATAGGTCGGGAGCCAGTTTTCAGTCACTACACAGGTTCCCATAGTTTGCATGAGAACACTAATGACAATGGACTGCGAGTCATCGAATTGGCAGCATTGAAAAACTTGGCCGTTGCAAGTACCAGGTTTCTGCGTAAAGATATCCACAAAGTCACCTGGGTATCACCTGATAGAGCCACTCGCAACCAAATTGACCACGTGCTGATAGATCGCCGCCACTCTTCGAGCCTGATGACGGTACGAACGTACCGAGGTGCCAACGTCGACTCGGATCACTATCTTGTTGGTACAGTTTTCCGAGCGCGGATTGCCTTACGGAAACGTATTGCATCCGCGGATCAAGTTCGGATCAACACGGCTGCCTTACGCAATGAGAATACCAGCAACACCTTTGGTCATGCGTTAAGACTCGCCCCCGAAGAGCTCGACGGAGGGCGAGTAAGTCCTGGGACCAGAATGCCGGGCGTAGAAGAGAAATGGACACGCCTTAAGAATACTGTCATTAGTACTGCCAACTCCATCTTAGGCAGTAGTCGTAGATATCGGAACGACTGGTTTGATGATGTGTGCAAACTAGCAACTGAACGTAAGAATGCTGCATACCGGGCAATGCAGCAGTCTCATAGGACGCGGGTACGCGAGGAGAAATACAAAGAGCTCAGAAGATCTGAAAAAAGACTTCACAGACAAAAGAAAAGTGCCTGGGAAAAAAACCTTGTCTGTGAAATAGAGAAAAGTAGAGAGCGAGGTCCGCACCAGGCGCGGAAGTTCTACCAAATAATCCGCAGTATGACGCGGTACACACCACGCTGCACTTACTGCAAGGATAAAGAGGGTAATCTGATCACCGATCCTGAAGGCATTCTGGAGCGATGGGAAGTGCACTTCAATGAATTGCTAAATGGTCAGCTCACAGAAGAATTGGAGGGTCCACCAATGCAAGACCAAGACCAAATGCTGCCGCTACCAAGCATTGAGGAAACATTAAAAGCCATTAGACAGCTAAAATCAAATAAAGCCCCTGGAGCTGATGGCATACCAGGTGAGCTGATCAAACAAGGAGGGACAGCGAAGAAAGGAGATATCACACTGTGCAGCAACTATAGGGGTATAACATTGCTGAGTACCGCCTATAAGATACTTTCCACTATGCTACAAGACCGGATATCCCCATACGCTAAAGCCATCATTGGTCAATATCAGTGTGGCTTCATCCCAGGCAAATCAGCAATTAATCAGATATTCACCCTTAGGCAGGCGATGGAAAAATGTCAGGAATTTAAGATTCCACTATATCATCTGTTTATAGACTTCAAGGCCGCCTACGACATCATAGCCAGGGTAGAACTATATAATGCCATGAGAGAATTCGGCATTCCAAACAAATTGATGCGACTTTGTAGGTTGACCATGACCAATGTAACTAGTCAAGTAAAAGTAGCGGGATTGCTGTCCAAACCAATAAACATCTATATTGGACTCCGACAAGGGGACGGTCTGGCCTGCCTCCTCTTCAACCTGGCGTTGGAGAAAGCAATCCGTGACTCTGGCGTTACAACAAGAGGAACTATTGTCACCAAGTCCAGCCAGATACTTGCCTACGCAGATGACATCGACATCATCTGTAGAACCGAATCGGCGGTACAGGAATCCTTCACCCAGATCGAGCAGGCGGCACAAAAAATGGGACTGCACATTAATGAGGGAAAAACTAAGTACATGGTGGCAACTTCTGCGAAGAGAAGACCTAACGTTGGTCAAACTATCAGGATAGTGGAGCACGAATTTGAAGTAGTGCAATCCTTTAACTACCTTGGGTCAATAGTATCAGCCGACAACAATATGGAAGAAGAAATACGCGAACGGCTGATTAAATCCAACAAAGCCTACTATGGTCTATCAAGGCTCTTTATATCCCGAAATTTATCCAGAGCATCCAAGCTACTACTGTACAAGACCATGGTCTTACCAGTACTCATGTATGGATCCGAGACCTGGGTGCTTAATAAAAGGCACTCTGAACTCTTGGCCGCGTTTGAGAGAACGGTCTTAAGGAGAATTGTTGGCCCCGTATGTGAGGGAGGACGATTCCGTAGACGCTACAACCATGAGTTGTACGGAATCTACCTTGAAGCTAATATTGTAAGAAAAATCAAGCTCGGTGGACTCCGGTGGGTGGGACACCTAGCTCGAATGAGCGAAGAGCAGCCTGCCCGGAATGTCCTTTGTGGCAGGATGTATGGAAGGAGACAGCGCGCCAGACCTTGTCTGCGATGGAGGGATGGCGTAGACCAGGACGCCCAGAGCCTGGGAGTGCCAAACTGGATGACATCGGCTCGAAATCGGGACCGGTGGAGAGATTTGTTAAATAGGGCCAAGAGCGGATCCCGGTTGTAGTGCCGATGATGATGATGATCATATAGATGAAGTGTTACATAATTAAGTTCATTTAATTGTCACCCCCGCTATGAATAATTAACATCTGGTGTCTTCACATGCATATTCTTCCCTTCCCTCCTAATCATCACTTTCCCATTACAATAGAATATTCCCAAATACAATAGTTGAACAATTAAAATAAAGTATAGCCATATTCTCTCTATTAGCCATAGTCTCCCTATCAACCATAGCCCCCTATCAGCCAATTCCGTTTCCTAGAAATAACAATCGTGGAAGCGGAACAAAAAAGGATATGAAAAAGAACGTCACGAGATTTGCTTCTTATTAAACGTGCGTTGAGTGAGTGTGGTTGGTCGCTCCACACAACGAAATATTTAAATTAGATTAGCTTGTTGATTTAAGTCGGGTGCGTGTGCGGTTTGGTCTCCGGGCATTGTGTGAAATTAAAATTGAAATAGAATTGTGAAATTAAAACTTTCAAATAAATAGAAAATTAAAATTGAAATAGAATTGTGAAATTAAAACTTTTAAATAAATAGAAAATTAAAATTGAAATAGAATTGTGAAATTAAAACTTTTAAATAAATAGAAAATTAAAATTGAAATAGAATTGTGAAATTAAAACTTTTAAATAAATAGAAAATTAAAATTGAAATAGAATTGTGAAATTAAAACTTTTAAATAAATAGAAGATATGAAATAGAAAAATCGTGTGGAGAGCTGGTTTTAGTTTGGTGTTAGTACGGAAAGGAGTTTCTGAAGAAAAACAGTGTTAATAAACGCAGAGATCCAGGATAAGACTAAAGATTAGAAAAAGGGGGTAAGTTTTGTGTATATCAAATAAAATACAAAACCCTTCCTTTAATTGTTAAAAAATCTTTAACAGGAGTGCGTTACTGTCAATGCGTTAATCGAACTCGGAAAGTGTAATTAAACAAAGTGGGAGAAATATGTTGTTGAAAATCAACAAACTGTTTAAGCCATGTGTCTCACTATTCCGAAACCAACGACGATGACAAAATTGTCAGACAAACAAAATTAAGCTGATAAGCTCTTAGTGCGAGGCGATTCATGCTGGGTATATTTTTAGCTACAAAACTGATGAGATTTCTTGAGATTTCGCGACGTACCTCAGATTTACAGAGCGGATAATACGAGGGTAGCCTCTGTTTCGGGGTTTGGCAACCCTAGTGTTGCAATCCGGCAATTGACAGCTCTGTCGTAAAGTTGGACATTTTTGAGGTTATACGCACTCAGAACGTTTTGACATACGAGCGCTATTTGTGTTGTTTACAGTAACTTAAAAGATTCATTTCGGCCCAAAAATGGAATTAAATCGTCAACATTTTCGTGCGATTATTTTTTAACAACTTTCGGCGTGGATTAACTCAGCAACAGTGCATGGATGAACTTAATTCAATTTTTGGCGATGAAGCTCCATCAAGGACCAGTGTTTATCGATGGTATGGTGAATTCAATCGTGGTCGTAGTTCACTCCAAGATGAATTTCGTGAAGGTCGTCCAAAATCAGTTGTTGTTCCGAAAACCATTGATGCTGTGCGCGAACTGATATTGGAAGATCGTCATGTGACCTATCGTGAGATTGAGACAACCTTAGGCGTTAGTGGGACCAGCATACACTCAATATTGCATAAACATTTGACTGTCAAAAAAATTTGTTCGCGTTGGATCCCACACAATTTGTCAATCGCCCAAAAAAAGGCTCGTGTCAATTGGTCGAAAGAAATGCTCAAAAAATACGGTCGCGGTGCTTCGAAACACGTCTCTGACATCGTGACAGGTGATGAATCGTGGATTTACGCGTATGAGCCCGAAAGTAAACAGCAGTCGACTGTCTGGGTGTTTCAAGATGAGCCAAATCCAACAAAAGTTGTTCGCGCACGAAGCACTTCCAAGCAAATGGTCGCCTGTTTTTTCGGAAAAACTGGACATGTCGCAACCGTACCACTAGAACAACGCAGAACAGTCAATTCTGAGTGGTACACAACCATTTGTTTGCCAGTTGTCTTCCAAGAAATCAGGAAAACCAACCGCCGAAGACGGATCACTCTTCACCACGGCAATGCGAGCTCTCACACATCGGCTGCGACAACTGCATTTCTGAGCACCCAAAACATCGATTTGATGGGTCATCCGCCGTATAGTCCTGACTTGGCACCGAATGACTTCTTTTTATTCCCGTACGTAAAAAACAAACTGAGAGGTCAACGTTTTTCGACACCTGAAGAAGCGGTTGCTGCATTCAGAATGCATGTGTTGGGGATACCTCAATCAGAGTGGCAAAAGTGCTTCGACAATCGGTTCAAACGCATGCAAAAGTGTCTTCATGGGGAATATTTTGAAAAACAATAAAGTGATTTTCGATGATCAATATTTGTTTTTGTTCTCTAATCCCGAAATATAAAAGACAACCCTCGTAACTACTTCATAAGCACAGACCAAATAACGTACATTTTTAGAAAATCATGCGGTTTAGATAACATTCCGAACATCGCACTCAAGCATATCCAAATTGAATTCACAAGGTCATACTGGATTATTTTTAACAACTACTACTTCTCAAATTTTTGGAAAATATCCAGAGTATATCCAATAATAAAAAAAAGAAAGATACTTTCGATCATTCTAGTTATAGTGTTGCACAATCCAACGGGGTGCACAGAAAAATATAAATTAATAATTTATGGACGTGCGTACTCACAGTTTCTTCTTCTTGGCTTCCGCCTTCTCCACATTGTTCTTTTTGAGTTAATGATGTTCTGTTAAATTATTGCTGGTTCTATGTTAACTCAGTTCGCGATTATTTGATTAGGAATCGATGCAATGTGTCACTACCGTTTCCCTAGCAAATCAAGAATAAGATCGAATCAAAAAACAATGTAACTAACAGTCTGATAACATCGCAACATGTTTTTCATTCGTGTGGCTCTTCTAATTCTCTCAGGTTATGAATGCGGGAAGTGTTAAATAATATCAGGCACACATTCACTTTCAACCGTCACGGAAAGAATTGTAAATTGTTGTTTTTTGTTCTTTTTTTGATATATATTGTTTTATTTTCGCTTCGATACACAAATAATTTCCAAGAGAACTCATTCTCGACCACTGATAATCGACTTTCGAACCTGATACGAAGCTACCGGCTCTTTTTTGTTGTCGATCTACCGTAATTCCGCTGAGAATACCATCTCACCGTTGTCTGATATGATTTATTTCAACCGGTATGGTTTTGTTTTATGTTTTAATTGTATGTTCAATATTGTACATATGAATAATGTGAAAATGTGAATGAATGGTTGTTGCCTAATATTTTAAACGCGGCATAATTTGCCCCATACATAAGAAGGGCGATATCACAGTATGCAGCAAACTATAGGGTTATAACATTGCTAAGTGCCGCCTATAAGATACTCTCTTCTATCCTAGAAGATCGGATAGCCCCATACGCTAGTCATCATTGGTCAATATCGGTGTGGCTTCATCCCAGGCAAATCAGCGTTTGATCAGATATTCACCCTTAGGCAGGCGATGGAAAAATGACTGGAATTTAAGATTCCATTGTATCATCTATTTATAGAGTTTAAGGCCGCCTACGACAACATAGCCAGGGTAGAACTATATAATGCCAAGAAAGAGTTCGGCATTCTATAAAAAATCGATACGACTTTGTAGGTTGACCATGACCAACGTAACTTGTTGCGGATTCACTGGATGCAACCAGCGAAGACGCAATGGAATGCTGCCCTTGGCAACAATATAACAAATGTCAGCAACTAGCTGACATAATCGAACTTGGTTGTCAAGCAGCCAATAACAAACTTTGTATAAATCGTCTGCACACATTTTGGTCCTTCGAGCCGGATCCAGTCTGTGTATCCAATTCACTGCTGCTAGCTCGCAGCATACGCAAAGAAGCAACATTCAATTGGGAGATTGGTGTCTATCCGTGAAAGTGCAACGAAATCGTTTAAGTGATGACAATAGTGAACGGCCTTCAGCGACGAAAAGGACTAATCAGCATCAGGAGGAGGAACCCCCAGACCAAGCTGCGGATGATCAGCCACTGGAGCCAATTGAGTCGCCAATGATTGGCGAAGGCGGGCGGAATGTTGCGGATTCATTGGATGAAACCAGCGAAGCCGCAATGGAATGGTGCCCTTGGCAACAATATAACAAATGTCGGCAACTAGCTGACATAATCCAATTTGGTTGTCAAGCAACCAATATCAAACTTTGTGTAAATCGTCTGCTGTCATTGCTGGCATCGCTTCTTCGTAAACTGATTGGAGACCACAGATCGCAACATTTTGTACACAATAATCAAAGGAATCGTTTCAATAAAGTAAAGAATTTAATAGCATAACCGTTTACATGACTTGGAGGAGGATTTTCAGGATTATCATCACTCAACGAATAGAGGTAATCATTTTCTCTTTCACAGTTTTCATTTGCCAATTGTTATAGACAACGGCCAACATCAGTGCACGCCAGGGGACAGCATTGTTCCTGGCGTCATCCCCACGGCCCACCAAACTACATTGTTGGTGGAAGTTGCGTTCAACGGCTGTTCGCATACATAACTAGTCAAGTGAAAATAGCGGTATTGCTGTCCAAACCAATAAACACCTTTAATGGACTCCGACAAGAGGGCGGTCTCGCCTGCCTCCTCTTCAACCTGGCGTTGGAGAAAGCAATCCGTGACTCTGGCGTTACAACTAGAGGCACTATTGTCACTAAGTCCAGCCAGATACTTACCCACACAGATGACATCGACATCATCGGTAGATTCGATTCGGCTGTTCAGGACCCTTTGACCCAGATCGAGCAGGCGTCAGAAAAACTAGGACTGTACATTAATGAGCGGAAAACGAAGTATATGGTGGCAGCTTCTGCGAAGAGAAGACCTAACGTTGGTTAAACTATCAGTGTAGCGGAGGACGGATTTGAAGTAGTGCAATCCTTTAACTAACCTGGGTCAATAGTAGCAGCCGATAACAATATGGAAGAAGAAATACGCGAACGGCTGATCGAATCCAACAACCCTAATATGGTCTATCAAGGCTCTTTAAATCCCGACATTTATCTAGAACATCCAAGCTACTACTGTACAAGGCCATGGTCCTACCAGTACTCATGTATGGATCGGAGACCTGGGTGCTCAATAAAAGGCACTCTGAACTCTTAGCTGCGTTCGAGAGGAAGGTCTTAAGGTGAATTGTTGGCCCCGTTTGTGAGGGAGGACGATTCCGGAGACGCTACAACCATGAGTTGTACGCGATTTATTTCGAAGCTGATGTTGTAAAAAGAAAATTAAGTTCGGTAGACTCCAGTGGGCGGGACACCTAGCTCGACGGAGCGAAGAGGAGCCTGCCCGGAAAAACTTTGAGGCAGGATGTATGGAAGGTGTAGGGAGCGAGATCGTGGCGCCAGCATGGGCGCAGGGTTCTGCCTCGTCCTCACAAATTGTTCGGCTATAAAACTCTGAGCAACGCCGCAAAAATGCTCACCAAAAGTCGCCAAGTTCAAAATACAGAGCGGACACAGCACAGGAACAATAAAATACTCGGTTGTTGGTCGTTGTTATTTCTTTATTGTTCTCTATTTATTAGATGAGTATCGGATTACAAAAGTATGAACACACTGCACCAGTCTATTGTTAGGTTGTAACTATAGTTTTACACTTGAGCTTAATTTTTTTTAGCGCGATATTACTTTACATCTGAGATTACACGTGTGTCGATGATACTTGTTATTTATTGTTTTGTTAAATTCACCAAATTTCGCACAAATGAAAAGACTAAAGTTTTGTTACTGAAAGTGACACGACCCTGACTCTGGGTATGTACGCGTCCCCGGACACCACGGGGGGCGGACGGCGAACCGACCGGATCGGTGGTTGAGATACGACTTAGCGATATTAAATCGCTATCAATAGAAATTCGGCCAGTGGAACCGGCTCTCTCAAATTGGTTCATTCGTGGGACGAAACTATGAGAACGAATCTAAAACAAAGAAAGGGCATAATGTGCATCCATACGATGTGAGTTCGGCTAAGCAAACAAGCCGAATGCTAATTGGGTCTTTGTTTGCTCGTGCCTCGAGGTCATGAGGAACGGATTCAGGGAAATTAAAAGACAAAGGGACCGCATAGATCGTTGTATAGGATGTGCATCGCGGCTAAATAAATAGACGACGATGCACCGAAGAAATGGTGTTAAAGGAAAAGATGGAACGAGGGCATCATAAAAGTCTTAGATGAGTGGTGCCCTTGTGTAAATAGCCATTAGAAGAAGGTGCTAATGGATTACAATACTTTATACAACGAGGATTGTATATCGTATTTTGGGTAGGTGGCCGAAACGAATCCATTGCTTGCATTTGTGTATGCAGGGAAATTCGTTTGTGGGAAACGGATTCTATATTTGCATTGTTTATGGTTTGAATTCAATCCAGCGGCTATGCGCGAAGTCGATGATTGTTTGGAGATTCAAACAAAGGAGCATTTCGGGGTAATGTGCTTGCAGCTGTATCGATAGTTGCAAGTTATTGCGAAGCAATTCAGATGGTTACACAATGACGGTTTGTATAACATCTATGCCAATTGTATATGGCATCTAAGGCGACTCAAGTGTCGAACTTTAGTGTGAGTGTTTACACTAAACGGGAAGTTGGTTCTTGGTCGCTAATGCAGAGATGCATTGATGGCTGCATGAATGCCCCTGTCGGAGAAATTCTTTACAGGAATTCCTAGATAATGCGTATGTATGATTGTGATCTGTGATAAGTTTGGATAGAATTCTTATGGGGAATTTTTGGATTCGAATGAATGAATGAAGGTAAGAATTCTTTTCCAGAAGCTTTTAAATAAATAAATTTCATAAGCTTGATGCGTGAAGCGTTTACAGGTGCGTCCTGAGGTTGCATTAGCAGGAAATTATGAAAGTTGGGTAGCAGTTATTGGGGTTCTTTGGATAGTGGTGTTTGGCGGAACCGCCACAAAGGCAACAGCGCGGCAGACCTTGTCTGCGATGAAGGGATGGCGTAGAGCAGGACGCCCAGAGCCTGGAAGTGCCAAACTGGATGGCATCGGCTCGAAATCAGGACCGGTGGAGATTTTTGTTAAATAAGGCCAAGACCGGATCCTGGTTGTAGTGCCGATGGTGATGATGATGACGATTTTAAACGTGTTTCATTTAAAAATTTAAATGAATGTTCTCTTTTGTTTATGTAAATAAATATTTTATGTTTTGATTATGTGTACTTGTAATGTTATGGTTTCTCAGTGGGGTAAAGATGGTGGGGGAGTTACTACGTAACAATATCTTACTGCCTAACATCTGGAAGATATTAAAGGTAGTTATAATTTTATGCAAACAAAAAAAGACAATACAGCGGAACCAATTTAGGTGTAAAAGAAATCACTCCGCAGCACATGCTGTTACAAAATCGGTTTCTATTGAGGTGGTGCAAAGGGAGATAAATGCCCCAAATGAAAAACCAAAAAGAAAAGCAGAAATAAGACACGGGATGCCAATGTAAAATGTTTAATTAAATAATACTCTTGATAAGTGAAGAATGTGTAAATTACGAGTGACTAATACGAGTACAAATATTATAATTACGGTGTAGCCATTATCGGTTCGGGCGACTTAATAATTGATTTGTTTACCGGATAGTAAAACAAGGTTTTTATTTTCCAAAGACCTATAATCCTTTATTGGATAATATAACTTAACCTATCTATCCTAGAGAGAAAACTGCCTCTATTAAGTGAATTACATTCGTATTTATATAAGGTTTTCCAATAGGGACTTGACAACTTTTTTTCGGTAGTAAATTTTTATAGTTTCCCGACGGTGTTCATTCGTCTACTTAACTACGATGAAAATGTTGAGTTTACTGAATAAATTGACAGTGACAGTTCGATGATTAATGAAAGGGTGCGTTCACAAATTAAATTCAATTTGTCAAGTCCCTATTGTATAACCCTATACCTAAGGCTAAGTGCGGCTCATCTTGATACTCCCATGGTTGTTTGTGCGGCTTACTTTGATGTTTCCATGGTTTGTGTTTGTGCGGCTTGTCTTAATATTCCCATTGCGTTATCTGCAAGTGTAGATATTTTCTTTTCTTGCGGTTTGTGTGAATCCCTAAGACGCGTCAAGTCTTCTGTGGGATCAGCAGATCCTCACAAACGCGTCCGAGTGTAGTGATATCTATGGGATTCGCGCCGTAGTGTGAAAATTGTGTGAAAGTGTACAGTGGGGGAAAACCTCATACCATTTCCTTTCCTTGTGTCAGTTTTTCCTCTTTTTCGCACCTCTGTTGCGTCCCTCAGGCATCGATACTCTCGATTGATTTATTATATTTGGAGAGTTTTTGGTGTTTGAGTGCCGTAATATTCATCATAAAAGGGATGTGACCTGGGTTTTGGCACGGATCTAGTGTAGCCCCTACTACAAGGGCATTGCAGTGGTTGCTTTCACTTATCTATCGCTGGTTCCAACTTGCATCTTTTTCTGAGACGGTATTGGTTTTCTATGTCGCCATTTCAATGGAACGGGAATTTCAACTCGACATAGATGGTCATTCCACCAACACACTGGACCTGTTTCTCACTTCCCAACCAAACAGATACACAATTTAAGTTTCTTCGCCCTTGGGCACTTCAGACTACTGTGTCGTGTCAGCTAAACTTGTTGTAACCAACAGAACAGTATGTTTTTATGAGAAAGCCAACTGGGAAAGTCTGAACGACTTTTTTGGGAGGTTAAATTGGTCGTTATTTTTCCCCGATAACGACGTTGACTCTATAGCGGACATATTGACAGACACGATTCTAGTTGGCAAGCGAACCTTTATTCTACACAGAGTAAAGAGGATCAAACCCAAGAGAAATATGTGCTTCGATTCTCGGTGCAGAGAATAAAGAGTTGAGCTTCCGGTTGTATAAATCGAACAATCCTAAAGTAAACCGGAAAAGATTTAAGTGAACTAGAAATGACTGCAATGTGTATATTCAACGGGCCAAGTTCTTGTATGACCAGGGAGTGAGACAAAATATATTACACTCTCCCACACTTCTGGGCATTCGTGAAAAACATTCAAAACTGGGTCCCCTCATTCAGTCCTTCGCAAATAGAGGAGGACAGACCGGTCACCAGTGCAACCAACTCAACGCTACCTGATACCACTTCGGTTCCACCTCAACTTGAGTATAAGCAGCACACCATGAGCCAGATTTTCTTCCGAACGCGTACTGTTGCCGGCGAACTCAAAGAGCTAAAACCAAACAAATCCGCTGGTCCGGATAGCCTTCCCCCAATTGTCTTGAAGAGATGTTTCTCTTCACTCGCTAAACCAATGAGGAAAATCTTCCGTTTGGCTTATTCTACTGACTGTTTCCCAAATAGATGGAAGTCAGCGAACATTCAGCCAATTCCCAAAATAATGGCAAATCGTCCCTCTTTTCTTATCGACCCATAGCACTAACTTTTATTCTCTCGAAGGTAATGGGATAACTTATCAATCGTCAACTCTCGAAATATTTGGAATCAAATGACCGCCAATATGGCTTTCGTAGCAACAGGTCCACCGGAGATTTGATGGCGTAACTTACCGAAAAGTGGAGCCATTCCATCCACTACTTCGGAGAAAGCAAGGTTGTTGCATTGGATATTTCAAAGGCCTTCGACAGAGTTTGGCATCCAGCCCTTTTATCACAATTACATTCATATGGTGTGGACAATTCCCTGATTCGATGGATAAGAGACTATCTTTCTGACCGTTTAATCCGAGTGGTTCTTGATGGAGTCAAGTCTGCCTCCCATCAAATTAATACAGGTGTTCCCCAATGTTCTGTACTCCACCCACTCTCTTCCTCATCTTTATCACTGATCGCCTGTCCATTACCCACAACCTAATTCAATCGTTTGCTGATGATATCACATTGAGTTTCTCAAGCCTGCACTACCTTTTCATGGAGATACCTGGTCTTGTGTCATTGCTATAGTGCTTCTCTGACTGCGTTCTGCATTTGAAGAGGATCTCCAAGCAACACTCGTTTACGATGCGCCTATTCGACTACCAGGTGGATTTTTTCACCCGTCAAATCGGAACACTTCGGCCCCAGAGTTGGTGCAAATCCGTCAGAACCACTTCAATGGATTGGCACCTCAATAAATGTCTCGCCACGAAGAACATTCTACGTTTGTTTTTAAAATCTCAGGGAAGCCACTCACATTTTCGTCCGCCACGATCACATACACCAATCTTTCGCCACTGCTTACGATGGGCCATACAAAGTACGACAAAGACAGGGGAAGTACTTTGCGGTTCTGATCAGAGGAAGAAGTACACTCATCTCAATTGCCACACTGAAGTGCGTTTTTTTTATTTTTTTTTATTTATTTATTATTTATTACAATGTAAGTAAATTACATAGTAACTTAAATCTAGTAGCACAAGCAACTAAGGCTTTCGGATAGCTTTTGTAAATGTTTGTCTGTACATTTTGTATTTTTGTTTTCAGATCTTATTTTGTAACTTAACTAGTTAGTAATTTGTAGATTTTGTCAATGTTGTGTTGTATTCCAGAATACTACCCTTTATTAAATTTAACACTGAATCTCCTTACACATCCTTAAAAACTTCCCTTAACATATATTACATTCTCACTTAATACATACCATTCATAAACATTCACAATATTGCCAGTTACAGCACATTTAATAACATGCCCCTATTCATAACTTGCCCCTTTTTATTTCAAAACAGAGCCCTTTGATTTTCGTTCAAATTTCATTCAATTTAAAAGTCACAGAAACTAAAGGAATACTTGCAAAACCAAAGCCCTACTGTGTGTATATCTCTCGATATTTCTATGGCGTTTGATTGCGTCTGGATCTCAGGGCTTCCGTACAAACTGCACTCCATATTTAATCTAAACTCTCACACAACAAAGCTCTTAGCCACAAAATTCGTTGTGAGAATAAATTCCTCTGTCTCAGGAACCCACACCAAGGGGTGTTCCCCAAGGCTCCATTTTAGGGCCAATTTTATATCTGTTATATACCTCAGATATATCTCCTAATGTTGTTATGCTGAATTATGCTGATGATACATTAATTTACTCCAGCAGCAAATTTGTTAAGGCTGCAAGAAACCGCATTAACAACTTCCTCCCTAACCTATCAACGTACTTTAATAAGTGTAAAATTCACCTTAACCAAATAAAACGCAGCTCATAGTGTTCAAGGGCAAAAACGAGCACTGTACAAACAACACTAGACGCTGCCACAACAAAATTAAGATTCAACTGGACAACACTCTGATAAAACCCTCCAAAACCCTAAAATATCTGGGAATCACTTTTTCTAATAACTGGTCTTTTTCCTCCCACATTAAAAATTCCCTTCAAAAAGCCACAATTCAGCTTAATCTCTGTAGAAGAGTAATGTGGAAACCTAATAGTTTCTCTCACAAAGTCAAACTGCTCATTTACAAACAAATTATCAGGCCCACACTCACGTACGCGTGCCCATTGTGGTACCATATCACTCCCTCCCAAATGGAGAAATTACGAGTATTCGAGTATACATCGTCGTCCTAACTCCTATAAGTACTATAGTAACGTCGAACTCTACAATACAGCTGGTATCGAGCGCCTCGATAGACGATTCCTCGAACTGTCTATCAGATTTATCGAAAACCTACAAAATAATCCCAATCCCATAATAACCTCGCTCTTAGAGAACCCTCTAGATATCCGAACTAACTACCTAACTGTCTCCACACCAGAGCTATCTTCGCCTCAGGCAGACTGGTAAATGATTCAAATGAGATCATATACCACAACACCGAAGTCACCCCTAACCAGTTCAAAAACTGTAACGTCCAACCATTTTCCAACATCCTACGCTTTTCCTACGAACCACCGGAGAGAAATACTCTACCTCTAACCCATAACTGACCTCATTCCACATCCTTTAATTCATAACATATATCCCATTAATTATAAAACTTTGTTTATGGCTTTATGAAAATCATACTGTAATCAGGCTAAATTAGGTTAAGTTATTTATATAATTAGGATTAATTTTGGATTAGGTAAAGTTGAAAAAAACAAATTCCTGGTTTTCTGACCTTTTCCAGGAAGATAATACCACTAAATTTATAAACACGCATCTATCTTATATCTCATAAAATATTGTTTGGAAAATGTATATATTATTATAATAATTACATGTAAGCAATTGTTACAAAATTAATTTTAAGTCACTGTATTACTTAAATGTACGAATTCTAATTATGGTTAATAAATACAGTTTTGAAAAAAAAAAAAATTTGTAAAATCAGTTTGAGTTTAGGTATTGAAGTAGGAGTTTGAGATTAGAGTTTTAATAAGTTGAGTTTCAGTTAAGTTTTTGAGAGTTAAGTATTGAGGAAGTATTGTGGATTTGAGAGTTTAAAATAAATATATCGAAGAGACGGAATAATTTCTTTCTTTGATAATGGATTATCAATGGCAATAAATAGCTCAAACAAACGGAGCGAATAAACATTGCAACGCGAATTGATGAAAGAATATTTCATAAAGAAATAATAAAAGGTCCCCGCTCTTCCCTCATCCGAGGAAGCACGGCGCCCGACGTCAACAGTTGGGTGAAGTTGGCTTGGAGATGATGTTGATGATGTAGTCTTGAAAATGTAGTTGAGCCAGGGTTTTCATGCCCACGCATTCTAATAGTATGTGTTTGGATGTTAATCTGGAGTTGGAACTGCAAATATGACAGGTGAGTGGGTTCGTTTTGTTGATGATATGTTGACTGGTGATAAGCGAGTGTCCAAGGCGTAGACGGAGGAAGCATTTGATTTTTTGCACTGACGATGTTGTCGGGTAGATGGTTGGTTCTCTTTTGTTATTTATTGTTTTGTAGATGTGGTTGTACTTTGCCCATTCCAGTTTTTCTATCTTTTGGAATTCTATTTTAAAGTACCTATCGATGTCTTTATTGTTGTGCACATAGAAGGTGGTTAACGGTTCTCTTATGGCCAATTTGGCAGCGTTGTCACCTGCTTCGTTGCCGCTTATCCCACTGTGACTAGGAACCCAGAGCATTTTGACTTTGGTTTGCTTCTGGATTAGCTTATCCTGGATCAGATTGATCACTTTGATTTTGTTGTTTGGGTTTTGGATTGCTTGGATGGTGGATAGGCTGTCGGTGCAAATTAGTGTCTTCTTTTTCTCCACTAGTTTGAATGCTTCCAGGACTGCTGTTGCTTCGCTTGAAAAGATGGAACAAAATTCAGGTAGCAAACCCTTTTTTAGCACTGTATTATTATTGTTTACTATTGCGAATGATGTTCCTTCTTTTGTTTTGGAACCATCGGTGAAGAGTAACTCCCATTCCCGGTGTTGGTTCTTAATAATTGGAAGTGTTGCTGGTATACCAAGTTGTTTGTTGTATTTTTGGGGAGCTGCGATAAGTCCTCTATGATACATTCTGTTGGTAATAGCCATGTCGGGTAATGCGCTCGTCGTCGTTGTGGTTTAGTTACTACATGGAGCTGTTTAGCCAGCTCTATTGCCTCTCTTAGTGCCGAGGTGAATTTCAGAGGACGTTTTCTCCTAAGCATCTGTTTGACATCGTCTAGGATGGGGGTTGCCGACATTGCGGGGAATTTGCCAGCTAATTTCGATGATAGCTTTTTTTTCTGTTTTCTATGGATGGAAGTCCGCTTTCAGCCAGTATATTAATAATTGGGGTGGTACGAAATGCCCTTGTGCTTATTCGGGCTGCTGCGTGGTAGGGGGATTTGAACATCTGTAAAGTTGTTTTGCTGCAGTTGCCGTATATAGGTAGCCCATAGTCTATTTTAGATAACAGGAGTGCTCTAGTGATAGTGATTAGTGTGTTAGTATGCGCCGAGCCATTTTTACATGACAGGTATTTAAGAATATTTAACCTTAAATCTAATTTTTTCTTAAGAGCTAAACAATGGTTCTTAAAATTATATTTACAGTCGAATTGTAAGCCGAGAATTTTTAATGTGTCGACATTACTGATCATAGCGTTTTCAAAATTTACTATCAGGTGCTTGTTACAATTTTTTTTTTTTTACATATATGTAAGATTTTGCTTTGTTCCTTTGATATTTTTGATCCGGAATGGTTACACCATATTTGAATGTCACATAGAATATCTTCAAATGTTTTACTAGCTACTTTTAAGTCGTTAACGTTAGTGAAAATGATAAGGTCATCGGCGTAGATGATGCAATGTTTTACAATTTTATATTTCGAGATTATGCTATTTAATTCTTCAAACGCTATTTTAAATAGTACTACTGATAACGGTGATCCTTGAGGGATACCCGTTTTTAAATTATGAACATCAGAAAATACGCCGTTGGCTTTGGTTCTAAATTTTCTATTATTTAAAAAGGACCTAATAAAATTGAACATGTTGCGTCCGATTTTCCATTTTTGTAGAGCTTGGAGGATAATGTGTGGACCGATCCGGTCGAAGGCTTTTTCGAAGTCTATTGATAGAAGGGAAAAATGTTTTTTGCAGGAAAGAGCGGAGATAACGTAGTTATCAATGTGGAGAAGTGCGTCCACCGTTCCCCTACTTTGTTTAAAGCCGACTTGTTGGATACTTATCAACTTATATTTTTCCAGGTACCAGTTCAGTCTCTTAGCAACAATTTTTTCCAGTAATTTTCTTGGGCAAGGTAGTAGAGCAATGGGGGGTAAACTGCTGATTGTGTCGGTTGTGGAGTTTGGCTTTGGCAGAGGAATAATAGTGGCTATTTTCCACATTTGAGGTATGATGCCTGTCGTGAATATGGAATTAAATAGATTTAGGAGGCGGTCTTTCACTATCTGTGGACTATGTGTTAGCATTTGATAATCGATTCTATCGAATCCTGGAGTTTTTCCTTTTGTGGTATGAAGACTAGATTCTAGTTCTATATGGGTTATGGGGGCTTCGATAACTTTGTTACAGGGGTTACTGGTGTTGCTCAGGGGTGTTGGCTGCACTTCTATTTGGGTTTTTGCGGTATAGAAATCTGGGTGGAAATTGAAGTTGGTGGGCGTATTTGACCAAAACTCGGCCAAGTATTTGGCTATTTTGCCAGGACATGTAAGTATGTTGGATCCTGTGTTTATTGATTTAATATTGGGTGGGCTGTAGCTGCCTGTCAGTGTTTTTATGTCGGTCCATATCTTTTTTGGGGTGGATGTTGCATTTAATTTTTCCGTGAAGGACTGGAAGGCTTTGGCCTTTTCAACTTTAGCTGTTCTTCGGAACAGGGCGTTAAGCTTTTTGTAGCATATTAGGTGTTGGTCGGTTGGATGTTTCTTAAAATGTTTCCATGCCGACTGCTTTTCAGCGCGTAGATTTGCCAGATCTGCATTCCACCATGGTACGACTGATTTATAGAGTCTTTTTGATGTCTGTGGGATGGAGCCATTGGCGGCTGTTCGAATGGCTTTTGTAATAATTGCTGTTTCTTGGTTTATGTTAGTTTTAGTGCTATGGAGATTAAGGAATTGTGTGCTAATTATTTGGAATTTGTTCCAATTTGCTCGGTCAGATTGGAACTTGGGGAGTTGCCAATCGAGACAGAGATTTTAATCGGGAAGTGATCACTTCCATGCAGATTGTCTAATATTTCCCAGTTAGTTATGGGAAAAAGTTGGGATGATATTATGGAAAGGTCTACGTTTGTAAAGGTTTTGTGTGTGGAAAAGTGGGTTGGCTTGCCGTTATTCAGTATTGCCAAGTGGGATTGTAGCAAAAATTGTTCAACGATTTTCCCTCTTTTGTTTGTTGTTCGTGATCCCCATATTGGACTCCATGCATTGAAATCCCCCACTAGGAGGATTGGTGTGGGTATGTTTTGAATTATGTTATTCAGATCCGCTAGATTGAATGATTGGTTAGGTGGGATGTAAATTGAAATAACAGTTAAACTTAATTTAGCTGTAAGTTCGATTGGGGTAACCGAGAAAGGGGAAGTAATGTTGAGGTGTCTATGGTTAAGGGCCCTATGTATTAGTGTACCGGACCCTTGTTTAGAGGAGTTGTTTCCTGTGAGGTTGTTGAAGTAGGCTTTATATTCCCGAGGCACTTTAGCATTTGAGGACTGGGGTAAGTGAGTTTCTTGCAATGCTATGATCGCTGGTTATAGTTCCTTTATAAGGATCTGTAGTTCGTGATAGTTATTGTGGAACCCATTCAGGTCCCACTGAAGCATTAAAAGATCGTTTGGGTTGTTGTTAGTGTTTGTTGTGGTGTTCAAAGTGGGGGAGTCAATATAACGGTGGTTGGTTATCGGACTCCGCGCCACACAGCTCGTTTCACCCAGTTGTCCAATCCGCTCGGATTGGTTTGAGTGAAAGTCGCCCTGTGCCACGGAGTCAATGTGTTGGTGACAGAGATTAGGATCATATCTTTCCATGATGTGCGTTTTCATTCTGCTGAATTACGTTGAACCCTAAGGGGAGGACCGAATACAGCGCCGCGAAACAGATTGAACCCGTTTTCAATTGTAACCAAATTATGAATGATATTTCTTAAGAAGGGGAGAGATGTAGTGACCGGGGTCTACACATACGAAAGCGGACTATGTGAAATATGTCACCGTTCTTTGGTCACCACATAGTTTACTCAACACACAATCGATTTCGCAAACAACAGTCAATCACCACAAGCGTTTTAGCACCACGGTTAGTCAACTGTCACCATCTCGATTTCTCGTGTTACATTTATTTAACTTTCATGCGAATATTCGAATTAAATATACTGTTTTAATAAAAATCAGATTGGTAATAGTTTCATTTTATTAATAAACCCTTCATAGATAATGCAGATCCCGAATTGCATCCTAATCTTTGTGGCAAAGTGTGTTGCCCGGCCTACTAAACGATCACCCTTAATCTATTTACTTTTTTATTGTCATAACTCGTAATTGCGAGTTCAAGTTCGTCAAAATAAATAAAAATAAGTCTATTGACAATTGATCTTTCATAAAATCCCTACCGCGATTCCATTTAGTTGGAAATTTAATAGAAAAACTACAGTTTACCAAGTGAAGAGCAGCTATATATAAATGATTTACGACAAAACTGAGATTTTGTTTTTTTGAGGACGTATACGACCGACATATCTAAAAAACCGAAAGTTCAGTCTGCACCTTTTAAAAGTTCAATTCTTGGAAATCAATCAGCACAATAACATTAAGCAATAAAATCTATCGAAATAATAACGTGTGTACCGAAACTCTCACAGTGAAAGAATTACATTAACGCCAGAGAATTGATCATCCGATTTCTATGTAAAAAGTTAACCCACGACTATTTACAATTTATTCTATTGCTGGAAGATTGATCCTTGGTGTCTTCTGTGCAGTTTTGTGGGGGATTTACATCTACCTTTCTCCGATACTCATAAGAGATCTTATCCGTCTTACTCCACTATCGAACAACACATATTTCTCTTATGCGCCCTTACCCAAACATTTGCTACACGTTTTTGCTAAAAGCTATTGAATAAGGGAAAAGTTATCGAACACATCTACGAATGATGTGGCTTTATTATGCTCTTTGATGGAATTTAAGCAGGTTCAGTTAGTAGGGATTGAAGAGGATATATTTGCTGAATTTTAACATTATTCTTTCACAGAATTTGGTCTCATGCAGATTTGGAACGAGTGCTTTTTTCATGTCATTTGAGTGCTGAAGAGACTACGAAGTAAAATTAGGTTTTCCATTAATCCCCGTTTGCTGTAGAAAGTTTGAATGTGGTATTGAAAGACTTAACTAATGCACTTCATAGTATTCGGATTTAATAGGGGTACATTATCGAAGTTATATTGTGGTGTCTAAAAAGCTTTTAGAAGACTAAGGCACCTTGGTGGGAAATGACTTTACGTTGGTGCGATTATTTTATAGTCTACACACACGAACTTCTATTATAACAAGATGAGATAAATTTATAATTAAACTCTCATTCTGTAGTACGTCGTTTTGTGACAATGCTGTAATAGAAAATAGGCAGCATTATAATCTAATTAGTCTGAATGACCTTTGTTAACACAGTTCCCTAGATAGTGATATAAAATAACTTTAGGGGATGTGGTCGATTCACTATTATTTAATAATTATTGTTCGTGTCCAAAGCGATTTATTGACTTGTCAAAGTTAGGGTCTCTTCCGTGTACTGAATGATGTTACCCTGTATGCAAGTGACGCAAAAATTTAAAAAAATCAAACAGAACTCCTGGGATAATTCAATAGATTCCAGGAGTTTTGATCGGAATGAAAATTCAGTATCAAGTATGCAAAATGTGAAACTGTACTCTTCCGCATCCGAATAAGACGCGGACTCGAGACAATATTCGCCCAGGGGGACAGCTACTATAACAGTACATCACATTTAATGGTCGCTTTAGTGTATATGTAGTGACCAGAGACCACACACACAAAAGCAGACCATGTAAAATCCCCAAATAGAGAGAGAGAGAGAGAGAGAGAGAGAGAGAGAGAGAGAGAGAGAGAGAGAGAGAGAGAGAGCTAAAATGAAAACAATAATACGAAAAATGCTTCCTCCAAATAGACCGGCCTATGACAAATTACTTCCAGTGTTGCCTTATTCTGCCTTTACACCTCCCTGAATTCGAGACTAAGAATCTTTAAGCGGGAGAGCTGTTTGCGACAGGTCAACCTG
Source organism: Microdon myrmicae (assembly GCA_963931805.1). NCBI lineage: Eukaryota > Metazoa > Arthropoda > Insecta > Diptera > Syrphidae > Microdon > Microdon myrmicae. The sequence continues at coordinate 121,621,709 of OZ007497.1, forward strand.
TTACGATATAGAAAAATATATCTCCTTGTTCTAAAAAGAACATGGTCTCTTCTAGACTCTTCCTTACCACGGTGTGAACACCACCGCGCTTCCGCTATCCAAAGGAAAGAGTGGTGACCGATGTTGTGGGAAAAATTAAACAACGATGGTGCATTTCATTCAATTAGTTTTATTTCGTTTTTAAATTTTGTTTTCTGTTTAAGTGAGAGGAGATGTTTGCTGTAAGCCACAACTTGACTCAACTCGTGGGGGCACCAACGCGAGTGCCGGATGCCCGAGGCGATTATGCGAACACCCTGGATCTGTTTTTGACATCCGAACCGAGTATTTATACCGTAGAGGTTTCTGCGCCACTGGGAAGCTCAGATCACTGCTTGGTATCTGTCGCGCAAGCACTTGCATATCAAGCGAATAACCGGCCTAGGCAGCTTCGCCATGGATGGAAGTATGGGGCGGTTAACTGGGACGATTTGCGAGATTTCTTCGCATCCTATCCATGGTCCGAGGTGTGCTTCGGAAACTCCGATGCTAACGCATGCGCGGAATCGGTATCAGAGATTATTCTTCTGGGGATGGAGATGTATATTCCACATTCCATCAAACGAAGTTCGTCTGATAAACCTTGGTTTGACAAAAAATGCGACCTGATTACAGCGGCAAAAAACAGAGCTTTTAAGCAATGGCGCTCCAATCCCACCGATGTTAGCAGAACGAATTTTGTAAGAATCAGAAACGCGTGCAACCAGGCGATTGATACCGCGAAGAAGGCTCACAACGACAGGGTGATCAATAAGCTCCTTCGGTGCCCAACTGGTTCGCGCTCCTTCTGGTCAATGGCAAAAGCTGTCAGCGGTAACTTCGCATCCTCCTCTTTCCCTCCGTTGGTGACAGACAGCGGGACGTTAGTCACTAATTCAAAGGATAAAGCTAACGTGTTCGCAAATTTATTTTCGCCGAATTCAAACCTCGATCCCGGCCTTTTGGAGCCACCTGTGATGTCGCCGGTACAGTCTTCCATGCGGGATGTGAGATTTCGTCCGCGCATTATTCAACGCATTCTACGTGAACTGGATTGTAGGAAGGCAACCGGCCCGGACGGAATACCAACAATAGTCCTTAAGAACTGTGCTCCAGAACTATCGCCGGTTCTTGGCAGACTCTTCCGCTTATCTTATGCATGGAGGACCTTTCCTGCCTGCTGGAAAATCGCTCGACTTCAGTCAATCCCAAAGACGGGAATAAAGTGTCTCCCACAAAATTACCGTCCGATAGCATTACTGTCTATTTTATCTAAGGTAATGGAAAAAGTCATCAATACAGAGTTGGTTAAGTATTTGGAGTGCAACGGACTTCTGAATGATCGTCAATACGGGTTCCGTGGCAGGCGGTCTACGGGAGACCTTTTGACACTTATAACCGATATATGTACATCTGCGATTGAACGACATGGTGAGTCAAGGGCGGTCGTATTGGATATCTCCAAGGCTTTTGACCGCGTCTGGCACGGGGCATTGCTGAGCAAACTTCGTTCATATGGACTTCCCCAACAGCTTTGCGACTGGACGAGGAGCTTCCTCGAGAATCGATCGATCCGGGTTGTTGTGGACGGCAAGTGTTCGGATCTGTATCTTGTTAATTCGAGGGTGCCCCAAGGTTCTATTTTGGCTCCAACCTTGTTCTTGCTCCACATTAATGATTTGTTGGAGACAACGGATAACAAAGTGTTCAGTTTTGCCAATGATAGTACGCTTGTTTCCTCCTTTTCGAGTGATCGGCCGATTGGTGCATCTACGTCGCACCAGCTGAGATGTAGACAAATTGACTCTCTGAATCGGGATCTAGATAGGGTCCTGCAGTGGGGAAAGTCCAATCTTGTCGACTTCAACACAACGAAGACCCAGTATACAACATTCACAAAGAAAAGTGGATCATCGGTTCAGCTGATGATGAATGGCCTGGCACTCAAGGCTGGGGAAAGTTTGAAATTGCTCAGCGTCACGGTCTGTGGGAATGTATCATGGCATAAACACGTGTCGAACATCGCCAGGTCAGCCTCAGGAAAACGGAGTTATCTTTTTAGAGCCAAGAAATACTTTACTCCGCCCCAACTTCTTCTCATATATAAATCCCAAATTAGACCCGCGCTCGAATATTGCTCTCACGTTTGGAGCTCGGCTCCTAAACATACCCTCGACCTACTTGAGAGCGTACAGAGACGAGTGATCCGCCTGATCGGGGACTCGGCGCTGACGTCGGGACTACAGTCACTATCACATCGAAGGCGCGTAGCCGACCTCTGTCTGTTTTACAGATATTATCACGGGTGCTGTTCTTCGGAGATTCTTGGTATTGTTCCACACAATTCGGTTTATATGCGCTCCACAAGACAATCCGACGGATCGCACCCGTTTGTGGTTCATCTCCCGACGGCGCGAACATCCCTGTATCAGAACTCGTTCCGTTACAGAGCGGGGAAGCTGTGGAACTGCCTTCCCACGCGAGTGTTCCCGGAGCGTTACAACCTGCAACTGTTCAAAAAGAACTGCAACAGTTATTTGATGGCATCTCGGGGCGCCCACTCGGCGCTATAGGTTCGCCTCTCCCGAGAGAAGTCTAAAAAAAAAAAAAAAAAAAAGATAGTGAGGTTAATACGTATGCGACATTTGTGAATTCGTTGTCCATCTGTTGTTACTACCGTGCCTTTATCTTCTTTCACTTTCAGCTTACGATATCGGGTTGTTCCTTTTTCTCGCCGGTTCTTTTTTACGTAGATTACTTCGCCCGGTTCGAATGTGTGTTCTGTTTCTATTTTGAAATCTACCTGCTTGTCCGCTTTCTGACATTTCTTTGATCCTTGTATTTGTTAAGTCAAACAATTTTTGAATTGGACCTGACTGTATTACTGTAACGTCGCTGCACGCCAAGAGACCACCGTGTTCTTGACGCATGCACCCAGCCCACAACACAACAAGAACCCGGTGTTAGTGTGGAAGAGGAAACCAATAATGCGGACACTAAATGGGCATCAACCAGAGACGTAATTAAACAAAACAGTCCAAAGGGTATTCGGATTTAAGAAAACACTTTTCAAACGCAAAAAAAACGCAAAAAGACTCGGATCGAAAAAATCCTAGAAAGTGCCAGAGCAAGGAACATCAGAGCTAAATATGCCGGCATAAATTCAACTAGAAATGGCTACCGAGGGATGTAGTGCTCTGAAAAGCCCTACCATTTCCTTCCTCCGCATATACATCCAAAGCCCTACACCCAGACAATCATTTAAATTCTAAATTCGCGATAAACGAATTAAATGTTCAATTATCGCCCTTGCACCCAACCCACCATAACCCTAAACTCGAAACCATCACCAAATTCACAAATACATTCTCCCGATAAAACAAAATTCCTGATAAATGAATCAAATTTTCGTTTATCATCCATACACCCAATTCTCCATAATTATCCAAACAAACCAAAGGTATGGCAAATTGACCAGATGTTCAATTATATGCAGTGCACTTCATATGCACTGCAGTTCTGAGAATTCGCCTAAATGAATTCTTATCTCATAATGCAAACATTTGGCTCGAGCCAAAGTATATTTTCGCGATATTTTGCTTTCTTTTCGATCCCTTCGAGATACAAAAATCTCGCTTTTATCTCATGTATAAGGAGATGTATCGTGATTTCGGCAAGAGAGTATCTAAGAAGCATCAAAAGAGCAAGGTCCCTGGAGGATGTGTCCCCAGGAGAATCATTTTAAACAGTGAATATAATAAAAGTGGGTTTTCGAAATTAAAGCAGTTTTTTTTTTTTTTGTATTTCGGAACTGTGCGTTCGTTGTAAAATGTTGGCTGCTCCAACGCAGGCGAAAACCTCTAACCTGGAACCGGTGAGTAGAGTGGTGGCACACCCACAAAACAAATCCATGCAGCTTTCTCGATTTCGAGCATCACTAGACAGCGCCGGGTTGCTCGGCGCGCGTACGCTATTCCTGGAACGACGTCCCGCAAACGATCGGTCGCTACTCTTCCCTCAGGTTTGAGGAAGCACGGCGACGACCGCATTGAGCCTTCTCAGAAGCGATCTGACAAGATCCCCCGTCCTTTTAAGGCTAAGGAGACGCGCTCCCTGAGAGCAGGGCTATTAGTACAACAGGAAGAGCCAAAATAATTCGAGACCCAAACGGCTGTCTGGTCACAGAAACAAACAATATTGGGACAATATGGCAGCACTACTATGAAAATCTGCTCAATGTGCGCACCCACCAATCACAAATAAACCCACCACGCGTACACACAGCCGAGCCTCAGATCCCAGAGCCATATTTCAACGAAGTTGTAGATGCAATAAATCGATTGAAAAACAACAAGTCTCCAGGAGTCGACTGCATAGCGGCAGAATTTATGAAGCATGGAAGAGAGGCAACCGCTCGATTGAAATAATATGGGATAAGGAAGTCACCCCGGAAACATGAAAAACCTCAATTCCCGCCCCCATCTTCAAAAGAGGCGACAGATCTGACTGCGGATATTACAGCGGAATATCATTGCTCCCAACCACTTACAAAATACTAACAAATGTCATACTGGCGAGAATCACACCGTACGCAGAAGAAATTACTGGGAGACCACCAGGAACCGGTCAACGAGCTACCAAATGTTCAAAGTGAGGCAATTGCTGGAAAGAGAGTAGGAATACTGAGAGACGGTTCACCAACTGTTCCTTTACTTCAGAAAAGCCGACGACTCAGTCGCAAGGCAAAAACTCTACCATATTGTAGTTGCGCTGGGAATCCCGAAAAAATATGCCGCCCTCATTTAAATCTGCATAAACCATAATAAAGGGCGAGTTAGATTAGAAAACCACCTCTCAGAACCATTTGAAATCCGGGACGGACTAAAAGGAAGGGAGATGGCCTTAAACCATGTCCTTTTAACCTTGTGCTCGAGTACGTAATCAGAAAGGTACAAGACGACAACATGGCCGCATCACCATACAGGGCAAAGTCACTGATTGCCTTCAACCCGGCGAAGGTCAGGAAGCTCCCTGTCATTGTTCAATCCAAGTTGACATAGCTACTTTGGCGCCCCCCAGGTAGTGAAAGAATGCATGCAGCGACATCCTGAGAAAGGTTGGGAAAGGGCTAATGACCTTGCCCGAAAGACAAATTCTTATGGAAAATTTAACAGGCTTCGGATATGGACCGGATACACGACGATGGCCGAGGAAACGAGAATGGCTAAAAGATTTGAGAATTTTCTCATGAAACCTTCGCTCACTATGCAAAGCTCAAGCTGCACAGCAGCTAGCCGATGACCTGACCGAATATAAGACCGAAATAACAGCATTATAAGCAATAAGATGGACAGGGAGTGGTGTTATTCAAAGAAACGAGCATGACATTTATTATAGCTGTCATGCAAAACACCATGTGCTCGGGGAAGGCTTTCTAATCACTCAAAAACTGAAGCCTGCCATCATCGCCTTTAACGCAATAAACGAAAGGCTATGCACTCTTCGCGTGCGAGGCAAGTTTAAGAACATAAACCTCATAAACATCCACGGACCTACACAGGTGTCCCATGACGACGAAAACGAAGAATACTACGAGAATGTCGAACGGGCCCTCAATGCCTGCCCAAGTTACGATGTGAATATCGTTCTTGGTGATTTCAATGCCAAAATAGGTCGGGAGCCGGTTTTCAGGCAATACGCAAGTTCCCATAGATTGCATGAGAACACTAATGACAATGGACTACGAGTTATCGAACTGGCAGCATCAAAGAACTTGGTTGTTGCAAGCACCAGGTTTCCGCGTAAAGATATCCACAAAGCCACCTGGGTATCACCTGATGAAGCTACTCGCAACCAAATTGACAACCTGTTGATAGATCGCCGCCACCCCTCGAGCTGATGACAGTCAGAACGTACCGAGGTGCCAACGTAGACTCGGATCACTGTCTTGGTGGTATAGTTTTCCGAGCGCGGATTAACTTATGGAGACGTATTGCATCCTCGGATCAGATTCGAAGAGCTCGACGGAGGGCGAGTAAGTCCTGAGGCCAGAATGCCGGGCGTAGAAGAGAAATGGACACGCCTTAAGAATACGGTCACTACTACTGCCAACTCCATCTTAGGCAGTAGTCGTAGAGATCGGAACAACTGGTTTGGTGATGAATGCAAACTAGCGACTGAACGTAAGAATGCTACATACCGGGCAATGTAGCAGTCTCATAGGACGCGGCTACGCAATGAGAAATACAAGAGCTCAGAAGATCCTGTTAAAACTCGCCCTCGAAGAGCTGGATGGAGGGAGCGTAAGTACTGAGGCCAGAATGCCGGGCGTAGAAGAGAAACGGACATACCTTAAAAGTACTGTCATTAGTACTGCCAGCTCCATTTTCGGCTGTGTTCGTAGAGATCGGAGCGACTGGTTTGATGATGAATGCAAACTAGCGACTGAACGTAAGAATGCTACATACCGGGCAATGTAGCAGTCTCATAGGACGCGGCTACGCAATGAGAAATACAAGAGCTCAGAAGATCCGAAAAAAGACTCCACAAACAATAGAAAAGTGCGTGGGAAAAAACCTTGTCTGTGAAATAGAGAAAAGTAGAGAGCGAGGTCCGCACCAGACGCGGAAGTTCTACCAAATAATCCGCAGTATGAGGCGGTACACACTACGCTGCACTTACTGCAAGGATAAAGAGGGTAATCTGATCACCGATTCTGAAGGCACTCTGGAGCGATGGGAACTGCACTTTAATAAGTTGCTCAATGGTCAGCTCACAGAAGAATTGGAGGCTCCACCAATGCAAGATCAAGACCAAATGCTGCCGCCACCAAGCATTGCGGAAACATTAAAAGCCATAATCGCGGCGCACATATGGGAGCAAGAGGAGATGCCGAAAGATTGGCGTCGCGAAATAATTTGCCTCATACATAATAAGGGAGATATCACAGTGTGCAGCAACTATACGGGTATAACAGTGCTGAGTGCCGCCTATAAGATACTCTCCTCTATCTACCAGACCGGATAGCCCCATACGCTAAAGTCATCATTGGTCAATATCAGTGTGGCTTCATCCCAAGCAAATCAGCAATTGATCAGATATTCACCCTTAGGCAGGCGATGGAAAAATGTCAGGAATTTAAGATTCCACTATATAATCTATTTATAGACTTTAAGGCCGCCTACGACAGCATAGCCAGGGTAGAACTATATAATGCCATGAGAGAGTTCGATATTCCAAATAAATTGATGCGACTTTGTAGGTTGACCATGACCAACGTAACTACTCAAGTAAAAATAGCGGGATTGCTGTCCAAACCAATAAACATATTTATTGAACGCCGACAGGGGGATGATCCGGAGTGCCTCCTCTTCAACCTAGCGTTAGAGAAAGCAATCTGTGACTCTGGCGTTACAACTAGAGGAACTATTGTCACCAAATCCAGCCAGATATTGTACAGCGCGGCAGACCTTGTCTGCGATGGAGGATTAGACCATGACGCTCAGATCCTAAGAGTGTCAAACTGGATAACATCGGCTCGAAATCGGGAGCGGTGTAGAGACTTGCTAAATAAGGACAGGAGCGGATCCCGGTTGTAGTGCCGATGATGATGATGAACATCTACCAACAGTTATGAAGAGTTACATATGGTATTTAACAATGTTACGGTGAATTTTTCTGACGGAATAAATCATTTCTCAGAGGCAGCGAGTCAAGTTAATTGGCACGGGGTCACGGGAGAGCGGTGTCCGGTCTTACCGAAGATACAATGAGCACGGAGCTGAAGTGATACGCACTGACCGCGGAATGGTGAGCTAGCTTGCGGTTTGGCTCGACATTTCGATAGGTGGCGCACATAAACATTTTCACTGTCATTTACATATGTCTCGTGTGTGTTAAGTGTGTCGATGACGTTATAGCCAAAGATGACATACAAGAAATCATTGACACACTCAAATAAAGAGAAAACCTTTCCAATTGTAAACTCGAATGACCCCACGGTACGATAATGCATCAATTGCATATGCCAAAACGATTGCTTAATGATGCGAAAGCAATTAACGGCATATTCCGGAACAATTAAATTGCATAAACGTTTAAACTGTATGTTCCAGCACAATCGGCAGAAATGCAATTAATTGGGTCAGTTCGCAACCGTAAAAGTTGAACCCGAGTTCAAGCCAATAAAGAAATATTGACTGGTTCAGTGATATTGCGAACTGAAGCCAACAATCGGAAATTGGGGCAATTAAAATTAAATTGCATTATCGTCATCGGGAAGTGTTGACCCCGAGGTGTCGACAGTCGGTGGTTAATCTAGAAGTCAGTGGTTGGGCAGAATCAGAAGTTGATCGTGAGAGTCTATCGTTGGTCGGTAAGTGGGACTTTTGATGGTGAGAGCAAGGGAGTCGAGTGGAAAGTATTGATGGAAAGTAACGTAAACTAATAGTAAACCTTAAAGTAAAGTAACGAGTGTTTTGATTCGGATGGTTAAAGTAGACTAGTCTGGTGGATAATCAACAATTGAAGTAATCGAGTCTAGTGAATAATATAAAAGCAGTGTTATAGAGTCCCGTAGAAAAACTGAAAATAAAGTGATTGAAACTAGTGGTGAGTTTGATAAAAACTTATGAATGGAGAAACTCCAAAAAGTAGTAATGAATTGCAGAAGTTAGAATTGTAAGTGCAACTCGTGTACCCTTAAATTTTCTGAAGAAGAGTAACTAAAAATTAAGAAAGAAAACTGATTATAAGAAAACAATGGTTCAACGTTTAGATGGGCATAAAATAACACTGACAAATTCAAGTTCAATATTAAAATATTGTTCTAATAAACAAATCGAAACAGAATAAAGTGCTTGCGAATCTAATACTCAGACGGAATTGTAAAAACAAGCTGTTGCGAAATTGTAAGAATAAAATATAACTATAAGAAATGGTTTGAAGTGTTTAAGTTAAATTCAAGGAATAAAATAAGAAAAATATTCTAAAAAGACTAAAAAATTGTAGCAAAGGTTAAGTACAATAAAAGTGGAAGAAGCATAAGAAAAGACGCTGTGTTTGAATTAGTAGTGTTAAGGGAAGATTCGGTCGCTGTTCCCTCGGTGTCGTGACTTTAATTTAGTGAGGTAGTTGAACATACCATAACTTGTGAGTGCACATTGGAAACTGCATAACGGTAATACGCGTCTGCATACGACACATGTTGTTGAGGAATTTCTAACAAAAAAAAAAAAAAAAAAAAAAAAAAACATTCCCTAGTCTATCTAGTTTACAGTTCACATCTAGCTCCAAATGACTCTTTTATATCCTCACGCCAAAAACAATCACAGATCGTCATTTTCCTAATTTAAGTGCAGCTGTAGAGGCTTCGGAGGTGATTTTGAAGATGCTACACCAGGATGGTTTCGAATACGTCCTTAATTAGTAAAAAAAAGAACGCTGGGGCAAGTGCGTTGCATTGTATAGAGGCTACGTTGAACACGATTGAACTGTCATGCGCCACACATATAAATAAAGAGATTTAGAGCAATAGTACAAACCTTTTTTAACCAACCCTCTTATAGTTTAAGTTTAAGTTTAGTGGGGCTACCACCCAATTAATTGGCTTAATTCAAGCAATGTGAGTACCTATAAGCTAAAGTATATGTAACTTTACAAACTAAAGAGCGTACGAACTAAATTAACTAAGCTTACCCTAAGGTAATCAGGACATATTATGAAGGCAAGAGTAGTGGGAGGGTGGTGGGGGCAGGTTAGGGAGGAAAGTGTAGAAAGTGCGGCTTAAGCTTGGTGCTGAGAATGGTTTAGGAGGCAGTGCTTGAGAGTATGGGTAGTCGAAGTCGAACAAGGTGGACTTGGATAAGACATTTCTCAACATCCGTGAAAGGGGCTCGTTGAGGCCATAAGAGGTGCGGTGAGGGGGCACGTACAGAAGCGGGGAGTACGCGTATTTCGAGGGTTTGTGTTCGGAGGATTTAAGTTAAGGAGGTAGGCGAGCCGGAGAGGATCCGATGAATGAACACTATGTCGTCCAGGACCCTGCCCTCCTCTAGGGTTCTGAGGTTGACTAATTTGAGACGGTTAATGTACGGGGGCGGGATTAGGGGGTTTTCCCATCCCAGCCCTCGGAGAGCAAACCGAAGGAAGCGAAGTTAAATACTTTCGATTCTATGGATATGGGTTTTGTGATAAGAAGACCATACCTGACTAGCATATTCTAGCAGTGGACGAACGAAGGTAAGGTAAAGGGATCAAGTTATGTAGATGTCGTAGAATTCGTTACACCATGGTTTCACGAATCCGTGATCAGAGTTGTCTTTCCGGATCGTCTCACCAATGTGAGAGAGGAAGTTAAGCTCCCTGCCGCAAAAGATCCCAAGATCTCGAATACATTGGACAATGGTCGGGGGTTGGTTATGAAGCGAATAGGGACATGAGGATACGTGAATACGCTAACGGGAAAAGGTTATAGATTGGCATTTGGCGATGTTAAATACAAAGTAATTTTTGTCACACCAAGTCGGGAAGTTGTCAATGTCTGATTGCAACAGGACAGAATCAAGTGGCGAATCGATGATCTTGTATATCTTGGTTTCCTCAGCGTATAGGGACAAACTGGAATGCTTAATGACCTTATCGATATCATTAGTGGCCAGTATAAATAGGAAACGACCCAGGTGGCTACCTTGAGGGACCCCAGAGGCGGCAAGGAAATGGTTGGATATCATAAACCTGAACCGAACGGAATAAAGTCTATCCTTTAGATAGGAAGAAAGCCATTTCAGCAATCCAGGTTCGAAGCCGAGGGCGGATAATTTGAAGAGGATTCGATTGCGGGAGATTTTGTCGAACGCTTTACTGAGATCGGTTGAGACCATGTCGACCTCATTACCGTGCTCTAGTGTATCGAGAGGGGAGCAGATAGAATGGATGAACATTTCTTGAGGGGAATTGCAGGGATATTATCATCGCGGTCCGTTATAAACTCGTCTTTGAGTTGGAGTAGTTTGCATTGAATTAGAGGAATTGTGGGGAAGGTGCCCGAAGGACAAGTTAGATAAATAGTCGAAGTATGATGGGTCAGGAACAAAAGGGTGATTGGTGAATGACTGATTGAAGTGAATGGCGAAGAGGTTAACGATAGTAACAGCATCAGATGAGGTATGAGATTTTAAAGGTAAGCGATGCGGGGTAACCATCGGATTTACGTTTATGATTGACGAACTGAAAGAAGATTTTAGTGTCATTTTTGAGATTCGTCTGAGTTTTGGTGAGATAGTTCCGATAAAGGGTGTTATAAAGTTCAGTGAATTAGAGGTAACGGCTGAAAAAGTTGAAGTAGTCGGGAATAGTTCGATTCTGAGAGAAAGTGACCCATAACTTATTGCTTTTGTTATGCGGGGAAGGGTTTGTGATTGTATCAAGGAGAGTAGAGGATTTCGCTATTTAAATGGATGATTGAATCTTCAACGGATAGGTGATCATAGTTGAACGAAAGGCGGCCCAGGTAGTCGTTGATCAGCCGTAAGTTAGGTTTATGGAAATCCTAGGAGTAGTGATTGTATGGGGGACAGACGGCGGCGAGGGCACCCAAAAGGAGGTCGTGAGAAGAGGGTGGTAGTCTGTAGCTGTAAGGATGAAAGAGCTGGGTGAGGCAGATGTATTGATAGGGTTTTTAGTAAAGGTTCGGTCTGGCTGCGTACCCAAGATGCCTCGAACGTTGCTGACCTGGCAAAGGCAGGACTCATCTAGTCGGTCAATGAAGAGACATTCCTTGGCAGAGGTGGGGTGGGAGGTGACGTTTGATTGATCATCTGATAAAACCCAGTTGAGTTGTGGAAGATTAAAATCTTCGAAGACGATGACCTCATCCTCGCAATTACTCAGCTCGATTATATTGTATATAGTATTAAGAGCTAGTTCGTAAACTTCAATATGCTGCGCTTGTGAGATATAGAAACACTTGACAAGGGTGGAATTTCGAGGAAGAGTGATTTTCACAATCACAAAGTTCAGCTTGGAGGGGGTAGGGAAAGCGATATGTGACGACTCCAGGCTGTTATGGACAGTGATGAGCACTCATTGGCTGAGGGAAAGGCCAGTAGTATGATTGAGGAGGTTGTGACAACTCTAACAGACACACACAAATTCACAAGCAAAAATAGTGAAGAACACGAACGAAAAAATCGAATAAGAAAAATACATCAGAACCGTATACCAAGCGATAAAATAAAAATAATTCACATCAGTGGAATATGATCGAGTTTGGAAATCAAATTCTAAACACGGTCAGTAGCCTGGTGTGTAACGCTTAGGTAAAATTTTTTTCGTGATTCGAGCTGTCATAGCGTCAGTTCGAATCACACGATCTTCTTCACTATTATTTCAAATGCGATAAGGTCATCACGGAAAATGAGGGAAACAGTTTCAGTTTATGAATGCTGGGGATTAAGTTCGTTTCGCTCAAAGCGAAAATGTCAACAGGTAGGGCATGGGAGTTTTTGAGAACGAATTGTCTTTGCGAGCGAAGACCCCTTACGTTCTGAGAACAGGGGGTAAGGCGAGTTATACTCTCGGTTTTGGGAGGGGGTAGGGGAGGTTAGGAGTTTAACAACGGAACAACTTTTTAGGTCGCCCTTACTACGTTGAAGATGTGATAACGTTCTGGAGTGAACGAAGCGGCCGAAAGCTTTAAGGTCATTTGACATTTATGAGGGGATAAATTGAAAATTACGTGGAATTTTACGAATAGTTTGTGGAGACTGGGAACCACAGTGGATAAACCTTCCTGGTGCATAGAGAGTTTGATACTGGTTTTGGTTTTGCCTTCAAAGCAGACAGAATCAGATTTGTCGTGGAGATATGCTAGAAAGAGACGAATATTTTCATATATCGTTTCTAAGTTGAGACAGTGCGTAGAGGCAATAAGATGTTTCGGATGTAAGCTGTGTGGTTTTTACCGGGAGGGAAGACGGGGTCGAAAATGAGTTGAGAACGAGGACTTGCGAGGGGGGGGGGGGGAGGAGGGGGAACGCGACGAGTGGCTAGAATTGTATGGAACGGTGGATAGATGGGTGGAGCAGGGAGAGTAAAAAAGGACTTAGAAAATGACTGATGTGATGGGTTAATAGAATGGGTTGTGACGAAATTGGGCTATTTGTTTGATATTGTGACGCATATGACAGTCAGTACTGGAATATTCGGGAAAGTCCAAAACAAGCGCTGGAATATTCTATAAAGTACTGGAAAACTGGAGACTAGAACATCCAAGATTATTGAACGGACGGAAACGAGATGAGAATGTGAAAAACGATAAAAGACGTCGAGACAGCTGATGGTGACAGAGAAGAAAAAGAGAAAGCGAAGCAAGCGAGGAAAAAGAAGATTATTGGAGTGTACGGGATAAACCAAATGTTATAAACGAATTAATAAAGTGTGATATTAATTAAGAATCGATTTAGCGGCTCTTATTTGCTAGAAATAATCAATCCAGCGAACCCTAAGCTCGCTACAATATTATTGTGGCGGGCGGAGAATGGGATGAGCAGGGAGAGTATGACTTAGGGGCTTTGAGGCATTGAGAAAGGTTGGATTGCGATTGAAAGACGCTCTATTAGGAGGAAGTTTGGAGGAAAACCTCTTTTTACGAGAGAGGTTGTGTTAACCGGTTTTCCGTTTATTGGAGGATCTTTTCTTTATTAAATCGCGAAGGGGAAAGTGCAGGTTTTGGACCGGCAGTACGAAGAGTGCAGTCGGGATTGGGGGTAAGCATTGGGGGGTTTGGGGGGGGGGGGGGGGTCGGAGGATGAGCTTCGGCGTGGTCAAAAGCTATGTTGGTGAGACGTTTTAGGTGGGCGTCTTGTTGAATTATAGTGATAAGGGCGGGGACGTTTAAGAGTGGGGCTTTTTGTTATGAATAAGGGAAGTGTTGATGTTAGTATCATTTTTGACAACGCACATTTTGGCCCTTCGTCGGGAGAGGAAATATAAAAACGAAAAGAGTTGGAGGCTTGCTTTGGTATCTTGCTGGCATGGAAAATTCGAGATAGCTCTGTTTCGAACGAAATGGTAGATAACACTGTGGGTAATAATTGTTGGTGTACCAGCACTGGAACAGGTTTACAAATATTCCACCACCGTGATGTAGTTAATACACTGCAAACCGTTCACGTAAATGAGGAAAAATAAAACTGGGGAAGTTATGTTGTTTCGTGTTCATGTTCTTTTTATTTTAATTGGTCCTTGTTATTGTTTTACCCGGAGAAGATCTTACGGCAGTTGATCACTGAGAAAAGAAACACTAGTATGTTGTTTGGAAATTTGTTTATTGTTTATTACTTGTCTTTTACATTGTTGTATGATTTATTTGCTTATTTACAAAAACTATTGAACACCTTATTATGAATTTAATGCTAATTCTTTATCAAAAGGACTATCGTATACCGATTTTTGGTGCCGCACTATATGTTTTCGATAAGAATGACTTTACGTTATTTCACAGATTTACAAAGTGAGCTGAAACGTCCCGGAGTTGAAAAGTAAAACACACTCGACTGGGGTGTGTGCGCACTCTGCTGAACTTCCAAGACCGACTCGTTTGGTGGTTGTATTTCGACTGACCGCAGCAGCTTACTTAGGGACTCTCTTTACCCACACGATCACGCATTCTTGATCGCACACTCATCCGCATTCTCCCATTTCCCCGCTCTTTACGGTGAATAAACTCTTGCGATTTTACCCAACAGTCAATGAACTTAGGGAGAATGGGAAAACTGCAACGGAGAGCATGACGATTTCAGGGTTGAAACCAATAAGGTGACCAATAAGGCGACCGCATGGCAGTTATGTTTTTGACTGCAGAACCAAAATGCACTCCGAGAAGGGGAAATGAGGTGAGTTAAAAAGTACATTTCTTATACTTTTCACCTGACTCTGGGTTTTTTTATCCTCAGCGAATAACCGTGTTTGGCGCAGGTCAAAAGGACGCCGCGGTGGCTTGGAAAAATATCGGCGTGGGAAAAAGACTAAATGAATTCGCGGTAACCCAAACCGTTTCGCTATGTAGCAACAGCGTCGCTTACCCACACTTTCCTGTTGCCAACCAGGCATGGGATTTTTGATTTCCGATAGGAAATCTCATGTGGTTTATCAAATATGTTGCCACATAGCTTGAAAAAGCTGAATTCGGTTATGCATTATCTGCGTCCTTTGGGAGGGTACGTTTAACAGGTGGTATAGGCCGTCAAATGGGATTGGGATTGACGTTGTGTGCGGTCAGCGGGCGAAATTGTGGTTGTAATTGTGGGTTGGTTCTCAGCGTATCATAGAGAACCCCCACAACACCACACAGCATTCTTCTGAGGCCAGTACTCGACAATTTAAAGACGAGATCTTTGATCCTTTTCGCATCAAAGGCCTTCTTAATGTTCAGGCTCACCACAGTAGTGGGTTATAAAGAAATACATTTAGAGCTATAGTGATGCTGTTCGTTAGAAAATCCAAATTCAAAAATTGGCTTTAGATTCCTGGAACTGAGGAAAATGCTCACTTCCTCATATGTGAACTTATCATATATTTGACTCAAGTACTTTACAATTTGCTTCACGGTTTATAGGTTTTGGCAAGTAGGTGGCCTGCGCTACAGCTTTATCCGTAGTTTTCTTAAAGATCGGTTTGCTGATATTCTGATGGGGCGTCTCCTAAGCAATTGTTCTGCTTATCTCGTGCAGTGTTTTCATGGGAATAGGCACGTTGTATTGACGCGACGATATCCTGGAAACGGAATCAAGCATCGGTTACTAACTATATCAAATTTCATATCAAAAATTAATGGAGAGCAAAGAATTTTGTTTTTAAAGTTTTTATCGCGTTTTTATCACAATCACTTTTCTGATTTGCGGCAATCGCCAAACGTGTTCTATGCAGTCGATCGTCCCAAATCTTGGACCATTCTTTTCGATATATAATCAAAAATAAAAAGTACATTTCCATATACTATATATGCAAATCAAAAATAAAAAACACAGTTGCATATATAAAAGTGATTTATTTTACAGTTTTGCTCTTAAATGTTATAATTAAAATCCGGATCACATTTATACTTAGAATTAATTTAGTTGACGTTCTACTAACAATTTCAAGGATTATCATCATCATCATCATCATCATCGGCATTACAACCGGGATCCGGTCTTGGCCTTATATGGCTTGTTAAATTTTCCATAATAATTTGTTTTTCCGAACAAGGTTATTAGCCTTCAAGGATTGTAGGCCCCACAAATTCCTAGAAACTTGTCTGTTTGAATAGAGTGACATAACATACACTTAAATAATTTCCATTAAACGCAGATGAAGATATTTCGTCTTGTAATTGAAATAATGGCCCAAGAACACTCCAACATATGCTGCATTAAATCGCCTCAAGATTAATCTAATCCTGACATCAGCATCATATTACGTTCGTTCCGCCTGTGTAATTCAGAATGTACGTAATTGGCAGGATGTGTCCCAATCCCGTACGGTGAAATACCACCCCATTAAGTTAAACTCTCCGTGAAATGGTCGGGAGAAGCCCTTGACCATCTTCCGGGGTTTGGCTGACGGACCCGGACGAGAAAAAGTGGAATCCCAAGAAAGTGAAATAAAATAAAATAAAATAATAATAAAAAACAAAATTAAACTCGTAATGCGTTTCCTCTTTATTTTTTCACTTGAGTTCTTCTTTCTAGATTCCATTATTTCTTCACTGGGAACTTTTACGAGAGAAAATCATTCCAGGTCATATCTTCATTATATTTGTAAGGTACGGTTTTAATTCATTTTATTGTCGGTTAATCAAAACTCCTCACTCAGTTTTACGACTTTAATCTTGTTTTCTACTGAACACGTTGCCCATCCCATCACCGTTTAAGTTTTCTCTGCTACACACTCAATTCAACCTTGTCGGCAATATTCTTCTCCATCATTGAGATTACTCATTATGTTTGACCTGCTACCACTCTCACCTTTTAGGGGATACAAGCACAGTGGAAAATAAATCTAATTAATTTGCTTTTAGAAAAACTTAGGGAGTTTCAATTGCTAGCCTGCTAAATAATTTAAGAGACGGCCTACAAAATCACCTACAACTCGACAAGCGACACGTAGCTTATTACCCCTCAGCTGAAGCTGCATACGATGTTTGGTCATCAGAAAAGTAATCACTTTGTATGAATAGGTCAAAACTGGACAATCGGTTTACGTTTGTAGCACCACTTTCCTTCTCTTCTAAAATTGAGTATGTGGATCACAACAGGGTGGTAACAGAAGTTTGCAAGACACAATTCACACCACAAAGAATTCAGAAAACCTGGCCCTAAAGCTTGTAATATGCGGCTGTCTGGCACACAGAGAGAGGGAATAAAAAGGAAGATAATGAAAAGTTCGCATCTGGTAAGGACATTCAATCATATGTAAAAAGCTTGTTGTAATGGTCATCAGGTATTTCGTGTCAGAGAACATTAGGAGCCATCAAAGTTCTCCGGTTTGACGATGTAGGAACACTGAAAGTTATAAATTCATTAGCCTGTCAACTGTACATGTTGTGCAGGCTTATCCTATTATCCTTTCAATTAAAAGTAATTGGTTAATTGGTTTGTTGAAGGCATCAACGTCAGTCGGTTGGTTATATCTGTGTTGTGTTCTTTCGACAGGGAATTTATTATGATAACAAAGGAGAGTGCAGATGTCAATGTATGTAATGTCTTCAACACAGCAAAGATTGATGCAGTCGTTTTCTGCACTTTTCTACAGAGGTAACATGTGTACTAAGAATAGACGATGAATGATAGTGATTAACCGAGTGTCCTTTTGGCCCTTGAAGATAAATTACATAAAGCTGTTGAGAATAGTATGAGTAATAGGTTTACATTTTCTAGGAACAGTCTTATTTATTGTGGTGACTAAATTGGAGAATATCCTTTTGGACGAGGATTAGAATGATGAATGTGAGGGCATTCTGGGTAATCGAATAGATCACGTTAGGAGATATTTATGAGTCAGCAACATTGAAAACCTAATCCCGGTCCAATTCATCAAGCTGGCTTGGCGTCGCTATAATTTAGTGAATGAAGTATTTGGTGTCGACGTAGAAAGGCGACAAACATATTTTCACACCCTTTACGAAATATTTTTTATTTTTTTTTTAGTTGTAGTAACATAATATAGGTCTGGCTCATTTCAGATGTGTTGACGTTCTCATTCACTTTCCTTTGCCGGCATTAAAGTGGTTTAACTTAATCATGAATGTGCATGTTAGATAAGAGAGATATTTTTTGTGTATTCATTTATTTTCTATGGTATAAAACATTTTTTATTTTTACATTTTTGAATAGTTTTGTGGGGTTCTCTATATCACACGGAGAACCAACCCACAATCCTAACCTGCACACATGCAAAAACAAATCCACAGTAGCATACATCTCCCAATCTGCAATAAAACATTTTCCAAACTCCCAACAGAATATAATTCAACAGAATATATTCTAATCATCCCCGCATTCATTTTCCCCAAATTGCTTCGGTCAATCCTTTACCGAATTCTCATTCCCTCTTTGCGACCAAGCAATCTTAATTTCCCCGAAATTCATATGCCGTAACTAACGCATATTCAAATCCACAACGGAACATTAACCATCAACGCCAAATATACCAAGCCACATACATTTCCCCGAAATGACTTCGGTTAAAATTCTATCTAAACGATATCCCTTGCTTGCACCCAAGCAATTGCAATTTCCAGGTATACACAACCAACGAATCCAACTTAGCTTATACGGCAAGGATTCGCTGGAACTGAATTCCTATGCAGGCATAGCAACTCTTCCAAAATTCTTAGTAAGTGGCAGCGAGCTCACTTTAACTATAACCCCCTTCCACAACGCAATGAATTTTTGATTTCATCATTTAGTCGTTGTCGAGCAACCACCGAGCGCACATCGCCCCCGCATTACCCCAAGTTACACCTTAACCACCGCGACGTGCGCACCAACGGTACCAAAGTCGAACGCGGCTGCGTAAGGAGCAAATGCGTGTCTAGTTCGGCTCTCCGAGTTTTAGCATTATTATTCCGTTCACGCGCGTCCGAAATTGTTTGCAACCGGCAACTGAATAGGCGGGCAACGACAGTTCACACCCGAGGGCGTTTGGAACAGTTAATTAGCGGATAAGCGGAGCTAGTCAGTGGAACCCAATCGTCAACTCGCGTAACGCGCTCCCCCCTTCCCCAAAAAGGTGTTCAATTAAGTGCATGCGTGCCATACGTTGAGTGCAAAGATTTTCCCTCATTAACGCGCCCCTTTAAAATATAAAAGTAACAACAAGGAACATTTGAACCACGTGTAAATGGAACAAAAAAAGAAAACAATAAAGGACAAATAAAAGGAATCAACATTTAAACTATGCCACTGTGTTTTCTTTCGTGGCTTATCCTCTTGGTGACAATCCTTGTGTAAAAATCGGTGGTGGGTGAGAGTGAACCCCGCGCCATACGTTGGCGCCAAGACTTCCACCCCCCACAGTTTATCCAATAAATAAAGCCAATAAAAAAAATTATTTGTTCAACAAATTACAGTGGCATAACTCCCTAATATGATTTGTTCTATAACTTTCTGCTATTATTAAGGAAATTTCATAATGCCTGTCTTATGTAAGTCCTGATCCCTATTGGCGTACAGTATCAGTAAATATGATAAAGTTAGTTGTTTGAATAATTATGTTAAATTTTCAATTGTTCAAATAAATTTCTGAATATAAAGGAAAAGTAAAGTTTTGTGACTGTGTTGTCAAAAAGTCAATCGATTATCGGAAAGGTTTTTCAGGCTGAGACGGTCGTCGATTTATGTCTGCAGTTTGAAGTACAAGGTACTCTTCAAAGAAATAATTGGTGAGCAAGGAAGAAACTAATATTTTATCGGTAAACATGTCACTGGATAAATGGATCAAGCCCACCAAAAGTCAACTACTACCGTTTGTCATAATTTGCCGAATGGGTACCAAGGAACGATTTTGAAAGATGGTCTGAGACCGAACATTTCAGTGAAAGAGAGTAGACGTTTTAGTAAGAGTCTGTAACATCAGACAAAGTACATGTGAAGCAAAAAAACACTTCATTCCGGCTACATAATTGGCTTCCACCGTCACTGGATACATATCCGCTGATCTTTTCGATATTGTGCATTTTGAAGGCCAAAGCCACTACTGAAAAGTACCACGCCGTGGAGCCGCCTAAAAAAAACCTTTTTCGTTAATGGACCATAATACCACAGGCTGCCATTCGGGCAGCGTGCGAAGCATTGTTAGATAGATTTAAAACCATCATCATCATCATCATCATCGGCACTACAACGGGGCGCCGATCTTGGCCTTATTTAGCAAGTCCTGAGGCTTGTTAAATTTTCCATAATGATTTTTTTTTTCCGGGCAAGGTCATTAGTCTTGCGCTAGAGGCTCCCCGACGGGGAATCGAACCCCGGTCTCCCACGTGACAGGAGGGTATACTTTAAATTTAAAACCATAGTCCACTACAAAGTATTCCATAAAAAAAAATGTATATAGATCTTAGAATGTTGTGCGTTGTTGATATTTTGTAGTTTATTTTAATACAATTTGCTAAGTATTTAAAAAATTATAGCGTTTTGAAAAATGTCCACTTCTTAGTTGTTGATATGCACTCAACGATAGGCAGGATACAAATAAGGAAGTTCCACAAAAAGTTCGAGATCATACCTCGCAGCATATCCCACAGAATATTTCACTACACATTCCACAACATGTTCCACACATTACACACCACGTTCCACAGGTCTTACAAAAACGTCTTTACATGTCCAAAGAAGGTCTCAATAAGGCCCTAAAGATGCCGCGGGAGTGTCCTAAGGATGTCCCAAGGGTATTCCAAAGGAGTCACAAAAGTCGTCTCAAAGGTGTTGCAGAGGTGTCCCAAATATTTGCCAATGCTGCCCCAACATGTTGTAAACACGCTCTGTGGTGGCTCTTTCAAACGCCACTGCTTACCTCCTCATCTATGATCCGAAAATGCCCACCAAGCCAACAAAGTATCCGATGCAACAAGTGTGGTGGCAGTTCAAACCTGAGCGCCATTACTTACCTGGAAACTGGGCTTATGGAATCTTCCATTCACTGCAATTATATGCAGACATTTCTACCCTTACGAGTTTTCCCTACAAGATGCATTCAATGCATCTTCGAAAACCTTCTGAAAGAGAAATCTCATTCATATATTTACGGCGTCACTATATGGCGTCATCGATATTATCCAAAAGCATAATTGCGTCAAGCGCATCATTGTCTTAAAGATATACGGTCGCATCACTAAGCGACCAATACAACTTGAAATGTATTCGGGCGCGCTTATCTCCTGTCCAATTCCGTCGCACACCTGCAGAGGATACTTCTTCTGTTCCTGGTCATCCCAAAGATCTCGGTCGCTTAACCGAGCGACAGACGACTTGGAAAAACACGCCAGGCGGCACAAATGATACAACAAGGGACAACGCCAATGAATTGTATGCATTAGCCGATAGTATAAACATCCGACGTCCCCCTTGATACAACTAGTGCACAGCAGCAACCTTTTTTTGATCATTCTCTGTGTTTGTTTTATAATCATTTGCATGCATGTTGGCTGGTCACAAAACCCCAACGAGTATTATCCTTAGCGACTACACATGAACACCTGCATGTTCTATGGCTTGCCTGAGCAGCGAGCGTATCTTGCGACGGGAACACACGGTACGATGTTTCACCGGTTCGCATGCTGGGGGATGCTCAGCACGGGTGACCGGGGTGGTAATGGATGTGTGTGCGAGATACAAAGTGTGAATGGTCGTGGAGAATCTTTTCCTTTGAAATTGCTTGGGATGGGAGAATGCGCGAGTTACGGTTGCCACCGGGCACCCCGTCACCCCTTAATACCTCCTACACAATTGTTCCACCAAGGAACATACTATATATACAAACTCCACGTGCCCACCGTCATTTGTCCCCAAAGTACTCCTTTCCACCTGAAAAAAGGGTGACATTCATCTTGGAATCAACAACGTATTCAAAGATACATAATCCAAGGCCGAACAATCGTCCTCCACCTGCACGGCGAACGAAGGACACGACTCGGCATAGAAACAGTTTACTAAACCATTAACTGGATATACATAAACGGTTGATTCAGCTGCGTCGTATGCCGGCAGATATAGCATGTCCGGCGATAAGCTAATTGCTGGAAACCCACTTCGTAAACAAAGACACTTGCGATACCAGCAATAAAAGAAAATTCTGGTTCCATAGGGATTTGTAAACAAGGTTAATTACATCCCCACTCTGATCGTCTTATTGTTTGGCCACTGCTACTGCTTGACAGAAAAAAAAGAAAGAAAAAACAAAACACGTGTGCACGAGTGAACTATAAATGTGGTACCGTCATTAAGAACGGTCTGTGATACCTTATGAAAACTATCACAAAATTGGTAAACCAAAACAAAAAATAAACGACCGTTCCCGGACTATGCGTTCGCAGATGGCGGCAACGGTCCCAGTGCTGCCCAACGATTAACCATTAAACGGAAGAAGAAACCATCCACAGTAGCTTAAACGCCCCGAAGAAAATCGCTACAATGACTACTCAACCAACCATCGACTACCAGAAGAAATACGATGACGCCATGGAACAAATAAGGCTGCTTACAGCCCAAATGAATCAACTGCACGACAAAATACGCTCTCTTCAATCACCGACCAAAACCTACGACGATGTCTGCATGAAGGAAGTACATCCCCAAAGATCAGACATCCCCTTAACAACCAACATCAAACCATCGTCATCACATAAACCGTCAACGTCCCAATATACCAATAAAATAGAGGACCAGTGGCAAACAGTTGGACACAAAATTACAAATAAGGTGAGGCCACCACCAATTTACATCAAAAATGCAACTAGCATCAAGGAAGTAATCAAGATGCTCGAGAATGCCCTTTTTTTACCACAAATTCCAAAGGCTCCTCGATCTCGATCATGACAACCACTTTGACGGACCACGACACGGCAATAAAAAAACTCACAGAAAAAAAAACATGAGTTCTTCACTTTTCAACATGCTCAGAGTAAACTAAAGACATTCATCATAAGGCACATTGACCCAGCATGGGCGAATGAGGAACTCCTACTCGAAATATCGACGATCTGCCCGGAACTGAGTATACACAGATTGGACTACTTTCATACTCCTCATATGAGAGAAAACAATATTCGGAGTTTACGAATCGTACAGATTCTACCGAACGAAGATGTTAGCCGGCCTAAACAAATAAAATATTTGTTTACGCATAAAATTGCGATTGAGGAACCACACAAACAGGACGTTCTCCATTGCAAAAGATGTCAAGGTTCAGGTCACTTAGCAGCTGCGTGCCATTTAAGTGCACGATGCGGGAAATGTGCCGAACAGCATACACCTGGAGAATGCAAGGTAAACCCGCCTGGTACTGAACCAACAACAATTCAAAAAACACACGCTGATGGATCAACAACCACAAATAAAATCATAGTAACGTGCTGTAACTGCGGAGGCCCACATCCAGCGAACTTTTCCCAATGTCCCGAAAAGCTACGAATCCTCGAGAGACGATCGGCACACACGACAACAAATAAACCAGCACCAACCAAAGCAACTGCAACTAAACCCTCATCACCTCGACCATCTCATCTCGCGGGATCGGGAATATCCTATGCAAAAGTTACAAAAGATTCCCGAAACTGGACTAAACCTCATCAACTCAATTCCAACGTTCTCAACCTGGACATCATAGTTTATATTAGAAGCCTGCATACGCTGCTACCCACCCTGAAACACAGCTCGGAAATAGAAAAAAAAAGTCAGTCAGTCCAAAAAAGTCCACTCCACGGTTCAAATCCCTTCGCTCGAACAACTCTACACAGTGAATCCTATCCCCAAATTTTTCCAAAACAAACTGGAAAAAAGTCAATAACGAAATTGCTGCCAGTTTTTCAAAATACTCTTTACCGGAATCTTCAAACCTATTCCCTACTGAAATTGACCAGGCAGTTGTAAAAATAGAGCAAATACTGGGAAATGCTCTCTTCAGCCATACCCCTACGACCGTCCCTCATAACCACTTAGGAAAACCATTACCGAACCTCCTCACAAAATTATTGCGCATAAAAAAACAACTTCGACGTAAATAGCAACGAGGGTTGCCTCTTATGTTTCGGGATTTGGCAACCCTAGTGTTGCAATCCGGCAATTGACAGCTCTGTCGTAAAGTTGGACATTTTTGAGGTTATACGCACTCAGAACGTTTTGACATACGAGCGCTATTTGTGTTGTTTACAGTAACTTAAAAGATTCATCTCGGCCCAAAAATGGAATTAAATCGTCAACATTTTCGTGCGATCAATATTTGTTTTTGTTCTCTAATCCCGAAATATAAAAGGCAACCCTCGTATTAGCTACTCACCCTTTATTAACCAACAGATACAGCTTTTGACCACCCTGATAAATAGACAACTTAAAAATTTCACCGATCGGACCTACACGTCTACTCTAAACAGTATCAAACCAAACCGTGACCTATTCAAAAATATAAATCGACTAACTGGTCGTAAATTCAAGCCTCGAATAGACTATCTCATCCAACCAACTAACAGTAACATCACCCAATCGGACACTGATACAGCAAACTGTCTCGCTGAACACTTCTGCAAAACTCATAAACAAAACGATTCCCACCCAGTCACTAATTTCCACGACACCATGAATGAATTCATCTCAGGCACACTGGAGCCATCCTTCCCACCTTTCATTACTTAATTCAACGAAACCAATAAAGCGTCACATCCCATGGGAACCGACACATTCCTAAGCTTTACAGAATTATCTGAATTGATTACTTCGCGTAACAATAAAAAATCTACAGGCTTGGATAGAATCCCTAACCTTCTATTTAAAAGACTTCACCCGGAGAACTTACTCCCCATTCTCGTTCTTCTCAACCACATAATAAACGCTTCACATTTCTCAAAATGTTGGAAAACAGCGGTGATAGTCCCTATTAGTAAATCCGGTTCTTCCAACAACCCGGCTAACTTCCGTCCCATCATCATCATCATCGGCACTACAACCCGGATCCGGTCTTGGCCTTATTTAACAAATCTCTCCACCGGTCCCGATTTCAAGCCGATGTCATCCAGTTTAGCACTCCCAGGCTCTGGGCGTCCTGGTCTACGCCATCCTTCCATCGCAGACAAGGTCTGCCGCGCTGTCTCCTTCCATACATCCTGCCACAAAGGACTTTCCGGGCAGGCTCCTCTTCGCTCATTCGAGCTAGGTGTCCCGCCCACCGGAGTCTACCGAGCTTGATTTTTCTTACAATATTAGCTTCAAGGCAGATTGCGTACAACTCATGGTTGTAGCGTCTCCGGAATCGTACTCCCTCACATACGGGGCCAACAATTCTCCTTAAGACTTTTCTCTCAAACGCGGCCAAGAGTTCAGAGTGCCTTTTATTAAGCACCCAGGTCTCGGATCCATACATTAGTACTGGTAAGACCATGGTCTTGTACAGTAGTAGCTTGGATGTTCTGGATAAATTTCAGGATTTAAAGAGCCTTGATAGACCATAGTCGGCTTTGTTGGATTTAATCAGCCGTTCGCGTATTTCTTCTTCCATATTGTTATCGGCTGATACTATTGACCCAAGGTAGTTAAAGTATTGCACTACTTCAAATTCGTGCTCCACTACCCTGATAGTTTGACCAACGTTAGGTCTGCTCTTCGCAGAAGTTGCCACCATGTACTTAGTTTTTCCCTCATTAATGTGCAGTCCCAGTTTTTGTGCCGCCTGCTCGATCTGGGTGAAGGATTCCTGTACCGCCGATTCGGTTCTACCGTTGATGTCGATGTCATCTGCGTAGGCAAGTATCTGGCTGGACTTGGTGACAATAGTCCCTCTTGTTGTAACGCCAGAGTCACGGATTGCTTTCTCCAACGCCAGGTTGAAGAGGAGGCAGCCCAGACCGTCCCCTTGTCGGAGTCCATTATAGATGTTTATTGGTTTGGACAGCAATCCCGCTACTTTTACTTGACTAGTTACGTTGGTCATGGTCAACCTACAAAGTCGTATCAATTTGTTTGGAATGCCGAATTCTCTCATGGCATTATATAGTTCTACCCTGGATATGCTGTCGTAGGCGGCCTTAAAGTCTATAAACAGTTGATATAGTGGAATCTTAAATTCCAGACATTTTTCCATCGCCTGCCAAAGAGTGAATATCTGATCAATTGCTGATTTGCCTGGGATGAAGCCACACTGATATTGACCAATGATGGCTTTAGCGTATGGGGATATCCGGTCTTG
The DNA here is from genome assembly GCA_963931805.1 of Microdon myrmicae. NCBI lineage: Eukaryota > Metazoa > Arthropoda > Insecta > Diptera > Syrphidae > Microdon > Microdon myrmicae. The sequence goes on from OZ007497.1 coordinate 121,648,160, forward strand.
TAGGATAGTGGAGAGTATCTTATAGGCGGTACTCAGCAATGTTATACCCCTATAGTTGCTGCACAGTGTGATATCTCCTTTCTTATGTGTGGGGCAAATTATATCGCGACGCCAATCTTCCGGCATCTCCTCTTGCTCCCATACGTGCACCGCGATCTCGTGAATTACGTGATGTAACGCTGTCCCTCCTTGTTTGATCAGCTCAGCTGGTATACCATCAGCTCCAGGGGCTTTATTTGATTTTAGCTGTCTAATGGCTTTTAATGTTTCCTCAATGCTTGGTGGCGGCAGCATTTGGTCTTGGTCTTGCATTGGTGGAGCCTCCAATTCTTCTGTGAACTGACCATTTAGCAATTCATTGAAGTGCACTTCCCATCGCTCCAGAATGCCTTCAGGATCGGTGATCAGATTACGGTCTTTATCCTTGCAGTAAGTGCAGCGTGGTGTGTACCGCGTCATACTGCGGATTATTTGGTAGAACTTTCGCGCCTGGTGCGGACCTCGCTCTCTACTTTTCTCTATTTCACAGACAAGGTTTTTTTTCGTCCCATATCACAGCTAAATTCGCTTAGTAAGGTTTTGGAATGTAAGATATACAAAAATCTTCTCTCATTTACTAGAGCCAACTCCCTTATCCCGAATTCTCAATTTGGCTTTCGTCCACAACACTCAACTTGTCATGCTCTGCTAAAACTGACACATGATGTGACGATGAATCCCCAAAACCAATCCCCAACAATATGCGTCTCTCTCGACATAGCAAAAGCATTCGATTGCGTTTGGATTGCAGGACTGCTATACAAGCTACATTTAATGTTCGGATTAAACACCCACACCATAAAACTGATAGTAAGTTCATGGTGAAAATAAATTCAACTCTTTCGACACCATACAGTATAACCGCGGGTGTTCCTCAAGGTTCCATTCTCGGACCATTATTATACCTCCTTTATACTTCAGACACCCCGCAGATACTGTCACCTAATACAGTAATGCTGAACTATGCCGATGACACTCTAATTTTTTCAAGCAACAAGTTTGTCAAGGAGGCAAGAAACTGTATTAACAGCTATCTCCCGAATCTCTCAGCATATTTTACTGAGTGGAAAATCCGACTCAACCCAGCCAAAACTCAACTCATAGTGTTTAAAGGCAGGAATGCGAATTGTACTAACAACACCATACGCTGCCATAACAAAATCAGAATCAAGTTAAATAACAATATAATTAAACCCTCCAAAACCTTAAAGTACCTGGGAATAACCTTCACCAACAATCTGTCCTTCTCCGCCCACACCAAATACTCGATTCGCAAAGCCGCAATTCAACTTAATCTCTGCAGAAAAGTGATGTACAAGCCGAATGGTCACTCTCCCAAAGTTAAATCACTTATCTACAAACAGATAATCAGATCCACTCTCACATATGTATGCCCGATATGGTACCATATCACACCCGCCCAAATGGAGAAGCTACTATGCCGCTAATATTGAACGTATAGATCGACGCTTCCTCGAGCTGTCCATCAAATTTATCGAAAATCTTCCCAATAATCCCAACCCGATAATAAATGCGCTCACGTCGACTCCGTCAGATAACCGAACTGCCTACCCGAACTGTCTCAACATCAGAACGTTCTTCACCTCTGGCAGGTTGGTTAATAACTCTAATGAGATTGGATACGAGGGTTGCCTTTTATATTTCGGGATTAGAGAACCAAAACAAATATTGATCATCGAAAATCACTTTATTGTTTTTCAAAATATTCCCCATGAAGATCTATACACTTTTGCATGCGTTTGAAACAATTGTCGAAGCACTTTTGCCACTCTGATTGAGGTATCTCCAACACATGCATTATGAATGCAGCAACCGCTTCTTCAGGTGTCGAAAAACGTTGACCTCTCAGTTTGTTTTTTACGTACGGGAATAAAAAGAAGTCATTCGGTGCCAAGTCAGGACTATACGGCGGATGACCCATCAAATCGATGTTTTGGGTGCTCAAAAATGCAGTTGTCGCAGCCGATGTGTGAGAGCTCGCATTGTCGTGGTGAAGAGTGATCCGTCTTCGGCGGTTGGTTTTCCTGATTTCTTGGAAGACAACTGGCAAACAAATGGTTGTGTACCACTCAGAATTGACTGTTCTGCGTTGTTCTAGTGGTACGGTTGCGACATGTCCAGTTTTTCCGAAAAAACAGGCGACCATTTGCTTGGAAGTGCATCGTGCGCGAACAACTTTTGTTGAATTTGGCCCATCTTGAAACACCCAGACAGTCGACTACTGTTTACTTTCGGGCTCATACGCGTAAATCAACGATTCATCACCTGTCACGATGTCATAGACGTGTTTCGAAGCACCGCGACCGTATTTTTTGAGCATTTCTCTCGACCAATTGACACGAGCCTTTTTTTGGGCGATTGACAAATTGTGTGGGACCCAACACGAACAAATTTTTTTGACATAAATGTTTATGCAATATTGAATGTATGCTGGTCCCACTAACGCCTAAGGTTGTCTCAATCTCACGATAGGTCACATGACGATCTTCCAATATCAGTTCGCGCACAGCATCAATGGTTTTCGGAACAACAACTGATTTTGGACGACCTTCACGAAATTCATCTTGGAGTGAACTACGACCACGATTGAATTCACCATACCATCGATAAACACTGGTCCTTGATGGAGCTTCATGGCCAAAAATTGAATTAAGTTCATCCATGCACTGTTGCTGAGTTAATCCACGCCGAAAGTTGTAAAAAATAATCGCACGAAAATGTTGACGATTTAATTCCATTTTTGGGCCGAGATGAATCTTTTAAGTTACTGCAAACGACACAAATAGCGCTCGTATGTCAAAACGTTCTGAGTGCGTATAACCTCAAAAATGTCCAACTTTACGACAGAGCTGTCAATTGACGGATTGCAACACTAGGGTTGCCAAATCCCGATACATAAGAGGCAACCCTCGTATATAAACCAACCTGTACAACTCAGTGCTTCAACGATTAATTCTTAGAATAAGCAGTGTCATTCCAAAGTGGTATTTTAATTTGCCAACTTGACTTATAATTTGTACTTTAAGTGTAGCGAAACAAACTGTATTATTTAGTATTCTAATGTTTATTTGTACCAAAGGCAAACTGTATTAGTTAAGACTCTCACTTTTAATGTATATAGTATAAGTGTAATTACCTTGAATCGGAACCTTTACTTTATCCAAATAAAATTGTGACAAGAAGTGAGTCAAGCCTTTTTTATTTCTACAGTGAGAACCAGCGACACTACGGCGGGACGATAGTTAGATGGGGTGTCGTTTCGCTCCAACTACGTGTGGCAGTTGAAAGGAATCTGTGTCTCTGTGGCACCCAGCGCAAGACATAATATATCATCACATCAATAGCACACGTAATAAGACCAAAAAACCCCACAGCTCTGGGGCGGTGCCGCCAAACCCCACGGTACAGTTACTTAAAAACCGCCATAACCTCATCCCAAGTCGCATAAGTTTTGCAAATGCAATCGCATTCAGCACCTGAAAATGCTTCACGCATTAATTAGATCAAATCTATAATCTTAAAGTCCCTGTAAAGAAAACTTACATTTTCATGCATCACTTCGCATACAATTCCTGTAAGATTTCTTTCTTATCTTATCAGGAATCTCAAACTAATTCGGCACCTTCGGTGTCAAGTAAATCTCCCTAGACGAATTCCTATAAACAAAAGGATTTGAATTACATATAAGGTAACCTTCACCAGGGGCCATAAACATTGTGCTGTCTATTTTTCAACTTCGCCAAGTGTATGATAAATCTCTTAACGTATCATTGGCCGGCGACCATTTTCTCCCAGCAATAATATACCAGCAGCTGCATTCGATTAGCTAAATCGACGCTGAAGCCTATTTCCCTAACTCACACCATGAGTAAACAAAAGACCGCTGTCCTTCATAAAGCATTCTGGCGATACGCAAATAATTCAATACTTACCCTAACTAGCGATGCCATAAACATCATTGCCCAGTAACCTAGCCAAAACCAATTACCACATTTCCACATCGTATCGTCGTCTCTTTGTTTAGCGCGACGCACATGTTCCAACAAAGATCCCATTAGCATCCGGCGATTTCGGTTTTATTTGCTTTACCGAAATCGTATCCTATGAATGCACTTTATGCCCTTTCTTTGTTCTAGGTTCGTTCTCATCCATGAAAGAACCATGCACACATACTATTGCACTGAAAGAGTGCATTTCGTACAGCGGCCGTACCATTAAGAGAAAAGTTTTTCTTCCTTCCCTTGTTTCTTAGCCCTAACCTAGAATGGAAATCATTTCAGAGTTACATCCTCGGTGAGTCTTAACCCAACCACTAAACAGAGCGGTCGTCCTTCACTCCTTTTAGCGTGTGCATCGGAGTGCACACGCCCCGGAGTCGTGAATTTAAACCCCCGAGAGTTTAGTAACAGTGTGTTTTGTCGATGTAGAGCCGGGTCCTTTTTCTAAACGAAATCCGGGACATTTCCCGACACCATGCGCGAGTTATAGTTAAAGCGGAATACAAAATATCGTTTACATAAAATTAAAATATATAAGTAATATGAACAATGTGAAAGTGCACTTCCCATTGATTAAAAAATAAAAAAAAAGGAACTTATATAAAACAGTATACTGAGTGTTTTATTTTCACTTATGTGACTTGTGTTGTGTCCGCTTTGCATTTTAGAGTTCGATTTTTCTGTGATGCAGCTTCCAGGGTGTGTTTATCTTTTCTTTTGGAATATCGACCAATCTTCCTATAGTGATGATGGAGGAAGAAGGGAATCAGCGCCGTACGCCGGCGCAACATACTCCTTCCCCACAGCTCCACTACGTGTTCCACAATATGTCACACAATATGTTTGACAAAGTGTACCACAACATAATCCACTCATGACTAGGACATGATAAAGGATATATGTTGCGGATTCGCACTGAATGCAGTCAGTGGATTCGTAACTGAACGTCGTCAACGACAACTAAATCAACAAACAGCAAACAGTTGTCATAACAACAGCATAACAACAAAAACTAATTTAAACTGTCAATTGGATTGAATGTGGTGGGCAGAAAATGTTTACGCTTATACTTGTCTGTCGGTTTTAAAGTTTGTGTCTAACTATATCCTGATAATCATAATGAATAACTTTAATAAATATACCTAATAGTAATAACGAAAATAGTGCGGTTGTGTCTTTGGCTTGTTTCACGCGATAGTCCATCGCCGTATCGCTCATTTTGATTCTCTGCTTCTGCTCGTGTGTTGATCACAAGAAATCATGTTTTTCACAGAACGCCTTTCCAGAGGACAGTGATCCACATCAAGCGGAGCAGCATTTAGACCCACCGGAGTGTTAACCTGGATGAATGCACACTGCATCTTCCGTGCATCACCAAACAAGGTAATCATTTGTATTCCACATAATCGAACTCCATTGCTTCCAGCCAACGGAACCAAGATCGTTGCACGTCAGGAGCTCCCCATTTCGGTCCTGACGTCATTCACCCGACGCACCAACGCAACCCATTGCTTGGTGGACGATTTGCAGTACACAAATCAAACAATATAGATGTCAAACTTTTCATGAAAACTCATTAGTTGTCTCTGGACTGCTGTGGCAACACATTAATGACAACTCGTAAAAGAATGCTGTAGTGGAGCGTCGCGGATCACTCCGGACAAAACAACCGTATTTGTAAGGGCCTAAGAAAGCCGACCCATCTACATACTGCGAATAAAACAAAAACCAGAACGGCCAAAACTCACGTTTAATTTGGTTTCGTTCTTATTTTCTTTCTCTGGATCTGTTTAGGAATCGTGTTCCGTATGTAACTTTGTATTTTAAGGGGAGATTCACCAAAAAAAAAAATCGATTTTATTTTTTCATAATTATATTCTTTAAGGTGTTAAAATTGTATTAAACATAATGGAAAATCAAAAGGTTATGGGCATTCACTGCGCCTAGTTTACTATAATTCATTGTCGTTATTTACTTTAGGGGAAGTGTGGGGTTATATTGTTTCTGTTATTTTATTCATCATCACCATCATCATGGGCACTACAACCGGGATTCGGTCTTGGCCTTATTTAGCAAGGCTCCCCACCGGTATCCGGTCCATATCCGAGATTTGTTAAATTGTCCATAATAATTCGTTTTTCCGGGCAAGGTTATTAGCCTTGCGCCTGTTATTTTATTATTGGTGCCGACTTCTTAACTTGCCTGCTATAGGTAGATTCCTCGTATCTCCTGGCACCCGGGTCGGAGTGGTCGGTATTTCTCGCTGATCCTTTGAGTCGGGTTGCCCCTTCGTCGTAAATCAATTCGTGGCACTCAGGGTCTTTCTGTATACCAAAGAGCACTACTTACTGGCGATTTTTTCTCTCTGTCTTTGACGCCTTATTTACAATGGCACACATCTTGCAAATAAAACACGTTTTGCGTTCTCTTTGACTTGTTTATTTATAATATAATATAATATGGTTTTCACGACGCAAGGCTAATAACCTTGGCCGTAAAAATAAATTATTATGGAAAATTTAACAAGTCTCGAAACTTGCTAAATTAGGCCAAGACCGGATTTCGTTCGTAGTGCCGATAATGATGATGATAGAATTATATCAACCAGGCTACTCGACACCTTTTGAGTTGACAACGAACGCATCCAAGCTACCCATTCGAGCAATGGTGTCACAAAGTAAAAGGCCCATTATTTTATTTGTATGATAATTCTGCTTTCACGTCACTTTCTCTTTAAATTATTTTATTTGTAATACTATTTTCACGTTACACACCCACTTCGGGCACAGGTTTTCCGTAGATACACCTTTTTAACTTCTGTATTAGTAATAGTAACACGAACTTTACTGATATTAATGACCGACTAGGTAAAGTCCCAAAACACAACTCCCGACCGTCCCTGGCAAATGTCTCGAATCAACTCCATCCTTTTTTTCTTAGTTTCCCCGAACGAAGACTTTTTCTTACATCCTGCAGATCGAAGGATATGTCCTTTTGTTTGCATGGCCCTTTTGCTATCCGCCATTTCCTTTCTTTATCTTTCCCGGGTTAGGATCAAAAGAGGAAACACAAAGGAAAAATGTGCTAATGCACATTTATGATCCTCTATGTCGGTGGGCGCTAAAACGAACGTGTTGTTTTACCCTGGCAATTCTGTCGTAGGCGGCCTTAAAGTCTATAAATAAATGATATAATGGAATCTTAAATTCCAGATATTTTTCAATCGCCTGCCTAAAGGTAAATATCTGATCAATCGCTGATTTTTCTGGGATGAAGCCACGCCGATATTGACCAATGATGACTTTAGCGTATGGGGCTATCTGGTCTTGTAGGATAGAAGAGAGGATCTTATAGGCGGTACTCAGCAATGTTGTACCCCTATAGTTGCTGCACACTGTGATATCTCCCTTCTTATGTATGGGGCAAATTATAACGCGACGCCAATCTTCCGGCATCTCCTCTTGCTCTCATACGTGCACCACGATCTCATAAATTGCGTGATGTAACGCAGTCCCTCCTTGTTTGATCAGCTCAGCTGGTATGCCAACAACTCCGTGAGGTTTATTTGATTTGAGTTGTTTTGTGGCTTTTCATGTTTCCTCAATGCTTGGTGAGGGCAGCATTTGGTCTTGATCTTGCATTGGTGGACCCTCCAATTCTTCTGTGAGCTGACCATTTAGCTATTCATTAAAGTCCACTTCCCATCCCTCCAGAATGCCTTCAGGATCGGTGATCAGATTACTCTCTTTATCCTTGCAGTAAGTGCAGCGTTGCGTGTTCCGCGTCATACTGCGGAGTATTTGGTAGAACTTCCGCACCTGGCGTTGACCTTGCTCTCTACCATTCTCTATTTCACAGACTGGAGCTTTTCCCTGGCACTTTTCTATTGTCTGTGGGGTCTTTTTTCGGATCTTCTGAGCTCTTTGTATTTTGCCTCGCGTACCCGCAACCTATGAGTCTGCTGCCCGGTATGCAGCATTCTTACGTTCAGTCACTAATTTACACTCATCATCAAACCAGACGCTCCAAACGGTACGACTACTCCCGAAGATGGAGTTGCCAGGAATAATGAACGTATTCTTAAGGCGTGTCCATTTCTCTTCTACGCCCAACATTTTGGCCCCAGGACTTACTCTCCCTCCGTCGAGCTCTTCAATGGCGAGTCTTAGCGCATGACCAAACGTGTTACTGGTGCTGTCATTGCGTAAGGCAGCCGTGTTGATTCGAACCTGATCCGCGGATGCAATACGTCTCCGTAAAGCAATCCGTGCTCGGAAAACTGTACCAACAAGATAGTGATCCGAGTCGACGTTGGCACCTCGGTACGTTCGTACCGTCATCAGGCTCGAAGAGTGGCGGCGATCTATCAGCACGTGGTCAATTTGGTTGCGAGTGGCTCCATCAGGTGATACCCAGGTGGCTTTGTGTTTATCTTTACGCGGAAACCTGGTACTCGCAACGACCAAGTTTTTCGATGCTGCCAATTCGATGACTCGTAGTCCATTGTCATTAGTGTTCTCATGCAAACTATGGGAACCTGCGTAGTGCCTGAAAACCGGCTCCCGACCTATTTTTGCATTCAAATCCCCAAGAACGATTTTCACATCGTATCTTGGGCAGGCATTGAGGGCCCGTTCGACGTTCTCATAGTATTCTTCTTTTTCGTCGTCAGGGGACTCCTCTGTAGGTCCGTGAACGTTTATGAGGCTTATGTTCTTAAATTTGCCTCGCACGCAAAGAGTGCATAGCCTTTCATTTATTGCATTAAAGCCGATGATGGCAGGCTTCAGTTTTTGGCTGACTAGAAAGCCTACCCCAAGCACATGGTGTTTTGCGTGACAGCTGTAATAAATATCATACTCTTTTCTTTGAAAAACACCACTCCCCGTCCATCTTATTTCTTGTAGTGCTGTTATGTCAGCCTTATATTCAGACAGGGCATCAGCTAGCTGCTGTGCAGCTCGAGCTCTGTATAGTGAGCGTATGTTCCATGAAAAAAATCCTTAAATGATTTAGCCATTTTCGTTTCCGTGGTCGTCGTCGTGTATCCGGTCCATATCCGAGGCTTGTTAAATTTGCCATAATAATTCATTTTTACGGGCCTAGTTATTAGCCTTGCGCCAACGTTTCTCAGGATGTCGCTGCATGCATTGGTTCACTACTTGGTGGGTGTCAAAGTAGCTATCCAGGGGTGTCACGTGGAGACTGCATGTCAACTTGGATTGAACGGGGACAAGGATCGTCCTGGCCTTCGCCGGGTTGAAGGCAATCAGAGACTTTGCCCTGTATGTTCGCACCCATCCCCCAGATGTTGATATTGCCTTTTCCAATTCTTCTTGAATGCTGTTGGCGATAACTTTCAACATAATTGTTTATATACATTTTTTATCAAACCGGAGATGATTTATCAATATCGGATGAATTTCGTTTGCGGAATACGGAATCTAAATCTCCTCCCGAGAGCAGTAATCTCCGGGACCGACCATACGCATACATTAACATCGGAGTCTCTAAAGCACACCTCTCACTACGGAAGGGATGCGACGAAATCTCGAAAATCGTCTTAGTTACTAGCCGCGTACCTCCATACATGACGGAGCAGCTTAGGTCAGTCATTCTGGCCGCAGGACTTACTCTCCCTCCGTCGAGCTCTTCGAGGGCGAGTCTTAACGCATGACCAAAGGTGTTGCTGGTGTTGTCATTGCGTAAGGCAGCCGTGTTGGTCCGAATCTGATCCGCGGATGCAATACGTCTCCGTAAGGCAATCCGCGATCGGAAAACTATACCACCAAGATAGTGATCCGAGTCGACGTTGACACCTCGGTACCTTCGTACCGTCATTAGCCTCGAGGAATGGCGGCGATCTATCAACACGTGGTCAATTTGGTTGCGAGTGACTCCATCAGGTGATGCCCAGGTGGCTTTGTGAATATCTTTACCCGGAAACCCGGTACTGCCAACGACCAAGTTTTTCGATGCTGCCAGTTCGATGACTCGTAGTCCATTGTCATTAGTGTTCTCATGCAAACTATGAGAACCTGCGTAGTGTTTGAAAATCGGCTAACGACTTATTTTGGTATTCAAATCACCAAGAATGAATTTCACGTGCTATCTTGCCCAGACGTTCTTGTAGAATTCTTCGTCGTCAGGGGGCTTGAATGTAGGTCCGTAAACGTTTATGAGGCTTATGTTCCTTAACTTTCCTCGCACGCGAAGAATATATAGCTTTTCGTTTATTGCATTAAAGCCGATAATGGCAGGCTTCAATTTTTGGCTGACTAGAAAGCCTACCCCAAGCGCATGGTGTTTTGCATGACAGCTATAATAAATACCCTACTCGTTTTTTTTGAATAACACCACTCCCCCGTACATCTTGTTTCTTGTAATACTGTTACGTCAACTTTATATTCGGTTAGGGCATCCGCTAGCTGTTGTGCAGCTTGAACTCTGTATAGTGAGCGGAAGTTCGATAAGAAAATTCTCAAATTTAGCGATTTTCGTTTCCGTGGTCGTCGTGGTGTATCCGGTCCATATCCGAGGCTTGTTAAGTTGTCCTTAATAATTTGTTTTTCCGGGCAAGGTTATTACCGTTGCGACAACCTTTCTTAGGATGTCGCTGCATGCATTGGTTCACTACCTGGCGGGTGCCAAATTAGCTATCCAGGGGTTTCACGTGGAGACTGCATGTCAACTTGGATTGAACAGGGACAAGGATCGTCTTGCCCTTCGCCAGGTTGAAAGCAAACAGTGACTTTGCCATGTATGGTCGCTCCCACACATGGTAGATGTTAATCCATTCAAAATGCAATATTTCATCGCTTGGCGCTGCTGAGATGCATACAAAAAATTGTGTGTTACGTACCCAAATGTACTTTTCAAAATTCGCTTCAAAAATTTCGTTCAACGTTTGGGTTAAATAGATTCTTCGAAAGAAGTTGGCCAACGCAACACCAGGTATTCAACACCAATATGTACATACAATATGTACGTCGCATCGTTTCAAGGCTCCATCAGCAATCCAATCACTGTCAAGTAAGTACATTTGTGATAGCGTTCGCGGAATCCTCTATATTCAAATGATTTTCGTGACCACATAAAAAACGACTAGGAGCGCTTAAAAAAGCATTCGTTCGGTGTAATCCTTTTCAATTTTGAACTAATTCGGTGAGATGAGTGGCGTATATAGACACCAAGGGACACTGCCGGAATCTGTTGTGTAGGGTAGCAGCTTTAAGGCAAGCCTAATATATTTTCACTTCCTCCAAATTTAGTCTTGGGATTATATTCCACTTTAAAAGCGTAAACGTGTTCCGTGCTTTCCGTTTAGCCTCTTCACACATCATTTTCGGCTCCTTAAATGCTATGGCACAATCCCCATGGCTGTGAATTTAACCAACTACTTATACAAATAATATAATAAAATGTAATAGGATAAATTTGTTTCTCTACTCACGTATTGGGAACATTTCTCATTTGCCGTACTCCCAGAAACACCACAATAAGTGTTCCATTACCAACCACACCAACGATGAAGATGAACGCAAATAGCACTGGCACAATGTAGGTTTCTGGCCTCAGGACATACGGAACGTAGGGTGTTTCTGTCGAGGTAATATTTGGCATCACAAATTCCAATGCGTCGCCTTCTTGTACACTCGACGCGGTGTGGAGAGGGAACGTTGTTGCTGCATGACTGAAGAACGTTACCGTCTCATTGGAGATAAATGTATCCAAGTTGTGCTGCACTATATCCTTCATGTCCTGTGGGTTCAGGTTCTTGTTTACTTTTTTATCGTTACACTGTTAGGGTTGATATTTTATGAGCCAATTCTTGGGGAAAATGTTCAATTTTGTTACAACACTAGTGTACAAGTGATTTCAGATTCACTTGGATTTCTTAAGTACACAATCACGTTGCCGTTTACTGTCATAGCCGATTGTCTGTAAAGAAGAGTAAGGAATTGCCGGTTAATACTTTGGTTTGAGGACGTCATAAGAATATCAATTAGAGCAAAATTCTTCTTTTAGGACCGTGCTATGTTGCTGTATATTACTGACGTCTTTATTTTGTGACACGATGTTTATGAAGAGGATTTACGATCTTGAGATTACAGAGATTTTGTGTGCTGAATGGAATTTTAAAGGACTCTTTTTATTTTATGGAATTTTTAATTAAGACCGAGGCAATTTGTTTTTCAAATAAAACATGAGAATTTAGAGAAGTTTTATTTCTGATTGAAGCTTAATCAGTGCTTATACTTACAGAGTAAAAAAAAAGTTCAAATATCCTTCTCCGGAACGCTTATGTAGTAAATCTGTTGAACCAAATTTTTCATCACTTTTCGCATTACAGACCAGATTTTAGGAAAAAGCAAGGCATATTATCTTGTTAGTACACATGTTCCCGGAGTGTGTTAACGTCTGTAGCCATTTTGGGTTTTTAGTTTATTTTTGACGTTGAAAAAGGCTATATGGCGATTTTGTACTTTCGATCTTACTTTACTGTTTCTTCGGAATTTCTTGGTAAGGAAACAAAACTGTTACCAACGCATTCGTTGGAAATGGCTCCCTATGACTTTATAGCGTTTTGCGAAATAGTGGATAAGTAAGAGGATTCAAACCATCCATATAAAAAAGTTAGAATAAAAGCACGACGACTTGTACACGCGGAAGACTCATCTCACCACTTAAGTTATGTAAGTACTCTAGTAGATGGCGCTGATGAATTTTTCTGATAATTTTTTTCGATCTGTTTGTGAATTGTATTCTTCACTTGCGTATATGTAAGTTAAGTACCCAATCATCGGCATCTCCCATCAAATGCGCAAGCAATAGATCATATGGTTTGGAACACAACCATCGACTGTCAAATGAATGCACACGTATTTATTCACCTCGATGAGAGGGGAGATTTGAAGAATGCACAGGAGAGCGCGATTACCATCGGTTGATGGTTGGGCAAATCAAAAATGCGAATTTTCATCCCTGATTGGGATCAGTCATTCCTCAATCACCACCGCGGGCGGTCACGCTGCAATATCAGTCGATATTAATCCTCCAAGGTGCACACATTTGTATTTTCGGTGCGGTTTTACGTGCGAGTCGCTAGACGAGTTTTTCTTTTCCTTCTGTTGTATTGGACAGTTTAGTCAATTTCCAATGCAGTGAAATTTGTTACAACCAATTAGACAATTCTGAAGGAACTCTAAGGAGTAAATTACTTTTAAAAAAATTATCATAAAAAAAATCGCGTGTATGTAATAATAATTCAACAAAGGAAAGAGTCCGTGTGAAATCGCTTGATAGATGAAGAATCACCAGCAGAATGAACATAGTTAAATAGATTTTTTTTTTTACAATTGGGACCAGGAATATAATGCCATTTGTGTTATATAATATTAGTCCTCAACAATTTGCGGATTTAAAAGTAAAAACAAATAGTTATAAGTAAAAAGTATGTGTTAAAACAATTAACAAGAAGAAAATAATAAAAGAAAACAGTAAACAATAAAACTACATCAGTGCGTTTTTATTCTCTTCTCCTGGATATTTTTGTGAAGTGTGTTAGGCGGAACAAGTGCAGGGGATTGAGTGAACCACCGTCATACGTTGACAACCAACTACAACCCCCCACAAGTCCATCCCATCCCCAAAAAGCGCAAGGACAGGAGCAATCCAGACAATTTTCGCTCGATTAGTTTGCTTACAAACATCATTGGAGAAAATTATAAATAAAGCATTGATAAACTGGTGTGACGAAAATTGTGCTATTACGAACAACCGGCTCGGTTTCAAATCGAAACACGTCACCGTTCATGCGACAATGCACGGGGGCCTGTTTGGTTGACTCTGAAAAGGCTTTCGACATCATATGGTTAGAAAGCCTTCTATATAAGCTATCAAATCTAGGTATGCGAGAATATTTGTTATACAATATCTACGAGATGATAATGGGTAAACAATTTGTGGTAAAATGTGGAGATATAACCTCTGACGAGAGCATTCCCATCAAAAGCGGCTTACAGCAAAAACAGTGAATTCTCCCATTTCGTTTAACATTTACATTGGTCTATTGGGTTCTCTTAACCATGCCATTTCATACGCCCACGATATTGTCATCAACAGACTTCTGCAAGAAGACTTCCATATAATCAAACGTTTTTGCGCCGATCAATTTCCAAAAAATATGTATAATTTGATTTTGAATTAAAAATAAATGCGGACTTCAAATTAAATTAAAAAATAACATTGTATCAACATTTCCTGGAACACAACACTATCGTATCGACAGGAAATCAATTCGAACCCAATTGGACCAGGACTATTAGAACTAAAGCAAATGTTGGTATATAGACCTAAGTCGATGTGCGTGAATCAGATAAACGCACGCATGTACCGCGGGGATATAGTGATTTATTTAGATGACATCATTATCAGAAATGATTCAGTAGCGGAAGGATCTACAAAAACACGGAAAATTTCTGGTGGTTCTGAAGGAGTCGGGACCGACCCTCAATATCAGAAAGCGGATTATAGCGGCGGCTAAAGAGTTTCCTGGACCAGAAAATGTGGATCACGTGAGGCAGTGCCTGGGCCATACCGATTATTTTCGGAAGTTTGTATCGACGTACGCACAAATAGCAGCGCCCTTAACCAATCTGATAAAAGAGGGAAATCACTTCGGGTGGGTGGAGAGGCATCAGGCGGAATTTGAAGACCTCAAGTTCGCACTGATTACCCCTCCTCTCTTTGTATTGTATGATGAATACTGTACTCACGAGGTCCACACGGATGGGTCGGCATTAGGACTTGCCGGTATATTGATGCATCGTGTGAAAACCGATGGCGCATTGAGACCAGTGGCATACTTTAGCAGGAAGGTAACGGAGGCGGAAGCAAAATACCACAGCTACGAATTGGAGGTCTTAGCGATAAGGGAAAGCCTGAACAGGTTCCGTATATATCTACTGGAAAAACCATTCAAGGTCATCACAGACTCTGCAGCCATAGTAGCAACTCAGGACTAACCAAGGATGGTACCACGTGTCGCGAAGTCATCATCATCATCATCATCATCATCATCATCATCATCATCATCATCATCATCATCATCATCATCATCATCATCATCATCATCATCATCATCGTCGGCACTACAACCGGTATCCGGTCTTGGTCTTATTTAGCAAGCCTCTCCACCGGTATCCGGTCCATATCCGAGACTTGTTAAATTGTCCATAATAATTCCTTTTTCCGGGCAAGATTATTAGCCATCCTTTCTCGAGATGTCGCTGCATGCATTGTTTCACTACTTGAAGGGTGTCAAAGTAGCTATCCAGAGATGTCACGTGGAGACTGCATGTCAACCTAGATTGAACAGGGACAAGATTCGTCCTGGCCTTCGCCGGGTTGAAAGCAGAGACTTTGCCCTGTATGTTCGCTTCCCCCCGTACGTATACTACCGTGTGTCGCAAAGCGGTGGCTCAAAATCCAGGAATTTGAATTTAGAACGGTTCATCAACCTGTAAGGAAAACGGGATATGTGGAAGCCATGAGTCATTAGCCAGTATAAAAGAAACGAGAAATGGAGGAGGCATCCGGCAATATACTAAACATATGAACTCACGACGGGAATTGGTTAGCCACCCTACAATGGCAAGACGAGAAGCTACGCGACATCATAAACCGACCTAAAGGAGCGACGAACTGCACGCATAGAAGGAACCTTCATAAGGTATCGGGGCTAGATGGAGGAAAATTGTTTAGGCGCGACGGCAACCAAAGAAAGGGGGTCGTGCCGAAACGAGTTCGTCGTGCCACGATAAGGCGGCGCACATGGGCTTTGACAAAACCCTTGAAAGACTAAGAAGGACGTACAGGTTCCCAAGGATGCGAAGTTTTGTCAGGGGCTATGTCGAGGGATGTGTAGAGCGCGCGTATACCAGAAAAAACGGTGGAGCGACAAAAGACAGCTGCACTGTGTGAAGGGGGTACTCATATCCTTCCATTTGGATCATCTTGGACACGTTATCACTGGAAGAGGAGGAGCTAAACACTTGATAGCACTTGTGGGTAACTTTACCAAATACACGGTTTTGAAAACCGTAAGGACAACTAATACAAAAGGAGTGATATCCGTACTCATCCAGGTCAGCGAATTCTTCGGTATGCTCAAACGCCCAATCACTGACAGAGAATTGTCAAACCTAGGGTATACTGCATATTATGACGGCCGTTTAAACACCACGCGCCAATCGGCAAGTGGAGAGGGTCAACCGCACGGTATTAGCGGCGCTCAAGGGTAATCATGTGGCCAGCAGCGATTGGGCGCAGCAATTGAGGAGCATTTAATGGAGTCTGAATACGGTGAGGAGCGTATTATTGTTAGAAATTTAACAGAAAGTATTCCATGATCAAGGCGAAATGAAACAGAAGCCAGATGGTGCCCTGCGCAACATCATGGTAGATCAACAAAAGGAGATAACGCCCATAGAAGACCAACCACATATAAAGGGCATGGTTTGATACTGGTAGAACGGGAGCCTACAGGAGCTGGTGAGTGCCGAAAGCTTGCTCCATTTTATAGGGGCCCGTACATTCTGCCAAACGTGTTAGGAAATGACCGATATGTTTTGAGAGATGCCCCAGGAACGCAATGGACCCAAAAGAAATCTGAGCCCACAGAAAGTTCAGACAGGATGAAAAGGTAGCGCGGCCCTTTTGGTGACGACAGCCATTCCGAGGGCGAAACAGACGAAACGAAATTAGAAGATCTGGACATCGACGCGCCTGACCCAAGGATTCCAGAAAGACTCAAGGACGAGTCTTAAGCCAGGATGGACGAGCTGTAATGCACCTGTCCCACCAATAGCTGTAATTTTAAATGGTGAAGAACAATTCTGTTCATTGTAACCCCGACTGTGGAGCAGCTGGCGTCTACTCGTGTTCTCGGGAATTGAACGTATGCTAACTTCACTGTTCGTTGAGTATGCAGTATAAAAAGGGATGGCTGGCATGGCTTTCACTCGGTCTCCAGTGGTGAGCGTCGGGGTTATTAATAGATATATAAAACCCTTTGTTAACATTATTAGAATAAATAAAGAAAACTAACCTTTACAATATCGTGTTTACATTTATTCACCTTTATTTGATCGGATGCAGGTTTTCTTTCACTAACTTTCTGAAAAAAAGTTTGTAATCGTCTTAAATTTCTGATAAAAAAATGTTTAATTGTCTTAACAATTAATAATTAATCTTAATTATAAATAACTTGAAACACCTTTTTGTTTTTGAATTTTTTTTTATGTTTTTCGGTTTTGAATTAAACACTTTTTCTTTTTTTCATATTTTGTGTTGTTTTAGTCACTTTTATGTATATTGTGTAGCTTTTTATTTATTTGTATTGGTTTTGTATTTTTTAACTTAGTCACTTGTGATTCTTATCTTCGAACACTTTTTATTTGAGAACTCTGTAAGCTCTTTTAAAATCAGAATTTTCAAGCACTTACGAATTTTAAGCTCAAACTTCCTCGATCCTACCGCTTCGCTAAAAGTCCTGTAAGCCACTTTCACACATTTTACTTTATAATAAAACACACTTTGTTACTGTAGTCATGTATCATCATCATCAGCACTACAACCTGGAACCGGTCTTGGCCTTATTTAGCAAGTCCTGAGGCTTGTCAAACTTTCCATAATGATCTGTTTTTTCCGGGCAAGGTCATTAGTCTTGCGCCAGAGGCTCCCCGACGGGGAATCGAACCCCGGTTTCCCGTGTGACAGGCGGGTATACTAACCAGTATACTATTGAGGAGCTGTAGTCATGTATAGTGTTACTTAATTTAATTCACAAGGATCCTTTATTTTCCCCATACGCACATACAGGATACATACGACACAACACATCCATCTTATGTTACTTTGATTGCCTCGTTTAAGTAAAGATGCGCAACGAGGTTTTGGTCCTCAATTTAGGGAGCTTCTCGTTCCGCTCTTGAATGGTGCATGTTGACCTGAAACGGCCTACTATAGCGTGAGCGGGGGCACAATGATTGCTGGTCCTTCTGGGGAACAGGGAGAGGAACATTAGTAGTCGGTGTTGAGTCCCGGTGCGTTTACCGGGAGCGAACGACGACGAGAATATTTAAACGCAATATTTATCACAATAGAACTTTAATTCAATATAAAATATCTTTAATGATAGAAACAAACGATAAAAGAAAGTAATTTCTTACGAAAACGAAACGAAACTTAGCTAAATGCTACGAAAAAACGAGAGAAAATTAATTTACATAACAAAATGACAAGCAAAAACTCAACAACAAAAATGGCAGTAACACACACAAACAGTGCTGCCAAACGTGAAGGTATTTACAAACTATAAAGAATTAAGACTAACAATTAATAACAAGCATAAATTACATCAGCATCATCGGCACTACAACCGGGAACCGGTCTTGGCTTATTTGGCAAGTCCTGAGGCTTGTTAAATTTTCCATGTTGATTTTTTTTTCCGGGCAAGGTCATTAGTCTTGCGCCAGAGGCTCCCCGACGGGGAATCGAACCCCGGTCTCCCGCGTGACAGGCGGGTATACTAACCATTATACTATCGAGGAGCCAACAGTAAATTATAAACTATAACAATTAATAACAGAAAATAATAATAATTAACTTATTCAATGGCTTGAACTAACTAGTTCAAGCACGAAGCGACATACAGCCCGGCTTGAAACATCAGGTTCAAACTGGTTGTGGAGCCTTCGTCTTCGGCAGGATAGTTGATAGGAAGAAAATTTATTTACATCGCTAGATCGCTTTGATAAAGCAGGTGACGTCTTATTTTTGTTATACGTTTTCCGATAAATTTTGCTAATCAATTGCAATCTTTCGCAGCTAGTAATTTTGCTAATTGGGTCCCATTGACGAAACCATGTAGTAAACGTACATGATGATGTGAACGAACGAATGTTAAGATGCCGATGATGACACCTTGCTCACCTGGAGCATATTTGAGATAACCACATGTTGTATGCTGACATATGTGTAAGAATGATATTTGATTCTCCTCTTTCCGCAGAAAAACGAAATTTGTATTTGTAAGATCGGGACCATGTTGAATCCCGGTGCCTTTACCGGGAACGAGCGACGATAAATTTGTACTTGTAAGATCGATGATTTTGGAGAAGAAATAAGACCATGTTTCAGAATACAGTTGCAAGGTTTCCCGCCTGCCCCTTAAAATTTCACATCGTTTCGACCCTAAGTCGGAAAATATTGTACCTTCATTCGACGATATATACGTTAAGTAAGTTAAACGTATCAATTGAAAACCGTTGTGTACAACTATGATCTTCTGTAGATTATAAGGTTTCCGTTGGTCCATATAAGAAGGACCAATTTCAAAAATGAGCACCAATCCTCCTTCCTCCAGTCGAACCTCTGGGGGTCGGGAGCGACGGAATCCAATCAGGTGTTGTCGGGATTTCTTGCGCCTACGCTTCCAAAGATGTTGCTTTAATTGTTGCGCGTGGTGTCAGGCGGATATACGGTTAACTGGAGTACCTGCAAAGTCGAATTGTGGGACAGAAGCTAAAGGGCTACTCACTAGGAAATGGGCAGGAGTGAAAGGTTCAAGATTATTTGGATAGGAGGAGACCAAGGGTGATATGGCACGGGAATTAAATATTGCTTCCACTTCGATAATATACGTCACTAATTGCTCATAAGTAAACAAGTGAGGATCTCTTGGCGGAATGAAGTGCCAATCAATTCCTTGACCAATAAGAAAACTAAATACGGCTTTTTGATGCCTTTTGAGCAAGTTAGTTCCATTATCATAATGTATCTCGGCTGACCTTTTCCGTCCAAAAAGGAAGCGCTTTAGGCTTGCGATAAAATCCTCGGTGGCGAATCCACCGACTAATTCTAAATGAACCGTCTTTGTAAGGCTAACGTACTCCGCAGCGTAAACCTTCCACCGAACTTTGTTGCGATGTTGCCTTTCTTTAATATAGAACGCTCCACCGAAGTTTCAGAACAGCTATCGTAAATGTTCTGGATACCCTTGTTGCGATAATCGATTAATTGATCTCTGTGAACTGCACGTTTCTCACAAGAAGATCCAATGAAAAGTGTTTTTAACGATCTATGAACAATTAGTTCATTATATATATATAGTTGTGCGCCTTGTTTCGAGGCCACCGATATTATGAAATTACTTTCATCGATATTTTCTTTGTATTGTGCCAATGCACGAGGCAAAGTCCTTTTGGGAATATTTTGCAAATCCAAGCAATCTGGAAGAATCGTCCGTGCTGATGCACGTGCCGGAATGTGGGAAAGTACCTTCTGCTTTGGTGTTCCAGGCTTGAAGCTAATTTCACATATGTCATCTGAGATGGCGATATATTATCCGACTTCAACTTCAGCTCGACATCGTCATCACTGTTTGACGCTATAATTCCGATGAAATCTCCTGACTGG
Organism: Microdon myrmicae; assembly: GCA_963931805.1. Taxonomy (NCBI): domain Eukaryota; kingdom Metazoa; phylum Arthropoda; class Insecta; order Diptera; family Syrphidae; genus Microdon; species Microdon myrmicae. The sequence continues at coordinate 121,668,700 of OZ007497.1, forward strand.
TATTCGTATGCAGGTATTCCCGATATGTCTATTGGGCTTTCCATCACCCCTTTTATGTGATTATTTCCTTCGTAGAGGACATTCGCTTTCACCAATGGAACCATAGCTATTTCCGATGCGGCCAACGGCATCTTTGGTGCAACACATTTGAATTGTAGACGTGAATTATCTTCGTCTTTGTTATTTGTAACTGTAATAACCGCACTTTCTCCACAATACTTCTCAATAATTTTTGATTTAAGTATATTAGTATATTTCGAAAAAGGTTCTTTGGCATGCTCGCTTCGAATTCTCGCAGCGATGCCATAATCCTGGAAATATAGCTCCTCAAAGTCGGTTCTGTGTTCAAGAAGCTGTTCAGTTAGTTCTAATAAATCCTCCAGAGCTTCCTGAACGAACATAAACTTTTCAAATACCTTTTTTTATATCGGAACACCTCATTTCCAGGACGAAAAAATCAATCGCGGGATCGAAATTATTTAAAAAGTTGACATAGTGGGTCAACGAGCGTCTAGCAACAGCCCTCTTATCAGTCAAGGCTCTGATTTGCTCCTCGGACATTCTGATTTATTCACACCGCGACAATATTAAAACCACGACAATTCAAAAAAGTGAATATAACCGAAAGACAACTATATTTAATTCAATGGAAACGATATGTGAAAGTGAACGCTATGGGAATCGGACAGGGTGGATATGGACTATGAAATGTGGAAGGGTAACCGATTCGAACTTCTGACCAACTAAAACACGACTCACCTGTAGTTTACCGTGTTCTCCGCTGGCTGCACTGACCTTGACCACTCTCTCCTTTGTGGAGCTGGTTATCACCACTAATGACTTCAAGTATGGGTTTAGGATCAGTCTCAATTCCTTCGAATTTTGATTTCTTTAACACGTTTTTAATCCTTTCATCATCATCATCATCGGCACTACAACCGGGATCCGGTCTTGGCCTTTATTTAACAAATCTCTCCACCGGTCCCGATTTCGAGCCGATGTCATCCAGTTTAGCACTCCGAGGCTCTGGGCGTCCTGGTCTACGCCATCCCTCCATCGCAGACAAGGTCTGACGCGCTGTCTCCTTCCGGACATCCTGCCACAAAGGACTTTCCGGGCAGGCTCCTCTTCGCCCATTCGAGCTAGGTGTCCCGCCCACCGGAGTCCGCCGAACTTGATTTTTCTTACAATATTAGCTTCAAGGTAGATTCCGTACAACTCATGGTTGTATCGTCTCCGGAATCGTCCTCCCTCACATACGGGGCCAACAATTCTCCTTAAGACCTTTCTCTCGAACGCGGCTAAGAGTTCAGAGTGCCTTTTATTAAGCACCCAGGTCTCGCATCCATACATGAGTACTGGTAAGACCATGGTCTTACCAGTACTCATGGTCATGGATGCGCTGGATAAATTTCGGGATATAAAGAGCCTTGATAGACCATAGTCGGCTTTGTTGGATTTAATCAGCCGTTCCCGTATTTCTTCTTCCATATTGTTATCGGCTGATACTATTGACCCAAGGTAGTTAAAGGATTGCACTACTTCAAATCCGTGCTCCACTATCCTGATAGTTTGACCAACGTTAGGCCTTCTCTTCGCAGAAGTTGCCACCATGTACTTAGTTTTTCCCTCATTAATGTGCAGTCCCAGTTTTTGTGCCGCCTGCTCGATCTGGGTGAAGGATTCCTGTACCGCCGATTCGGTTCTACCGATGATGTCGATGTCATCTGCGTAGGCAAGTATCTGGCTGGACCTGGTGACAATAGTCCCTCTTGTTGTAACGCCAGAGTCACGGATTGCTTTCTCCAACGCCAGGTTGAAGAGGAGGCAGGCCAGACTGTCCCCTTGTCGGAGTCCATTATAGATGTTTATTGGTTTGGACAGCAATCCCGCTACTTTTACTTGACTAGTTACATTGGTCATGGTCAACCTACAAAGTCGTATCAATTTGTTTGGAATGCCGAATTCTCTCATGGCATTATATAGTTCTACCCTGGCTATGCTGTCGTAGGCGGCCTTGAAGTCTATAAACAGATGATATAGTGACATCTTAAATTCCAGACAGTTTTCCGTCGCCTGCCTAAGGGTGGATATCTGATCAATTGCTGATTTGCCTGGAATGAAGCCACACTGATATTGACCAATGATGGCTTTAGCGTATGGGGATATCCGGTCTTGTAGGATAGTGGAGAGTATCTTATAGGCGGTACTCAGCAATGTTATACCCCTATAGTTGCTGCACAGTGTGATATGTCCTTTCTTATGTATGGGGCAAATTATACCGCGACGCCAATCTTCCGGCATCTCCTCTTGCTCCCATACGTGCACCACGATCTCGTGAATTGCGTGATGTAACGCAGTCCCTCCTTGTTTGATCAGCTCAGCTGGTATGCCATCAGCTCCAGGGGCTTTATTTGATTTTAGCTGTCTAATGGCTTTTAATGTTTCCTCAATGCTTGGTGGCGGCAGCATTTGGTCTTGGTCTTGCATTGGTGGAGCCTCCAATTCTTCTGTGAGCTGACCATTTAGCAATTCATTGAAGTGCACTTCCGATCGCTCCAGAATGCCTTCAGGATCGGTGATCAGATTACTCTCTTTATCCTTGCAGTAAGTGCAGCGTGGTGTGTTCCGCGTCATACTGCGGATTATTTGGTAGAACCTCCGCACCTGGTGCGGACCTCGCTCTCTACTTTTCTCTATTTCACAGACAAGGTTTTTTTCCCAGGCACTTTTCTTTTGTCTGTGAAGTCTTTTTTCGGATCTTCTGAGCTCTTTGTATTTCTCCTCGCGTACCCGCGTCCTATGAGACTGCTGCATTGCCCGGTATGCAGCATTCTTACGTTCAGTCGCTAGTTTGCACTCATCATCAAACCAGTCGTTCCGATCTCTACGACTACTGCCTAAGATGGAGTTGGCAGTACTAATAACAGTATTCTTAAGGCGTGTCCATTTCTCTTCTACGCGCGGCATTCTGGCCCCAGGACTTACTCTCCCTCCGTCGAGCTCTTCGGGGGCGAGTCTTAACGCATGACCAAAGGTGTTGCTGGTATTCTCATTGCGTAAGGCAGTCGTGTTGATTCGAACCTGATCCGCGGATGCAATACGTCTCCGTAAGGCAATCCGCGCTCGGAAAACTGTACCAACAAGACAGTGATCCGAGTCGACGTTGGCACCTCGGTACGTTCGTACCGTCATCAGGCTCGAAGAGTGGCGGCGATATATCAACACGCGGTCAATTTGGTTGCGAGTGGCTCTATCAGGTGATACCCAGGTGACTTTGTGGATATCTTTACGCAGAAACCTGGTACTCACAACGACCATGTTTTTCGATGCTGCCAATTCGATGACTCGTAGTCCGTTGTCATTAGTGTTCTCATGCGAACTATGGGAACCTGTGTAGTGACTGAAAACCGGCTCCCGACCTATTTTTGCATTCAAATCCCCAAGAACGATTTTCACATCGTTTCTTGGGCAGACATTGAGGGCCCGTTCGACGTTCTCATAGTATTCTTCTTTTTCGTCATCAGGGGACTCCTCTGTAGGCCTGTGAACGTTTATGAGGCTTATGTTCTTAAATTTTCCTAGCACGCGAAGAGTGCATAGCCTTTCATTTATTGCATTAAAGCCGATGATGGCAGGCTTCAGTTTTTGGCTGACTAGAAAGCCTACCCCGAACACATGGTGTTTTGCGTGACAGCTGTAATAAATGTCATACTCTTTTCTTTGAAAAACACCACTCCCCGTCCATCTTATTTGTTGTAATGCTGTTATGTCAACCTTATATTCGGACAGGGCATCGGCTAGCTTTAATCCTTTCGCGGACCGCAATTATTCACACGAACAATCCAAATCTTATTTATTTTTATTACAGAATGGAATTGTTTTTTATTTAAATGACTTTCGAATGAACGCAAGATGGTGTTCAATTTTTTCACCAAACACAATTATTCCCGAAAACGTGATCCACTAAGTTCTTTTTTCTTGGAATTGAATAAACTATGTTTTTGTAGCTAAAATGCACCATGGGGTTAATTGTTCAAAAAGTCTCGAACCGTTTTTCGAGACCGATTAAATTAAACGGATATTGATTCTTTAAGTAAAAACGGAACCGGCTCAAAGGACCACATTGAATCCCGGTGCGTTTACCGGGAGCGAACGACGACGAGAATATTTAAACGCAATGCTTATCACAATAGAATTTTAATTCAATATAAAATTATAAATTAAACGACAATTCGATTACCTCTAACGAAGCTACCAACGAAACTAAACTACCTTTACTAATAGAAACGAACGATTAAAGAAAGTAATTTCTTACGAAAACGAAACGAAACTTAGCTAAATGCTACGAAAAACGAGAGAAAACTAATTTACATAACAAAATGACAAGCAAAAACTAAACAAACAAAAAATGGCAGTAACACACACAAACAGTGCTGCCAAACATGAAGGTATTTACAAACTATAAAGAATTAAGACTAACAATTAATAACAAGAATAAATTATAACAATTAATAACAGAAAATAATAATGAATAACTTATTCAATGGCTTGAACTAACTAGTTCAAGCACGACGCGACAGTCGGTGTATCAGTGCTAGGATATCCCGGGAATTAAATTTCGGCCCGTAAATAGACGTTATTAAGCGAGGTCTGGCTTTATCACGAAATTCGGCTGTATAGTTTGATACAACCTTAATATCATCAGTTTGATCGCTAGCGGGGACTCTCTTTAAAACAAGATCGTTCCTCATATCTGTCGTGACTAATTCCGGAGGTAAAAGTTCGATTTGGCAGGGGGGGATGATAATTTCAAGGGTCAAGATGATGCTGGGTGCTTTTCTAAATTTAAATTGAAAATCTGGTGTCCGGCCCTGATAAAAGTATTTAGCTTCTCGGATATACATTTTTCATATATTTTACTCATGGGAGTGAGCAGCGAGATTTTGAGGAAAAAAATATTCCTAAATATCGTAAACCCAAAACAAAACGAAGTAATCTACCGAGTCAAGAAATATATGGTTTTTTGAAGTGAAAAATACATAAAAAAACAGATTACATCCCATGTGATCTTATACAGGCAAACATTTATGGCGAAAACCACAACATGTCGTAATTTTACAGGAATAAATAATTATCTTTTCAACGCGCCACTAATATAACATGGATTCGTGAATTAAATACACGAATATCTTACGCTCCTCGCCAACCACCTGATGAACTTAATTAGTTATTTATTATTACTGGAATAATTAATTATTGTTTGGTTTATACATCAATTTAAATGGCGTATCACCGCCTAGCCCTTAACTACACCACAAGAGATTGTCACAAGAGGGTACATAAAACTCATCCCACTTAAATTGACAGAAACTTCTTGCTCCATTAAACCATCGACACTTAATTTCGTGCTTTTCTCTTCCTCTTTATTGCATAATTAATGAATGAATCCCTTGCAACAAGTCCAACGAAAAAGCCCTTAAGGAAATTAGCTCGATTTGAAATTAAGTTTATTAAAGTTCAGTAAAACGGTCTTTGTTGTGTGGTTATTTAACAGCAGCTTTGGGTCAGAATTCCTCCAGAAAAAAAAATTCTAGAGTATTATGAATCCTGTTGGGTATTTGCAGACGTAATAAAATCCGAAAATTTACTGAAAACCCACCATAATATGTAATATTTATAAGCCGGTTTTCTACAAAATTCTTTTCATTTATCCGCTTTCATAATCTAAGAATTCAATAACTGAACCGAAAGAAACTTGAAGAGAAAGTGAAGTCGCACGGAAACAACAGGACCACAATATTTTCCATATTCTAACGAAATTATCCTTTAAGCATATCCCTTGAGACAAATTAACGAATCAGCCTTCGGCTATAGCTTCGGAGAGTAAAGCCGTTTTTCTTGTCCATTTACATCGCAAATGTAATTTATGGAAGTCTCACTGAAGTCGGAAGTAGTCATAAGAAAACCAAGCCACGTTCTATGCAGGGGATTCCAGGCCCCTGATCACAGTGAGGACACAACTTGAGTTTCAATTAGGCTACAAAAACACTTATTCTCCCAGGTGATTACAAAAGTTCCTCTTACGATCAGAATACTTATAATACTTAAAGGATAATTCGAAGACGTGTCAACTCGGTATCCAGAGACGTTAAAGGGCCAAACCTAGACGAACAACAAGTTTTTACGATTATGTAGCTTTTCGGTTATAGCTTATGCTCTACTAGAAATACCCTTTGAACTGGTTCTGGTACTTGAAGGACTTTGATTTGTTTTCTTAATGTTGCTTAGAAGACGATATTGGTACGCCACAAGACGTCTACCTAACAGGGGACTGGATGGATTTGATCTACTATGAAGCAGTGCAAAGTAGGTTCGATAATTCACAGTGAGAGGATAAAGAGGTCTATCGGACGCCTAATTTCAATGGGTCAGAAATGTAGCTACTTTAACTATAGAGTGAAGAGCATTCAAGAAAGGGAATGGAATTTATTTATTTTATGGTGTACTTCTAAGCCATCACCAATGAGAAAATCAATCAACCTCAAGGGAGTGAATATGAGAAGACCTAAGGAACCCACTGATGGTATTTGTTAACTAACCACTTGCCATTACCGGAAATTACATCTTACATTCTCAAATAATTGCGTGTCATAACGGCACATTTAGTTAAAATTAAAAAGCCATTTGAGGAGGGCCGTATACGAATTCCACTTTTAAAGCGCTTTTTATTTTTTTTGCGCTCAATATAATTGTCAATATATATTGTAGCGAGCTTAGGGTTCGCTGAATTAATTATTTTTAATAAATAAGCGCCGTTAAATCGATTTTGAATTAATGTAACACTTTATTAGTCGTTAATAACAACCGTTACTTTTTACCGTACATTTAACGATTTCTTGACTTATCGCTTCCGTACTTATCGCGTCTTTTACTGCTTACTTCTTACTTCTTACTTATCTACCTGATCTGCGTGCGACGTATTTATACCGTTTCCTCATTCTGATTCGGCGTTTCGTTACCGTCCGTTCCATAGCCTCGAATTTTCTACTGCCCATCATCTCCAGTTTACCAGTACTTTCTAGTATTTTGTTTTGGACTTTCTAGAATATTCTAGTACTGATTGTCATATGCGTTACAATATGTTTTTGCCGAGGGTGCTCACGTGGAAATCCTTTGTAGTCGCTACCTGCAGCGTTCGGAGTTCGTGGAGACGTTGTAGAGCGGCTGCCTGTTGCGCTCCTCGTGGGGCCTTCGTCGATGGAAGGTATCCTGGAGAAACTTGCTGCTTACCGGACACTACCTCGGTTTTGAATTAAAAACACATTTGGTAATTTGCTGGTTCTTTATTTTTCATTTAACTTCTGTTTTTATTTTATAGTTCACTTGTTATGTAACACAAGTATTTAGTTAATTTAACACTTAGTTGTCTTTTTTCTTTTACACGACTCCCGTTTTACTTCGACGACAACCACTGACTTTGACGCACCACAACTGACTTACTATAATCAACGACTGCTCACTCAAAACTCACCCTCTCACCCAACCAACAGGTACTTTTTGATGATCACCCATACTCGATCGCACCCTCTCTTTCATTTTCCCATTTCCATGCCCATTGAGGTGAGTAAACTCTCGCGAATTTACCCGACGGTCAATGAACTAGGAGAATGAGAAAGCGCAACGAAGAGCATCACGATTACATGGTTGCTTGGCTTTCGCTTGTACGAAAGCGAAACCAATTAGGTGAAGCCATGACCCCGTTTCATGTTTGGATTGCTCTCAGAGTGCAGATCCAAAATGCACTTCGAGAGGAGAAATGGCGTGGTATGAAAAGTATTCTTTTCATACTTTTCACCTGTGTCTGGGTTTTTGATCCCCAGCGAATAGCCGTGTCTAGCGAGGTCAACGGACGCTGTTGTTGCTTGGGATATTATCGGCGTGGATTAAAAAGACAAAAGGAACGCGCCATAATCCAAGCCGTTTCTCTATGTAGCAACAGCGTCGCTTGTCCACGATTTTGTGTTTCCAACCGGGCTCTCATGGTTGTATATCAGAATGTTGCCTTTTCGGGCCAACGTATAATGCGAATCAATTTAATGATTCGCGAGGGTGTTTTAATTTTGAAACTAATGCGAATCAATTTAATGAATCGCGGAGGGGGGGGAGGGGGGCGGGTGTTTTAAATCTGTAATCAAGTGCGAATCAATTTAACAATTTAATGATTCCCGGGGGGTGTTTCAATTTTGTAACAGTTAGTAACAGTTAGTTAACAAACTAATGTGTGTTAAGAAATACAATGAACTTGGAAAGTACTTGAAATCCTACAGAGTCAGAAGGTATTTGTACAGTGAGGTACAAAATAAAGTTGCACATTTATGAATATCAACTTTTGGATCGATCTATGAGGAACAACAAAAAGAAAAAAGGGTAGTTACATAATATTTGAAATTATTTTATAGGAGAGGAATAACGAATTTAAGATATAGGCGTATGGTAGAGTGGAAAGTGAACGGATGGAATGTAGATGAATGAAATATATTCTCATAGAATATACGATACGAGGGTTGCCTCTTATGTTTCGGGGTTTGGCAACCCTAGTGTTGCAATCCGGCAATTGACAGCTCTGTCGTAAAGTTGGACATTTTTGAGGTTATAAGCACTCAGAACGTTTTGACATACGAGCGCTATTTGTGTTGTTTACAGTAACTTAAAAGATTCATCTCGGCCCAAAAATGGAATTAAATCGGCAACATTTTCGTGCGATTATTTTTTACAACTTTCGGCGTGGATTAACTCAGCAACAGTGCATGGATGAACTTAATTCAATTTTTGGCGATGAAGCTCCATCAAGGGCCAGTGTTTATCGATGGTATGGTGAATTCAATCGTGGTCGTAGTTCACTCCAAGATGAATTTCCTGAAGGTCGTCCAAAATCAGTTGTTGTTCCGAAAACCATTGATGCTGTGCGCGAACTGATATTGGAAGATCGTCATGTGACCCGTCGTGAGATTGAGACAACCTTAGGCGTTAGTGGGACCAGCATACATTCAATATTGCATAAACATTTGACTGTCAAAAAAATTTGTTCGCGTCGGATCCCACACAATTTGTCAATCGCCCAAAAAAAGGCTCGTGTCAATTGGTCGGAAGAAATGCTCAAAAAATACGGTCGCGGTGCTTCGAAACACGTCTATGACATCGTGACAGGTGATGAATCGTGGATTTACGCGTATGAGCCCGAAAGTAAACAGCAGTCGACTGTCTGGGTGTTTCAAGATGAGCCAAATCCAACAAAAGTTGTTCGCGCACGATGCACTTCCAAGCAAACGGTCGCCTGTTTTTTTCGGAAAAACTGGATATATCACAACCGTACCACTAGAACAACGCAGAACAGTCAATTCTGAGTGGTACACAACCATTTGTTTGCCAGTTGTCTTCCAAGAAATCAGGAAAACCAACCGCCGAAGACGGATCACTCTTCACCACGACAATGCGAGCTCTCACACATCGGCTGCGACAACTGCATTTTTGAGCACCCAAATCATCGATTTGATGGGTCATCCGCCGTATAGTCCTGACTTGGCACCGAATGACTTCTTTTTATTCCCGTACGTAAAAAACAAACTGAGAGGTCAACGTTTTTCGACACCTGAAGAAGCAGTTGCTGCATTCAGAATGCATGTGTTGGAGATACCTCAATCAGAGTGGCAAAAGTGCTTCGACAATTGGTTAAAACGCATGCAAAAGTGTATAGATCTTCATAGGGAATATTTTGAAAAACAATAAAGTGGTTTTCGATGATCAATATTTGTTTTTGTTCTCTAATCCCGAAATATAAAAGGCAACCCTCGTAAAAGAATAGACTGTAAACGAAAAGATTATCAAGTAATCTTATGTACTTAAGCAATGTAATGTAATATAAGGCCAGAGCATTCGCAGTTGATTTTCAATTCAAAAACAGTTTTAAATTAAAGTGATTTTATAAATATCTTGAAATATATTTGTCAATTATGTAATTGCATGAATCGTCCACACCTTCTCCACGACACCGAAAATAGGGTAGCCTTGATTTCAGTTCTTCATTCATCTACTAAAAACCCGCTTACTCCAGTATTCACTCCACTTAAACAGTGCGAATGTAATCATAAGAAAAAATTCCTCTTAATCTCAACCTATCTGTAGACACAAAACAACTGAATTCATACAAGGCACACCCCAAGAACATGCTGTTGACTAAACATTAAGGTACATCTGTATTGATCGATTGATGGGAATCATCTTCACACCGAAATGCCATAAAATGTGTGCCGAATCAAAATTGATTTGGATCCAAATCCAATCTTGAGGAAATCCTGTTGATTAAAATATTCGGATATGTGTTTGATGTAAGACAGCATCACATCCTCCATCCATAAGTTCTAAAGGGAACCATCATTTCCGAAGTATACATTAAAATTAATAAATTGCCTCTCCGTATTTACTCATCATAAAAACAATTCTATTCTGATTCATACTTTACACATACAAATTCCTCAGACTTTCTTGTACTTAAAGAAGGAAATTGAACTGGAGGTGTTTCAGAAGACTAATTTCTTTTGAAAACCAGCTTTTGAATTCACGGGGATTCGGCTACGATGGAAATGAGTAGGCTACACACAGACAGGATTTCCGATGTATGTTGATTAGATTGACTTAACGTCACGTCAGGGTACATTAAATTGGTTTCCCCTGTGAAGTTTTATTTTTATAAAATTAGTCTAATAAGCAATCCATGCCCTGCCTTGGGGATCTGATATTCCAAATATTAGTCAATAAACTGTACACCGATGGAATGGGAGGCGCGGTAAAACCTGGTCCTTATATAATTCAGTTCTAGTTAATCTTAGTTATAAAATTAAATACAACTATATCTTAGTTATATTTAATTCATCATCATCACCATCAGCACTACAACCGGGATCCGGTCTTGGCCTTATTTAACAAGTCTCTCCACCGGTCCCGATTTCGAGCCGATGTCAAAATAAATAATATAGTTAATTCTTTTTTTAATATCCGATCAAAGTGGACCAGGGTGCTTTTCCGAAATTAAAAAAAATGTATCTGTTTATACTGCTCAAGTCGTGCGTGTTCGTTTGGGACATGTATTACAGCATTAAGTCCATAATGATCGCTATCGTACTCGATTGTACGAAGACAATTTCGAGTAGTTCGATCCGTATCTAATAATTGTATTCGCTCGTCCAGTAACAGCCTTTGAGTAGGGCGTTAGAATATACTCACAGCTAGGCCAACTTGTCGTAAGAGGCGAGTAAAGGCCGAGTGGTAGCCGGGTTCCCAATGCCTTACGCCCCCGATGAAATACCACCCCCACAAGCTTTAGGCTCCGTGAAATGGTCGGGAGAAATCCCAGGCCATCTTTCGGAGCTTGGCTGATGGACCGGTTCGAGAAAAAGTTGGCTAGGTGGTAGTCGGTCCCAAGGTGAGATACCACCCCGTCACGCTGTACATTCCGCGATATCGCCGAGAGAAATCTTAGACGGTGTTTCAGATGTGTGGCTGATGGCCGGACTGACACGGAGATAAGTCATGATGGTACCTTCTGATATAAAGAATTCTGGAGGTAAACTAGTCTCCCATTCGGATCTCCGCGGGGACTATGTCAGGGGGAACATCATGCAAATGTCGTGATAGATAACGGAACTTTGAGAAGTTCGTCATCGCATAACCGGGTTCGCTCACGCTCTGCCCACGCTCGACTGGTGACGGCATTTTGTAACATCAGGGGCATCGGTTTCACCAATTCCAATATAAACGGCGTCCACCAATATTTGCAAACAACGAAACCTGATATCCTTGCTCTAACTGAGACCCAGGTCGATTCGTCAATTGATTCGACATATCTTCGTTGCTCAGGATACGACTTACATTCGTGATTCCGTTTTAAGGGCGGAGTCGGCGTCTTCGCGCGGTCCAATCTGGCTTGCCCGAGGATGGAGGCGTTGGAACCCAATAATATGGACATCATATGGTTGAGGGTCGTGCTGAGGAATTCCGTTAAATTTCTTTGTTGACTTTACCGCTCCCCGAATGACGATCGACCAGCGACATTTTTCGAACATCTTTCATATACCGTCGACTGGATACAGATCAACCACCCGGCTTCTGAAATTGTTGTCCTTGGCGATTTTAATGTGCATAAGTCCGGCTGGTTGTTACATTCTAACAGAACCGACGAGGTTGGGAGGCTGGCGGAGATGTTTGCTGTAAGCCACAACTTGACTCAACTCGTGGGGGAGCCAACGCGAGTGCCGGATGCCCGAGGTGATTATGCGAACACCCTGGATCTGTTTTTGACATGCGAACCGAGTATTTATACCGTCGAGGTTTCTGCGCCACAAGGGAAACTCAGATCACTACTTGGTATCTGTCGCGCAAGCACTTGCATATCAAGCGAATAACCAACCTAGGCAGCTTCGCCATGTATGGAAGTATGGGGCTGCTAACTGGAACGATATGCGAGATTTTTTCGCATCCTTTCCATGGTCGGAGGTGTGCTTCGGAAACTCCGATGTTAACGCTTGCGCGGAGTCGGTATCAGAGATTGTTCTTCTAGGGATGGAGATGTATATTCCACATTCCATCAAACGAAGTTCGTCTGATAAACCTTGGTTTGATATGCGAGTTGATTACAGCAGCAAAAATTAGAGATTTTAAGCAATGGCGCTCCAATCGTACCGATGTTAACAGAACGAATTTTGTTAGAATCAGAAACGCATGCAACCAGGCAATTGATACCGCGAAGAAGGCTCACAGCGACAGGGTGATTAATAACCTCCTTCGGTGCCCAACTGGTTGGCGCTCCTTTTGGTCATTGGCAAAAGCTGTCAGCGGTAACTTCGCATCCTCCCCTTTCCCCCCGTTGGTGACAGACAGCGGGACGTTAGTCACGAATGCAAAGGATAAAGCTATTGTGTTCGCGAATTTATTTTCGGCGAATTCAAACCTCGATCCCGGCCTTTTGGAGCCACCGGTGATCTCGCCGGTAGAGTCTTCCATGCGGGATGTGAGATTTCGTCTGCGCACTATTCAACGCATTCTACGTGAACTGGATTGTAGGAAGGCAACCGGTCCGGATGGAATGCCAGCAATAGTCCTTAAGAACTGTGCTCCAGAACTATCACCGGTTCTTGGCAGACTTTTCCGCGTATCTTATGCACGGAGGACCTTCACTGCCTGGTGGAAAATCTCTCCACAAAATTACCGTCCGATAGCATTACTGTCTATTTTATCTAAGGTAATGGAAAAAGTCATCACAGAGTTAGTTAAGTATTTGGAGTGCAATGGACTTCTGAATGATCGTCAATACGGATTCCGTGGCAGGCGGTCCACAGGAGACCTTTTGACACTCATAACCGATATATAGACATCTGCGATTGAACGGCATGGTGAGTCAAGGGCGGTCGCATTGGATATCTCCAAGGCTTTTGACCGCGTCTGGCACGGGGCATTGCTTAGCAAACTTCGTTCATATGGACTCTCCCAACAGCTTTGCGACTGGACTAGAATCGATCGATCCGGGTTGTTGTGGACGGCGAGTGTTCGGATTTGTATCCTGTTAATTCGGGGGTGCCCCAAGGTTCTATTTTGGCTCCAACCTTGTTCTTGTTTCACATAAATGATTTGTTGAAAATAACGGATAACAAATTGTTCAGTTTTGCGGATGATAGTCACGTGTTTCCTCCTTTTCGAGTGATCGGCCAATTTGTGCATCAACGTCACACCAGCTGAGATGTAGACAGATTGACTCTCTGAATCGGGATCTGGATAAAGTCCTGCAGTGGGGAAAGGCCAACCTTGTCGACTTCAATGCAACGAAGACGTAGTATACAACATTCACAAAGAAAAGTGGATCATCGGATCCACAGCTGATGAGCAATGGCCGTGCCCTCGAGGCTGGGGAAAGTTTGAAATTGCTTGGCGTCACGGTCTGTGGGAATGTATCATGGCATAAACATGTGTCGAGTATCGCCAGGTTATCCTCAGGAAAACTGAGTTATCGTTTTAGAGCCAAGAAATATTTTACTCCGGCCCAACTGCTTCTCCTATATAAATCCCAAATTAGACCCACGCTCAAATATTGCTCTCATGTTTGGAGCTCGGCTCCTAAATATACCCTCGATCTACTTGAGAGTATACAGAGACGAGCGATCCATCTGATCGGGGACTCGGCGCTGACGTCGGGACTACAGTCGCTATCACATCGAAGGCGCGTAGCAGACCTCTGTCTGTTTTACAGATATTATCACGGATGATGTTCTTCGGAGATTCGTGGTATTGTTCCACGCAATTCGGTTTATATGCGCTCCGCAAGACAATCAGACGGATCGCACCCGTTTGTGGTTCATCTCCCGACGGGCCGAACATCCCCGTATCAGAACGCGTTCCGTTACAGAGCGGGGAAGCTGTGGAACTGCCTTCCCACGCGAGTGTTCCCGGAGCGTTACAACGTGCAACTGTTCAAAAAGAACTGCAACAGTTATTTGGTGGTATCTCGGGGCGCCGTGTCGGCGCTATAGGTTCGCCTCTCCCGAGAGAAGTCTAATAAAATAAAAAGATAAAAAAAAAAAAATATATATTATTATTATATATATATATATATATATATAATAATAATAATAATAATAATAATTACTTTATAATTTGGGTAGCCCAATTTGTGCCTTTGGTTAGCTTAGTTTCGCTAGCCAAAAGCACATCTGGGCGTTCAGCTTCCAGCAGATTGCTGAGATTATCCCTTCTTTCCATGCGGATTAGTGAATTAACATTCACAGCAATAATTTTTAGTGCTAATTCAGCCGCAGTGAACGTTATGATTAAAGCGCGGGTTCGTCTTGAAACAGCGTCGAATAGATAATGTCCGTTCGAGCCACTTGTTCCGTCAGTTTTTTTTTCCGATCATTTCGAATTTTTTATCAAACGCAGCAAACTGTCCTTGTATGGACAATAATATTGCTGTTATATCAGTCTGTGCCTCTGGAGCAGGCGTTTTAATGATATTGCGTGATTGATCTGAGACTGGTGCATTTTTTACTCCACCTGCCATTTGGGCATATGACACACTTGGTGCCACGAAGTTGTTGTAGGAGCGAGGTTTTGTTCGTTTCTCTTCTTCAACTTGCTTCCTTCAGGCTTCCAACTTTGATTTTAGTTGTTGGTATTTAGGGCAACCTCTAAAGTTAGCAGGATGACCAGAGTTGTTATAGAAGACACAGGATAGTTTATTTCTATCCGGGAGCTGTTCTTTGCCCAATGGGCCTTCTCCAATGATATGCTTATTTATTCATTTGACGCATCTGAAATGCATATTGCAATTCGCTGCCACATGGCCGAAGCATTGACAGAGCATACACTGCAATACGCGGTCGGACTTCTTTATTCTCTCGCAACTTATTGTTTGGTGATTAATGTATTTAATATATCTAAGTCCATCAATTTTACTATTGGGGCTTAGCGACACAATGAAGAAAGGCAACTTACGGTTGCGATTTATGGAATCTGCTGTAGAAAATGGTTTCACCCCTGTAAATTTCAAGGTATCGTTTTCGAAACTTTTTAGTTCTTCGAGCACCTCTTCTGGAGTAAAGGAAGGATGAACTCCTTTGAGAAGCATGGAGTCAGTTTTCTCCGATTTAGGGGTGTACGTGTAGTACTCGCTTTTCGATTTCCCCAATGCCGATTTAATTTTGCTATAGCCTTCTAATTCATCGCAATGTTAAACTTATCTTAAAATTATTTATCCGTTTTGTTTTAAAAGTTTTGCACATCAACTCACCAATTTTATGAGATCCTTTGTCTCCATGTAGCCGATGTAGATAGGAGGTACTTTCTCCCTTTTTTTTTTTTGACTGACACCTGCTGAAATGGTTCCTGCTGTTGATGTGGTTCCTACTGTTGAGTTCCTTATCTTGTCGTGGTTTCTTTGTCTTCGTGGGTTGCTGTTGTCTTTGTTCTAGCTGCTGTTGTTGTAACATTTTCGTTTTCCGCTCATTTTGGCTCAAATCGGTTTTTAGTTTAACAACCTGCTCCATTTGTTTATCCAATTCTTGTTTTTTAAGACTAATCTCATGGATGAGTCTGTTGAGGACCTCGACCTGATTGCCGTTTGCATTTGTTTCGCTGACAGCTAGTTATTGGAATTGGTTTCCAGCCCTTGAGTACTGGGCACCATGGGCGTTGTCTTCGTCGTCGCTGTTGACACTCAACGTGTCTGTATCGTTGCTTTTTATTGATTTTAAGGCGTTTAGCCTTTAGATTCAGGACTGTATTTTGCCTTCTCCGAAACACCATTTTGGCATCCATTTGATTTACGTCCATATTATGGACCACGAGTTCTCACTTTTTATTTTTAATTGTTTTGTTTTGATTGCGCGAGTGACAGATAGAAAATTCCGTTCAAGACTTTATTTTTTATACTGTGCACAAACACAAACATGAACACTTCGTATGTCGCGTATCGGCACTAATTGTTTTTTAATTATTTTGGGTGCAGAGAAGTCCCAAGCGAACCCGTACTCACATATGATGTGCAACGCGCCTTAATTTAATATTACATAATTTAACTGAATGACACCAATGCAGGTAAAAGTTTCGCTTGTATTTCAAAGATCATCTGACGGTAGTACTAAAACCAAGAATATTTAGTCGTGTATAGCGAGTTAAAGAAGCTTTTCAACTTCCCTTCCGCCACACATTCCCCAATGCATTTCAACTTTACAAATAAGACGAACTTACATTTATCTAGTAGCGAAATGGAAAGGATTGGTTTGTGAGACTTCCTTGGAACCACAAGTAAGGACTTGTTAGGAACTTTCCTCTTCGTATAACAAACTAAAATTACAATTGTCCCTTACAGCTAATGTCAAGTAGCACTAAACAACCAAAGGGAGTGAGTGATTACTTTAGCCTCTTCCCCAAATTCTTGTGTGAGTTACTTGTCATCGATGTAACAAGCTTTAATATTCATCACATCAGCACATCAACTGCTACTTCATTAAATATTCTAACAAAGCACTTAGCTTCTATGCTGTCAAAGGGAATATTGTCACAATCGGTTTAGAGTCAATAACAAACATCTAACCAGACAAGGGTATTTACTGATATCATCTATGAGGGATATCGTCGCCCTAGTCGCTCATAAACGAATACCAACCCCCCCGTGGAAAGTTGAAATTCCCTAAAAGATGAAAGGGTTTATACGTCAAGTGTTTCGTTAATAGCAATTTGACGGCAATGGTGAAGAATGTGTTGATAAATATAGGAGTGTACTGCTCTACGAGTAAATGAATCCTCCTTAGCTCACCGCAACACAATTTGCCAATTTTCGGGCTGATGTTATCGCCGGTATGCTGGTTGTGGCATTTCTGTCTTAAAAGTTGTTTGAACTTATGAATTTTAGATTAGTAATAGTGGGAAGTACATTCCTTCTCCTGCAGATGATAAACTTATGTAATATTTGATAGTGTGATATTCTCTTATTCCTCAGCCAAATAGGGTAACATCTCGAGCCCATCGCAGAACTTTAGTTTAATTAGCTACAGTTTCCTAGTTCTTTCCATTACTACACTCTCATTAATATCACAATACACTCACCTTTTACGCATCGGTCTTTTCCTAATTGACAGGTAAGTGTCAAACTTTTCATGCTCGCAAAACTCTTTAGAGGAAAAATGGGCATCTCCATTCGATTGAATGGTCCCCAAGAATCAAATTATGTTATCCGCAGATTACATTGACCCCATTGTTTTACGAGATATATCAGGGCAACACACAAGGGACTCGATTCAATTCTATTCGCCAGGATAAAATTGAGACTATCCAACGCTGAAGTGGTGACTGCCTGGGAAGAGGCTCTAATGGGAGCTATCTCATGGTAAAAATAGCTGTTTTTCAAGTATTAGTAGAAACAGCACCGGTGAAGGAGAGTGATATGAATTGTTAACATGAAGGCTCAGCCAATAAAAGTGGATTGTTTTGTTGGTTGCGAAACGAAGAATAACACCGGAGATTAATTGGGGCCTGCATGTGATAGCTCATTCTGAGTCGTTCTACCGAAACTACCATAGGCCCTAGACATTCTGCAGAGAACAGTAAACGATGTATTCAAAACGCTGCCATGTAATTAAAGTGGAGTAGCCTACATGTATGACCGCACATTGCCTAGAACCCAAATTGAGAAGGACAAAAAACTAGTTGGAATAAAGAAAATAATACTCGTACAAACAATGTTGTGAGTCGATGTATCAATCCATAGACGTATGCTTGCAAATAGACAATTTAGGAGTGGCGTCTCTGTCCTGAGGTTTGTATTCATAGGATATTTGAATAAAGGTATTCATAACAAATAATTTATACATGCTATTTAGCCCCAAGTTTTTACGTGAGCCATGACAGCCACAACTGGTACCCTGTGGGATTGAAAAAAATATGTAATGTATTTGATAAATACAATAAAACGTTTCACGTCGATATAGGTGAGAATGTTTACCTTATTAGTTTGGGAAAAAGGAATTCTGTTATTTTTACCTTTATAAACCGCCTTTACTTGTTCTGCGTTTGGCGATGTATTTTTTGTTGTTATATTTCGTTACAAATGGTAATTGGCGTCCTACTCTTTAAGATTTTGATATTGTACATAGTTATTTTTGTACACAGTAGCCTGTGTACATGTTTGAATGGGCTCTTTCCTATATCGCATTCCTTTATTCCTTTGTTATTAGTTTTCATGTTGTTTGGCCATATTTGAAGATATTGTACCTAACTGTTTTTGTGACAATACATAAATGTATCTGTTTTAGAAAGATTGCCCCAATATACTGTAAACTGCACTTCCATTGACTCAGCTGGATCTCTTGGTAAAGATTAAATCATCATGAAAATATCACTTTACGATATCCACCAGATAATCTTTTATTATTGACTAGTTTAGTTTAGTGGGGCTATAGCGTTTGCGACGATAGTGAAGAACGTGTGATTCGAACCGACGCTATCACGGTTAGAATTGTGGCGTTTCTAACAAATACACACACAATACACAAGCAAATAGTGAAGAACACCGAACGAAAATCGAATAAGAAAATGCATCAGAGCCGTATACCATTGCGATGACATAACAATTCATATCAGTAGAATACAGTTGAGTTTAAAAATCGAATTGTAGGCACGGCCAGTAGCCTGGTGTGTTGCGCATTGGTTCAATTTTTGGTGATTCTAACTGTCATAGCGTCAGTTCGAATCACACATTTCCGACTATCATCGGAAATGCTATAAAATCACTAAAAGATAGAACCAAAGGTCAACGCATCGGGCAACTGCCGCGTGTACGAATTCGATTTCGAAACTCAAGTACACTCAACTGATGTGGTATTGTTATGTTATGGCAATGGTATACGGCTCTGATGCATTTGCTTATTCGAATTTCCTTTCGATGTTCTTCACTATTTGCTTGCATATTGTTTGTGTATCTGTTAGAAACGCCACACTAGTCCCCCCTCAGTAACTTTGTTACGACAACTTCGTGTGCGAACGACGGAGCGAGGAACGAGCGAGCGAGAGGTCGTCGGAGCAGGCGAGTGTACTCTACGCGGAAGTCGTGATTGTAGTAGTAAAGTCCTGTTTACCGATGGGAGATTGTGTGCTGTGTGTACAGATCACGTCGAGGTCACCAATTATAGCGTTTGCGATGATAGTGAACAACGTGTGATTTGAACCGACGCTATCACGGTTAGAATTGAGTCGTTTCTAACAGATACACACACAATACACAAGCAAATAGTGAAGAACGCCGAACGACAATCGAATAAGAAAATGCATCAGAGCCGTATACCATTGCGATAACATAACAATCCCACATCAGGGAGAAAGCAATCCGTGACTCTGGCGTCACAACTAGAGGGACTATTATCACCAAGTCCAGGTAGATACTTGCCTACGCAGATGACATCGACATCATCGGTAGAATCGAATCGGTGGTACAACACTCCTTCACCCAAATCGAGCAGGTGGCACAAAAACTGGGACTGCACATTAATGAGGGGAAAACTAAGTACATGGTGGCAACTTCTGTGAAGAAAAGACCTAACGTTGGTCAAGCTATCAGGGTAGTGAGCACGAATTTGAGGTAGTGCAATACTTTAACTAACTTGGGTCAATAGTATCAGCCGATAACTATATGGAAGAAGAAATACGCAAACGACTGATCAAATCCAACTAAGCCTATTATGGTCTATCATCATCATCATCAT
The DNA here is from genome assembly GCA_963931805.1 of Microdon myrmicae. NCBI lineage: Eukaryota > Metazoa > Arthropoda > Insecta > Diptera > Syrphidae > Microdon > Microdon myrmicae. The sequence goes on from OZ007497.1 coordinate 121,689,003, forward strand.
CGGCACTACAACCGGGAACCGGCTTTGGCCTTATTTAGCAAGTCCTGAGGCTTGTTAAATTTTCCATAATGATTTGTTTTTTCCGGGCAAGGTCATTAGTCTTGCGCCAGATATTATGGTCTATCAAGGCTCTTTAAATCCCGAAATTTATCCAGAGGATCCAAGCTACTACTGTACAAAACCATGGTCTTACCAGTACTCATGTATGGATCCGAGACCTGGGTGCTTAATAAAAGGCACTCTGAACTCTTGGCCGCGTTTGAGAGAAAGGTGGTAAGGAGAATTGTTGGCCCCGTATGTGAGGGAGGACGATTCCGGAGACGCCACAACCATGAGTTGTACGCAATCTACCTTGAAGCTAATGTTGTAAGAAAAATCAAGCTCGGTAGACTCTGGTGGGCGGGACACCCAACTCGAATGAGCGAAGAGGAGCCTGCCCGGAAAGTCCTTTGTGGCAGGATGTATGGAAGGAGACAGCGCAGCAGACCTTGTCTTCGATGGAGGGATTGCGTAGACCATGACGCCCAGAGCCTGGCAGTGCCAAACTGGATGACATCGGCTCGAAATCTGGATCGGTGGAGAGATTTGTTAAATAAGGCCAAGACCGGATCCCGGTTGTAGTGGCGTCAATGATGATGATGATGAAAATCGGACATTTCCTGTGATACAACGCAATATTATCGCTTTTGACGACATAAGCACATTAATATATACGAGTGTGGACTGAAAAGTTTCCGACCTCAACCTGAAGATAGGAGCACTCGTCAATAAAAGCTAGTGAATGTAGTTGTGCATCTTTTGACAGTTACTCACCAAAATGTCAGCCATCGTGGACGAGTAGTTTTTATTTGACAGTCGTTCAAGTCAGCCGATGTTTTTTTGCTTTTTTTTGGAGCCGATACCGTTTAATCGTGTAACCATGTTTCATCATCATCATCATCGGCACTACAACCGGGAACCGGTCTTGGCCTTATTTACCAAGTTCTGAGGCTTGTTAAATTTTCTATAATGATTTGTTTTTTTCCAGGCAAGGTCATTAGTCTTGCGCCAGAGGCTCCCGACGGGGAATCGAACCCCGGTCTCCCACGTGACAGGCGGGTATACCATGTATACCAACCATGTTTCATGCACAGTAATTAATCGGCACCAAAACTCAGATTTATTACGCCTAAACAGCGGCAACAAGGCACGTTGGAAATGTTCATTCGAACACATTTTCGGTCTAACGTGAGCAAACGCGACACGCAACGCGCAAACAGCTTTCTCATGCCTAAATCTTGATTTAATATGTGACAAACACGTTCTTTGGACATTTTCATAGCCTTTGCTATCTCTCTCACTTTAATTCGGCGGTCGCCTAGCACCATTTGGTGAACTTTAGCGATGTTATCGTCAGTTGTTGCAGTTTTTGGACGTCCCGAACATTCATCGTCTCCCAAGCTCTCAACGCAACGTTTAAATTCATCTGCCCAAAATTTCACTGCGGTAAATGATGGTGCAGAGTCCCCACACACGTAGTCCAACTCATCTTTGATTTGGGTAGGCGTATTGCCTTTCAAAAACAAAAATTTAAGGACAGCTCGAGACTCAATTTTAACCATTTTCACAAAAACACTCACATCGACTCACTCAAACGACTGTCAAATAAAAACTACGCCTCCAAAATGGCGTTTTTTTTTGTGAGTAACTGTCAAAAGATGCACAACTACATTCATTAGCTTTTATTGATGAGTGCTGCTATCTTCAGGTTGAGGTCCGAAACTTTTCAGTCCACCCATGTACACAGAAACATCTAGATCATTATTTACGCCGATGATATATACATCTTAAGTAAACCCAGTGATTTAATCTCCTGCAAAAGCATGGTAACTAACATATTGAACGATATTTTAGAATGATCAAATCATTAGGTGCCGTACCGTCAATATAAAAATGTAAATTACTTCATGTGTGCCGACGACGACTTTGCTCCCAAATTTCATCATCATCATCATCATCGGCACCACAACCGGGAACCGGTCTTGGCCTTATTTATCAAGTCCTGAGGCTTGTTAAATTTTCCATACTGAATTTTTTTTCCGGGCAAGGTCATTAGTCTTGCGCCAGAGGTTCCCTGACGGGGTCCCAAATATACCTCAACATAAATTATAAAACTATCCAGAATATCCCCAACCTTAAAATCCTAGGAATAACATTTAATAATAAGTATTGCTTTAAACAGGGCCGTTTAGATCTAGCACTGAGACTGCATATTATTAAATACTTAAGTACCAAGAAAAGCAATGTACATACTAACACCCTATGTAAAATAACTAAAGCAGTAATTTTAAGCAAAATAGACTACGGTATTTATATTTATGGTAATTGTCCCAAGGCAACTCTTATCATACTAAAACCCAAGTATCACCAAACCGCTGGAATCAGCGTATTTGCTTTCTAAACCACTCCAATAAAAAATCGATTGGCTGAAGTTGGACTTCCAACAATCGAGGAACGAGTCGAAATGATATCCGCAAGACTTAAACCTAAACTAGCATTTTCGAGAAACTCTATCATCGACAAAAATATTAAACTAACGCTAGCGAACAAAAACCGCAACCGGATTCCATCTGCAATTACCAGGATAATGCATAAAGTCAACCAATTAGAATTACAATTTAAACAAACTTTTAAGTTTTCGTCAAGCTATCCGCCATGGCTCCTAAATGAGAGTGCTATTATAACGACACTCACCACGTTTAAAAAACCTAACACAAACAAGGAAATATACAGTGCACTATTTTGGTCAATCGTTTCGAAATATAAATCCGGTGGATGAAGATTTCTATATACAGATGGATCCAAAACAACCGAATATACAATTTTCGCTCTTACATCTGAAGAAGGTGATGAAAAGATAATCGGGCTGTTACCTGAATTTTGCTCCATTTTTATGGCGGAAGCCTTTGCCATCGCACAAGCCGTAATAGTTGCCACTGTTGTACCCTTTCTCTCAGGGAGTGTGTCTCCTTGTCCTTAGAAGGAGGAATGATCTCTTTAATAGACCGCTGCTGAGAAGGCTCGTTGCGGTCGCCGCCGGGCTTTCTCAGACCTGTGGGAAGAGCGACGACCGATCGTTCGGATTGATCAAAAAACGGAGGTTAAAATTGTTAGGTATTTATTATCCTTAAATTATTACACTGATTGTCGAGGTTCACCGTGTCGGACATGGACTGATTTTATATTTTAATTGTTGACGTCCACAACCATTGGACGCCAATCGAGACTGATCTCCGAATCTTTTATTTTTTTCTTAAACTGTATTTATTAACCATAATTTTAATTTGTACATTTAAGTGATACAGTGACTTAAAATTAATTTTGCAACAACTGTTTACATGTTATTATTATAATAATACATACATTTTCCAAACAATGTTCAAAGAGTTACAGAATAGATGTGGGTTTATACATTTAGTAGTGTTTCCTCTTCCTGGAAAAGGTCAGAAGAGCAGGAATTTCTTGTTTTTACTTTACTTAATTTAAACCTAACCCTAAATATAAATACAACTTAACCTAACTTAGTCTGATTATTATAAATTGAGCTATAAACAAAACGAAGTTTTATAATTAAGGGGATATAGGAATTACAGGATGTGGAGTGAAGTCAGTTATGGGTTAGAGGTAGAGAATTTCATTCCGGTTGTTCGTTGGAAAAACATAGAATGCTGGAAACTGGTTGGACGTTACAGTATTTAAATTGGTTGGGGGTAAGTTCAGTGTTGTGGTATATGATCTCGTTTGGATCATTTACCAGTCTGCCTGAGGTGAACATAACTCTTATGTGGAGACAGTTGGGATAGTTAGTGCTGATATCTAGAGGGTTCGCTAAGAGTGAGGTTATTATGGGATTGGGATTATTTCGTAGGTTTTCGATAAATTTGATAGACAGCTCGAGGAATCGTCTATCGAGGCGTTCTGTACCAGCGGTATTGTAGAGTTGGGCGTTACTATAGTACATATAGGAGTTAGGACGGCGATGTAATCTAGAGACATACCTAAGGCATTTTCTTTCGAATGCTCGCAACTTCTCCATTTGGGAGGGCGTGATATGGTACGACAATGGGCACACGTACGTGAGTGTGGGTCTGATAATTTGTTTGTAGATGAGCAGTTTGACTTTGTGAGAGAGACTATTAGGTTTCCACATGACTCTTCTACAGAGATTAAGCTGGATTGCGGCTTTGTGAAGGGAATTTTTAATGTGGGAGGAAAAGGAAAAGTCACTAGAAAAAGTTGTTCCCAGATATTTTAGGGTTTTGGAGGGTTTTATCAGAGTGTTGTTTAGTTTAATTTTAATTTTGTTCTGGCAGCGTCTAGTGTTGTTTGTACAGTGCTCGTTTTTGCCCTTGAACACTATGAGCTGCGTTTTATTTGGTTAAGGTGAATTTTACACTTATTAAAGTATGTTGATAGGTTAGGGAGGAAGTTGTTAATGCGGTTTCTTGCAGCCTTAACAAATTTGCTGCTGGAGTAAATTAATGTATCATCAGCATAATTCAGCATCACAACATTAGGAGATACGGGTTGAGGAATATCTGAGGTATACAGCAGATATAAGATTGGCCCTAAAATAGAGCCTTGGGGAACACCCTCGGTAATGTTGCGAACTTCTGAGATGGAAGAATTTATTCTCACAACGAATATTCTGTCAGAAAGATAAGAGGGTAACAGCTTTGTTGTGTGAGAGTTTAGACTAAATATGGAGTGCAGTTTATACAAAAGCTCTGCGATCTAGACGCAATCAAACGCCTTTGAAATATCAAGAGATATGCACACTATAGGGCTTTGGTTTTGCAGACCAGTTGTAACATCGTGTGTAAGTTTTAGTAGAGCATGACATGTGGATTGTCGTTTACGGAATCCGAACTGAGAGTTCGGGATGAGAGCGTTCTCATTGGCAAATGAGAGAAGATTTTGATAGATCTTGCGTTCAAGTATCTTACTTAGTGTATTTAATAGGGATATTGGATGATAATTGCAAGGGTTATTACTACTGTAGGGGTTTCTCTATCCTATAGGAGAAACAGCCCACAATTCCAACCACAATACCTACCCATTTCCTTGATAAGTTATTTACCTGTAAAACATGTCAAAGGGACGCATAGCTGAACTCATTATTCTATGCAGATAATGCATAATTGAATTTAGCTACAATCTTCGCCATACGGCAACACTATTGCGCTAACCATGGGATTTCCACCGGAAATTCCATTCGTATTGGTTAGCAACAACCAAGTCAAACCAAGCGACGCGGTTGCATCATTGTCCATAGGCTTGGGTATTTATCGAACATTCCACAGAGTTTCATCGATGGTATTATATCCCCAGCCGACGCGGCGTCCTATTGACTTTTCCCAGATCACCCATTCGCTTGGGATCAATGATCTCTTTTTGCTGGTGAATAACCTTACCTAGGTTTTCCTCTCTCTCGTATTTCTGTCTTGCTATAGTGCGATGATCTAAGAGATCATCACTAGGTCAGTAGACCAGCCGCATACACGGCACTGACGCCCACACACTAAGCCAGATCACCCTGGGTTATTGTGCTTTCCCTTTTGAATTCGCCATTCTGGATACGCCCATCGACGTCGAACGAATACACAAGTACGTTTTGACCTCAATGAGTGTGGTGAGTTGGGGAACGCACAAGAGAGCATGATTACCATTGGCGGATCGATGTGTAAAAGCAGAAATCACGATTTCCACCCTAATTCACACTAGTCGCGATTCAATCTTCACCGCGGACGTTCACGCCGCCGCTTAACAAATAGCATTTGTACTACCGTGGAGTTTGTACCCAACACGAGAGTCGAGGTCGTTGTGTTATTAACATATTCAAAAAAATATAATAAGTTATGTTTTCAGTTCGATTATATTTAACAAAGATTTATCATTAAAAAAAATCACCATTGCTCGTAGCAAATTTGTAAATTGATCGTGTGCTTATTTGATAAACAATGTATTAAGGGAAAGTGATCCTACAGAGTGATAAAAGAATTAAAATAAACAGCAAAACTCTTCTTTGAGTTAAGCATATTAAAAGTGTTTTCCTGCCTCCTGTGAACAATTTTTCTGTGGACAAGTGCTGGGGTAAAAGTGGAAACCGTGCCATACGCTGGCAACCATACCTTTTTTCAACCCCACACTACCACCGGGCTTCTTAATAGGTATTACTACCGCAGTTTTCCAGTTCTCTGGGAAGTGTGATGCATTAATCATATGATTAAGAAAAACGAGGATGGGAAGCAGATTCGGCGGGCGTAGCTTTTTAAATAGGAGGCGTGCGATTCCATCTAATCCAGTTGACTTTTTGTTATTTCCTGATCTTACGAACTTGGATAATTCGTCCGCAGTTAGAAAAGTTGTGGTGTCTAAGGGGTGTGGAGCAATGTTTGTGTTGTTAAATTCACCGATGAAGGGAGTAAAAGATGGGAATAATCTATTTGAGATGTATTCGTTTACGGTGTCCTCGAAGTCAGAAGTTGAGAGGGAATTATTTTGCTGATGAATCTTTGAGAAGTGTTCTGCGAGGCAAATTGTTATGTCCATATCGGATTGGGAAATATTATTGCTGATTGGGTTGATGAGATGATCCAGTCGGGGTTTATATTTACGACCAGTTAATTGGTTGATGTTTGTGAAAAGATCACGATTTGGTTTGATATTTTTAAGTGTGGAAATGTAGTTTTCATCTGCGAACTTTTTCAACTGCTCATTTATCAGAGTCCATATGAGTTGGATCTGGCTTTTAATAAAGGGGCAATATATTGTATGAAGTTTTCGGCGGAGCTGCTTTTTAAGGCGCAATAATTTGGTTAGGATGCTGGGCAAACGCTTTCCTAAATAGTTGTGAGGAATGGTTATCGGGGTGTTATTGCTGAGAGCCTGCTTTAGAATTTGCTGTATTCTTACAGATGCTTGATCAATTTCAGTGGGGAGTAGGTTAGATGCTTCCGGGATATACAAGTTAGAGAAACCTATCGCTATGTCCCTATTGACATTTCTCCATTTTGTTTTGGAGAAATTTGGGACAGGGTTTGACGAGTAAAGTGAGTCGAGAGAGAGGATTTGGATCGTGGTGTGAACGGAACCATGATCAGAAGGAAATATAAAGGAGACTGTAGGTGGGCCCGCTGAATAAACATCGTCGGACTTGAGGAAGAAGTCGATTGTTGACTTGGCTGAGCTAGAGACACGAGTTGGCTGTACTGGGGAGTCAATGTATGTATATGGATAAGACGGGAGGAGGACTAGCAACTGACGACCATATTTGTTGCATTTATATATATATAAATCTCCGAATCTGAAATTCATCACTATTTTATTCAAAATCTTATCGGGATTTTGTATCCCGAATGCATGAAAATGCGAGCAGAATCTCGAAAAAGATACTTGACTGGAGTCAAATGTTTGTATTTTGAGATAAGAATTCGGTTAGGCGAATTCTCGGAAACATGAACGTGAGTATGGAAATTGAACATCTGGTTCAACTTACCATATGCTTACTTTTGTTTGAGGAACATAGGAAATTGAATCTATGGATGATAAACAAATATTTGATTCATTTACCAGGAATTTTGCTGGATTGGGATAATGTATTTGTGTATTAGTTAGATGATTATGGGGAGTTGGGTGCAAGGGCGATAAACGAACATTTTATTCGTTTATCGCGAATTTTGAATTCAGATGATAGTTTTTTGAACTTTATTTAAGGATTATGGGATTTGGATGTATGTGTGGGGGAAGGAGATGGTAGGGCTTTTCAGATCACTACACCACCAGGCACAGGGAAAAATATATCATCTGCACAGACAGTTTGTCAGTACTCAATTCAATAAGCAACACCAAAAGATCATTTCCAATATTCGAAACAATATCATCAAATATTATAATAAAATGAAACGAATGTGGATTCAAAGCCATGTTTCCATCAGCGGTAATGAAAATGCAGACTGTACAGCGAAGTCAGCTAGAAGAGCTCCAGTTCATAAATTTAACATTTATACAAGAGCCGATCTACTAGCAACCATCCAAAACAAATTAAAAAGTACAATTCGAATAAATTGGGATACTTATCATCATCATCATCGGCATTACAACCGGGAACCGGCCTTGGCCTTATTTAGCAAGTCCTGAGTGTTGTTAAATTTTTCCATAATGATTTGTTTTTTCCGGGCAATGTCATCAGTCTTGCGCCAGAGGCTCCCCGACGGGTATCGAACCGCGGTCTCCCGCGTGACAGGCAGGTATACTAACCACTATACTATCGAAGATACTTATCACCACACCTAGCAAATCGTAAACCCACTCAAATACCACCCTTCCTATCCAACGAATTTAAGCAAATTTTAAATCACAAACTTCGTGAGATTGCGATTAGGTCAAACGTCCGCTATGCATATTTACCTGCACAACAAAGACACATCCCCAATCTGAAAAAATTGCAACACAACACTTACACTCACTCATATACTAAAAAACTGTGCTCACCTAAAACTTTTAAGAGGCCGTCTATTTCGTAACATAGATATTTATAAAATTCTCGAAGATCCTACCCCCGACAACATAGAAAATATAGAAAGGATTATAAAAATCCTAAAAATCAAATTATAATTTAAAAGTACAGAGCCAATAGTCTCAGCTGCTAGGCTCATTATGTTAATTTATTGATATGAATTTTGAATTAATTGTTAATAATAATTAAATGAATAAATAAATAAAAATCGATTTCAAAGTATGTCTATAACCCACTTTAGTACGGAGCACGGTTCTGCTGCCCGGGTGGGAGCCTGTCGTATTTTGCCTCATGGAAGCCAATCGTGCAATCTAAATCGAACGTTTGTTTTTCATCCACTTTTTTGGGCGTGGGCTTTGTGGGATGGTGCAGAAAACGTTAATCCTCTTTCATTCAAATATTTGATTGTCCACGACTTCAAAGCAGCTTCCAAAATCGTTTCGTGGCACCCACTCGAATTCATCTTGATATCATGGTCCAAAGCACCAAAAAAAAAACATGACAAATGGTGATACTTGACTTCTGGTGGCTTTAATCAATTCATTTATTGAAATCGGATGAAAGCTTTTGTGTTTATCAACCCTTAGCAGAGTGCTGTAAATTACTGCATTGTTCAACATTTGTACGAGGGTTGCCTCTTATGTTTCGGGATTGGGCAAACCTAGTGTTGCAATCCGGCAATTGACAGCTCTGTCGTAAAGTTGGACATTTTTGAGGTTATACGCACTCAGAACGTTTTGACATACGAGCGCTATTTGTGTTGTTTACAGTAACTTAAAAGATTCATTTCGGCCCAAAAATGGAATTAAATCGTCAACATTTTCGTGCGATTATTTTTTAACAACTTTCGGCGTGGATTAACTCAGCAACAGTGCATGGATGAACTTAATTCAATTTTTGGCGATGAAGCTCCATCAAGGACCAGTGTTTATCGATGGTATGGTGAATTCAATCGTGGTCGTAGTTCACTCCAAGATGAATTTCGTGAAGGTCGTCCAAAATCAGTTGTTGTTCTGAAAACCATTGATGCTGTGCGCGAACTGATATTGGAAGATCGTCATGTGACCTATCGTGAGATTGAGACAACCTTAGGCATTAGTGGGACCAGCATACATTCAATATTGCATAAACATTTGCCGGTAAAAAAAATTTGTTCGCGTTGGATCCCACACAATTTGTCAATCGCCCAAAAAAAGGCTCGTGTCAATTGGTCGAAAGAAATGCACGTCTATGACATCGTGACAGGTGATGAATCGTGGATTTACGCGTATGAGCCCGAAAGTAAACAGCAGTCGACTGTCTGTGTGTTTCAAGATGAGCCAAATCCAACAAAAGTTGTTCGCGCACGAAGCACTTCCAAGCAAATGGTCGCCTGTTTTTTCGGAAAAACTGGACATATCGCAACCGTACCACTAGAACAACGCAGAACAGTCAATTCTGAGTGGTACACAACCATTTGTTTGCCAGTTGTCTTCCAAGAAATCAGGAAAACCAACCGCCGAAGACGGATCACTCTCCACCACGACAATGCGAGCTCTCACACATCGGCTGCGACAACTGCATTTTTGAGCACCCAAAACATCGATTTGATGGGTTATCCGCCGTATAGTGCTGACTTGGCACCGAATGACTTCTTTTTATTCCCGTACATAAAAAACAAACTGAGAGGTCAACGTTTTTCGACACCTGAAGAAGCGGTTTGCTGCATTCAGAATGCATGTGTTGGAGATACCTCAATCAGAGTGGCAAAAGTGCTTCGACAAATGGTTTAAACGCATGCAAAAGTGTATAGATCTTCATGGGGAATATTTTGAAAAACAATAAAGTGATTTTCGATGATCAATATTTGTTTTTATTCTCTAATCCCGAAATATAAAAGGCAACCCTCGTACTAATGATCCAATGGGTTCGTGTTAAATGCGTATTCGTTGAAAGTGTAACTACACAATTATTTTTTACAATATCAAATATAATTTTTCAAATTTTGCTTCTTATATAATAATTTAAAAAATTAGGGGTTGTATATTTTAGAGTCCTTCTGATGAACCAGCCAGTAAATATAAAAATGTAAAATTATTATAGATTTAGCATTTAGATCGAGGTTGTAAAATCTTGCACCACCTTATACAATGAATGCACTTTTAAAACAAAACAAAGTATGTCAGATATATATCTACGAATTTTAACTCCCTGAAGCCCCCAAAGCCGTCGTAAACTCTTTCATTAGAGGGTACCCTGTTAAATAAAGTGAGTTTCATATTTCAATTGTGACAGATTTTAAAGACCCGTAATCCCGAAGGACAATCTCTCAGAGCCCCCGGATAAAGTGAATATAATTAAAGCTAACATCATTAAATGTAATGAACGTTCTTCTCGTAAAAACTTGGAACACAATAGACTGAGACTGGCAGACTGAGAGAGAGCGAGAGAGAGAGAGAAAGAGAGAGAGAGAGGAAGTAAAAAGGATATCGGAAGAATGACAAAAAAAAAAGAAACAAAGAAGGCCGGCGAAGTGCTTCTGGATAGAGTTTTATTAAACTCAACTTCAAGCGATGGATAGGATTACCAAGATTATTATTTATAAGAGATTAGCATGTGGTTTCAAATAGGACTTAAATATCTTAGTGTCACATGCTATTCACATTCGTTTGAGAAACAATATCTCTTTTGGGATTCTCATCAACTCGTCCTTCACAAATTTCAATCAATTACGTGGGAACCCGGTATCCTCTCAAGTGGACATTTTAGGTAGAAACGTTCCTTTGGCGACAATCTCTTAAGTAATTACGTCGAAATGTTTTGGGCCGACAATAATGTTCTGAATAGGGACATTACACAACACTTTTTTATCTGTTACCGACTATAGAAGCAAAGGGATATTTTAATGAGAAAGTATATTCAAACACTCCTTTGTGTGGTAACTATGTGTCTCTCAAAGCTTAGTTTCAATATAAACACTATTACATGACCTCTGTTAAATATACGGTAATGTTAGAAACCTTATAATGGGAAAAGTCGTATATTTTCAAACGATTTTGAGGTATTTAATTCGCCCTCATTTTCGCATAAACAATGGAGTTTATTTAGTAGTCATTGTGTTCTTGCCAATGAACTCTCCTAGAAAGATTTTGGTAGGTGGCTGAAGTCTGGCGCATTGTTACATGAGCTCAATGTTTGAGTTTAGTTTTGCTTGGGTTGAATAGAAATGTATAATTTTTAAGAGGAACATATCTTTGTTATCTGGTTTTAGATGTCTGGTATAACCATCGAACGTACACTCAACTGAGTCAATTTGATTCTGGAGATCATATTTCATAGTCTGAATACGGCCAAATATATTGGATTCCCTACGTGATGAAAATGACAATTTAAATCATTTTATTGCATCCCTCCACACGTCAATATGCCGACGCTTGAAGTTAACAGCGGTAAAAAAAATGTGAATATTTGACGTTTCGACTTCGTTCCCAATTCACTTTTTTTTTTCTTTTTTTTTTTACATTTCTGTATTTATTGACCATAAATAATTTTTACAATAAGCAATACAGATAACTTATGATACCTTAGCTATAATTGTTTACATATACTTACTAGTACATTTTTCAAACAATATGATAAAAGTTATATATTGGTTATGGATTAAGATTTTAGTGGGTAGAGCTTCCTGGAAAAGGTCAGAAAACCAGGATATAGTTATTTACTTAACCTATGCTAAATTGCTTAACTTAACTTAACTTATCTTAACTTAGTCTAGTTACCTAATTATTATTGAAATAAGTTAGTGTGGTGTGGAAGGGGGTAGCATAGTGATCAATGGGTTAGTGAGGATATTGTCAGTCAGGGATGTGGGTTGGGGAACTACTTTCCGTTTGTTCGTTGAAACGCAAAATATTGGAGAAGGGTTGAATATTACTATATTTAAATTGGTGAGGGCCCAATTCACATTATATGCTTCCACCATGAACACGCTTAGTAAGTCATTTTTAATGTCAAAGTCTTCGTTATCAACCGCATCACCGCATTTCACTACAAATTGCTTATCTATTATCATCTCCCAAACATGCCAAATTTGATAACGTGTATGCAGGGGGTTTTTCATTTTAAATCTGTAATCAAATAGGTTTAGTGAATTAAGATTTACCCTTTATTTAAGTACAATCGCCGCACCCCCCGCTTGGTAGAAACCTTGACGTGGTGCGGGGGCTTAAAGCACAATGAATCACTCAGGCTATGCTGACGGAAGCATATGCTTCCAGTAGAATCACCCATGTCAGACAGGCTAGCGAGGAGTAACACACAAAGATCTACCTCCACTAATCCAGGGTGTTACGTGTCACCGTGCCCATTGGATGGTTTGCAGCCAGGGGTATACCGGCTGTATTATAACGGCGCCTCTCTGACACCGGGTCGAATCAGAGCAGTAAGCAGACCTTACCACATCAAAACGGGGCTCTGATGTGGCGGACTATTTGAAAGCCCAAGTCTCGTGGGATCAAAAATGAATAACCAATATACAAAAAAGCGTAGGTGTGATGAGCCGACACTACCATAAGGGAAAAAATCATCAAGAAAACACCGACTCGGCAAAAAGAAGACGAAGGGAAAAACGCAAAAAGCGGGATATACGCGTCGGCACGTGGAATGTTCGAACGTTATATAAACCAGGCGCGACACAGACGGTCGTAGAAAACACGAAACAATATAAAATGGACATCGTCGCGCTTCAGGAAGTTCGTCTCCCACATCAGGTAATCGAAACCAACGGGTTTACACTGGTGTGTGGAGGTACCGACACACATAACCTCGGAACTGGCTTCATTATAAGCAAGAAGATTACGTCCCATGTAAAAGATGTGCAATTTATTAATGACCGAATGTCGGCGCTAAAAATACAGGGCCCATGGTACAATTATGTATTTATAAACGTACACGCCCCAACAGAATCTACCGACGAAGAAACGAAGGACACATTCTACGAGACCCTAGAGGAAGTATTTGATGGGATCTCATCATTCGATGTTAAAATCCTCCTCGGCGACCTCAATGCAAAATTTGGAAAGGAAGATATCTTCCAAAGCCTACATGACGTTTCAAAGGATAATGGTATTCGAATTATCACGTTCGCAGCGTCCAAAGACCTGGTAGTGAAAAGCACGATGTTCAAGCACAAGCAAATCCATAAAGCCACATGGATATCACCCGACGGCGTAACGCGTAACCAAATAGACCACTTCCTCATAGACAAAAGACACCACTCGAATATCCTTGACGTAAGATCATATAGAGGAGCAGATTGTGACTCCGATCACCTTCTAGTGATGGGCAAAATTAGAAGTCGGCTGGCAGCAAACCCACATGGACAGTCACGGGAGATGCGCAAAAAGTTCGTGAGTGATAAACTAAAAGACCTACGTAAAAGGGCGGAATATCAAGACGAACTAACGAATAGATTTAGCATCCTAGAGAATGACAGTACTGAGGAAGAGGAAGCCAATAGTGTGGACACTAACTGGGCATCGATCAGATACACAAACAATTAAGTCCAAACCTTGGTTTGATGATGAGTGCAGGGCAAAGATCGAAGAACGTAAACGCCTCAGAATTATCCACTTAGAAGCATATGATGAAGTCAACGCAGAAAGATACGCGACAATTCGAAAAGAAACAACTAGACTTTTCAAACGCAAAAAACGCGAATGGGAGAAGACTCGGATCGAAAAAATCATAGAAAATGCCAGAGCAAAGAACAGCAGAGGTATGTATGCCGCCATAAATTCAATTAGAAATGGTTACCGAGGGAGAGCCAAAATTATCCGAGACGCAAACGGCTGTCTGGTGACAGAAACAAACAATATCGTGACAAGATGGAAGCAGTACTTTGAAAACCTGCTCAATGTGCGCACCCATCAACCACAAATAAACGCACCAGACGTACATATAGCCGAGCCTCAAATCCCAGAGCCCTCTTTCGACGAAGTTGTAGACGCGATAAATCGACTGAAAAACAACAAGGCCTCCGGAATCGATTGCATACCGGCAGAGCTTGTGAAGCTTGGGGGAGCGGCAACGCTCGAAAGATCCACCAACTGGTTAAAATAATATGGGACAAGGAAGTCATTCCGGAAAAATGGAAAACCTCAATAGTCATCCCCATTTTCAAAAAAGGCGACAGATCTGACTCCGAAAATTACAGAGGAATATCATTGCTCCCAATCACATACAAAATATTAACAAATGTCATACTGGCAAGAATCACACCGTACGCAGAAGAAATATTGGGAGACTACCAATGCGGATTCCGTCGGAACCGGTCAACAAGCGACCAGCTATTCACAATAAGGCAACTGCTGGAAAAGAAGTGGGAATACGGAGAGACGGTTCACCAACTGTTCGTGGACTACAAAAAAGCCTACGACTCAGTCGCAAGGCAAAGACTCTACCATATTGTGGTTGAGCTGGGGATCCCGAAAAAATATGCCGACCTCATTCAAATATGCATGAACCAAAACAAAGGGCGAGTTAGAATAGAAAACCACCTCTCAGAACCATTCGAAATCCGGGACGGACTAAAACAAGGGGATGGCCTCTCACCATGCCTTTTTAACCTTGTCCTCGAGTATGTTATCAGAAAGGTACAAGACGACAACACGGCCGGATCATCTTTGAATGGGGTCACATAAGTGCTCGCGTATGCGGATGACATCGCCGTTCTGGGCGATAATCTTGAAACTATAAGTAAAAACTGTGAAATCATCATGCAAGCAGCAGATGAAGTGGGCCTAGAAATAAACGAAAACAAAACGAAATATATGATTACGACGAGAGCAGGTGGACCTCAGAGAACACATATAAACGTCAGAGGTATATTTGTAAATGTCAAAGAATTTAAATATCTGGGAACAATACTGACGACCAGAAATGAAACGTCAAAGGAAATTAACAAAAGACTACATTCCGGCAACGCTAGTTGGCATGCAGCCAGTAAACTATTAAAAAGCTAAACTGCTATCACGTAATATAAAGCGCCGTGTCTATAGAACCATAATCATGCCGATTGCTCTATACGGATGCGAAACATGGGCTCTCACAAAACGGGAAGAGAACAAATTCCGCGTATTCGAGAATAAAGTTTTAAGGGGTGTATTTGGCGGTAAATATGACGAGGAGTCAGGACAATGGAGGAAACTCCACAACCACGAATTGGAAGAGCTATACCGCAAACCTACAATAGTGAGAGTGATCAAGTCGTGAAGATTAAGATGGGCCGGACACGTAGCGCGAATGGGCGATGATAGGACCGTGCATAGAATTCTTGACGGTAAACTAACGGGGAAGAGACCAACAGGACGGCCGCGATGGATATGGGAGGCCAATGTTAGATCGGACCTCGAGGAGATCGGATCGGATGGTCGAACGTGGAAGGAGAGCGCACAGTACAGGGAACAATGGCGGAGCCGAGTCGGTAAGGTCATGAACTTCCGGGTTCCTACAGGCCAGTAAATAATAATAATAATAATAATAATAATAAGTAACTCAAATGTAGAATTTGACAATAAGTCGGAGGAACAAAACGAGATCAGCCTAAAAAGCTAACCAGTCCCGCAAAGGAAAACCCAATTTCAATCCTAGGGGGAGAGTAGTAGGAAATGCAGGGGTGTGTTTTAGAATGTAGGAGCAGCATTGTTTCATACCATATAACTCAGTCTATCGAGCATACCCGATTCTCTCTGCGATCGTCGAAGTGTGTAGACGCGTCCTACTACTGCTTTTGAAAAACAAAAGAGAAAAGAAAAATTAAAAGAAAACACGTGTGCGCGTGCAGACATAAATGTGTGGCCGTCATTAGGAACGGTCTGTCGCCGAACAATAGTGTATCGTGTATAATATTAAGTGGAAAATTTTGAGAAATTTCTGCGCGACATTTTAAAATTTAAGTAAAATTGGTAAACCAAAACATAAAATCAGCGACCGCATCCAGAGTTTGCGTTCGCAGATGCTGGTCAGCGGCCCCAGTACTGCCGAGCTACCTAAAAAACGAAAGAAAAAAACTGCTCACAGTCCTCTGAACGCACGGAAGAAAGTAGCTACAATGGCTACTCAATAACAACGGAATACCACAAAAAATACGATGACGCGATGGAAACAATAAGGATACTAACAGCCCAAATGGAACAACTACCAGAAAAAATTCGCTCTCTTCAAGCGCAAACCAAAACCAATGTCGACGTCCCCATGAAGGAAGTTCCTCCCCAACCCATCTCATTAACATTCAACAATAACGCATCATCATCGAATATCTCGCCACCGCCCCAAGATATCCACAAACCAGAAGACCACTGGCAAACAGTTGGACAGAAATCTACAAATAAGGTGAGACCACCCCCAATTTACATTAAAAATCCTAATAGTACCAAAGAAGTCATCAAGACGCTTGAGAATGCCCTTGGACACAGAAATTTTACCACGGACTCAAAAGGATCTTCGATCTCTATAAAGACGATGACTCTAACGGATCACGACATGGCAATAAGAAAACTCTCAGAGAACAAACACGAGTTCTTCACATTCCAACATGCCCAGATAAAACCAAAAACATTCATCATAAGGCACATTGATCCAGCATGGACTACTGAGGAACTTACACTCGAAATCTTGAGGATATGCCCGTCAACGAAAATCCACAGATTGGACTACTTTCAAACCCCACACATGAGGGAGAATAATATTAGGAGCTTGCGAATCATACAGATCCCACCGAACGGTGATGTCACCCAACTTAAACAAATAAAATATTTGTTCACACACAAAATCATGATCGAGGAGCCACATAAACAGAGCATTCTCCATTGCAAAAGGTGTCAAGGATCAGGACACCTAGCAGTTGCGTGCCACCTAAATGCACGATGCGGAAAATGTGCCGAACAGCATATACCAGGAGAGTGCAAAGTGAACCCGCCTGGCACAGAACCATCAATAATTCAGCAAACAAACGCCGATGGATCAACATCCACGAAAAAAATTACCATAACTTGCTGTAACTGCGGAGGCCCACATCCAGCTAGTTTTCCACAATGCCCCGAAAAGCTACGGATTCTGGAGAGACGTTCGTTACATACGGTAACTAATACGGCCAAACCAGCTGCAACGAAACCCCTATCACCACAACCATCCCATCTCAGGGGGTCAGGAACATCATATGCAGAAATTACGAAAAGTTCCCGTAGCTGCCCGAAATCTCAACAACCCAACCCCAACGTTCTCAACCTGGATATCTTGGGATACATCAGGAGCCTGGAGACACTACTACCAACCTTAAAACACAGTTCCGAATTGGAAAA
The DNA here is from genome assembly GCA_963931805.1 of Microdon myrmicae. Classification (NCBI taxonomy): domain Eukaryota; kingdom Metazoa; phylum Arthropoda; class Insecta; order Diptera; family Syrphidae; genus Microdon; species Microdon myrmicae. The sequence goes on from OZ007497.1 coordinate 121,706,898, forward strand.
AAAAGGTCAGATCTTAAATTTAATAACTTCCCACATCCTTTCCCTTAACGTATAACTTAACCCTTATCTGCCTCAACTCAGAGTCCATTTATTCCCACACCCGTAGACAACACCTCCGACTGTTTGTTGAAAAGTTCTCCCCAGATATTCTTCTGCTTTCAGAAGCTTGGCTGAAATCCACTTCTCGAGTCTACATACCTAATTACACATTTGTGTCCAACCCACGAACCTCTGGCCCTCATGGAGGTACGGGAATCCTAATACATAAAAAATTCCAATTTACTGAGATTAGATTTGCTAATATAACTAGTGTCGAATACACGGCTGTTAAACTTTTCTGCCGAAATAATAAAGTACTGGTCTTGTCCTCCATATCCATTCACCCTTCTCGTGAACCAAACTTCCCTAGTGCAGACATCTCACAAATAATCCAACAGTCTCTGCCAGCACCTTTCATAATAGGAGGAGACTGGAACGCACGACATACTGCATTTAATGACATCAAATGCAACAAATACGGCTGCCAACTCCTTGATTTCCTCCGACTTCATCCATATGTCTACGCAGACTGCCCGTTGCAACCTACACGAATTTGCAGCTCAACCAAGTCAACAATCGATTTCTTCCTAAAGTCTACAGATAGCTATTCATCTAATCCTCCCACAGTGTCTTTCACATTCCCTTCGGATCATGGCTCTGTCCACACCTCGGTTCAAATCCCCTCACTTGAACCACTCTACACTCTGAATCCTATTCCAAATTTTACCAAAACAAACTGGAAAAAAGTCAATAAGGATATTGCTGCTAGCTTTTCAAAATTTTCTTTACCGGAATCTTCTAACCTGCCCCCTACACAAATTGTCCAAGCAGCGGCCCAAATAGAGCAAATACTGGGAAATGCTCTCTTCAGCCATACTCCCACTATCGTTCCTCATAATCACTTAGGAAAACCCCTACCCAACCTACTCACAAAATTATTACGTATAAAAAAACAACTCCGACGAAAATTGCACACTAGCTACTCACCTTTTATTAAACAACAGATCCAGCTATTGACCTCCCTGATAAATGGACAACTAAAAGTTTTCACTAATCAGACCTACACATCCACCTTAAACAGTATCAAACCAAATCGCGATCTATTTAAAAACATAAACAGACTAACGGGTCGCAAACTCAAGCCTCGAACAGATTATCTTATTCACCCAACTAATAATAACATCGTCCAGTCGGACACTGATATAGCAAACTGTCTCGCTGAACATTTCTGCAAAGTCCATAAGCAAAACGATACCCCCCCAGTAACAAATTTCCACGATACCGTGAACGATTACAATCCACGCTCACTAGAGCCATCCCTCACACCATTTATTACTGAATTCACCGAAACCAATAAAGCATCACACCCCGTAGGAATCGACACATTCCTAAGCCTTGAAGAACTATCCGAAGTCATTACTTCACGTAACAATAAAAAATCGACTGGCCTAGATGGAATCCCTAACCTCCTATTCAAAAGACTCCACCCAGGCAATTTGCTCCCGATTCTCGTTCTTCTCAACCACATAATAAACGCTTCACATTTCCCTAAAAGTTGGAAAACAGCGGTGATCGTCCCTATTAGCAAATCTGGGCCCTCCAAGTACCCGGATAACTTCCGTCCGATATCGCAGCTAAACTCGCTTAGCAAGATTCTTGAATGTAAAATCTACAAAAATCTTCTCGCATTTGCCAGGGATAACTCCCTCATTCCGAACTCTCAATTTGGCTTCCGCTCACAACACTCCACTTGTCATTCTCTCTTAAAACTGACACATGATGTGACGAACCACCTCCAAAACCAATCCCCAACGGTATGTGTCTCCCTAGACATAGCTAAAGCATTCGACTGTGTCTGGATCGCAGGACTGTTATACAAACTTCATTCAATGTATGGATTAAACATCCACTCCACAAAACTTCTCGCTTCTTACCTCTCTGATAGAAAGTTCATGGTGAAAATAAACTCAACTCTCTCGACACCTTATAGCATAACCGCAGGAGTTCCTCAAGGATCCATCCTCGGCCCACTACTATACCTTCTTTATACATCAGACGCACCGCAGTCACTGTTACCCAATACAACAATGCTCAACTATGCCGACGACACCTTAATTTATTCAAGCAACAAGCTTGTCAACGAGGCAAGAAACTGTATTAACAGATATCTCCCAATCCTGTCAGCCTACTTTACCAAGTGGAGAATTCAACTAAATCCAACCAAAACTCAGCTCATAGTTTTTAAAGGCAGAAACGCGAGTTGTACAAACAACACTATTCGCTGCCATAATAAAATCAGAATTAAAATAAATAACAATAAAATTAAACCCTCCTAAACCTTAAAGTATCTAGGTATAACCTTTACCAACAATCTGTCATTCTCCGCCCACATTAAAAATACGATTCGTAAAACCACAACCCAACTGAACCTCTGCAGAAAAGTCATGTACAAACCGAATGGTCTCTCTCCCAAAGTCAAATCACTTATCTACAAACAAATAATCACACCCACTCTCACATATGCATGCCCGATATGGTACCATATCACACCCGCCCAAATGGAGAAGCTACGCATTTTCGAAAGGAAATGCTTCAGACTTATCATTGGCCTCAACCGACATCCTAACTCCCACAAATATTACAACAGTAGTTCGCTCTACTATGCCGCTAATATTGAACGTATAGATCGACGCTTCCTCGAGCTGTCCATCAAATTTATCGAAAATCTTCCCAATAATCCCAATCCGATAATAAATGCGCTCACATCGACTCCGTCAGACAACCGAACTGCCTACCCGAACTGTCTCCACACCAGAACCCTCTTCACCTCTGGCAGGTTGGTCAACAACTCCAATGAGATTGTATACCACAATACTGAACTCTCACTTCACCAGTTTAAATATGGTAATATACAACCCTTCTCTAATACCTTGCGTTTCAACGACCAATCGGAAAGTGTTCCCCCAACCCATATCCCCGACTCATAGTACCCACCCTAACCCAAATTCCACCCATCAACCACTATACCTCCCGCCCCACCCTACTCTAACTTATTGTAATAATAATAGATTTAATAATTAGATAAGCTAGGCTAAGCTAAGTTAAGTTAAGTTAAGCAAATTAGTTATAGGTTAAGTAAATAATTATATCCTGGTTTTCTGACCTTTTCCAGGAAGCCCCACCTACTCCTATCTTGTCCACCCATGAAATATATAACTTTATAATAATGTTTGAAAAATGTACTAGCAAGTATGTGTAAACGATTAAAGCTAAGATAATTATAAGTTATCTGTATTACTTATTGTAACAAATCATTTATGGTCAATAAATACAGAAATGTAAAAAAAAAAAAAAGAGCATACCCGAAGCTCAGACCCACGGAATCTTTAGAAGATAACACATCATTTGATCCCTCACTACGGGTAAGAAGTGCCCAAAAGAAAGCGTTCTAGCTCTCTACTTCAGTTCTGGCAAGAGAATTTTCCCCACCATGAGCTGAGATGCTTCGCAAGTTTCAACGTCTACGTATGAAGTAGGATCAAATACCACTGGATATTGAATCATTGGATTATGATAGAGCTGGTTAGAAATACGTTTCCTGGTTTACTTTATCATTTTAGATCTTGGCTTTCCGATCTTTTTGCTATCAGCCAGCTATTCATACGGTTCAGTAAGGATATGTTCGTGGACAATAAAAAAGCTTACGTGCCCAGAAACATAAATCGAAATACTAAACATGGTACCTTCTCTCGAACTTAAGCACGCAAGCTCTCAAAGATGTAATTAATAATATCCTAAAGATTACACATTGGCGCAAGGGTAATAACCTTGCCCGGAAAAACAAATTATTATGGACAATTTAACAAGTCTCGGATATGGACGGGATACCGGTGGAGAGACATGCCAAATAAGGCCAAGTCCGGGTCCCGGTTGTAGTGCCGATGATGATGATGAAAGATTACACAGCAAAACCAAGGAATGTTAATAGGTAGGATATTCTCTTAAAATATCCTGCTTACTTTAAAATAACCTACATAGGGGGCCCTGTGAGTAGAGCTTTCAAATAAGCACGCAGGCAAGCAAGCTCAAATATAAATTGAGTGGTGTATTGGGACCCAATGTTAATAAGATATAGGCTTCTCGAAATACTTAAGACACATTTGTGTGCATCTTTCGAAGCTTGAGGGGAAAGGTTGGTAGTCCCAATTCCGGCCGACTGGTCAGATGGTCAGAGTGAATATTTAATTATAAAATAGTAGAAGGTAAACTCAACCCCTTCGAATCTCCGAGTGGGCTATCTCAGCATAAGAAACCAAATAAGGAGCAACTCGTCTCCATGGAATGCAGGGCGCTCTCGGACCTATCTATCTATCAATATTCAATTGATAACGGAGATTTTTAATAGAAACCTCGTTCATCAATAGCAAATAAACCCAAAGGCAAATATTCTCGACCTAATCGAGAGTCAACCGACTCCATATAACTTTATTGTCGAAGATACGACTTTCATACAAGATTTCATTTTGAAGACGGAGTCTGCGCCTTCTCCCCCAAACTGGCCAGACAAGGCATATATAAGCCTTTACTATATGTACTTTGCGATATGTTAATGGACAGGAGGTTTGTGGTCAAAAGTGGTAATGTGACGTCTAATAAAACGTATAATATCAAGAATGGCTGCAACAGGAAGCGGTACTTTCTCCGATTCATTTTAACATTTACATTAGCGACTTATAAGACGCACTTCCGTATGCTATTGCGTACGCAGATGATCTCATAATTTACAGAACAGCTCCGAAAGTTGAGATCATACATAGTTTACTGCAATGAGACTTCAACAAAGTGCAGCGCTATGCCCATGACTGGAAAGTAAAGATCAACTTTTCACGATGAGTAAAATTTAATCGAATGATGAAGTTTTGTCAAATACTTCTTCTAAGGTGTCAAAAAAAATGTCCTTCGTTGCAACTTCGGCAGTTTCTGTTGGTACGTGTACATAATTGTACCACGAGTCGTGTATTCTTAACAACGGTATTCAGTCAATAGTGTATTTTACATATTTTACATTGTTCATAATCTTGTTTTTATGATTAAATCTATTCCAAGGTTATCTGTATCCATACTTCCACACACAAATGTGAATCTGTTGCTTTCCAGTATTTGGTGTGGGATTCAGACCTCCTAAGGCGCGACAATCTACACTTTATATTGCCTCACGTACTCTATAGCCTGTATCGTGCGTAGTTTACATAATAATCGGAGATTCGATGCGTTTTTTTATTACGTCGGACACTTGTTATGTTAGTGATTTCTTGATTAATTCCTCTCTAGTGGTAATGTCGGCTCACACAGCTACGCCTACCGAGTTTTATTGAATATTACGGTCTCAAAAAGGGATGGGAGTGATGTAAAATAATAATAATAAAATAATAAAAATAAAATAATACCAATAATAAAATAATAATAATAATAAAATAATAATAATAATAAAATAATAATAAGAATAATAAAATATAAAGATAGGCCAAAATATAAACTCACCCTCTACAATATTGGATACAATGTTCAATTTTTTTTTTTTTTTTTTTAATTATTATTAGACTTCTCTCGGGAGAGGCGAACCTATAGCACCCAGTCGGCACCCCGAGATGCCAACAAGTAACTGTTGCAGGTTGTAACGCTCCGGGAACACTCGCGTGGGAAGGGAGTTCCACAGCTTCCCAGCTCCGTAACGGAACGACTTCTGATGTAGGGAAATTCGCGCCGTCGGGAGATGAACCACAAACGGGTGCGATCCGTCGGATTGTGTTGTGGAGCGTATATAAGCCGAAAATACCAAGAATCTCCGAAGAACAGCACCCGTGATAATATCTGTAAAACATACAGAGGTCGGTTACGCGCCTTCGATGTGATAGCGGCTGTAGTCCCGACGTCAGAGCCGAGTCCCCGAACAGGCGGATCGCTCGTCTCTGTATGCTTTCAAGTAGGTCGAGGGTATATTTAGGAGCCGAGCTCCAAACATGAGAGCAACATTCGAGTGCGGGTCTAATTTGGGATTTATATAGAAGAAGAAGCTGGGCCGGAGTAAAATATTTCTTGGCTCTAAAAAGATAACTCAGTTTTCCTGAGGCTGACCTGGCGATGCTCGACACGTGTTTATGCCATGACACATTCCCATAGACTGTGGCGCCAAGCAATTTCAAGCTTTCACCAGATTCTAGGGCCTGGCCATTCATCATCAGCTGTGGAACCGATGGTCCACTTTTCTTTGTGAATGTTGTATATTGTGTCTTCACTGTATTGAAGTCGACGAGGTTGGCCCTTCCCCACTGCAAGACCATATTTAGATCCTGATTCAGAGAGTCAATCTGTCTACATCTCAGCTGGTGCGACGCAGAACCACAAATCGGCCGAACACTCGAAAAGGAGGAAAGAAGCGTACTATCGTCCGCAAATCTGAACACTTTGTTATTCGTTGTCCCCAACAAATCGTTTATGTGAAGCAAGAACAAGGTTGGAGCCAAAATAGAACCTTGGGGCACCTCCGAATTAACAGGATACAAATCCGAACACTCGCCGTCCACAACAACCCGGATCGATTGATTCTCAAGGATGCTCTTCGTCCAGTCGCAAAGTTGTTAAGAAAGTCCATATGAACGGAGTTTTTTAAGCAATGCCCCGTGCCAGACGCGATCAAAAGGCTTGGAGATATCCAATGCGACCGCCCTTGACAAACCATGCCGTTCAATCGCAGATGTCCATATATCGGTTATAAGTGTCAAAAGGTCTCCCGTGGACCGCCTGCCACGGAATCCGTATTGACGGTCATTGAGAAGTCCGTTGCACTCCAAATATTTAACTAACTCTGTATTGATGACTTTTTCCATCACCTTAGATAAAATAGACAGTAACGCAATCGGACGGTAATTTTGTGGGAGACACCTTTTTCCCGTCTTTGGGATTGGCTGAACTCGAGCGATTTTCCAGCAGGCAGGAAAGGTCCTCTGTGCATAAGATAAGCGGAAGAGTCTGCCAAGAACTGGCGATAGTTCTGGAGCACAGTTCTTAAGGACTATTGCTGGTATTCCGTCCGGACCGGTTGCCTTCCTACAATCCAGTTCACGTAGAATGTGTTGAATAATGCGCGGAAATCTCACATCGCGCATGGAAGACTGTACGGACGCGATCACAGGTGGCTCCAAAAGGCCGGGATCGAGGTTTGAATTCGCCGAAAATAAATTCGCGAACACATTAGCTTTATCCTTTGAATTCGTGACTAACGTCCCGCTGTCTTTCACCAACCGAGGGAAAGAGGAGGATGTGAAGTTACCCTTGACAGCTTTTGCCATTGACCAGAAGGAGCGCGAACCAGTTGGGCACCGAAGGAGCTTATTGATCACCCTGTCGTTGTGAGCCTTCTTCGCGGTATCAATCGTCTGGTTGCACACGTTTCTGATTCTAACAAAATTCGCTCTGCTAACATCGGTGGGATTGGAGCGCCATTGCTTAAAAGCTCTATTTTTTGCCACTGTAATCAGCTCGCATTTTTTGTCAAACCAAGGTTTATCAGACGAACTTCCTTTGATGGAATGTGGCATATACATCTCCATCCCCAGAAGAATAATTTCTGATACCGACTCTGCGCAAGCGTTAACATTGGAGTTTCCGAAGCACACCTCCGACCATGGAAAGCATGCGAAGAAATCTCGCAAATCGTCCCAGTTAGCAGCCCCATACTTCCATACCTGTCGAAGCTGCCTAGGCTGGTTATTCGCTTGATATGCAAGTGGTTGCGCGACAGATACCAAGCAGTGATCTGAGTTTTCCAGTAGCGTAGAAACCTCTACGGTATAAATACTCGGTTCGGATGTCAAAAACAGATCCAGAGTGTTCGCATAATCGCCTCGGGCATCCGACACTCGCGTTGGCTCCCCCACGAGTTGAGTCAAGTTGTGGCTTACAGCTAACATCTCCGCCAGCCTCCCAGCCTCATCAGCACTGTTAGAATGTAACAACCAGCCGGAATTGTGTACATTAAAATCGCCAAGGACCACAATTTCAGAAGCCGGGTGGTTGATCTGTATCCAGTCGACGGTATATGAAAGATATTCGAAAAATGTCGCTGGTCGATCGTCATTCGGGGAGCGGTAAAGACAACAAAGAAACGGAATTCCTCAGCACGACCCTCAACCATATGATGTCCATATTATTGGGTTCCAGCGCCTCCATCCTCTGGCAAGCCAGATTGGACCGCGCAAAGACGCAGACTCCGCCCTTAAAAAGGAATCTCGAATGTTAGTCGTGTGGTAGTGTTTAGCTAGGCACCAAGCACGGGTGCGGATTCAGCCAACACCCACTGATAGTTCTCCAAAAATATTGTTCACGAAGGAGACCGAACACACGAAAAGCAAAATAAAACTCAAGTCAGTAATTTGATGTTAATGTTTCACTGATTTATTATGGTTTTAAAAGACACGCACTGTTTGCTCCACCGCCTTAATAGTTATTAATGTTTTTTAAAGTACTACACGTTGCGCATGCTTCACTACGACTTGTTCTTTTATGGTCAATACAAAGGACGGATACAAATTTCGAATGCCGTTTCCCGAAATTGCTTAAAACTGGTGAAAACTTAACTCGCGACACGTACTCCGCATACTAGTAAGCACGCACCTCGCAGGTAATAATTCGGCTCGGTAAGTCGAAAATAAATTACACGAACGCCTGACTTTGCGTGTGGATAACTTGAGGGTTGAAATCTGGCTGACTATTTAACGCTCACGAAAGAAAGGGGACACCTAAAGAAAACCGCAAAAGGAGAGGAGCCACACGATTAACTCGAGGTAGTTAATCGCGATTGGACCGGGGAATAGGCATACATTATGCATGCGTGTGTATGCCTCGCATACGATCGTCCGGCGACCGAGGATGGATGCCAGCATCGCAACTGCATCTTCCACGAATGCAAACAATGGATATCTGGGGTGAAAATGACACGAACCGAAGATCTGGTCATCCTATGGGAGGCCATAAATCAACATTTCGGTTGATGGTGTGAATTCCCTTAGGTCCGCCGGTGGGTGGCGGCCGCTAATAGGGAATTGTATATTCAAGACACTCTGTGGTGCAAATGTGTTGTTTAGATATTGCAACGAATATAGGGTGCAGCCGTTGCCAGATGTTGAAAGTAAACACTTGCTGGCTGCATCCAATTCGCTGCTTGTTTGCGGTCCCTGATCGGTGGGGACCGATAATAGGAAACCAGCTATTGCTGGTAATTAGGGAAATGTTTGGTTTGCCTCAGCCGAAACCTTGTCGGCGGTGGCAAACCAATGGGACCTAATAGCCGCATGCTAGGAGTGCCATGGGCAAACAAGGAAACGAGTAATCAAAGAACTCTTTGTTGATGTTGTTTCCATAGCATAAGGCTATGGAAACGAGATGCCCTGGGTAAAATGTATGCCTGAGGATGAGATTTCAAATGCCACGGCTATGTGATAATCTTTGCCGTGGACTTAATGTTTTTTTTCAGAAATCAATGCGTGCCCGAGGATAAATTTTCGATGCCACGGCTAAGTGATAAGCTTTGCCGTGGACTTAATGTTTTTCAGGGATCGTGATGGAGAAAAAGGGGTTTGGAAGGAAAACCCCCCACAAAATAGGTAAGCTGCCTAACGGATATTCATAACAGTTATCCGATTGGGTAACTATATTAATTCCAGCGATTTGGCTGGGGGTAAATGCCGTAGCCAGGTTACGCAACCTTGCTGAAATTCGACTTAGTGGTGAGTCGGTTCGCCTGGAATAGTGGGGATCGATTGATGTATGGCTCTTCGGGCCCTGAAAAGCCCCACATCACTCCCTCCCCAGTGACGTAGTCACGAAACAGGTAAGGTAGGTTAGGAGGAGGTTAGTTGGCTATGGGAGCGCGCTTGAGCGCGAGTACGGGGAGGTAGTGCCAGTGGTGTAGGAGTGGTATTCGAAGATGGAGATGATTCTGGAGCGGAAGCTTCCAGAAAACAGGGCTTAAGTCTTTCGACGCTGACCGTGGATCGCTTGCCTCTGATGTCGATCTCGAAGACGCGGTCACTGATGCGGCGGAAGACTTTGAATGGGCCAACATAAGGTGGGTCGAGGGGTTTTTTGACCTTATCCACCCTGACAAAGACGTGCGTGCAGCTGTGTAGTTCAGGGTGGACGAAAAGTTTTTTGGAGCCGTGCCTGGTTACAGGGGTTGCCCTAACCTTACGTAGCAGATCACGGAGATGTCCCAATTCGCGAAGTTGGTCCCGCGGTGTTTCGCCATTCAGGAAAAGTTCTCCTGGAAGAAGGAGGTTGGTACCGTAGGTAAGCTCTGCTGCCGAAGCACCCAGGTCCTCCTTAATGCTTGTCCCCAGGCCGAGGAGGGCGGTTGGAAGGGCGTCAAACCATTGTGTGTCATTATGGCACATGAGTGAGGCTTTTAGAGATCTGTGCCAGCGCTCTATCATCCCATTTGATTGCGGGTGGTAGGCGGTGGTACGACTTCTTTGGCAGCCGAGAAGATTGGTAAGCTGCCTAAAAACTGTCGCCTCAAATTGTGGACCTCGGTCCGAAGTTATGGTGGTTGGTACACCGAAGCGTGTGACCCAAGTTGAATAAAAGGCCTTGGCGACTGATTCGGCAGTAACTGCCCGGAGAGGTGTCGCCTCTGGCCATCGCGTGCAGCGATCCATCACAGTGAGGATATAAGAAAATCCTCTTGATGGAGTAAGCGGTCCCACTATGTCTATGTGGACATGGGCGAAGCGTGCCGTGGGAAGCTTGAATTGCGCTGGCTCCAGTACATTATGTCGCGCTACCTTGCAGCGCTGGCACTGGAGACAAGCACGGGCCCAACCGGTGAGATCTTTGTTCATCCGGGGCCAAATGAATTTGCGACGGACAGCAGCGGCTGTTGCTCGGCCGCTGGGGTGGGCTGGGTTGTGGTAAACCTGGAACACGCCCTTACGAAGTTTCTCAGGAATGTAAGGTCTAGCGGTTCCAGTGGAGACATCACACCAGATTTCGCCCAAAGGGTCGCGAAGGGTAATTTTCCTGAGCTCTAGTGCCGTATCGGCAGTTAGGAGGGACTTGAGCTGTTCGTCCTCCTCTTGAGCTAGGGCAAGGTCAGTGTTATTCAAGGCGGTACGCAAATGAATCGTGTCGACTCGGGAAAGGGCGTCCGCCGTGACATTCTGTTTACCGGAGATATGCCTGATCTCCGTAGAATATTGCCCAATGAGGTCTAATTGACGCTCTTGTCGGGGGGAGGCATTTCCCGACTTCTTCCGGAACGCATAGACCAATGGAACGTATTTGACAGCGCTGTAGATCGCGAGTAATTCACGGTCGTAGGCGCTGTAACGTCGCTCAGTGGGACTCAGCTTCCTTGAAAAGAAACCAAGTGGTTCCGGGCGGCCTTCAATGTCCTGTTCAAGGACGGCTCCGATTGCGGTATCCGATGCGTCGCATTGGATAGAAAGTGCCGCTCCCTCGAGAGGGTATCGGAGTAAGGTGGCATTTGCCAATTGTTGTTTGGACAGTTGGAATGCTCTATCAGAGACTTCTGTCCAATTAATGGGGCGCTTATCATTGCGCTTAGCTCCTTTTAAGAACTCATTTAGGGGAGCTTGAACTTGGGCAGCGTTCTTCAGTGTTGGACGATAGAAGTTAAGCATGCCCAAAAATCGACGAAGCTCACTCACGTTAGTAGGCCGGGGATACTTCATGAGGGCCTCCACACGGTCTGGTAGTGGGCGAATGCCCTGGTTGTCAACGACATAACCCAGATAGGTGATTTGCTCCTTGGCGTATTGACACTTATCTGGGTTGATTACAAGACCGAAATCGCGGAGGCGCTCTAGGACCTGACGTAAGTGACGTTTATGTTCGGCGTGGTCTTTGGAGGCGATGAGTATGTCATCAAGGTATGCATGGCAGCAATTAAGACTTCGTAAAGCCGTGTCGATATACCGCTGGAATGTCTGTGCGGCATTCCTGAGGCCGAAAGTCATCACTTTGAACTCGAAGAGTCCGAAAGGTGTAATGACTGCGGTCTTGGGGATGTCTTCTGGTGCCACCGGAATTTGATGGTATGCCCTGGTGAGATCCAGGGTAGTGAAGACATTGCACCCTCGTAACTTGTACGAAAAATCGTAGAGGGGTGCAATAGGGTATCTGTCCGGGACAGTTGCTGCGTTCAACAGCCTGTAATCGCCACATGGGCGCCACTCACCAGAACGTTTCTTCACTAAGTGGAGTGGGCTTGTCCAGGGACTGTCCGACGGTTGGCAGATACCTAGTTCGATCATGTGCTCGAACTCCGCGCGCGCCGCACGTAATTTTTCAGGAGCCAGTCGACGTGGACGCTGGCTCACCGGGGGACCACGTGTTTCTATATGATGAAACGCCGTGGCTTTATGTCGACGCTGGTTAGGTAGAGGAATTGTTGTACTAACAAATTCCTGTACCATGGCTTGAAATGGGTCTGTGCACTCTGTGGCCCTTGAAGTTGCCGCTGGAGATGCCGTCATGGGCAAGGGGGGTGCGGTTGGAGCCACTAGTCTGTTATGGGTCGAATCGACCAACAGATTATGTGCACCTAATAGGTCGGAACCTATCAGGGGTTCATTTACGTCCGCAATGACGAAACGCCAAGTGATCGGACGACAAAGACCCAATTGAAGTGTCAGCTTTTTACGTCCGTACGTAAGTATCGGCGTATTATTCGCCGCTGACAATTTAAGGGCGGCTGGCACGCGGTTACGCGGAGCAAACGATCGCGGGAGGACTGAAATATCGGCGCCGGTATCGGCAGTAAAAGCGATATTCAGTTTGGAATCCCGGATGGTTAGGCGACTTATCGTATGGGTGCCGGCCGATTGCGCGAGGGGGTCGGTCGGCAAAATTAGTTTAAAGAGCGCCTTTGGTTGGTGGTAGGTTGCGTCCAACCACAAGGCGCCTTGCAATTGAATGCGCGATCACCATATCGTTGGTGATTGGCGCACCAAGGCAGAGTAACGGCATTATCAGGTATATTCTGCCTATTGGTATTGCCGTTACGGGGAGGTCGAGCCGGAGCTCGCTGGGAATTGGCCCGGTGAGGGCCATTTTGGGTGGAATTGGCCCTCTGTGGGGCATTTTGAGGGATATAGGCCCTCTGAGGGGCAGTTTGGAAGGAATTCTGCCGATTGAGAGGACGGCTCGGCATGGCACGATTCTGGGCGCCTCGAGGATTGTTTCTCACCTCCGCGCGAAATTGACTTATCTCGCGGAGGAGTGAGGTTTGGAGCGCCCGAAGGTCAGCCGGAGTTAATTGTGGTGGCGAACTTCTTTGGTTAAATACGTTGGGGCCTGCCTCTGGATTCCCCTGAGGGAAATTGGTTGAGGCGGGCCTTCTATGAGGTAATTGAGTTTGAGGAGGATGGAGAATTGGGACCAATTGAGGGGCTGTGAAAGGCAGACGAGGGTGCCGTGTAGGCTGGGCGGCGTGTTGAGAAACCGCCGCTACCTGGTACGCAGGAGGCTCAGAATACTGATCTGAGCTTTCCATAATTGCGTCCGCAATTTTGGATAAATAGCCCAAATTCTGATTGGGTTGGGCTATAAGTGCCGAACGGGCATGTTGGGGAAGACACCTCAAAAAGTGAGGCCTTATCAGGTCGTCCCCAATCCTGGTCCCCGCTATAGAGCGTAAATGGGTCAGGAAAAGAGATGGTCGCATCCCAGAAAGGTTGGTTACAGCGGCTAAGCGTTGTTGTCGCACACTTCCAGGCTCGTCCAAAGCGTCGAGCAGAGCTTCACGCATGTTGCTATACGGGTTGCGGCCGGCCGACCTTATTATGTGGGCAACATGCGGTCGCTGAGTGCGGTCAAGCACTTTCAACAGCTCGACTGCACGAAGTTGTTCGTCGTGGAAGGCTGAGGCCTGGAAGATGCGGTCTGCCACTGCAAACCAAAGGTCTGGGTCCTCCTCATCGAAGGGGGGAAGCCCTATATTTGAAGGGCGAGTCCCATTCCCGAGGCTGGAAGCATCGTGGAATTCTTGGGACTCTGGTGGTCTATGGGCTTGTTGTGAGGTGCCGGCACGAGTTGTGGGCATCATAATGCCAGAATCCATCAATTGGCCGGCACTAGGGGCGTCAGAGGAAGTCGGGAGTGCGTTAGAAGAAACAGGTTGGGGTCGATTAACAACACTGGGGGCAACCGGTGGTGCCAGGGGGGTAGGTTGTCCGGGCAAGTCTAGGTCAGCATCGACTTGCTCAGTGGGGAAATCGACGCTGGAGGCGTCGTGGAATTCAAGGGGCTCGGATTGTTCCTGAGCCTTTTTGGCCATGGTGTTCCGCGTGTTGACCATTATGGGTTGTATAACGCGAAACAGGAGTCAAAGGCGTAAGAGGACGCGAAGAACGGTGAAAGGAGGCCAATGGGTCAAAAGAAGTCGCAGGGAGTTGAGAGGGCGTCGGCGGAAGCGGAAATGAGTCGTGCGGAGGACGTGTGAAGTCAAGGGAAGTCGCAAATATGACCGCGGTTTCGTCTTTGAATAGACCTATATTTCAATAATCAATAATTTGTCTTGTCGTACTTCGAGATTGTGCCTTAATGTTGTAAGTAAAACAAGGGAAAAAAGAAAAAAAAAAAAAAAAAAAAAAAAAATATCGAAGGGAAAAATGAAATTACGAATTTACTCTTATTCGGGTTCCGTCTTTTAATAAATATTATCCTACTTTTCCTTGATTTCGTGTTTGGGAGCTCTGAAGGAGCTTACAAAATTTTCTCCAGTTACTTATAGTCGAGAGAAGTCCGTCAGTAACGGGTCGCGTAAGTCGAGTGAAGCTGCTACTAAGACTGACAATGCTGTATTGTTACTTAGTTTTAATTTACAATCATCTGATGTTAAATATGTATAATGGGTGTTTGTTTGTTTACTGATTTTTATTATTGTTTTGACTACCTTAATTTTTACACACCTTTTGTTTGTCTGCGTAAAACTTCAAACTTTTAAATTAGTCTAGCGACTTCCTTTTAAATGGAAAATTAGATTTAATTTTTAGCTGGCGATTTCTGTGATACTTTATTACGCTAGTGCTTCATGTGTTTTTATTGTTTTTGGTTTCTTTTCCTTAGTCTAATTCAAAAACGCTTGGATTTTACTTTATCGTTGTCGTGAATCAGCTAGCAGTAAAAGACATATTAATTGCGATTTGAAACCATTTAATTAAGATTAAACTTTGCCATCCAATTGGCTATTCTGTGTTATGTAATATTAATTGAGCTGTATTATTTTTGTACTAGTGATACATACTATTTGTAGTAACTTTTATTCAGTTGGCTTTGAACATTTGGCGGTTAAAGGTTATTGTTTTTCTTTTTTTTTAACATTGAAGTATTTTTAATTACTAAAATTCCTTTTGGGTTTGGTGCTTTTAATTTAATTTAATTTGGTGATGCGGTTTCAACTCAATGTGACGGTAAAATTTAAAGGAAGAAGATACAGATTGTTACTTTCTCAATTAAAGGGAAAAATAAAAAGGTATTTGCTACTATTCTTAAGATAATTGGATAAATTTTGTTATTATTACAGGTTGCCAATTAGCTAGTTGTGTGTGTTAAATCAGATCTTGCGACACAAAAAAAAAATATTGGCAATAATTACAAATTTAGATTCACTTTATAATTTGATTATAGTATGTATTCAATACACCTTTGTTTTCTCGGCTTCTAAGGTCTGTTGAATATTTCTTTACCTACAACTAGGTCCTCCCTTTTAGTTAAAAGACCAAGGGAAAACTCGAGCCAAAAATAGAGACATTATCAATTTATTATTATAAAAAGAAACAAACACACAAAGAAAAAAAAATAACTATAAAAAGGTAGAAAACACACAACTTAAAAGCGAGCACGAGTTGCTTACACAAGTTTAAATATAAGGCACTGTAATAGAAATATTAACACAAACACTGAATTAAAAATGACTCGATCTATATTCTTCGGTCAATTAGTGAAACAGAATTACTGGAGATATATATTTTTCGAATTTGCTGCTGATAATTTTTAATCTAAATAAGAAACAAAGAAAGAAAGGATACTTAACTTAAGTTTGACGTATATGCTGCTGCTGTAGTTGAGTTGAATGTGGCTGCTCCAAATCCGGTGATGTTTGATGTTGGTGATGTTGCGTAACGAAGCGGTGGGGATCTACTTGCCCGTTTGTTGTTTTTAATTGTTATTAGGTTCTTTCCTTACGAGAACCTTCACTGCAACACGAGGTCTTTCTGTTTCTTTCACACTATTCACCGGCTGTCTATTTAGGTTTAATGGAGAAGGTTGGGCGTTTTTCCACAAAAGGTCACCAATGTGGTAGTGTTTAGCTAGGCACCAAGCACGGGTGCGGATTCAGCCAACACCCACTGATAGTTCTCCAAAAATATTGTTCACGAAGAGGACCGAACACACGAAAAGCAAAATAAAACTCAAGTCAGTAATTTGATGTTAATGTTTCACTGATTTATTATGGTTTTAAAATACACGCACTGTTTGCTCCACCGCCTTAATAGTTATTAATGTTTTTTAAAGTACTACACGTTGCGCATGCTTCACTACGACTTGTTCTTTTATGGTCAATACAAAGGACGGATACAAATTTCGAATGCCGTTTCCCGAAATTGCTTAAAACTGGTGAAAACTTAACTCGCGACACGTACTCCGCATACTAGTAAGCACGCACCTCGCAGGTAATAATTCGGCTCGGTAAGTCGAAAATAAATTACACGAACGCCTGACTTTGCGTGTGGATAACTTGAGGGTTGAAATCTGACTGACTATTTAACGCTCACGAAAGAAAAGGGACACCTAAAAAAAACCGCAAAAGGGGAGGAGCCACACGATTAACTCGAGGTAGTTAATCGCGATTGGACCGGGGAATAGGCATACATTATGCATGTGTGTGTATGCCTCGCATACGATCGTCGGGCGACCGAGGATGGATGCCAGCATCGCAACTGCATCTTCCACGAATGCAAACAATGGATATCTGGGGTGAAAATGACACGAACCGAAGATCTAGTCATCCTATGGGAGGCCATAAATCAACATTTCGGTTGATGGTGTGAATTCCCTTAGGTCCGCCGGCGGGTGGCGGCCGCTAATAGGGAATTGTATATTCAAGACACTCTGTGGTGCAAATGTGTTGTTTAGATATTGCAACGAATATAGGGTGCAGCCGTTGCCAGATGTTGAAAGTAAACACTTGCTGGCTGCATCCAATTCGCTGCTTGTTTGCGGTCCCTGATCGGTGGGGACCGATAATAGGAAACCAGCTATTGCTGGTAATTAGGTAAATGTTTGGTTTGCCTAAGCCGAAACCTTGTCGGCGGTGGCAAACCAATGGGACCTAATAGCCGCATGCTAGGAGTGCCATGGGCAAACAAGGAAACGAGTAATCAAAGAACTCTTTGTTGATGTTGTTTCCATAGCATAAGGCTATGGAAACGAGATGCCCTGGGTAAAATGTATGCCTGAGGATGAGATTTCAAATGCCACGGCTATGTGATAATCTTTGCCGTGGACTTAATGTTTTTTTTCAGAAATCAATGCGTGCCCGAGGATAAATTTTCGATGCCACGGCTAAGTGATAAGCTTTGCCGTGGACTGAATGTTTTTTTCAGAAATCAATGCGTGCCCGAGGATAAATTTTCGATGCCACGGCTAAGTGATGAGCTTTGCCGTGGACTTAATGTTTTTCAGGGATCGTGATGGAGAAAAAGGGGTTTGGAAGGAAAACCCCCCACAAAATAGGTAAGCTGCCTAACGGATATTCATAACAGTTATCCGATTGGGTAACTGTATTAATTCCAGCGATTTGGCTGGGGGTAAATGCCGTAGCCAGGTTACGCAACCTTGCTGAAATTCGACTTAGTGGTGAGTCGGTTCGCCTGGAATAGTGGGGATCGAATGATGTGTGGCTCTTCGGGCCCTGAAAAGCCCCACAGTCATATCCTGAGCAACGAAGATATGTCGAATCAGTTGACGAATCGACCTGGGTCTCAGTTAGGGCAAGGATATCAGGTTTCGTTGTTTGCAAATATTGGTGGACGGCGTTTACATTGGTATTGGTGAAACCGATGCACCTGCTGTTACAAAATGCCGTCACCAATCGAGCGGGGGCAGAGCCTCGAGAGCGAGCCCGGTTATGTGATGACGAACCTCTTAAAGTTCCGTTATTTATCATGATATCTGCATGATGTTCCCCCTGACATAGTCCCCGCGGAGATCCGAATGGGAGACTAGTTTACCTCCAGAATTCTTTATATCAGAAGGTACCATCATGACTTATCTCCGTGTCAGTCCGGGCCATCAGCCACACATTTGAAACACCGTCTAAGATTTCTCTCGGCGATATCGCGGAATGTACACCATGACGGGGTGGTATCTCACCTTGGGACCGACTACCACCTAACCAAACTTTTGTCGAACCGGTCCATCAGCCAAGTTCCGAAAGATGGCCAGGGATTTCTCCCGACCATTTCACGGAGCCTAAAGCTTGATGGGGTGGTAGTTCACCGGGCGCACAGGGCGTTGGGACCCCACCTACCACTCGGCCTTTAGTCGCCTCTTACGATTAAATGTCACTTCAGAGTATTTTGAGTTACATTAAATTTAAGGAAATTATGTGTTTTCTCGGCGTTACAGAGAGAGGGATTGTGTCATCGTGTGCTATCTTTTTAGAGATAAATGATATTTTAATTAATCCCAACTTCTCCTTTACAAATCCCGAATAAGGAACCGCGGTTGAATTTTGTCTACATGTTTTCAGTTCTGCTTCTAAACATTATATTGTCCTACTCGACAACATTAAGATACGAGCATGTCACCTAATTGAGAAGATAGAACTAACATTAAGGCTGTAGTGCATTGATGTCGCACGGCGGACCTCTGCCCCTTTGAGAAATATTACTAAGGTTCTTGAAATCCATGGAGTTTGAATTATTTGTGCCTCCCAGACCGATATATCCTGTCAATTTGTAATCCATCCTCTCTACGACACGAAAATCTTTATACCCAAATTCAATTTGCTACAGAACGGGAATTGTGGAACTCCCTTCCAGGACGAGTACTTCCAGGGCTCTACAATTTACTCAAGTTCACACAACACAATTATCCAGTACAACCCAATTTGGAGTATTTAAGTAAATTAAAATTAACTTTTTTATCATTACTATTTTTCGAAACTCAAAATTCGACTTCGAAATATACGAATTTGTATACTTAACGTCCTGAACAATTTAAGTTTATAGTCTGCCATGCCCGATTATGAAGAACATCAAAAATTCGCCTTTCATACTATAATATGGTACATGCAATTAAAAAAAAAACTTACAAGTAGATAATGGAGTTTGCAGAACTTGCTGCTCATTGTGTAGGTCTAAAATTCCGGCTTGATATTTCGTTTAAGAGCAACCGATGTCAAAGACATCAGCTACAGCCAGATGTCCTTCGGCAGGTACTTAAAGAACCATTTAAAACGTTGTACATTGTTCATTAAATTTTTAGTGTTAAGGCCATGAAACGCAAGCGGAGCTCTTCCATCCAGTAGAACTTCCGATTACTCGTGCACGAGTGCCGTTGGCAGCTTATAATCCTGCAATTCCCTATCCTTTGCGATCACTGACATTATTAACATTAAATCGATAGGACAATATTCTGAAATACGTTAGAATCCTTGTGCAAGAAGGAGTAGGAACATTGGAAATATAAAAGGTTGTAAATTGCCCAGCCAGCGCTTTAAGGTTGAAATTTAACGTCAACCAAACCTCCGAGGAAAGTATAAACTTTCTTTTAAATTATATAAATCCTTATAAACAACACTCACGGCGTTGTTACTCCATTTCAGCTTAATAACAATCCAAACCTTTTCATTTCGACGTCACTGGTAATATCAAATTGATAGCAACTCGACATTCGTAGGATACTCGTAAGTGAATTGAAAAGAGAAGTTAAAGTCGTTATCTTGCGTAGCCGCACCCTTGAGTCTGTGATATTCTTTAAAAGCTATCTTTAGGTTATAAATTGTCATTGAAGGGAGAGTGGGATTGGTCCAATTTAGCAGACGATTCATCTTCGCAGAAATTAGCAGAAGGATGAAGTTTTTATTTAGAAATGTGCGCACATTTTCTAGGATTTGTATCCGGCGATTATTCTGGGTTTTGTGGGTTAATTTATGGAACACTTTGGGACTAATTTATTTAGAATAACAAATGTTGTGGTGGTCGGTTCTAAAGAACCAAAATAATCGACCCCAAAATGGAGAAACCTTCATATAGACAGACGTTACTTTTAGTCAACAATGTATAACCATTAGTTATTTGTCGGAACTTGTGATTAACTAGACTATTTGTACGGATGTATAATGGTACTGTGTGTTTATGTAAAAATATAGTGATTTAAATATACCGGATATGCTATATGGTAGATGTTAATAGATGTTGTGATAGTATAAATGGCTTAGAGCCAAATGTTGACGTCAATTTCAGCTGACATTCGAGAAGATGATGTTTTTTTTTTACACTAACGCGCGTACAAAAGGGGATTTTGAAGTAACCTTAAATGTCAGAGCACAGTGCGAGCGGATGGAGAGGAAGTGGATAACGAAAGGAGGTGTCGATGTATATTGGTTTTGAATGTCTGGTCTTGAACTGATGCGCATTCACAGATTGACGGGTATTGCGGGAAAATATCTGTAGGGGCGGAACACATTCAGAAAGTTCAGTTGAGCAACGACCGTGGTAATACCTATAGAAAAGAGATTGGCATGATACGTTGCGCCTGTGTTCTAAGGGCGGAATTGATCGACTTACGGCTGGGGCCCCAATAAGTTTCACTGCTCGTTTTTGCATCCTGTCGAGCACATGTAGTGCAGTTTTGGATGCGCCTGACCAGATATGGGAGTTGAACTCCATTTTCGGACGAATATACGCCTTGTAAATAGTGGCCAGGCTGGATGGAGTGAAGTATCTTTTGCATCTCTTAAGGAACCCCATACATTTAAATATATGTGAAAATATGTGGTCATTCCAGTTAAGTGTCGAATTAATTCGAGTGCCGAGGATTGATAGTTCCTTAGCTTCGTCGATACAGGTGCCGTTCATAGACAGTATATTTACTTTGGGGCTCGCCTTTGACGACAAGAGACAGCACTGAGTTTTTTGGGCATTGAATTCTACTCGGTTAGATAATTCCCATTGATGTATCTTGTTGAGGTCTGAATTCAATGTATCAAGCACAAGTTGTTGGTTGGTAATGACGTTCAAAGAGTTTGGACGAGAAGGTTCGTATGAGTATGATAAACTCAACGTGCTATCATCAGCAAACGAGTGAATTGGGTTGTGAGTAATTGACAAGAGATCATTTATATAAAGGAGAAGAGAGTGGGTGAGAGTACCGAACCTTGGGGTACACCTGCATTAATTTCATGGGAGACAGATTTGACACTGTGGGTAGGTTTTAAGTAGGTGTCTAGTATGACACGGATTCACTTAACCTTCCACCGTCTGCTGCATAAAGTGATTGACCACCGAAAGACAAAACGAATAAAAACACACAGGTAGTTCAATTTAAATTGTTCGCCGAGGAGGAATAACCAAGTAAAGACGCCGGAGTTGGAACAAAACACTGATCACCTGTGAAAGTCAATGAATAAAACAATTCGATTGGTTTTAGTAATATAGCATCCTTTTTTTCAGTTTCACATTACACCGTGTCTTTTCCAATTAATAGCAACTCGTTGGTATTAGAGTATGGTTTATCTTGACATTAACACCGTGTCGCTTTCAATTAATAACTAACTCGATGGAATTACAGTAAAGGTTAGTTTCACATTAACACCGTGTCACTTTCAATTGATGACAAATATGTTGCTATATTCACCGACTCGCGCAAAATAGGACGTAACTCGACACTACCTCGACATTGCTTAGGACACGTACAAGACAAAAACGACACTTAACTCGGACTCAACTCCGTATATCCTTTAATCGACTCTCTGGTGACGCGTATAGTGGGTGTGAACACTTAAGGCGATGAAATCTGACTCCTCTAGTGTCTGTTGGTGTCAACATCCACTAGCCGCGATGGTGATGGATTTCCCATCGATCTGGGAGTAGCCAATCCGATCTTTTCCTTGGTGATAACCAATGAGCGATCGAATTGGAGCTTTTGATAGGAGCATTTCCTCTGTGACTGTACAGGCCTGGATGAAAATCCATTCGTTGGAAGCCACGACAACGCAGAAGCGAAGGGTGCGCAAAAGAAAATCCGAATATCCGGCAGATCAAATAGATAATCGAATACGGACGCTGGCTGCCTTGCCATCATAAGCTTTAGGGAATAAGTTTTTCTGTTGATGTTATATCAACAGAACTTCGCTTACGATGGCAAGGCTAGGATGCATGGGTGCATATTTGTTTTGGGGAAAAAGTATCGTGGGATACGATTATTGGTATGATTGTTTAAATAACAATCATGATCGTGTCCGATCCAAAGGATGCTTATCGCTTATGCCAGCGGTAGGGGCTAGCGTGGAGATTGTTTAGCTTAAGAAACGATACGTGGGACACGATCATTGGTATGATTGTTTAAATAACAATCATATCGTGTCCAACTCGATGATCGATTATCGGCATAGGCGATCGATCGTCGGAAAAATCGGCTCCGGTAAACGAGTACGCTGCCCGACATGTCTTCTTGGACCAACGGATTTTTGGAGCAAGAACACGCTGAAAGATTGGCGTGTTTTTACCAATCATGATTGCAGACGAGCTGAGCCGATCGGGTTGGCATATGGTTTATGTATTATGACGGAATAATTTAGTTGATATGCATGCTTTGCTGAGGGTTTACTTTCCAGGAGAAAGATAATGGTGGGTAGCTTACGATGCTCGATTGCAGCTAAGTGAAATGGCTTTGTTGAGTGAGGGGAAGGCAGGTTGATTCAAAGGGAATGGGTGGTTCTTTGGGGATGCTTTAAAGAACCCCCACAAGACCATCAAGAAACACTTGGATTGAACGTTCACAAAGAAAGTCCCTTATCCATTGGATAAGGGAATTGTCCACTCCATATGAATGCAATTTTGACAAACGGGCTGGATGCCAAACTCTGACGAAGGCTTTTGAAATATCCAATGCGACAACCTTGCTTTCACCGAGGTATTGGATGGAATGGCTCCACGTTTCGGTAAGGGACGCCATCAAATCTCCTGGACCTGTTGCTACGAATGCTATATGGGCGGTCATTGAGGAGGATCTAATTCCAGATATTTGGAAAGTTGACAGTTGAGAATAGAAGTTAGTGCTATGGGTCGACAAGAAGAAACGGATGATTTGTCACTCTTTTTGGGAATTGCGTGAATGTTCGCTGACTTCCATCTATTTGGAAAACGGTCAGTAGAATAAGACAAATGGAAGAGTTTCCGCAGTGGTTTAGAGAGTGAAGAGGAACATCTCTTCAAGAGGATTGGGGGAATGCCATCCGGACCAGCGGATTTGTGTGCAAATAGTTCTTTGAGTCCGCAGGCAACAGTACGCGTTCGGAAACGAATCTGGCTCATGCTTATGCTTATGCTCAAGTTGAGGTGGAACTGATGTGGTATCAGGCAGCGTTGAGTTGGCTGCAAAATGTGAAGCAAGTAGTTTCGCCTTCTCTATTGCAGTGGTGACTGGTTTGTCATCGACTATAAGCGATGGTATGGATGAAGAGACTGAGTTTTGAATGTTTTTCACGAATTCGCAGAAATTTCTACTACCTGTGGGAGAGTGTAGTATTTTTTGTCTCACTCTCTGGTCATGCGAGAACGTGGCGCATTGAATATACGCATTGCAGTCATTTCTACCTCTCTTAAATCGTTACCGGTTTTCTTCAGTATTGTTTGATTTATACAAGCGGAAGCTCCACTCTTTATCTTTAATGGCTTCTCTGCACCCGGAATCGAACCACATATTTCTATTGGGCTTGATACTCTTTACTCTGTGTGGAATAAAGGTCCGCATGCCAAGTAGAATCGTGTCTGTCAATGTGTCCGCTATACAGTCAACATCGTTATTGAGGAAAAATAACGACCAATTTAACCTCCCAAAAAAGTCGTTCAAGCCTTCCCAGTTGGCTTTCTCGTAAAACCATACTGTCCCTTTGGGTGCTTTCTCATTAACGTTACTGTTGGTTAGAGCAAATTTAGCTGACACGACACAGTGGTCTGAAGTGCCCAAGGGCGAAGAAACTTTAATTGTGTATTTGTTTGGGTGGGAGGTGAGAAACAGGTCCAGTGTGTTGGCGAAATGATCATATATATCTGGTACCCGTGTTGGCTCATTGACAAGTTGAGTTAAGCCACTCGAATCAGCAAAAAGCTAGACATATTGATTTCCATTTTTTTTTTCATTTTTAAAACATTTCTTTCATTTTCTTTTTATCTCCTTAGTTTCTAAATTACATACGAGACAAAAAAATGTTTAAATTCTTGCTTAATTATCTTATATTATAACTTACTGGTCCTTCGCAGACGCTCTAAGCTAATCATTACATAACAATTGTATAATTTGCCTTTCGGTGACAGAACTTTGTGGCAGTACTTATGATTATTTGATAGACAAAGAAAAATTTGAAAAACTTTGTGTCGAATTTTTTTTCGTTTTTTTCTTAAAATTTAACCTACATTTTTTTCGTAATTTTATTTAAAAGAACTTAACTTAACTTAACTTAAATCTTATACTCCCCTAATTCTAGAAAAACTAGTCTATGTAAGCTGGCTGATGATACTATTATTCTATACCGACATTGGTATCCAGGTCTTTATATGCCATTCAACCACCAGAACTTTTGACGCTGTCCAATACTATCGTCCCGGTCTCTGTGGGATAGCCCTACTGAAGCGCAAGAGCTCTTCTTCGGTACGCGTTACTTCCCGTTCGTAGCGCAATCGCCCGTCCACGGATGATTTACTTACATGATAGATCAGTTCAATTCCGGATCTATCCTGTATAAACCCGTTCATGTCCAAATCAAGGAACGCCTCTGGTGGAACAAAACCGTTGCGACGCACGTTCTCATAGTACAAGGTGTTTGGATAATAAGCCCCGAAAATTAAGTCATTGGACGACTTTATTGCTCTCGCAATATGTCCTCTGATTAATTCAATCATAAAATTATCCACCCTATTTATGTACGCTTCATTATATAAAGTCTCATTTGAATAATACTTTTTATGGTCGGATTCCGGTGTCCGATATAATCTGAGACAACTTCTGAGACACTTCCTTTCGAACACCCGAATCTTTTCCATCAAATTTGGACCTATGTTAAACCATACTGGACAACCATATATGAGCATTGACCTGATTAGCGACATGTAGCATATGAGCTGGACATATTGACCTTCAGGTGTTGTGTGTGCGATGATGATTACCATTTAAATATGTGCAAACCACAGTAGTTGTTTTGGAACTAAGTCGGCCAATACCAGTTACTGTGAACGATACGGAACTCTTGACAATAAGGTCAATCAACGGCCACCAGCACGGTATATGAATGTCGATTGTTGTCGTCCTGAAACAATTACTATTGTAAGAAAAGTAGAAATGAATGCCTTAAGTTGGATGGACTGCTGACGGAACCTCAAGTAAAGAATCCTCCAGGTAATGTAAAACACGGTAGTTTAACTGTTGTGAACCTTTTTCTCGTTATTTGTCTTGATCTAGATTTTACCGATTTCGAACTGTGTCCTCTCAAATAGATTTACGAAGTGTGACAGTTCATTTTAATATTATTGAATGTCAGCTGTTTGTTGACATTTGTTATTTGTGTTATCATGGCAGCCTTCAGTAGTGCCTGCGCTGGCCGTATCCAGTGTTGCCATCGTGTGCTGCTCCGTCTCCAACAGTAGTCTTGGAAGGTCTTAGCTTGA
Organism: Microdon myrmicae; assembly: GCA_963931805.1. NCBI lineage: Eukaryota > Metazoa > Arthropoda > Insecta > Diptera > Syrphidae > Microdon > Microdon myrmicae. Next base: position 121,732,910 of record OZ007497.1, read on the forward strand.
AAATGTCGTTGACTGGTTCATTCTTCCACAAACTCTCTAACGGTTAGATCAAGGATATGACGAAGAGAATCCGACATTGATAATTACTACAACATCGTTTCATCCAAACTGCCTTAACACCCATCAGAAACTAGGTATGCGCGTGGCTTTTAAAAACACCTACTCACGTAAAGCTATAGCACAATAATTGTACGGTTGAACTAGTACATGTTTAGTTAGTTTAGAAATGTATGCGGCTTGGTTAGTTGTTAATGTTCAGTGGAGGATTTGGATATGCGTTTATTGTGGCATATGAATTTCGGGGAAGTTAAGGTTGCTTGGTCACAAAGAGGAAATATGGAGAATTGACCGAAGCAATTTTGGGAAAATGAATGAGGGGATGATTAGAATATATTCGGTTGGATTATGTTCTGTTGGGAGTTTGGGAAAAGGGTTTTTTATTGCCGATTGGGTGATATATACTATTGTGGATTTGTTTTTGCATGTTGGGTTTGTGGGTTGGTTCTCCGTGTGATATAGATTTGTAATGTCTGATTTTATTGAATTTCTTGAGCCCTACATCAGGAAATTTGTTTATATGATATTCGTTCTGCTAAACCTTTAGTCAAGAAACACCATGTTAAGATTTGAACATTTGCGGAATTTATTTTACCCAAGGTGGGCTTATTGGATTCGTTCTGCGCGAGTGGGTTTGAAGTGACCCGATATCACTTTCACCATACACTAGCACTGATTAACCTTTAACTTTTGGATAAAAGATGTGATTGTATGGGTAATATATTCGTAAATCACCTTTTGAATTGTAACTTTGCCTGTACAGCACTACATCTGGCTAATTGTCAGCCTCAACCTTCGGAAACTCGATGCTGTTCGTTTGTCCAACGTCGAGCGCCATCGAATACACTACGATCACATGGTTTCGCTTGTGTTGCCGGCATGTAATTCAACAACTCCATTTGACTTCTGTTGCGGATTGGCAGTTGAATGTGCTGGGATGTACTGGAGAAATCTAGTACATTCGCAGTGTATACCAGTTGCGCGGCAGCTGTCGCGGATCAGCTGGCCGATTGTCACCAACTATGGGGTCAGCAGCGTCCTTTTTTGAATTGGGAGTTATGCCCACCAGTCAGTCTGCTCCCAGCTATTATCGCGCGCACACCTTCCGAGTCATTGTTGCTGATCCAACATAAATTATGAAATAAATTAACTCAATCTCATGTAGAGAAATTGAATTGTTGTGCGTTGTTACTAAATTGTAAACTAAGTCGCATCCGACTTAAACAATAAAAACCTAAAGATCCACCTCGAGTTCGGTTTTGGTTTTCTTGTGCTCCCGTTTTACTGCCAGTTTCATCGGGTTCCTCTCTACACAGGAACAGTGGACAACTTCAAACATTCCCGTCACATTTTCTGGTCCTTGGAGCCGGATCCAGTGCTTATTGGATCCACCCATCGCCGCCCAGTTCGTGGCACAACACACCGGATCCAGCAACCTGTGGATATAATCCATCGCCGCCCAGGTCGCGGCACAAAACGCCGAATCCAGTAACGTTCGCGGCACAACACACCTAAAGAATAATAAAAATGACAGTTGAGTAGAAAGCAACAAAGGCTGCATTGGCCAAACGCCGAAGACTCGCCAAAGCAGAACGTCTGACTGAACGCAAACATCAAGAAGCCGAAGAGGAACGTCTCCCCAAGCCATTGAGGAAGTAAGCAGGCGCAACCAGGAAGAAAGGCCTAAACGCAAGAAAGCTGAGGAAAAAGCAAAGAAAGTGGAAACGCCAGGCGTGCCACCGGGCCCACCGACTAACCTAGTCGATATGTCGGATCTGGACACCGATGCAGAAAATGACGAACCGCTACAACCAGCCAAAAGAGCGAATCGCCGACCAGATCACTCTGAAGTAAAGGAAGAAGAACAACTTACAAGTGAACAGGTGACCATGGTCGAGGAGCCTATCGCCGCCCAGTTCGCGGCACAGGCCACCATCGCTCGCACCTTCCTCAACATGCAGGACAAGGGAGAACTAACGACTGCCAGCATAGAAACCACAAAACGAAACCTCCACACCGAATGGGAAGCCATCCGCAGGCGGCATAACCAAATCATTTACATGGCGCCCCCTGAGTACCAACAACATCAGTACTTCGCGGAGAACTTCATCGGCGAGACCGAAGAAATATACCTCGAGGAACAGACGAAGCTCTTCGAGGCCCAGTACGCTCTCGATTCAGCCTGGCCAACAGCGCCAATCGCCTCCACCCTACCGAGCTGCCCCCAGTGCAGTTACCAACGGTCGCCATCAAGCCAGCGGAAAAGGAACCGCACCCCAGACCAGTGAATAAGGATCAGCAGGCCGCCGACCAAAGTGCCGTCTGCCCAAAACTCAACCCGACCAAGGTCCCGATGATCGACCCAATGCCGAAGCCCCAACAGAAGCCGATGCCGTGCACGCGTTGTGGGGCACAACACGACATGGTCGTTCCTCGTGGGTTGCGAACGTACAACTCCGACCCAGAGGAACTGGTTCCTTTCAAACCGCTTCCAGAGCAAGCAGTGGGCACGGCGCACTTAGGATCCGTGCCAGAACTAACGCCAATGTCTCCCACGAACACGCCTTCAACTGTTCCAGCAACAGCAGCCGGCCCAATGACCAACCAGCCCCGTGTACCGCGACACAGAACCCCGCCGGTACCCCTAAGGCAACAGGCCCCCTGCACATTCTGCAGGGCCCCACACACGATCTACGCTTGCGAGGGCTTCCGATCACTCACACCTGGCAGTCGGAAGTCCTTCGTACACCAAAGGAACTTATGCATCAACTATTTGGGTCGCCACCGCCTACGCGACTGCCACTCCAGCAAGGCGTGCCGTCGATGCCAGCGGAGACATCACACCTTGTTGCATGTCCCGGCAACCGCCATCGACGGGACAACCTCCCCGCCACCGGGGGCCAAAAGAACCCCCCCCCCCCCCCCCCCGGTTCGACCGTCATGAAAGGGCCTGTGCACACACAGTCAGCACCCGTTCACGGCATTCCACGTTGCTACCAACAGCCAAAATCATCGTGACGTCGGAGAACCAACGGAGGATTGAAGTTCGTGCTGTGCTGGACCCCTGGTCCAGCGGCACCTTCATTTCATCATCACTCGCCCGAAGGTTGCACCTCCGACGCCAAGCATCATCCGCCCCCACCTACGGTGTTGGGGCCACTCGTGGCCTTGCCACCAGGACTCACGCCGCCGTCAGCATCACTCCTCGCCTCCACGGCTCGAAACAATAGACACTGGGGCCCCTCATCCTGTCAGGGCTATCAGTGTATGCACCACCACCACAATCGGCGACGAGGGATCACTCGTTCATGGGGGATCTGGAGCTTGCCGATCCAAACATCGCCTCCGCCGACAAGGTGGACATCATCCTTGTGGCAGACCTGCACCCCAACACCATCCTCGAAGGTCTAAGGAAGGACCAACGTTCCGGCCTTGTCGCGCAGGCAACTCAACTGGGATGGGTGCTAACAGGAGCAGCACCCGCCATATCATCCAGCCTAAAGCTGACAAGGGCTGTCACCAGCCATCATATGGTCATTCCTCGTGGGTTGCGAATTTACAACTCCGACCCAGGGGACGTGGTCGACCTTACGACTGATAATCGCAGCTCCCATCAGAAAACCAAAAGGAGGTCTCGCCGGCATAGGCCCCAGGGGCCACCTACGGGGCCCATGCAACTACCAGCCACCGACCACTTGCGCGACCCAACTACCAGACAACCAGGGACGACACCGCACCCGACTCCACGCTGGTACAGCCTCACACACCAACGGCCGCATCCCGCCAGCTACTAACTTCAGACGGGCGCATCATCTTTCACCATCACTGGCGTCGATATAGCGAGACACATCACCAGTCATCACGTGGTCATTGTTCGTGGGTTGCCACCTTACAAATCCGACCCAGATCAATTGGCCGGTTCCGTGACCACAAAAGTTACCGGACGCCTTCAGTGGAAAAGATCATCCTGTCGCCATCTACCCCACGGGCCATCCCAGACCGGCAAGCCTTCAGCGCTCCTCAGGGCGGGCGGCCCCATCCCAACCGACCATCCACATGAAAGTGGACAGCAACATCCGACCACCACAGACTTGTGGGGCTTTTCAGGGCCCGAAGAGCCATGCATCATTCAATCCCCACTATTCCAGGCGAACCGACTCACCTCTAAGTCGAACTTCAGCAAGGTTGCGTAACCTTGCTACGGCATTTACCCCCAGCCAAATCGCTGGAATTAATACAGTTAGCCAATCGGATAACTGTTATGAATATCCGTTAGGCAGCTTACCTATTCTGTGGGGGGTTTTCCGTCCAAACCCCTTTTTCTCCAACACCATCCCTGAAAAACATTAAGTCCACGGCAAAGCTTACCACTTTGCCGTGGCATCGAAAATTCACCCTCGGGCAGGCATTGATTCCTAAAAAAAACATTAAGTCCACGGCAAAGCTTATCACTTTGCCGTGGCATCGAAAATTCACCCTCGGGCAGGCATCGATTCCTAAAAAAAACATAAGTCCACGGCAAAGATTATCACATTGCCGTGGCATTTGAAATCCTATCCTTAGGCATACATTCTACCCAGGGCATCTCGTTTCCATAGCCTTATGCTATGGAAACAACATCAACAAAGAGTTCCTTGTTGACTCGTTTTATTGTTTGCCCCATGGCACTCCTTGCATGCGGCTATTAGGTCCCATTGGTTTGCCACCGCCGACAAGGTTTCGGCTGAGGCAAACCAAACATTTCCCTAATTACCAGCAATCGCTGGTTTCCTATTATCGGTCCCCACCGATCAGGGACCGCAAACAAGCAACGAATTGGATGCAGCCAGCAAGTGTTTACTTTCAACATCTGGCAATGGCTGCACCCTATATTCGTTGCAATATTTAAACATCGCATTCGCACCACAGAATGCTATACATACACAATCCCCTAATAACGGCCGCCACCCGTCGGCGGACCAAAGGGAATTTACATCGTCAACCGAAATGTTGATTTATGGCCTCCCATAGGATGACCAGATCTTCGGTTCATGTCTTTCTCACCCCAGATGTTATTGTTTGCATTCGTGGAAGATGCTGTAGCGATGTTGGCATCCGTCCAGGGTCGCCGGACGATCGTATGCGAGGCGTACACACATATGCATAATGTATGCCTATTTCCCCCGGTCCAATCACGATTAACTACCTCGAGTTAATCGTGTAGCTCCTCCCCTTTTGCAGTTTCCCTTTAGGTGTCCCTTTTCGTATTGTGAGCGTAAAATACGGGCAGTCAGATTTTTACCGTCCAGCCGGACACAAGTCGTAAGGTCTCGTTATCGAACCAAATTGAAGCACCAAGTTTAGTTACCCATAAGGTGTTACAGTCCGCGAGCTATTACTTCATGTGCATTGGTGCCATTTACTTCATCGATTTTTCTTTATTGCCGACGATAAGTGGATTGCGATCGCGGTTCCTCTCTTTTCGAAACCTGATCACCGGTGCTAGCTAAACGCTTAAATGCAAATTATCTGTGCTGTTAAAATCAATTATAATAGCCCGGTGCTAGCTAAACACTTAAATGCAAATTATCTGTGCTGTTAAAATCAATTACAATAGCCCGGTGCTAGCTAAACAATTAAATGCAAATTTTCTGTGCTGTTAAAATCAATTATAATAGTCAATGTTCGTGAACCTTTATGTGAAAACAATTTGTTAGAATTAATAATAATAGACGATGTTGGTGAACCTTTAAGTGGCAACAATAAATAAAGGAGCACATTTGAAAAACAAAAATTAAACAGGTGTGTTTAATTTTCGCTGTGGAACTAGTGTCTTTTTCCAGTGGAGATCGTGACTAAAGAAGAGCAATCGGACGGCGAAACAAAATCAGAGTGTTTATTCTTCCCCCCCGGTGGAACTCTTAGATCGTTACCGGGTGTTAAGCGAATCCGTGGAGGTTTAGTCAACTCAGCGTCCGTGCCGGCGCATCGACTAAACTACCCCCCACATTGGTGACCGCGACTAAGCGAACACGCGCTTTTGTGCCACTTATAAATTCGCGAGTCGTGAACATTTGCGCTACACTATAATTGTGTTTAGAGACAGTGACCAAGTGCCAATCAAAGGAGACGTCGAAACTGATTAAGGAGCGCCACCTCACCAGTAGTCACCTGCCACCATCGCTGGACAGACACCGCCCCCAGTTTTATCACCATCAACACCAGAAGCAACAGTTCAACATTCCATCATCAACACCAACAACAGGTATCCTTTTTCTTACCCTTTTTATCTTTTCTAGTGCTTAATCCTAAAAATCGTGAAATTTTAAATACCCAAGTCATAGTATGCACAAAAAAATAAAGTATTTTCGCAACTTAATAGCTAAGTTAAGATAAGCTTTATATGTTCGTTGCCTTTTCACATTTGATATTGTAAATTAGTACCGATTCTCAATGAGCCGTATATTTTGACCTCCTTGTTTTTCCGTGTTTTGTTTTAATCATTTTATCATACCATATACAATACAATAGAAGTTAACGAAGGCACATTCGGTGATTATTAGTAAATTTTTAATTCAATAAGTTTATTTAGACTTAATTAAACTGCAGATATAATATTTTTACACAAATTATTAACTAATTATTAAAGTCCTTAAGACATTTAAATACTATTACGAAAAATCAAATTAAGAAAAGGATAACCAAAACTCGAATCTAGTATCTACCCGAACTGTAACACTCACGAATAAAATATATTTTCTTTGTCGTCACCTCTCTTTAGTTCATTGTTAAATTGTTTAAACACATGTATAAAAACGCAATCATTAAGATTGATTAGTTTTACTAGAAAAATTAACAGTTCGAATTTGGTCATACATTTAGAAATACACAACTGACATATACCAAAACTTAAATTTTATATCGTACCTATTAGATAAACGTTATATAAGATATTAACTACTTCATAAATTGCATTCGATAAAACTTGTATACATTATAACAATTAAAAAATGGAATTAATCCATCACATATGCAGCCAATAAATTATATGAAGCTAAAGTTTCTGCCAAATATTATGTTATACATTGAGCGTATTGTACAAACGCACTTACAACTTATACAAGGACATAAGTAATCCCAATTTTACTATTTTACCTATCAATAAGAACGATAATCCATTAACCTTATTTGATTTGTCCTTTATACCTATAAGTGAAAATTTAACAATTCCATAGCATATTGAAATATCACACAAACACGGAAACTAGGTTACTCACCTTTTTATATAACTTCTACCACATTTTCTAACTTCTTTTGTTATGTTATAAAAAAGGAACCCGACCCACTTTTTCGAACGCCACGCGTGGTAAGAACCAACTATACTACGGCCTAGTTGTTTTAGAATTTAAATAATATAATAAAAATCCAACAGGAACTAGCGAACATTTTGTAAGCTCCTTCAGAGCTCCGAAAAACGAATAAGAAACTCTTTCCGATTCGCACCGAACTTATTGGTTTAAATTAAAATAGTAACATTTATAAACCCCTTCTGGGTGCAATTAAACACGCAATCCTTTACGCTCACATTCACACTCACATAGCGACTCCACTCGACTTGGCGCAATTCTCCTTTGACTCCGCACCTTCGATCGCTCCTTTTCACCACAATTTGGCCCTTTAACCCCACTCTACTCAATTCTTTTGACTCATCGGCCTCCCTTCACCTTTCTTCGCGTCCTCTTACGCTTTTAACTTTAGTTTCGCGTCATACAACCCACAATGGTCAACACGCGAAACGCCACGGCCAAAAAGGCTCAGGAACAACCTGAGCCCCTTGAATTCCACGACGCCTCCAGCGTCGATTTCCCCGCTGAGCAAGTCGATGCTGATCAAGACTTGCCTGCACAACCTAGTCCCCTGGCACCACCGGTTGCCCCCAGCGTTGTGAACCGACCCCAGACTACTTACACAGACACACCCCCGACTGCTCCTAACGCCTCTGGTACCGGCCCTTTGGTAAATTCCGGCATTTTAATGCCCACAACTAGTGCCGGTACTTCCAAACAAGCCCATAGGCAACCAGAGTCCCAAGAATTCCACGATGCTTCCAGCCTCGGGAATGGGACTCGTCCTTCAAATATAGGGCTTCCCCCCTTCGATGAGGAGGACCCAGACCTTTGGTTTGCAGTGGCAGACCGCATCTTCCAGGCCTCAGCCTTGCACGACGAACAACTTCGTGCAGTCGACCTGTTGAAAGTGCTTGACCGCACTCAGCGACCGCACGTTGCCCACATAATAAGGTCGGCCGGCCGCAACCCGTATAGCAACATGCGTGAAGCTCTGCTCGACGCTTTGGACGAGCCTGGAAGTGTGCGGCAACAACGTTTAGCCGCCGTAACCAACCTTTCTGGGATGCGACCATCTCTTTTCCTGACCCATTTACGCTCTATAGCGGGGACCAGGATTGGGGACGACCTTATACTGCCTCACTTTTTGAGGTGTCTTCGCCAACATGCCCGTTCGGCACTTATAGCCCAACCCAATGAGAATTTGGGCTATTTATCCAAAATTGCGGACGCAATTATGGAAAGCTCAGATCAGTATTCTGAGCCTCCTGCGTACCAGGTAGCGGCGGTTTCTCAACACGCCGCCCAGCCTACACGGCACCCTCGTCCGCCTTTCACAGCCCCTCAATTGGTCCCAACTCTCCATCCTCCTCAAACTCAATTACCTCATAGAAAGCCCGCCTCAACCAATTTCCCTCAGGGGAATCCAGAGGCAGGCCCCAACGTATTTAACCAAAGAAGTTCGCCACCACAATTAACCCCTGCTGACCTTCGGGCGCTCCAAACCTCACTCCTCCGCGAGATAACTCAATTGCGCGTGGAGGTGAGGAACAATCCTCGAAGCGCCCAGAATCGAGCCATGCCGAGCCGTCCTCTCAATCGGCAGAATTCCTACCAAACTGCCCCTCAGAGGGCCTATATCCCTCAAAATGCCCCACAGAGGGCCAATTCCACCCAAAATGGCCCTCACCGGGCCAATTCCCAGCGAGCTCCGGCTCGACCTCCCCGTAACGGCAATATCAATAGGCAGAAAACACCTGATAATGCCGTTACTCTGCCGTGGTGCGCCAATCACCAACGATATGGTGATCGCGCATTTAACTGCAAGGCGCCTTGTGGTTGGACACAATCTTCCACCAACCAAAGGCGCTCTTTAAACTAATTTTGCCGACCGACACCCTCGCGCAATCGGCCGGCACCCATACGATAAGTCGCCTAACCATCCGGGATTCTAAACTGAATATCGCTTTTACTGTCGATACCGGCGCCGATATTTCAGTCCTCCCGCGATCGTTTGCTCCGCGTAACCGCGTGCCAGCCGCACTTAAATTGTCAGCTGCAAATAATACGCCGATACTTACGTACAGACGTAAAAAGCTGACACTGCAATTGGGTCTTTGTCGTCCGATCACTTGGCGTTTCGTCATTGCGGACGTAAATGAACCTCTGATAGGTTCCGACCTATTAGGTGCACATAATCTGTTGGTCGATTCGACCCATAACAGACTAGTGGCTCTGGCCACAGAGTGCATAGACCCATTTCAGGTTATGGTACAAGAATTTGTCAGTACAACAATTCCTCTACCTAACCAACGCCGACACAAAGCCACGGTGTTTCATCATAAAGAAACACGTGGACCCCCGGTGAGCCAGCGTCCACGTCGACTGGCTCCTGAAAAAATTCGTGCGGCGCGCGCGGAGTTCGAGCACATGATCGAACTAGGTATCTGCCAACCGTTGGACAGTCCCTGGGCAAGCCCACTCCACTTAGTGAAGAAACGTTCTGGTGAGTGGCGCCCATGTGGCGATTACAGGCTGTTGAACGCAGCAACTGTCCCGGACAGATACCCTATTGCACACCTCTACGATTTTTCGTACAAGTTACGAGGGTGCAATGTCTTCACTACCCTGGATCTCACCAGGGCATACCATCAAATTCCGGTGGCACCAGAAGACATCCCCAAGACCGCAGTCATTACACCTTTCGGACTCTTCGAGTTCAAAGTGATGACTTTCGGCCTCAGGAATGCCGCACAGACATTCCAGCGGTATATCGACACGGCTTTACGAGGTCTTAATTGCTGCCATGCATACCTTGATGACATTCTCATCGCCTCCAAAGACCACGCCGAGCATAAACGCCACTTACGTCAGGTCCTAGAGCGCCTCCGTGAATTCGGTCTTGTCATCAACCCAGATAAGTGTCAATACGCCAAGGAGCAAATCACCTATCTGGGTTATGTCGTTGACAACCAGGGCATTCGCCCACTACCAGACCGTGTGGAGGCCCTCATGAAGTATCCTCGACCTACTAACGTGAGTGAGCTTCGTCGATTTTTGGGCATGCTTAACTTCTATCGTCCAACCCTGAAGAATGCTGCCCAGATTCAAGCTCCGCTCAATGAATTCTTAAAAGGAGCTAAGCGCAATGATAAGCACCCCATTAATTGGACAGAAGTCTCTGACAGAGCATTCCAACTGTCCAAAGAACAATTGGCAAATGCCACCTTACTCCGATACCCTCTCGAGGGAGCGGCACTTTCTATCCAATGCGACGCATCGGATACCGCAATCGGAGCCGTCCTTGAACAGGACATTGAAGGCCGTCCGGAACCACTTGGTTTCTTTTCAAGGAAGCTGAGTCCCACCGAGCGACGTTACAGCGCCTACGACCGAGAATTACTCGCGATCTACAGCGCTGTTAAGTACTTCCGTCATATGATAGAAGGTCGCTCACTCTCTATCTTAACAGACCATAAACCATTGGTCTATGCGTTCCGGAAGAAGTCGGGAAATGCCTCCCCCCGACAAGAGCGTCAATTAGACCTCATTGGGCAATATTCTACGGAGATAAGGCATATCTCCGGTAAACAGAATGTCACGGCGGACGCCCTTTCTCGAATCGATACGATTCATTTGCGTACCGCCTTGAATAACACAGACCTTGCCCTAGCTCAAGAGGAGGACGAACAGCTCAAGTCCCTCCTAACTGCCGATACGGCACTAGAGCTCAAGAAAATTACCCTTCGCGACCCTTTGGGCGAAATCTGGTGTGATGTCTCCACTGGAACCGCTAGACCTTACATTCCCGAGAAACTTCGTAAGGGCGTGTTCCAGGTTTACCACAACCCAGCCCACCCCAGCGGCCGAGCGACAGCCGCTGCTGTCCGTCGCAAATTCATTTGGCCCCGGATGAACAAAGATCTCACCGGTTGGGCCCGTGCTTGTCTCCAGTGCCAGCGCTGCAAGGTAGCGCGACATAATGTACTGGAGCCAGCGCAATTTAAGCTTCCCACGGCACGCTTCGCCCATGTCCACATAGACATAGTGGGACCGCTTACTCCATCAAGAGGATTTTCTTATATCCTCACTATGATGGATCGCTGCACGCGATGGCCAGAGGCGACCCCTCTCCGGGCAGTTACTGCCGAATCAGTCGCCAAGGTCTTTTATTCAACTTGGGTCACACGCTTCGGTGTACCAACCACCATAACTTTGGACCGAGGTCCACAATTTGAGGCGACAATTTTTAGGCAGCTAACAAATCTTCTCGGCTGCCAAAGAAGTCGTACCACCGCCTACCACCCGCAATCAAATGGGATGATAGAGCGCTGGCACAGATCTCCTAAAGCCTCACTCATGTGTCATAATGACACACAATGGTTTGATGCCCTACCAACCGTCCTCCTCGGCCTGAGGACAAGTATTAAGGAGGACCTGGGTGCTTCGGCAGCAGAGCTTACCTACGGTACCAACCTCCTTCTTCCAGGAGAACTCTTCCTGAATGGCGAAACACCGCGTGACCAACTTCGTGAATTGGGACATCTCCGTGACCTGCTACGTAAGGTTAGGGCAACCCCTGTAACCAGGCACGGCTCCAAAAAACTTTTCGTCCACCCTGAACTGCACAGCTGCACGCATGTCTTTGTCAGGGTGGATAAGGTCAAAAAACCTCTCGACCCACCGTATGATGGCCCATTCAAAGTCTTCCGCCGCATCAGTGACTGCGTCTTCGAGATCGACATCAGAGGCAAGCAATCCACGGTCAGCGTCGAAAGGCTTAAGCCCTGTTTTCTGGAAGCTTCCGCTCCAGAACCACCCCCATCTGCTGACACCACTCCTACTCCACCAACACAACCTCCCCGCACTCGCGCTCAAGCGCGCGCCCTTAACCAACTAACCACCTCCTAACCTGCCTTACCTGTTTCGTGACTACGTCACTGGGGAGGGAGTGATGTGGGGCTTTTCAGGGCCCGAAGAGCCATGCATCATTCAATCCCCACTATTCCAGGCGAACCGACTCACCTCTAAGTCGAACTTCAGCAAGGTTGCGTAACCTTGCTACGGCATTTACCCCCAGCCAAATCGCTGGAATTAATACAGTTAGCCAATCGGATAACTGTTATGAATATCCGTTAGGCAGCTTACCTATTCTGTGGGGGGTTTTCCGTCCAAACCCCTTTTTCTCCAACACCATCCCTGAAAAACATTAAGTCCACGGCAAAGCTTACCACTTTGCCGTGGCATCGAAAATTCACCCTCGGGCAGGCATTGATTCCTAAAAAAACATTAAGTCCACGGCAAAGCTTATCACTTTGCCGTGGCATCGAAAATTCACCCTCGGGCAGGCATCGATTCCTAAAAAAAACATAAGTCCACGGCAAAGATTATCACATTGCCGTGGCATTTGAAATCCTATCCTTAGGCATACATTCTACCCAGGGCATCTCGTTTCCATAGCCTTATGCTATGGAAACAACATCAACAAAGAGTTCCTTGTTGACTCGTTTTATTGTTTGCCCCATGGCACTCCTTGCATGCGGCTATTAGGTCCCATTGGTTTGCCACCGCCGACAAGGTTTCGGCTGAGGCAAACCAAACATTTCCCTAATTACCAGCAATCGCTGGTTTCCTATTATCGGTCCCCACCGATCAGGGACCGCAAACAAGCAACGAATTGGATGCAGCCAGCAAGTGTTTACTTTCAACATCTGGCAATGGCTGCACCCTATATTCGTTGCAATATTTAAACATCGCATTCGCACCACAGAATGCTATACATACACAATCCCCTAATAACGGCCGCCACCCGTCGGCGGACCAAAGGGAATTTACATCGTCAACCGAAATGTTGATTTATGGCCTCCCATAGGATGACCAGATCTTCGGTTCATGTCTTTCTCACCCCAGATGTTATTGTTTGCATTCGTGGAAGATGCTGTAGCGATGTTGGCATCCGTCCAGGGTCGCCGGACGATCGTATGCGAGGCGTACACACATATGCATAATGTATGCCTATTTCCCCCGGTCCAATCACGATTAACTACCTCGAGTTAATCGTGTAGCTCCTCCCCTTTTGCAGTTTCCCTTTAGGTGTCCCTTTTCGTATTGTGAGCGTAAAATACGGGCAGTCAGATTTTTACCGTCCAGCCGGACACAAGTCGTAAGGTCTCGTTATCGAACCAAATTGAAGCACCAAGTTTAGTTACCCATACGGTGTTACAGTCCGCGAGCTATTACTTCATGTGCATTGGTGCCATTTACTTCATCGATTTTTCTTTATTGCCGACGATAAGTGGATTGCGATCGCGGTTCCTCTCTTTTCGAAACTTGATCACCGGTGCTAGCTAAACGCTTAAATGCAAATTATCTGTGCTGTTAAAATCAATTATAATAGCCCGGTGCTAGCTAAACACTTAAATGCAAATTATCTGTGCTGTTAAAATCAATTACAATAGCCCGGTGCTAGCTAAACACTTAAATGCAAATTTTCTGTGCTGTTAAAATCAATTATAATAGTCAATGTTCGTGAACCTTTATGTGAAAACAATTTGTTAGAATTAATAATAATAGACGATGTTGGTGAACCTTTAAGTGGCAACAATAAATAAAGGAGCACATTTGAAAAACAAAAATTAAACAGGTGTGTTTAATTTTCGCTGTGGAACTAGTGTCTTTTTCCAGTGGAGATCGTGACTAAAGAAGAGCAATCGGACGGCGAAACAAAATCAGAGTGTTTATTCTTCCCCCCCGGTGGAACTCTTAGATCGTTACCGGGTGTTAAGCGAATCCGTGGAGGTTTAGTCAACTCAGCGTCCGTGCCGGCGCATCGACTAAACTACCCCCCACAGACTCAACGACCAAAACCAACCGCCACCAGCAGACCGCACACTCCCGGTCCCTAGCCACCGTCCCCTGGAACAAAATGGTTCGCCAATGATTGGCGAAGGCGGGCGGAATGATGCGGATTGGCAGTTGGGTGTGCTGGGATGTACTGGAGAAATCTAGTGCATTCGCAGTGTATACCAGTTGCGCGGCAGCTGTCGCGGATCAGCTGGCCGATTGTCACCAACACTGAGGTCAGCAGCGTCCCTTTTTGAATTGGCGGTTATTCGGCGTCATTTACCTAACCTCAGTCTGCAACCAACCTTCAACGGGCTCGTTACGTCGGAGCAAGCATCGTTGTCACGAGTAAAACGGAACAAGAAGTTATTCATTGTCGTTGTTGTTAACATAACTTAGAATGTTCAATAAACTAATTCAATATCTTTAAAAGGTAAATTCCTTGAGTCGTTTTCTTCTTCCATTTGCCTTGTTCGTGCAAAGACCAACCGAATTGAAATACGCAATCACTGGCGTAATTGAATTGCATCACACTCAGGACAGTGGTTCGCGAGAATCACCATTATCACCCATCGGTGGACGCAGCCTTCATCCTAACGGTAGTAACCACTACAACTTCCATCAGTCGAAAAACTCCGCAAAAACACCCTCCTATCCCATAGAATCTCTTCTGACGGTCACCCCCTAGGCTAAAATTTATTGTAAGCTAGATGTAAGATGACATTTTTGTCGTAGGCTAGGTTCATTTTCAGCTGAATACAATGTATGTACAAGAAATACAAAGCAATAACAACATTTCGCCAACAGCATGGATTATAAACCACCACAGCAATAATAAAACCAGATAACAAAACAAAAGTAAAAGCTGGCAAATGAATTCTTAAAATCATCGGAGCAGGGCCATACACTACGGGTCCTAGAAAATAATCCATCATGAAATATGTCTTATAATAGGCTGTAAGCTAGATGGAATCAAAAAGTCAGGCCCACACCGTCACGCAGGGTCACTGTCGGAACAAAAGATTTGAAAAACAAATGTCATTGGCTCTTAGTCGCCTTTCATGAGAAGCCAAGCCAACTGTGGGGATATCCTAATACCCTAACGTGCAAGAATGACAACAAAGGTCTTAATTCAAGTATTCTCCACGAAACAAGTCGTTAGTGCACCCTCCATTATTCTAAAAAAAGTTGTGTATGCCAGGTCCCAGTGGCA
Organism: Microdon myrmicae; assembly: GCA_963931805.1. Classification (NCBI taxonomy): domain Eukaryota; kingdom Metazoa; phylum Arthropoda; class Insecta; order Diptera; family Syrphidae; genus Microdon; species Microdon myrmicae. Next base: position 121,748,348 of record OZ007497.1, read on the forward strand.
AATGCCTCCCAGAGGAAAGCCAAAGGCATTACCATTGTTATCCGTAACTTAATTTGTATGCGGATATTTGGCCGTCTGTAGAATACATCTACGATGCCTATCCCTGGAAAAAATTTGCAATATAAGGCCATGCTAAATGTGGGGCGGTGACATTTCCGCTGAAACCGTACCATCAGTCATGAGGGCGTTGTCCCCGAAGCACAGTTTAGTTGGAAGTCGAAACGTGTAACTGCAAATTAAATGGAACACGGTAACACTCTAAAGATGGTATGGTTAATAGAAAAGGAATAGCTTTACGCGGGATGCAAAGGAATCACAGAAGATGACCAGCTAATTAAGAACGATGTTATGGTATTAAGTGATTTGATGATGATTAGGCGCTGATGGATAAAGGCCAATTAAAACAACTGATGTTGGTACTCTAAGATAGATATTGCCAGTTTTATCGACAGTCTGTGAGACATTAATGAGATTTAACGACAGTCTTTATTGCGATTATCGCTATACATCGCATTTAATGATGGTATAATTATGCCGCTGCTGGTTTAATAATAACTACGGGCGCCAATGTTCGCTTGTTAATTAAAGTCCTGGGGATTAGTGAATCTGTTTTCATTGCACCGCCGTCAAAATAACTGTCGTCCCTTAGTTATTATTATTCTTATTTCTGTATTCATTTTACAGCGAAAGGATGGTTTTTGATAAGACAAAAGAACAACCACGCAAATTACATTGAACACAGAATAAGAGAAGACGCTATAAAATTACACAGGCAATCAACCTATAAAATGCAGACTCGCTACAAATGTTATTTTTAACTTATGAAATCACGTACCAAAACTTGTGTTAATAATTATTTTATTTATGGTAAACAATAGTAGTCTAAGTAAATTTATGACCTTCTTGAACTCACAGTTGATTTGCGCGTTTCCTTAGAAGGGAAATCTTTTTAAGAAGAAAAATGGGAGACATTGGAAAAACCTTCTAGACCACGGTCAAGGAGGGTTTACATGTTGCATACAAACGGGAATAAAAGTTATCTTAATTAACACCTGGGGCGTTTTGACTACATTTTGGCGGATGTTAGTCTTGGTCGAAAGTGTTCCGCCGAACACTGTCCGCAATTCGAACGCGGAGCGAATCGGCAGAAATACAACACCGAGAAATTGTCACAAATGAAACACAGTTCTACTTTTCGAAACACTCTTTTATTTACCATTCGTTTTATTCAAATTATTCTCGCAACTCGACGATGTAACGCACTTGAACACCGATCGCTTCGCCAAACCACAAGTTTGTTCGTCACTAAATTTATACTGTTCGATCTTTCAATTATGGTGAAACTAACCTCGTGAATCCATTCGCAAAAATCGGCACAACTTTCACAGGTTGTGAGGACTCGTAATTTGACCGCGTGTTATTTGAAACTTTGTGCGTCGGACGTCGGGTTTGTACGAAACTTATTAAGTATATTACACGGCTCGGCCCGACCTCCTAATGGGGTTCTCCAACTGGACTTTCTTGGACGGATGCTCCATATAGACTTGTCGTCTCGTTGACGATCAAAATTAGACTCCTCTGGACTACCCACAAGTATCTTGATACAGATCGTACGAGGGTTGGCTCTTATGTTTCGGGATTCGGCAACCCTAGCGTTGCAATCCGGCAATTGACAGCTCTGTCGTAAAGTTGGACATTTTTGAGGTTATACGCACTTAGAACGTTTTAACATACGAGCGCTATTTGTGTTGTTTACAGTAACTTAAAAGATTCATCTCGGCCCAAAAATGGAATTAAATCGTCAACATTTTCGTGCGATTATTTTTTACAACTTTCGGCGTGGATCAACTCAGCAACAGTGCATGGATGAACTTAATTCAATTTTTGGCGATGAAGCTCCATCAAGGACCAGTGTTTATCGATGGTATGGTGAATTCAATCGTGGTCGTAGTTCACTCCAAGATGAATTTCGTGAAGGTCGTCCAAAATCAGTTGTTGTTCCGAAAACCATTGATGCTGTGGTCGAACTGATATTGGAAGATCGTCATGTGACCTATCGTGAGATTGAGACAACCTTAGGCGTTAGTGGGACCAGCATACATTCAATATTGCATAAACATTTGACTGTCAAAAAAATTTGTTCGCGTTGGATTCCACACAATTTGTCAATCGCCCAAAAAAAGGCTCGTGTCAATTGGTCGAAAGAAATGCTCAAAAAATACGGTCGCAGTGCTTCGAAACACGTCTATGACATCGTGACAGGTGATGAATCGTGGATTTACGCGTATAAGCCCGAAAGTAAACAGCAGTCGACTGTCTGGGTGTTTCAAGATGAGCCAAATCCAACAAAAGTTGTTCGCGCACGAAGCACTATCAAGCAAATGGTCGCCTGTTTTTTCGGAAAAACTGGACATGTCGCAACCGTACCACTAGAACAACGCAGAACAGTCAATTCTGAGTGGTACACAACCATTTGTTTGCCAGTTGTCTTCCAAGAAATCAGGAAAACCAACCGCCGAAGACGGATCACTCTTCACCACGACAATGCGAGCTCTCACACATCGGCTGCGACAACTGCATTTTTGAGCACCCAAAACATCGATTTGATGGGTCATCCGCCGTATAGTCCTGACTTGGTACCGAAAGACTTCTTATTATTCCCGTACGTAAAAAACAAACTGAGAGGTCAACGTTTTTCGACACCTGATGAAGCGGTTGCTGCATTCAGAATGCATGTGTTGGAGATACCTCAATCAGAGTGGCAAAAGTGCTTCGACAATTGGTTCGAACGCATGAAAAAGTGTATCGATCTTCATGGGGAATATTTTGAAAAACAATAAAGTGATTTTCAATGATCAATATTTGTTTTTGTTCTCTAATCCCGAAATATAAAAGGCAACCCTCGTATCTGTCTCTTCCCCAGAGACAATTTCCCATTCTGCCCACTAACAGAATCGTCAATATCTCTGTTAGCAGCATGCTATTTCATCCCAGGGGAACTTTCCTATATTTCTGAAAGGAGAAACTCGCTCATCATCAAACATCATTATCACCACCCGTGGTGGTGATCGAAATTCAGTTCGACGGTTGTCGATTGCGTGCCACATTATTTACATAGAATATCTGGCGCGCAGGCCGAAGGATACCCTGCAATTTAGATGGACGTACGGTCCATGCGTTTTGTTTAACTTCTTTAGTTAAAACTAACAATCCATTAGACCTTTCTAATGGGTGTGAAATTCCACAAAGGAACCGTGGGACTGGAGTATTTCCTTTGTTGGCTCAACTCCTCATAAACAATCGGATATCTCGTTGAGATATTATTGACTGCGAGGGAGTTGGCAGCGGATAAGCGGCATACATTATTGGGCTAGGTTGCCGCTGCATTTGTTTGCTTGACGGATTTGGGTGGTCTTTATGGTAGACTACCCGCACGGCTAATTTACCGACGATAGCAATTCCTTGTAACATCGTGTAGATGTCAGGATTTCCGATTGTGCAGTGCTGGAGTGCGGCGCATTTCAGTCTTTAGGAATAAGATGAATGGATGTTTTTACCTCTGTTTCAGGTATGCTACAATCGACTTGTTGAGCTTGATATTGAAAGCGGGACGTTTAGTTCCTTGCTTTTTAGTGTCAGGCTCAAAGTTAGCTAAAATTTGCAGGCCCTATGGTGGGTCTTTGAGACACGCGTCTGTGGGCGCGTGCAACGTTCTCAGGTAAGTAAATTCCTTGAAGGGTAGCAACCTTACCTTCGCGGAATTGTGCGTTCGTAGAACGCTACAACATCGTTTTTTTTTTGTACATTTTTGTTTTGTTCCCTTAACCATCATAACCATATAACCGAGGGAATTCCGATAACCGAGGGAATTCCGATAAATAACCCAAACCAAAGGTTGCTGATTTTTCCAACACTGTGCAACCAGCGGCCGAGGCACACACCTGTCTCTAAGAAGAAACTCCAACCCGGGTCCTTTGCACGACACCTTAATCTGAAAGATTTCGTTGGTGATATGAACGGACTATGGATTTCCAACTTCAAGACAAAGACCTCAACCGCTTCCCTAAACAAAATCGTAACCTACGATAGGGAGACATGTGGCGATTTCGCCAGATCCCACGGCTCGCCTTCCTGAAAAAACCCCCATAACCATAACCCGGGTCTGCACCAGCTTTCGCTAATGCAATTCGCATTAGCATCTTAGATGCTTCACGCATCAAACAGACCCAATTATTATAACCTTAAAATCCCTATAAAGAAAACTTACCTTCATGCATCCCTTCGCATACAATTTTTCACAAGATTTCTTTGTTTTCCTATTTGGTATTCTAAACCAATTCGGCACCAGACAAATTCCTGTAAACAAAATAATTCGGATTGCAATCAATGTAACCGTCATGACAGGGACCATAAATATCGCGCCGTCTATTTTCCCAGCCGCGTCATATACCATACATACACATTGCCTGGCAACCTTTTTTTGTTTGTCTTACCAACAAACAACCCAAGCAGCTGCATATAATTAGCGCAATAGACGCTGAAACCAAATTCTCCAGCATTTTCTAATGCAAATATGAACCCGGTTTCTATTGCAGCCAGAGATGCCATTAACATCCATATTGCTTTTAGCACCTTTTTCTCCTAACGTCGAAAATAGCGACGAGGCATCGTATAAACATGACCCTCATTAAAGAGCGAACCATTTGGTCGCCTTTTCTTTTGTCCTTGCCGCCTGCCTGTTTCGCTGTTCCTCTGCACGTGTGAATAGCATTGATCTCAACGATCCCACACATACCACCATGACCTGTATTACAAGATCAGGTTTCCTATACCACCAAGAGAGACTTTACGTTTCCCTGGTGGTAGGTAAAAAACGATATCCTTATTGGTGAGGATATCGTTTGAGTCCAATTCCATCCTCCGACCACGCTGGTCGCACGGTGAAACTCCCGCTCTCCGCGTCACCAGCGGAGAAGCGTAAACAGTAACCTACGCCAATATATACCCGGAGTCGTGTGTGTTTTATTTTTCAACTCTAGGAAGTTTTAGTTTATTTTTCCACGTAAATTTATCCGTGAATCTATGAAATAACGTAAATTTATTGATCCCAAATTGTTTATTATCGAAAACATATAGTGCGGCAAAAAAAATCGGTATGCAATAGTCTGTTTGATAAAACAATATCCTTAAGTTCATACGAAAGTGTTCAATAGTTTTTGTGAAAAAGAATAAATCATACAAAAATGCAAAAGACAAACAATAAACAATTTATAAATTTCATTTAACTGTCTTGTGGCGGAGTTTTACTTCTTGTGTGTGACAATTTTTTAATTTGTTAACTGGTGGAACATTGTTTCGGTGAGGATGGGGAGTGAAGTGAACCGTGTGCCCGTGTCTGGCACATACTTCCTACCCCACATTGGTGACACGCGAAGAACTCGCGAACCTTCGCCCTGGAGTCAAATAAAAAAAACTAAAAGACCGGTACGAGCAGAGACCAGTGTTGCAAAAACAGACGGTGAGAGTTGTGAACAGTGACTATTCGGTGCTGCGACTGTATCAGTGACAATCGGTGAGCAATTGTGGCGGCAATTGCCAAAAATCAATGAATGGGCAAACATCGCCCCGACGACAGGATCACCAAGCGACGCACCAGCACCAGTTACCCCAACACATCACCAGACTAGCAGCAACACCAAACAGCCAAGGCTTTACCAACATCACCTGGCCGGGAGCAGCACTCGCCTCAACAGCAACGGCCAAGATTTGGTAAGTTCCATATTCTCTATTCTTTGTTTTTCTGAACAGGGAAAATCTTCCCAAGCGAATGTATATTTTAACAAAGCCATTGAATTAGCACCGGATCACGAACAGGCTCTTTTGAATTCAGCGATCCTCTTGCAAGAACTTGGAGGTGACGAGTTACGCAAGGTCTCAAGGGAGCGGCTATTCACAATACTGAAAAAAGATCAAAATAATGAACGAGTCTATTTCAATCTGGGAATGCTAGCAATGGACGAACATAATTTTGAAGAAGCGGAAAACTATTTCAAACGTGCTATTCACATTAAAACTGATTTCCGCAGTGCCTTGTTTAACTTAGCTCTATTGTTGGCAGACGCTAATCGCCCTCTGGACGCAGTTCCATTTCTAAATCAATTAATTCGTTATCATCCGGATCACCTAAAAGGCCTTATACTCCTTGGAGATATCTACATCAACTATATGAAAGATCTTGATGCGGCTGAGGTATGTTATCGAAGTATCATTAAATACGAACCACATAACATTCAGGGACTTCATAATTTGTGTGTGGTTTTCGTTGAACGCAAGAAGCTCGCCAAAGCACGAACCTGCCTCCAGTACGCCCATCAATTGGCTCCGAAGGAGGAGTACATTTTAAAACATCTAAAAATCGTTCAGAATCGCCTCGAAAAGATTTATAAGCTACCTGATGAATCTCCAGAAAAGCAAATTGCTTTATCTGATTACGATCCAAATGAATTCAGTATGGACAGGATACAGAACACGAATACCTCCGGGACACCAGCAGCTACAGCAACGAACCGTTCCATAACCCCAAACCCTATAACGTCTTTATAGCATAATATTATTTACAAGCACAGGGAATATTAACAAATTATTGGTTTTAAATTATAATAAGTTTTATACTGTGAAATAGTTAAGCCTGAACCGTAACAGGATAATAGAATGTATTGTATTTTATATCTATCCATTGTACTTAATTCAATCGATTCGTTAGTCAAAATTTTATTAGAAAAACAGAAGTTGAATATGAAAACCAAAATAAAAAAAAGTTTTTAGGAAAATGTTTTCAGGGTTCTACTGTTTTTATCCTTGTTAGTGATTCTTATTTAGACGGGAGGATATTGATATTTTATAAAAAAGTTGTATCTTTGTTATTTAATTAAAAATGAAAACTTATTGGCAGGAATAAAGTTGTAGTTATATACCGCTAGCTGGTGTTTCTAAACACCTCATGATATACATGTGAACAACTCGACTGGCTGCGATTATCCTTAACAGACACCGCTTAAAATCCTTTACAGTTTTATGTATGATGTAGTAATATTAAATTCCTTAAAACCTTTTTAATTTTTTTCTTTTCTCCTTTCCTTTTTTGTATTGTCCTTATATAAGCTCCTTCCGGGCGTAACTTAAAATTTGTTTCCTAAAAAAAAAAAAAAAAAAAAAAAAAAAAAAAAAAAAAAAAAAAAAAAAAAAAAAACATTGGTGTGCGGTGACATTTGTAGTGCAGAAATTAATTTACGGTTTGAAGTGCAAATTACCACACACAGTTCTAATTAAGCGATTTTCATGGTAAAGGTAGACAACTGGTTCGAAACAGTTGTCCTGCCAGCCTAAGAAAACCGTTTAATAAGCTTGACTGTTAAAGGCTATAAAAGATATCGATATTTATATGAATGGACGTATGTCCGGAAATATGTTCATTTGTATGAATGCGTTTCTTTTATTTTCTTTTAACATAAACAAACATTAATCCGAATATTAAAAATATTTTTATATTCTCCTCTTTGTTCTCCTAAATTTCTGCCTTTCTTCTGTCTTACTTAACACTTTGTATATTAAGCAAACTCCAGTTATTTAAAGAAAACATGACCTTATATAAAACACTTAAGTATACCCATAAAATATTAATTATAATAAAGTTAAACCCTATCCTATACAGTTTTGTTTCAAAACATGCGCTTTGTCGCACAAGAAATAACGATAGAAAGTCAGGGAACGCCTGTAACTGTCGTCCA